>JAEOAD010001365.1:1532500-2132500 GCA_036365145.1 Orientallactaga sibirica
AGATCGGAAAGTCCTGTATGTAGCAAAGAGCCCTGTGTAACTCACTCCGTGTGTGCGCGCATCGTGTGGAGGTCAGAGGACAGCCTCGGTGTCATTCCTCAGGAATGCTGTCTACCTTTTTTTCTTTTTTTTTTTTTGGTTTTGCGAGGTAGGGTCTCACTCTGGTCCAGGCTGACCTGGAATTAGCTATGTAGTTTCGAGGTGGCCTCGAACTCACGGCAATCCTTCTGCCTCTGCCTCCTGAATGCTGGGATTAAAGGCGTGAGCCACCACACCCGGCATTGCTGTCTATCTTTAATGAGACAGAGTCTCTCACTGTACTTGAACTCACCAATTAGACTAGACTGACCAGGGATCTGCCATGCCCTCCTCAGCACTGTCATTACAGCTGCGTGTCGTTATGCCTGGTTTGGCTTAAGTGGGTTCTGGGATTGTCCTCAGAGCCTGTGCTTGCAAGGCACAGAGCTATCTCCCTATGCCCCGCTGAACTGTTTAACTTGGCAACTTGGCTTTTCCCAAGTGGCAGTGGCCTTGAAGACAGTTTTTTAAAGGTTTATTTATTTATTTATTTATTAGAGACAGAGAGAGGGAGAGAGAGAATGGGCTCGCCAGAGCCTCTAGCCACTGCAAATGAACTCCAGATACATGCGCTACCTTATGGCTTACGTGGGACCTGGAGAATTGAAGCTGGGTCCTTAGGCTTCACAGGCATGCGCCTTAACTGCTAAGCCATCTCTCCAGCCCAACCTTGAAGAAGTTTTTGCAAAGCATTACTTTCTTCAGCAAAATGGAGGTCCGCTCTGCCTGGGAAGATGTGCTCCAGCTTCAGCCGGCTCGCTGCTAATACATGCTCAGGCCAGGTCAGCCGTATGCTGAGGCACAGAACCCAGTCCTGCTTTCACCCAGAGGCTACCTCTCCCCCACCTAGCAACAGTCATCCAGCAGTCCTCCCCCTGCACCCTACCGCCTGGGAGATGAATGGCCAGAAAGGGTGAAGGGGCTCATCTGCAGACACCGGAGACACACTCTGAGGGCACATCCTGCAAGTTCCCCAGGGGCAGCTCCGTGGTCACAACCATGTAAATAGAGTTAAATTTAACTCTGTCAAATGAAGGATGGTGGAGGGCAATCTCATTGGGGGAGGGGAAGGGGGAGGAATCAGTTGCAAGTTGGTGGCTCCTGAACACAGGTATTTGACCAACACTGTATTTTTGTTGTTGTTTGAGATGGAATCTCACTTGGTACTCCAGCCTGGCTTTGAACTTGTGATCCTCCTACTGAGGCACCCACCACCATGCCTAGTCCTGCGTTTGTTTTTGTTTTTCTTTTCTTTGTTTTATTTTTATTTACTTATTTGAGAGAAAGAGGTGAGAGAGAGAGGTGAGAGAGAGAGAATGGGCACACCAGGACCTCCAGCCACTGCAAATGAACTCCAGATACATGCGCCACTTTGTGCATCTGGCTTGAACCTTGAGCCTTGAACCGGGGTCCTTAGGCTTCATAGGCAAGTGCTTAACCACTAAGCCATCTCTCCAGGCCCTCTTTATTTGTTTTTGAGACAGTCTCGTGTATTTCAGGCTGGCTTTGAACTCTGTATGTACTTGAGGATGACCTTGTACTTCTGATCTTCCTGCTTATACCTCTCAAGTGCTGGGTTTACAGGCGTGTGCCACCGTGGCCCCAGACTGATGCGGGCGGGGCTGGGGACTCAGGCCTTCATGCCTGCTTGCAGTGCTCTAGCAGTTATGATGGAATGTCCAGTGAAAAGTGTTGTTGCAGGGTGTGGTGGCGCACGCCTTTAATCCCAGCACTCAGGAGGCAGAGGTAGGAGGATTGCCATGAGTTCAAGGTCAGCCTGAGACTACATAGTAAATTCCAGGTCAGCCTGGCTAGAGTAAGACCCTACCTCAAAAAAAAAAAAAAAAAAAAAAAAAAAAAAAAAAAAAAGTGTGTTTTTGTGGTTCTGGGACTGAGCCCAGGGCTTTGCTCGTGCTAGATCGGCACTCTACCACTGAGCCATATGCCTAGCTCTCGTTAGGCATTTATTTACTTATAATTTATTTAGTTAAGAGAGAAAAAGAAGGGGCACTCCAGGGCTTCCTGTCTCTGCAAACGAACTCCAGACACATGTGCCACTTTGTGCATCTGGCTTTATGTGGGTACTGTGGAAATTGAACCCAGGCCATCAGGCTTTGCAAGCAAGCACTTTTAACTGCTTAGCCATCTCTCCAGCCTCTATGTATTTTTAATGCATTTATTTATTTGTAAGGAGGGAGAAAGAGAATAAATGGGTATTCCAGGGCCTCTAGCCACTGCAAATGAACTCCAGATGCACGTGCCATTTTGTGCATCCAGCTTTCCATGGGGCTGGGGAATCAAACCCAAGCAATTAGGCTTCACAGGCAAGCGCCTTAACCACTGGGCCATCTCTCCAGCACCTATGTCCTCTGCAGTATTTGTTTGTTTGTTTTTTTGAGGTAGGGTCTCACTCTAGCACAGGCTGACCTGGAATTCACTACATAGTCTCAGGGTGACCTTGAATTAGTGGCGCTCCTCCTACCTCTGCCTCCCGAGTGCTGGGATTAAAGGGTTTTTAAAGCAAGAAATTTCATATGAAAAGCTAGCCCTTTCCTTACAGTGGAGTTAGGAAGAAATACAAAGAGTATTGGACAGTACGAGCCCCCACACCCACCTGCAACAATTGGCTGAGACTGGACCCACCACCACCAACCACCACTGCCGTTAGACAAAAGAGGCCTTTGTTCCCTGTGTGGATCCACAATCCCTACCAGCCCCTGGGGCACACGAGTAGGTCCTTTGTACCACATTCCTCTCTCAAACCTTCCAGCTCCCTCTGTCACATTATTGGCATATTTTAATTTTTACATTTTTGCTTGGTACCAGGTATTGAACCTGGGACCTTCTGCACATACTAGGCCAACACTCTATCCACTGCACAGCACTGTGCCACTGAGCCAAGCCCCCAGCCCGTCGCTGGTGGATTCTAGACAAGTGCTCTACCGCTGAGCCACGCCCCCAGCTCTCTTTTTTCTTCTCTTTTTGAGATAGTGTCTTGCAAAACTGAGTAGGCTGGATTTGAACTCTTTCTGCAGTCAGGCTGCCCTTGAACCTAAAATCTCCTTTCTTCCAGCTCTCAAACAGCTTGGTATTATAGACCTGTACCACTAGGCCTGACTCATGATTAGTTTAGAATAATTTTTTTTTTTTTTTTTTTTGAGGTAGGATCTCACTGTAGCCCAGGCTGACCTAGAATTCACTCTGTAGTCTCAGGCTGGCCTTGAACTCACAGCAATCCTCTTACCAATGCCTCACAAGTGCTGACATTAAAGGTGTGTGTTACCACACCCAGCTAGAATAAACTTTTCCTGTCTTTCGAGTCACCCTATCTTTCCCTAATGTAAAGTCCTTCACCAGGAGCTGAGGGAGCTCCCCATAATGTGGGGTCTGGCATTTGAGGTGCACAATGATCTGGCTCCCCAGAGCCTGAAAGCAGAACAGGAAGTATAAAAATATTAGAAATGGGGTTGGGGAGATGGCTTGGTGGTTAAAAGGGCTTGCTAGCAAAGCCTGCCTGGGTTGGCCAAGGTTTAATTCCCCAGTAACTACATAAAGCCAGATGCACAAAGTGACACATTTGTATGGAGGCTGTTTGTGGTGGGAGGAGGCCTTGGTGTGTCCATCCTCTCTCTTTGCTCATAAATAATTTTTTAAAAAAAAAAATCACAAATGGAGCCAGGTGTGGTGATGCACTCCTTTAATCCTAGCACTTGGGAGGCAGAGGTAGGAGGATCACTGTGAGTTCGAGGCCACCCTGAGACTACATAGTGAATTCTAGGTCAGCCTGGGCTAGAGTGAGACCTTACTTGAAAAAAAAAATTACAAGTGGATATATTGATAGGAGGAAGAGAGGGAGGGAGGAAGAAAGAAGGGAAGATGCTGAAGGAAAAGCAGTGTGCCCTGAAAAGGCTCCACGAGCCTCCGGAATTCCACCTCCCAGGAGGTTCCTGGGATCAGAGGAGGGATGCAGAGCTTGGTGGGTGGGTGAGAAGCAGCCAGGTGGTTCAACCATGAACTTTTTTTTTTCTTTTTTTGGTTTTTCGAGGTAGGCTCTCACTCTGGCCCAGGCTGACCTGGAATTCACAATGTAGTCACAGGGTGGCCTCGAACTCATGGTGATCCCCTACCTCCGCCTCCTAAGTGCTGGGACTAAAGTCGTGCACCACCATGCCCAGCTTCCATAAACTTTTTTGGTGGAGAGGATGCAATCGAGATGGTCTCACTCAGTTGTCCAGACTGGCCTCAAACTTGTGACCACAGTACTGCCACCATCTCCCCAGTGCTGAGATTCAAGGCATGCACTCCCATGTGTGGCTTAAAGACAAACCCTTCTTGGCTTAGGTCCTGCCCAGACAAGACACCATGCGTGGCCTCTGCCTGTGGCTCCTCCTGATTCCGGGTAAGGGCTGTGGCCTGGGTCAGCACCTGGGTGTGGGGACTGCAGTGGGCAGTGCGGAGAGAGGATGGAAATGTGGGGTGGGGTGGGGCGGGCTGGTGCAGAGAGAAAGATTTGCTCCTGCGCCTTGTTCCGCTGGGTCTCCGTCCTGTACCTCACTTCAGTGGAAGTTTGTGGGCCTCACGACCCTCAGTCTTGGTTTCTCATCCCTCTGTGGTGGGTTTCAGAATGCTTGGCTTCGCATCAGGCACGCTCATGGAACGTGAACACGCCCTCCACCCTCCGCGCCTGGGAAGGCGCCTGCCTCTGGATTCCTTGCTGGTACCAAATCCCGAAGCGCCCTGCGGTTCTGGACAAGTTCCTCCTGTACCAAAATTATTGGTTTGACAAGGACTTCAATGGGACTGTCATCTATAGTAATACCAAGAACCAGGAGTTTCCTTCTCAGCAGGGAAGGGTGCACTTCCTGGGAAACAAAATGACTAACTGTACGCTGAGCATTCATCCTGTACATGTCAATGACAGTGGCAAGCTGGGACTAAGGATGATATCAGACGGTGACAAGTGGATGAAGGAAATTAACCTCTACATCTCCAGTAAGACTGTGGGGGAAGGAGTGGCCACCTCAGAGGGGCAGGAAGGGGCATACTGAGTTACCTATGACATGAAGCTGGGGCAGCACAAAACGGTTCTGTAGCCAATTTACAGCATGAGAGCTTGTCCCTCCTCACCCTGCCCCTCAGCTCCTGTCGGTTCTGGCATCTGGGGTCTGCATTGTTTGATCTTCTGATCTTTTAAGAGAAGATTGGAAATTTGGATGGTCAAGTGAATCTCCCAATGTTAGTGGCCCCTTCAAAGCTAGATGATACATGGGCTGGGGGCAGGGATGGCCCATCAGTCACGGCCAGGCTCCTAAAGGTCATGGTCAATCTACCCATGGCCTATTCTGTCAGTGACCACTACTAAGTGGCCTGAAACTATGTCTGTAGGATGGTCCAGCCTGGGGGAGACCTGAGGCGCACAGCCCTCAGCTCACCCTCCAAAAGCAATGCTGTGTTCGGCTGCTTCTAAGTGAGGCTGTGAAGCACACGTGAACGTCAGGTCATCAAGACTAAGAAATGCACATTGCACTAAACTGAAAAAGTCACTCAAGGGTGCTGGGAGGGATGGTCCTGAAGCCGTTTAGAAAGCCAAGGAAAGTGAGGAGTAAAACAAATGGATTGTGAAATCCAGTCCCCAGGAGGCTTGGTGACCCCAGGCTTCCCAGAGGGTGTTTTCAGCAAGAAACAAGGTGGGGTGGTCTGGTAAGGGATCCCCCGGGGTCATTAAGATGTTTGAAGTCAGGAGTGGAAAGCTAGCCCTGCCTAGGACCTTGCTTGCTAGGCAGGCCCTTCAGCTTCATCCTCACTCTCTTTCAGAAACACCCTTCCCACCTTCCATCCAGCTCCCTCCAGAAATCCAGGAAAACAGAAGGGTGGCTCTGACCTGCTTGTTGAATTTTGCCTGCTATCAGTACAACATCCAACTGGAGTGGTCCTTGAAGGAGCGGGCAGTGACCTCCACCGTCCTTTCTCCCAATAATGTCTACACCGAGAGCAAGCTTACCTTCCAACCCCAGTGGACAGACCATGGGAAGAATGTGACCTGCCAGGTCAGGAATGCTACCCACGTGCTCTCTGAGGCCACAGTGCGGCTAGATGTCAAGTGTGAGTCTCCTTATGGGAAAGACACTGTCCTTGTCACATTCTCTCCAGCCCTTATGGAACCCCATAAGGAGTCTTCTTAGAAGGTCAACAGTCATTTGCTGCTGGGGATGGCTCAGCCTCTCAGACCACCCTTTGTTGGTCCTGGTCAGGAGGCAGGTTCATTTCAGCCTCTGCTCTGGTCTAAGAATAAGATACTCTTGAGGGTTGGAGCGATGGCTTAGTGGTTAAGGCATCTGCCTGCTAAGCCTAAGAACCTGGTTCCAATCTCCAGGTCCCACGTTTAGCCAGATGCAAAGTGAGGCAAGGGCGCAATGCCGCACTTGCCCACAAGGGGGCACCCGATTTGGATTTCGTTCACAGCAGCTGAGAGACTGCTGGCGAGCCCATTCTCTATCTGTCTTCCTCTCCCTCTCTCTCTGTTTCTCTCTGTGTCTCTCTCTAATAATAATAATAATAATAATAATAATAATAAAAAATAAAATAATAATAAAAAAATTTAAAAAAGATAAGACACTCTAAGCTGGGAATGGTGGTGCACGCCTATAGTCTTGGCACTCAGAAGTCTGAAATGGGAGAAATCCCAAGTTCAAGGCCAGCCTGAGCTACATCGGCTGGAGATGTAGTTCAGTAGTACATGTCGGCCTCATATGTATGAGGAACTGGGTCAATCTCCAGCACCACTAATTCAATCAAATAATCAATGAGTCATCCATCCATCCATCCATCCATCCATCATCCATCCATCCTCAAGCCATAGCATGCTTTGAGGATCATCTGGCTAGGTTTCTTTGTTCTCCCTTGAGGAGAAATTACTTTGCATTATCATTTTAAACTCATTCATTCAATAAATATTTATTGTGAACTGACTAGGTCTTAACTTAGATGCTACATTAGGTGAGATTGTGCCTGGGTGGAATATGTACTGTGTTAGGAGAGACACCCGAGAAATAGATTAACCAAGACATACAGAACAGAAGTGCTGGCAGGATGTACATATTAAGAAGAATAAAGAAGGGGCTGAAGAGATGGCTCAGTGACTAAAGGTTCTTGCTTATCAAGTCTGACAGCCCTGGGTTTAATTCCCCAGTACCCATGTAAAGCCAGATGCACAAAGTGGTGCATGCATCTGGAGTTCATTTGCAGTTTTGCAGTGGCAGGGGGCCCTGGTGTGTCCATTCTCTACTCTCTCCTCCCGCCCTCTCTCTCTCTCTCTCTCTCTCTCTGCTTGCAAATAAATACATAAAAATATTTTTAAATAGAAAAATAAAGAAAACAGGGTTAGATGGGGGTGAGGAAAATGGATGGAAACTTCCTTGAAGAAGGCAAACTTTGGTGGACATGAATGGAGGGAAAGAGTTGGGCAAGCAACGAACCCTCCAAGGAGAGCCAGTGAGGAGGCCTCAGAGAGGAAGTGTGGCATGTCCATGACACAGCCAAAGGCAAGAGAGGTCAGAGTTCACAGGCCAAGTTTGCGAGTCCTTTGAGGGCCAATGGTAAGAGAGGAAGTAGGAAGGGCAGGGCACTGGACCTCCTGGGCTACAGGACCCCGTGACAAGCTCTGATCATCAGGACTAGGAAGCCTACTGGCTTCTGGTGGAGACAAAGCCATAGAAGACACGAGAAGTGGGGAGCAGGGAGACAAGAGAGGGGACGGTCCCATTCCCCTGGGGAGACCAGAGAACCACGTGTGGGCGAGGCACTGCTTTGTCAGAACACAAACGCTGCCGCTGAGAATCCTTTGCCTCCTCCCCTGGCGGTCCTTCTGCTCTTCCAGATGTCCCCAGGTTGGCTATTGAGGTCACTCCCAGAAAGGCTGTTGTCAAGGAGGAAGGCTTTGCAACCATGACGTGCCAGGTCACCAGCAGCAACCCAGAGTACACGACTCTGTCCTGGTTCAAGGACGGGAAGCTCCTGAGGGAAGAGAAGACATCTACGCTAAATCTGACCTCGGTGACCAAGGACATGAGCGGGAAGTACCACTGCGAGGCCTCCAATGACATGGGCTCAGGGAAGTCGGAAGAAGTGGACTTCACAGTGTGGTGTGAGCACCCTCAAAGCCCACAGGGGAGGCTGGGAGTTAGCAGGGTCATGAGGTGACAGTGCTGGCTCTCAAGGCTGTCTGCATAAATGGGAGGGGTCTGCTCACTTCCCTGCTTGTTTCTGTACCTCTTTCCAGATGCTCCAGAACCTTCCAAGGTTCGGATCTATCAGTCACCTACTAAGGAAGGAAAACCAGTCGAGATGATTTGCATATCAACAGCCAGTCCACATCCAAAAAATTACACTTGGTATCACAACAGAAAGCAAATGCCCGGAGAGACACAGGAGAAGTTACAGATTCCTAAGGTCTTCCTTGGGCATGCTGGAAATTACTCCTGCTTGGCAGAAAATGAGCTGGGGCCTGGACAGATTGGTCAGGAATCCAAGCTGGAGGTCCAATGTGAGTGGCCGCACGAGCTCTGTTCTTGGAAGGACAGGAAGGCAGATGGGGCACAGGGCATGCCAGGGTGTGAGAGGGCCAAGCAAGCAGGGTGTCCTGATGCATAAGCTTGACAGCTGTCCTCCAGATGCCCAGACCAGACCTGACCTGTGGCAGGTGCTCTGCAGATGTTTGTGTGTCTCCAGACTGGTGGTCCAAACCTGTCATTCCAGCTACCTGCCCAGGAAGCTGAAGCAGGAAGGATCACAAGTTCAAGGCCTACCTGGGCTATAGAGTGAGTTCAAGATCAGCCTGGGCAATTTAGTGAGACCCTGTCTTAAAAAGTCAAAAGAGGACTGGAGAGATGGCGTAGCAATTATGACATTTGCCTGTGAAGCCTAAGGACTCAGGTTCGATTCCTCAGTACCCATGTAAGCCAGATGCACAAGGTGGCCATGCATCTGGAGTTTGTTTGCAGTGGCTAGAGGCCCTGACATGCCCATTTTTTAATCTCTCTCACCGATAAAGAAAAAAGCCAAAAGAAGGGTTGAAGAGATGACTTAGTGACTAAAGCGCTTGCCTACAAAGCCAAAAGACCCAGGTTAGATTCTCTAGGATCCATGTAAGCCAGATAAACAAAATGGCACATGCATCTGGAGTTTGTTTGCAGTGGCTGAAGGCCTTGGTGCACTCATTCTCTCCCTCCTTCCCTCCCTCCGTCCCTCCCTTCTACTTCTCTCTCTCTCTTCCTCTCTCTCTCTCCCTCTTATCTCTTTCTCAAATAAATAAATGAAAATTAAAAACCCAACACTTAAAAAAAAACAAAAATGTCAAAAGAAGGCTGCAGATATGACAAAGTGCTTTTCTAAAAATATACCAGTGAGGGGCTGGGGACACGCAGCAGCTGTGGGAATGAGGGGGCAGGTTGGGTGCAGAGGAAACAGTAAGGAAAAGGTTTTATGAGAACCAGCCTTGCAGCTGTGTGTGATGGCGCAGGCCTGCAGCCCCAGCTACTTAGGAAGATAAGGTTGGATGATCACAAGTTCAAGGCCTTCCTGGGCCACTTGGCAAGACTCTAACTCAAAAAGTAAAAAGTTCTCTCTCCCCTTTGCCTCTTTCTCTCTCTTTCTCTCAAATAAATAAATAAAATATAAAAAATTACATACATAAAAAAGAGGGGCTGGAGAGTTGGCTTAGCGGTTAAGGCACTTGCCTGAGAAGCCTAAGGACCCATGTTCGATTCCCCAGTACCCACATAAACCAGATGCACATGGTGGTGCATGCGTCTGGAGTTCATTTGTGGTGTCTAGAGGCCCTGGTGTGCCCATGTTTTCTGTATATGCCTCTTTCTCTCTCTCAAATAAATAAATAAAATTAAATTAAATTAAAAGTAAAAATGTGGCTGGAATGTGAGTCAGCAAGGTGGAGTGTGTGCCTAGCACACGAGACAGCCAAGATTTGATCTTTTAATTCTGCAAAAGAAAAGAAAATGGTCTTTGCTCCACTAACCCCTCTGCTCTGCACTCAGATGACCCCAAGGAGGTAACTGTGGTGATCCAAAGCTCGACACCCATCCGAGAAGGCGACGTCGTGACCCTGTTCTGTAGCTACAACTCCAGCAACCCAGCAGTCACCCACTACCAGTGGAGCCCCCGAGGCGCCTGGAATGAGCCCGCACCTGGGGTGCTGCGGATTCCCAGAGTTTCCTGGGATGTCAAGCCCATCACCTGTGCAGCCTGCAACCAGTGGTGCTCATGGGCTCCCCCCGTCAGCCTGGATGTCCAATGTGTGTGACACGGTCAGGGACATCTGGAAATTGAAGATGTCAGCCTGGGAAGAGAGCATTGACCGTAGGGTTAGGAGGTCTTGGTTAAGGAGACAAGAAGTCCTGGATAAGAGGGCAGGAAGTCCTGGTTAAGGAGGCAGGAAGTCCTGGATAAGAGGACAGGAAGTCCTGGTTAAGGAGGCAGGAAGTCCTGGGTAAGGGTCAGGAAGTCCTGGGTAAGGAGTCAGGAAGTCCTGGATAAGAGGACAGGAAGTCCTGGTTAAGGAGTCAGGAAGTCCTGGATAAGAGGACAGGAAGTCCTGGTTAAGGAGTCAGGAAGTCCTGGATAAGAGGACAGGAAGTCCTGGTTAAGGAGGCAGGAAGTCCTGGGTAAGGGTCAGGAAGTCCTGGGTAAGGAGTCAGGAAGTCCTGGGTAAGGGTCAGGAAGTCCTGGTTAAGGAGTCAGGAAGTCCTGGGTAAGGGGCAGGAAGTCCTGATTAAGGAGTCAGGAAGTCCTGGGTAAGGGGCAGGAAGTCCTGGTTAAGGAGTCAGGAAGTCCTGGATAAGAGGGCAGGAAGTCCTGGATAAGGAGGCAGGAAGTCCTGGTTAAGGAGTCAGGAAGTCCTGGGTAAGGGGCAGGAAGTCCTGGTTAAGGAGTCAGGAAGTCCTGCTTAAGGAGTCAGGAAGTCCTGGGTAAGGGGCAGGAAGGCCTGAGGAAAAAGGGGCGAGCCAAAATGTCACTAGAGGCCCTGTCCCTGCAGATGCCCCCAGGGATGTGAAGGTCCTGAAACTTGGCCCCCAGACAGAGATCCATGCTGGCCAGCATGTCAAGCTCCAATGCGTCTCACGAAGCCACCCTGCAGGAGTTCGCGTCTTCTGGAAGAAAGATGGAAGTTTTCTGGTGGAAGGAAGAGAACTGAACTTCAGCTCCATCTCCCCAGAAGATGCTGGACATTACAGCTGCATGGTCAACAACTCCATTGGACAGACTTCATCAGCGGCCTGGTGGCTCCAAGTGCTGTGTGAGTAGCTGGAAGCGGAGGCTGGGTGTGGGGAAGGGCAGATGGCCCAGCCCCGATCTGACTTGGTTTCCCCTTGCAGATGCTCCTCGGAGGCTGCGTGTGTCCATTAGCCCAGGGAACAGTGTGATGGAGGGGAAGAAGGCAATTCTGACCTGTGAGAGTGAAGCCAACCCTCCCGTCTCACAGTATGCCTGGTTTGACTGGAACAACCGAGACCTTCTCTACACTGGCCAGTCACTGCAGTTGGAGCCTGTGAAAGTGCAGCACTCTGGCTCCTACCGCTGCCGGGGTGCCAATCAGCTGGGCGTGGGCGAGTCACAGCCCAGCACCCTCACTGTCTACTGTAAGGCCCTCCCTCTTCTGTCAGGCTCTTCTCTGGCCTCATTGTGCCTAGGCCTTCTCCCCAAGGCCGGGCTCCTCCTGCCCCACTTCCTCCTCCTCACTCCCAGGCCATTGCTGTCAGAGCTGCTCCACAGCTCCTGGATGCCATGGAGGGTCTCCTAGACCGCTGACTGTCTCTCTCCCTCAATCTCTTTCCCTCTTAGGCTGCACAGCCTTACCGATATCCTCAGCTCCTATTTCTTTTAAAAAATTTTTATTTTATTACTATTTGTTGTTGTTGTCGTTTTTCGAGGTAGGGTCTCACTCTGGCCCAGGCTGACCTGGAATTAACTATGTAGTCTCACAGTGGCCTCAAACTCATGGTGATCCTCCTACCTCTGCCTCCCGAGTGCTGGGATTAAAGGCATGCGCCACCACATCTGGCTAATTTTTTTCCACTTTATGCATTTTACTTTATTATGTTTTTATTGACAACTTCTTTAATTGTAGACAATATCCCATGGTACTTCCCTCCCTCCCCCCACTTTCCCCTTTGAAACTTCACTCTCCATCATATCCCCTCCCCCTCTCAATCATTCTCTCTTTTCAGTTTGATGTCATGATCTTTTCCTCCTATTATAATGGTCTTATGTAGTTAGTGTCACTGTGAGGTCATGGATATCCAGCCATTTTGTGTCTGGAGGAGCACGTTGTAAGGAGTCCTACCCTTCCTTTGGCTCCTACATCCTTTCCGCCCCCTCTTCCGCAATGGACCCTGAGCTTTGGAAGGTGGGTTTGAGATATTTCAGTGCTGAGCACTCCTCTGTCCCTTCTTCTCAGCACCATGGTGCCTTCTGAGTCATCCCAAGGTTGCCACCATCTGAAAAGAGAAGCTTCTCTAACCAAAAGTGAGAGTAGCATTAATATATGGGTGTGGACATTAAGAGAAGTGCTTACTGGGCAGTTTGGTGAGCATAGTATATGCATTTAGCAAGACACCAGCAAACATTACACCCTTAGGGCGCATGACTACCCCTGTCGTAGGTTTTCAGTATCAGGGATGTATTCCCTTCCATGGAGAGGGCCTCTAGTCCAATTAGAGTGGTTGGTTTCCCCCATAACAGACATGCCACTATTGCACCTGTTGGCCCATTTGGCCTGGCTGGCCAAATTTAAAGCTTGCAGTGTTCATTGTTGAGTACCTTCACTGGTGTTTTCTCTCTCCCGTTGAACTGCATGCAGTGTAGCTTTTTTTCCAGCTTTCTGTCAGCTGTTCCACATGGAGGAGGCTTTCAGCTCAGCTCTAGCAGGATTTCTCAGTGACCTTGCATACCAAGTGTGTGGAGTCTTCAGCAATAGGGTCTTACCATCTATTCCTGGTGGGAAACCAAAGGCCTCAGCAATGGCCAATAGTGTTTTGGGGGAACCTGTGACCTCCCTGGCCAACAACTCACTGGAAGATATCCCATCCCTGGCACTGAAAAGTTTCTAGTAACAATCTATGGCTTCTGAGTGTTCAATTGTTCAGAAATGTAGATTTCCATATGACTTTTTTATATCCTCTTAGATTTTGATTAGCCCTCCCTCCACCGTTCCTTTACTCAGCCTCTTCCCCTGACCTCACTTAGGCCGTTTCACCTCCATTAATCTGTGCTTCTACTTACATGTATACAATACCATCCTATTAAGTCCCCCTCCCTCCCTTTCTATTCTCATTATCTCCCCTTTCTAGCTTACTGGCTTCTGCTACTGACTTTTATTTTTACTCACGTAGAAGTCCAATCATTTGTAGCTAGGATCCACATGTGAGAGGGAACATGTGATGTTTGGCTTTCTGGGCCTGGGCTAACTTTTTAATTTAAAAAATTATTTGAGAGAGAGAGAGAGAGAATTGGCATGCCAGAGCCTCATCCACTGCATTCGAACTCCAGACACTTGTGCCACCTATAGTGGACGTGTGCGACCTTGCACTTGCCTCACCTTTGTGCATCTGGCTTACATGGGATCTGGAGAGTCAAACATGAGTCCTTAGGCAAGTGTCTTAACCACTAAGCCATCTCTCCAGCCCTATTTTTTTTTTCGAGGTAGGGTTTCACTCTAGTCCAGGCTGACCTGGAATTCACTATGTAGTCTCAGGGCGGCCTTGAACTCTCGGCGATCCTCCTACCTCTGCCTCCGGAGTACTGGGATTAAAGGCGTGCGCCACCATGCCCGGCTCCCCTTCCTCTTTTCTAAGGGCTGCCCTGTGTGCCCACAATGAGTGAGCGGCTGCTACCTGTCCTTTCTCCTCAGTACCGTCTTCAGAGTGGAGGTGTGCCACCTCTTGCTTTGGGCATACCTGCAAGGACAGGTGTAGGCTGGAGTCCTTTGTGGGTCTGCAGAAGGGTGCCTTTTAAGTTCTGAGTCTGTCGCACATCAGTGAGGGCGAGGGGAACAGGCTGTGTGTGTGCTGTGCCTATGGACAAGGCTCCCTGAAGACATAGACTTGGCCCTTGCTCCTATCTGGAGGATGGGGAGGCAGAGGGACTGCCTCCCACTTTCCCTGCATTGCTCTCACTCTATGTGCAGGCAACAGAGACTGGGCTTCCTGCAGAGAAAAGTGGAGGATGGGCACTACGCCACTGCCATCCCCGTGGGGGTGGGGCAGAGCGATCACGTTGCCTCCTTTCCCCACCAGACAGCCCAGAAACCCTTGGAAAGCGAGTCGCCCTGGGATTCGGGTTCTGCCTGGTCGTCTTCATCCTGTCCACCTGGGGGCTGAAACTCCTGAAGAGGTGAGCATTTCTCACCGCTTCCCTCCCCTCCCCTCGCCTCTCTCAGTTTATCCTCACCTGCCACATTACCACTGCACACTGCAGCCTCCTGCCTGCAGGATCAAGCCCTGGACCCTCACAGAACCTTTGTTCCCTAGATGGAAGAGGACTCAGAGCCAGCAGGGGCTTCAGGAAAATTCCAGTGGTCAGAGCTTCTTTGTGAGGAATAAGAAGGTAGGCTGGGAGGATGGTGAAATGCAGAATTGGACTCAAGTGAGGAACGTAGGCGAGAAAGCATGCTGGGATCAGCATGGTGAGATGGGGAAAGGGTCGCAGCTGCAACTTTGCCTCTCCCAGGCTAGAAGGACCCCCCTCTCTGAAGGCCCCAACTCCATGGGATGCTCCAACCCGATGATGGACGAAGGTGTTAACTATGCCGTCTTGCGCTTTCCAGAAACAGTCACGCCCAGCAGCAGGTGTGGAGGGTACTGGGAGGTGGACACCCGCAGCCCAGGAGGGATGGGGGAAGAAAAGCTAATGTCCTCACCTGCCCTCTTTGCACCAGGCTCATGCCAGGCCTCACATAGTATCTCAGTCCCACTCTATAACAAAGTAGGCAACAGGCCCCAGAGCGGGAGCTGTATCTTTAATCCAGGAGTGTGTGTGCCCAGAATCGGGTTTCATCACGGGGAGGGGGCATGCCGTGAGATGCATGGACACACATTCACTCATCTGGTATTCATTTTTTTATTTTATTTTAATTAATTAATTTATTTATTTATTTATTTATTTATTTATTTATTTATTTTTGGAGCGAGACAGAGAGAGAGAGAGAGAGACAGGAAGACAGAGATGGGTGCGCCAGCAGTCTCTCAGCTGCTGAGAATGAAATCCAGATGCGTGCACCCCCTTGTGGTCAAGTGTGGCATTGCGCCCTTGCCTCACTTCTGGCTAAACGTGGGACCTGGAGATTGGAACTGCTGGAGATTGGAACCAGCGTTCTTAGGCTTAGCAGGCAGGCGCCTTAACCGCTAAGCCATCTCTCCAGCCCTGGTATTCATTTTTATTAGCTGTTTATCAGCTGTGTCCTTGGGCACGTAGGACACAGTGAGCTATGTTCCCATAAGGGGCTGAGGTTGCTGGAGGACTAAGGGAGTCCAGAACATGTGGGAAAAGCTTCATGTGCAGCACTCCTCTGTCCTCCCCCAGAGACGCGGGGACTTCAGAAGCGCAGGGGCCTCTTCCAAACAGCAATGACACGGTCACTTATTCGGTGCTGCAGAAGCGTCACACGGTAAGAGGACAGAGAAGCTATGGAAGGCGCAGTGACCTGGGCTGGTCCTGACTGGGAGCCCTTTCAGGACAGACTGGTAAACTTCTGTGGTGGCTGAGGCTGGGCATTGGTTGGGAGGGTGGCTGTCTGAAGTCCGTTTTCTGTTGCTTTAACTGAATACCTGAGATCTGCCTTACAAGGGAAATAGATTTGTTTTGGCTTCTGGTCAGTTCTAGAAGTCTCAAGTCAAGGGGCTGTAGCTGATGGTTGGGACTCTGCAGACACCTGAGGTGACATAAAGCCAGGGGGAGTGGTGGAGCTGAAGCTCCTAACACAGCCACTTCCTTGACAATGCAGTCGCCCCCTACAGGCCCTTATGTATACAACACATGAAACTTGGGGGCACATTTATTCCATAGCAGCTGTCAGGCAGAGCTGGGGTCCTGCCAGGACAGGAACCTCGGTGTCTGAGGGGCTGAGGACAGCTGTTTCTGCATGTTCTGGCCCTGACTGAGGTGGAGTCAAAGGGGTCAGTGAATGGAGGAGGCTGGTCACCTTACCGTGGCGTGGCTTTCTCAGGGTGACTATGAGAACGCGACTGCGGGCTGCCCAGAGGACGACGATGGCGTGCATTACTCGGAGCTGGTTCACTTTGGGTCTGGGCAGCGGCCTCGCCTGAAGGAGGAGGTGGAGTACGTGGCCCTCAAGCAGTGATGTTGGAAGCGGCTGCTGCGGAAGGGCCGGGCATGAAGGAAGTCCTACGGTGCCTCCATTGCTGCTGTTTAGCTGCTAAGTCACAGGGTCGGTCTCTCTCTGTTCTGTCTTCCTTAAACACACACACACACACACACACACACACACACACACTCAATTCGCGTTGAGAACCTTGTGTCTGGCCCAGAGCCAGCCTTCCTTCTGAGCCTGGGAACACCAGTCCCATGCTGTGCAATGTCTCCTGCTTCCCCATCCCCAGCCATCTGCCCCCACCAGCATCCCCTCCTGAGCTGAATGTGTCCCTGCTGGGATTGGCCTGTCACTAATGTTTCTTCTTAGTGTCCCTTTGACTATCACCCCCCCACTCACTAATCTTATACCTAATTTCTAACCTCTGGGAATATCTTCAGGAAAGGCAGAAATGGGGTGGCAAGAGGCATGTCCTCAGCAGGCTCCTCCCTTAGAAGCAGGTAGCCAGGCCTTCTGCAGAGATGACACACCCGCGACGGTGGCCTGGCTGCCGTCTCATCTTCCAGCACTGAGCACATGCGCTCATGTGGATGAATGTATGTAATGTACTAGACATGATGCAATAAAGATGGCGCGGACGCCAAGTCCCCGAGCCAGCCAGCTTGTTCCTGTTGGTGGTTTGGAGAGATCAAGTAGGGACCTGTGAATGGGAAGGGTTTTTGTGGGATTTGGGGAGAAGGAAAATGACTCAATATAATTTTGTGATCCAGTCAATGCATAGAAGGGTCCCATTGTTTCGTGGTGGTGAACGTCAAAATTAGGGTCTTGTGCATGCAAGCAAGTGCTCTACCACCGAGCCACGCCCCTTGCCCCTCACTGGTGGATTCTAGGCAGCTAAGTTCCCAGCCTTTTTCTTTTTTTAACTTTTTGTTGTTGTTGTTGTTGTTGTTTCCAGGTAGGGTTTCACTCTAGCCCAGGCTGACCCGAAATTCACTATGTAGTCCCAGGCTAGCCTCGAACTCACAGTGATCCTCCCACCTCTGCCTCCCGAGTGCTGGGATTAAAGGCATGTGCCACCATGCCAGGCTCAGAAATTTTCTTTTTTTAAATTTATTTTTATTAGAAATGGACATACTTGGTATGTAAACAACACATGTTGGTACCATTGTTTCCCTCATCCCTGCCCCTTTTCCGAAGAGGCCCTCCTCGTTGGGGATGCAGGTCAACCCCATGGGGATTGTGGGTCATGCATTGTGGGGGCAGCAGTCAGCTGTGGAGCAATGCCTCTGGACATAATGTCCCAACTTGTGGCTCTAACAATCTTTTTTTAAGATTTATTTTATTTATTTATTCATTTATTTATTTGAGACAGAGAGAGAGTGAGTTGGGTGCACCAGGGCCTCTAGCCACAGCAAACGAATTCTAGATGCATGTGCCACCATGTGTATCTGGCTTACGTGGGACCTGGAGAATGGAACCTGGGTCCTTAGGCTTTGCAGGCATGCACCTTAACTGCTAAACCATCTCTCCAGGCCAGCTCTAACAATCTTTCCACCCCCTCTTCTGCAAAATTCCCTGAGCCGTGATGGAGGTGTTTTAAGTCTACTTCAGTGATGGGCTCTTAGGAGCCTCTGGATCTCTGGTTTGGTAGGTGTTAGGTGTCCTCAGTGTCTGTCTCCTTCACCCTGGTGCTGATTTCAGATGCAGGAAAGCAGCACTCTTGCTCATTTCCCCAGGTCCTCTGTGGTTTCCTCTGGGGCTGGGGCGAGGTGCGCTGGGTCGTTTCTCTCCTCAGGTCCCGCTCTCATCTGCACCATGGAGCTGGGCAAGAAAATTATTTCTAAGACACCACATTTTATTTGGATATCACAAAGATGTGGGGATGGGAAGGGCCTGAGGGCTGATGAAGGGAAGATAATGTGGGGGACGGGAGATGCACCACGTGGAGCCTAGGAGCTCATGTAAACGAACATGGATTTTAGATTTAAAAAAACAAACGTGAGGGCTGGAGAGATGGCTTAGGGGTTAAGGCGCCTGCCTCCTGAGCCTAAGAACACTGGTTCCAATCTCCAGGTCCCACGTTTAGCCAGATGCAAAGTGACGCAAGGGCGCAATGCCGCACTTGACCACAAGGGGGCGCACACATCTGTATTTCGTTCGCAGCAGCTGAGACACTGCTGGAGCGCCCAACTCTGTCTTCCTCTCCCTCTCTCTCTCTCTGTCTCTCTCCAAAAAAATAATAAAAAATAAAAAGTTAAAAAAAAACAAACATGAAAAGGGATTTTTAAAAATGTGTGTGCTTCCAAAAAGATAAAAGCAAAGACAGTAATATAGTGTCACTTCCTGTCCTGGCATGGCTCCCGGGGCGGGGGGGGGGGAATCTTACGGGTGCAAAGACTCAAAAGTAATGCTTCCATGGCTCCTGAGAGAGCCTCCTTTTAACTTTTGAAACATTTTGAGGCAGCATATCCTTGAATTGCCCAGGCTGGACTTGAACTTACTCTGTGGGCCTGGCAGGCCTTGAACTTGCAATTCTCTTGCCTCAGCTTCCCAACTAGCTGGGACTACAGGCCTGTGTTGTTGGAAAGATACGCTGGCTCGGCAGCCAGGTAGCATGAGTTTGCATTCTGATTCTTCGACATATCCACGTAAGTGATCCTGGGCAGAGTTTATTTTGTCAAGCTTCAGTTTCTGCATCCATGGAGATGCCAGTCTGCCATGTAGATAGCTCAAGATGGAAAGTGAAAAAAGACAGGAAGTGAACAAAATATGGGAAGTGAGATCTGTCTTATACATGCTGGAGGCACATTAAGAGGCAAGCATAGGGCTGGACAGATGGCTCAGCAGTTAAGGCGTTTGTCTGCAGAGCCTAATGACCCGAGTTTGATTCCCCAATATTCACATAAAGCCAGATGCACAAAGTGGCACATGTGTCTTAAAGTCGGTTTGCAGTGGCTGGAGGCCCTTGTACACTCAGTCTCTCTGTATCTCTTCTCTCTCTCTCTGCTTGCAGACAAATAAATTTATTTATTTATTTTTATTTTTTATATTTTATTTCCAAGCAGAGAGAGAGAGAAGAGAGGCAGAGAGAGAAAGAAAGAGAGAGAGGGAGGAAGAGCGAGAGAGAATGGGCACACCAGGGCCTCAAGCTGCTGCAAATGAACTCCAGATGCATGAGCTAATTTGTGCACCTGGCTTTACTGAGGAATCGAACTTGAGTCATTAGGCTTTTCAGGCAAGCGTCTTAACCACTGATCCATCTCTCCAGTCCAATTTTTTTTTTTTTTTTTTGGTTTTTCGAGGTAGGGTCTCACTCTAGCTCAGGCTCACCTGGAATTCAGGGTGGCAATCCTCCTACCTCTGCCTCCCGAGTGCTGGGATTAAAGGCGTGCACCACCACGCCCGGCCCAAATTTATTTTTTTTAACAGAAGCAAGCATAGCAGCCAAAGCTCTCTAAAAATTCAACCCCAAATTCTCGTCTTTTATTTATATTGTGTTGAAGAAAAAGTCAGGTGTGATAGTGTCCACTGTGATTCCAGCAGTCAGGAGGCTGAGGCAGGAGGATCAGAAGTTCAAGGCTAGCCTGGGCTACATAATGTGAACCAATCTAAAAACAAACAACAACCACAGAGAAGGAAGAAGTTGATTCATTACTAACAGCTACTTTCAGTAAGGGTCCTCCCAGCACCCACAGCTGTGAGGAACTCCTGGGAAGGCAGCTGCCCAGAGGAGCATCACCGAGGCCATGGGCATGGTTATAACCCGCCCTCATGCCCACGAGTTCAGATGTTCCAGCCAGGGCTCCTGCCTCCACCCTCTCACCTGCTCAGCCCGAAGAGCAAGAGTGTGCACCTCACTAACCGCCCAGGTGAGAGACGCACAATCCCTGACGTGTAGTGAGAGTGTTTCCGTCCTTCCCTTTCCCTCCCATCTGGCCTCGGCACTCACAGGAGTTGACCTCAGAATGGCGCAGAGCGAGCCTTTCCTTTCCCCGTCAGTCGGCTTTGTCCCCACTTTGATTTCCTGTAACATCCAGTCCACAGCTTTGGATACTGTTGAAATGAAAGAAGGCAAAGTTTGGGGGTTTCTGTACCCCAAATGAGGTGCAGCATCATTCATTCATTCATGTGGAAATACATTCGCTGTGAACTCATTAATCCATCCAGGAAAGAGCCAGTTGTTGAGGTACAAAAATGTTAAGACCCAGTGCCAATCTTGTGGGATCTGAGTCTGTCTAGGGCCTTCCTGACCTCTTGGCTTCGGTGCAGAAGGGAGCTTCGAGGCTGATGAGGTCTAGCTCAGGCTGCCTGGCAACCACTGGGTACCTTCCCATCCTGTCCCCAAGCTGAGATGCTGACATAAGGCTACTTCATGACCCATTGACCACAAGATGTGGATGTCAACAGCATTGCTGAGGCGTGAAGAACAGGTGGCCAGGGAACCCAAAGGCCATGCCAGGCCCCCAGAACGCAAGTAGCTTTCCTCCCAGCATCCTCCCAGGGACCACAGCACGTATGGGGACCATGCAGTAAGCCAAGCAGACCTAAATCTTGGCACTTGTGATGTGCATTGTGCAATCTGAATTATCACCATGAGAGAGACACACAGAGTGGGTAAGGCCTGGGTTCACATGGAGGAATCAACGATGACTGTGGAGGGGGCACAGTGGGCAAGCACCACAGCTGCCAGATGGACAGGAGGACACAAAATGCTTTGTGGAACTGGGGACAGAAACCAGAGTATATGTTTGTGTGAAATAAGCGTTCTACCGCTGAGCCACGCCCCCAGCCCCTCACTGTGGATTCTAGACAAGTGCTCTACCGCTGAGCCACGCCCCAGCCCCTCACTGTGGATTCTAGACAAGTGCTCTACCACTGAGCCACGCCCCCAGCCCCTCACTGTGAATTCTAGACAAGTGCTCTACCACTGAGCCACGTCCCCAGCCCCTCACTGTGGATTCTAGACAAGTGCTCTACCGCTGAGCCACACCCCCAGCCCCTCACTGTGGATTCTAGACAAGTGTTCTACCACTGAGCCACACTCCCAGCCCCTCACTGTGGATTCTAGACAAGTGTTCTACCGCTGAGCCACGCCCCCCAACCCCTCACTGTGGATTCTAGACAAGTGCTCTACCGCTGAGCCACGCCCCAGCCCCTCACTGTGGATTCTAGACAAGTGTTCTACCACTGAGCCACAGTGCTCTACCCCAGCCCCTCACTGTGGATTCTAGACAAGTGTTCTACCGCTGAGCCACCCCAGCCCCCAACCCCTCACTGTGGATTCTAGACAAGTGCTCTGGATTCGCTGAGCCTGAGCCACGCCCCAGCCCCTCACTGTGGATTCTAGACAAGTGTTCTACCACTGAGCCACACTCCCAGCCCCTCACTGTGGATTCTAGACAAGTGTTCTACCGCTGAGCCACGCCCCCAGCCCCTCACTGTGGATTCTAGACAAGTGCTCTACCGCTGAGCCACGGCCCCAGCCCCTCACTGTGGATTCTAGACAAGTGTTCTACCACTGACTGAGCCACACTCCCAGCCCCTCACTGTGGATTCTAGATAAGTGCTCTACCGCTGAGCCACGTCCCAGCCCCTCACTGTGGATTCTAGACAAGTGCTCTACCGCTGAGCCACATCCCAGCCCCTCACTGTGGATTCTAGACAAGTGCTCTACCACTGAGCCACGCCCCCAGCCCCTCACTGTGGATTCTAGACAAGTGCTCTACCGCTGAGCCACGCCCCCAGCCCCTCACTGTGGATTCTAGACAAGTGCTCTACCGCTGAGCCACGCCCCCAGCCCCTCACTGTGGATTCTAGACAAGTGCTCTACTGCTGAGCCACGCCCCCAGCCCCTCACTGTGGATTCTAGACAAGTGCTCTACCGCTGACCTATAACTCCAGCCCTTTTTTTAAGTTGAGGCGTCTCATTAAGTTGTCCAAGCTGGACTTAAACTTACTTGGTAGCCCAAAGTAGCCCAGATCGGCCTTGAACTTGTGATCATCCTGCTTTAGCCTCCAGAATAACTGGGATTGCTGGCCTGAACCAGCAGGCCTGATTGATTCTTTCACTGTCCCATGCAGACACTTTGGGAGACGGAAGTTGCTGGAATGCTTTTTGTTATCTGGTGTGAGTGTTTGGAAGACTTGGTCCTCTGGCTCGCCCTCAGGGCACTGTGCCCCTTGAAGAGTCCAACTATGCACACCTCGCCCACCCTACTCACAGCCCCCGTCCCTGCACATGCTCCAGCACATGTTCACCTCCTACAGTCCAGCCTGGGTCACCATCAAGCCGCTCATGCAAGCAGCTAGTGCCTCAGGCTAATGGCCCTGCCACCCCGCCCTTCCTCCCTTCCAGCTCATTGCCCATCCCAGGCATTGTGTGGCAGTCCTGCAGCGGGACTACTGAACCTCAGAGACATCCCACAGAGGCAAGAGGTGAGTCCCTCTTTCTGTGGCTCCTGTGTTCCCCAGACCCAAGGGTCCCTCTGCCCAGGTCACTCCCTGAGGTCCAATAGCACTGACAGACCATGGCTTGTCTTTGGCGCCCTCCCATCCCCTTGGCCTGCTTCTCTCTGCGTAATGTAGCTTGTAGCCAAACCCCAACTTCTCTTGGCGAGGAATCTTTTCCAACCCTCCAAGCTTGTGGATAGGTGGGTCCCCTCTGGCTGTGGATTGGGGGACAGGAAGTGAGCGTGGTGGTCTGACCTCTCTTTGCCCCTCTCTCCTCAGGGCCTCAGGGATCAGAGGTGATGCCACTCTGGAACTGCAAGCCAGCCAGCCTTCTGTCTTTTCCTGTGACGCTACATTGCTGTCATCATTGTAAGAGGTCTTACGGTGGAGATAGTCCGGGACTGAGAGCTAGAAGATGTTGCTTCTGAGCCAGCTCTGTTACCATCTGGCCATCACCTCCTTCTGTGGGCGCTAGGAACCCCAGTGGTCTCCTCAGCTGGCTTCAGCTCCTCTAGGCAGTGGAGAAGCAAGTGTGGGTTCCAGCAGCTCCTTGCCTCTTAGCTGTGGTCTGAGCACAGAAGTAAGGCCAGCACCCGGCCCCATGGACTTGCCCCCACAGCTCTCCTTTGCCCTCTATGTGGCCGCCTTTGCGCTGGGCTTCCCACTCAACGTGCTGGCCATCCGAGGTGCAGTGACCCATGCCCGGCTGCGCCTCACTCCGAGCGTGGTCTATGCTCTCCACCTGGGCTGCTCTGACCTCTTGCTGGCAGTAACTCTGCCCTTGAAGGCTGTGGAGGCCCTGGCGTTGGGGGCCTGGCCCCTGCCGCCTGCCTTCTGCCCTTTCTTTGCCCTAGCCCACTTTGCCCCCCTCTATGCAGGGGGTGGCTTCCTGGCCGCTCTCAGCGCTGGCCGCTACCTGGGGGCTGCCTTCCCCTTCGGGTACCAAGCCATCCGGAGGCCACGCTATTCCTGGGGAGTGTGTGTGGCCATATGGGCACTCGTCCTCTGCCACCTGGGGCTGGTCCTTGGACTGGAGGCTCCGGGTGGCTGGCTGGATAACACTACCAGTTCCCTGGGAATCAGTACACCAGTGAATGGCTCCCCAGTGTGCCTGGAGGCCTGGGACCCCACCTCAGCCCGCCCTGCCCGCCTCAGTTTTTCCATCCTGCTCTTCTTTCTACCCTTGGTCATCACAGCCTTCTGCTATGTGGGCTGCCTGCGGGCCCTGGCCCACTCAGGCCTGAGCCACAGACGGAAGCTCAGGGCAGCCTGGGTGGCAGGTGGGGCTCTCCTCACATTGCTGCTCTGTTTGGGACCGTACAATGCTTCCAACGTGGCCAGCTTCCTGGACCCAGACCTGGAAGGGCCCTGGAGGAAGCTGGGGCTCATCACAGGAGCCTGGAGCGTGGTGCTCAACCCACTGGTGACAGGATACTTAGGAGCAGGTCCTGGCTGGGGACAGTGTGTGTGGCTAGGACACAAGGAGGAACTACCCAGAAATAGCAGCTACTGCTGGAGGCAAGAGACATGGCACTGGAGAGCTGGGTGTCTCCACCAGGCCTGTGGAGGAGACTGCCCCGCTGGAACCCGGGAGTGGCCTGGCTCAGAGCCGTTCCAGAAGCTACTCATGCACGAGAAGGTCTGAACCTGAAGGAGAAGAGACCAAGAACTGGGATGCAAAGGAAAGCACGCCAGCCTCTCTCACTTCAGCTAGCCTCCCTCCTCCGCGACCTGCCACCCGTCCTTACCGCCTGCTTGCAAACGAGCTGTGGCGGCCTTGTACTCGTGAGAATGAGGAAGGAAGCTCGCTTCCAATGGGAGGAATGCCATCTGGGTGGTATATTCTTGGAATGGTTCTCTCAAGCCATTTCCAAGGGAAGAACATTGGAATTTCTGAAGAAGAGGAGGCAAGATCATGGCCTGTCATTCCACTCGGAAGTCACAAGGGGGCAGCATTGAGACTGTGAGCAGGAAGCCCTCTGGAAAGATCTGGGGAGGGTTGCCAGGTGTAAACTACAGTCTCTAGCAGGTGACGGTCACCACGCGAGTGCTTTGTGATGACAGTTGTCTCATCTCATCCCCACACCCCCTGACAGTCCCACCTTCTTCTTTTCAGTATTGAGGATGAAGTCCAGGAAAGACACTTCCTCCCTCTCTTCCTCTCTCCCTTCCTCCCCTCCCTCCCTTCTTCCCTCTCTTCTTCTCTCCCTTCCTCCCCTCACTCCCTCCCTCTCTTCCTCTCTCCCTTCCTCCCCTCCCTCCCTTCCTCTCTCCTCTCTCCTTCCCCCCCCCCTTCCTCCCTCTCTTCCTCTCTCCCTCCTCCTCCTCCCTCCCTCCTCTTCCTCTCTTCCTCTCCCCCCTCCCTCCCCCTCCCTTCCTCCCTCTCTTCTTTCTCTCCCTTCCTCCCCCTCTCCCTTTCTCCTCCTTCTCCTCCCTTCCTCCCCTCTCCCTCCCTCCTTCCTCTCTCCTCCCTTCCTCCCCTCCCCCTTCCTCCCTCTCTTCCTCTCTCCCTTCCTCCCCTCCCTCCCTTCCTCCCTCTCTTCCTCTCTCCCTTCCTCCCCTCCTCCCCTCCCTCCTCCCCCTCCCTCCTCCCCTTCCTCCCCTCCTCCCTTCCCCTCCCTCCTCCCCTCCCTCCCTTCCTCCCTCTCTCCTCTCCTCTCCTCCCTCCCTCCCCCTTCCTCCCCTCTCTCTCTCCTCCTTCCTCCTCCTCCCCTCCCCTCCTCCTCTCCCTCCTCCCTCCCTCCCCTCCTCCCTTCCTCCCCTCTCCCTTCCTCCCCTCCCCTCCTCCTCCCTCTTCCTCTCTCCCTTCCTCCCCTCCCTCCCTTCCTCCTTCTCTTCCTCTTCCTCCCCTTCCCTTCCCCTCTCTCCTTCCTTCCTCCCCTCCCTTCCTTTCTTTGGAGACAGGGTCTCGGTATGCTCCCCTGGATGGTCTTAAATACTTTATCTATTTGCAAGGAGAGCGAGAGATGGGATGTTCACACCAAGGCTTATTGCTTATTGCTGCCACTTTGTGCATCCGTTTTTCGTGGGTGCTGAGGAATCAAACCTACGACAGCGGGCTTTGCAAGCAAGTGCCAGGCTGGTCTTGAATCCGTGGGCTCAAGAGCTTCTCCTGCCTGCCAAGTAGCCGAGAGAGCAGGTGCGAGCCACTAGGTCCAGCTTATGCCTTTGATTCAGCTTTGATTCACTGTACAAATGGTTAGGTTGTACACCGTATGCAGGGCAGGCGGAGGGAGCCAGCCGGTACTCACTAGATCCTATGGCATGCTTTGCTTCCCCAGCCATGAAGGGCATCCAGTTCTGACTTGAACAAAGACAGCGTGTTCCTCCAGCAGAGCTGGGCATGGTGTGGCTCCCAGACAAGAGGTCCTTCCCCTCACTGCCCAGGAGCACTGCACGAGGAAGCTCCAGTGGTGATCTTTATTTTGGGGTATCGAGAAACTTGCCCAAGGCTCTACGGCAAGGCTGGATAGGAGTGGGAGGTGGTTCTCAAACAGGATGCTGTGTTTTGTGATCCACTTTATGAAGGAGAAAGGAGATACCCCAGCCTATGAGAGGGAGGGCAGTAAAAAGACAGACACCTGAGCATCTGCTCCGATGCAGCCAGTTGTGGGAATCACACTTATTCCCCTAGCGACAGTAATGCCACCACATGGACGCTCCACGGTGGCACGCACAGGCGGGCTCGTCTCTGTGTCTTGATTGTGTTCGAGGACAAGGGCTTGTTTTGCTCAGTAATGGGTCCCCCAGTGCTTAGAAGAGAGCCTGTCACATGGCAGGGCTCAGTAACTGGCACTCCTGATTGCCCTCCAAAGAAAGTTCTGTGGTCACGATTTTGCAAATAGGGAAGGAGACAGGCCAGAGAGGTGAAGAAACTTCCTAGCCAGGCAGAGAGAAGCTTGACTCCATGCAGTGGTGAGATCAGAGAATTTCAGTTACGGTTAGGCAGGCAACACTACCGTCTACCCCCTCCTGCCTAGAACCTCTATTCCCACTGCTCTGAAGCACTTGCTGGGGGCAGGCCCACTGCTTCCCTGTGCTTCCTCCCCCTTATGGGCTAATCCACTTCCTTTCCGTGTGATCCACTCCAGCTTCTTCTCTCACTGGGGCCCTTTACCATCTACAGTTCCCCTGGGAGGTGAAGCTTGGCACTGTGATTCCCAGGCCCTGTGCTTTCTGGGGACCTCTTTAGTATTAATGTCTTTACAATGTTCTCTCTACATCGCCCCCTTCTCTACGACTAAATATAAGCCCAGGGCTAAAAGAACTTTTTGTTTCTCTTACTGCTATAATTTAAAACAACTTAATTGAGATATAATTTGCATATCAGGAAATTCATGCTAAGTATACAAGGCAAGAGTTTTAGTATTTTTTTATTTTATTCATTTGCAAGGAGAGAGAGAGAAAGAGACAGAGTGAGAATGAGAATGAATGGGCATGCCAGGGCCTCTAGCCACTACAAACTCCAGATGCATGCACCACTTTGTGTGTCTGGCTTTATATGGGTACTGGGGAATCAAACCCTGGTTGTCAGGCTTTGCAGGCATATGCCTTCACTGTTGAGCCATCTCTCCAACCTGATTTTTGGTAAATTTACCAAGATATATATACCATTGCCACAATCTAATGTTAAAACATTTTTGATATCCCAGTAAGATCCCTCATGTGCCTTTTAAAGTTCATCTCTATTTCCTCCCCCTGCTCCCAGGCTACCACAAATCTACTTTGTCTCTAAAAATCTGCCTAACCTGCACATTTTAGGTAAATGAAGCTATGTAAGTTACAGTCTGTTATGTCTGGCTGGCTTGGCCTAGTGTGTTGTTTTGAGGGTTCATCATATGTGGACAGTTTGTTCCTGTTTATTACCATATAGAACCCCATGGTGTGGACACCCCACAGGTGCTATCTGCTCACTGGCTCATGGATTGTGGGGTGATCCCCCCCTTTGGTGACTGTCACTAATGCTGTGATGTAGGTTTATGAACAGGTATTTTTGTACACACATCTTGCTTGTGTCTTGAGTAAATATCTCTAGTGGAATTGTTGGATCTTATTGTAAATTTACTTTTTAAAGAAACCACCAAATTACTTTCTCAAGTGGCTAAACCATGGGACGTTCTCACCAGCTTGACTAAAGGCTCCAGCGTGGCCTGACTTTACCAACACTTGCTATTACTGTCTGAACTTTTCTTGGTGGCCGTTCTAGTGGATATGAGATGGTATCTCACTCTGCTCCACGAATATTTGAGTGAACAAATATGTTGTCTCTGAAGATGGACAGAGCTTGGACAGGGACAGATCTGAACCCTGGTGGCGATGCCCCTTAGCAAGTCTTAGCTCCTGCAGAGTCACTTCCTGTCATGAGGCAAAGGACATCAGGACATAAAACTGTGGTGCCTTGCAGAGCAGGGGGCCTGGTATGGATTCTGCACCACTAACAGGTAACTAACTGCTATAATCATTGCTGCTGCCTCCTTCTCCTCCTCACCCCTAGGGCACACTTGCACCAGCACAAGGACCGTGGCAGGGACAATGCCAGTCTCCAGCCTGTGAACTTAGGTTTATTCGTTTGTCTGTTTTTTGTCATCGCCATTGTTGTTTGTCTCTCGGAGGTTTTGTTTCGTTTTTTGTCTATTTGTTTGTTTGTTTGTTTGTTTTTGAGGTAGGTTCTCGCTCTAGCCCAGGCTGACCTGGAATTCACAATGTAGTCTCAGGCTGGCCTTGAACTCACAGTGATCCTCCTGCCTCAGCCTCCTGAGTGCTGGGATTAAAGGGAGTCAGAGAGAGAGAATGGGTGCACGAGGGCCTCCAGCCACTGCAAACAAACTCCACAATGTGGGGACTAAGGAATCAAACTGTGGTCATTAGGCTTTATGGGCAAGCACCTTAACTGCTGAGCCATCTCTCCAGCCCCAAGTTTTTGTTTTGTTTTGTTTTGTTTTTTGTTTTGTTTTGTTTTTAGGGTCTCATGTAGGCCAGGGTAACCTCAAACTGGTTATATTCAATTTTGACCTTGAGCTTCTGATCCTCCTGCCTTCGTTTCTCAAGAGCTGGGGTCACAGGTGTATGCCATTATACCTGGATTATGCAGTGTTGGCAATCCAGCTCAGGACTTCATGCATGCTCACCAAGGACTCTACCACCTGGGCCACATCCCCAGCCAACCTGTAGGTTTTAATCTATAAAATTGTATGTCTTATAGACGTGAATAGAGAACAGAGAAATGAAGTCATTTGCCTCAAACGTCAAAGTTAGTAACAGAGCCAGCTCGGGAGCCGAGCCCTCCATTAGTGCATGCCTCCAGTAGGAAGGGAATTGGACATGCGCTGTTGTAGAGATGCTAACAAACTCTGAGGGGCGGGGGAGCCAGCTGAGGCTGCACAAGAAGTGAGGCACATAGTCGTGGAATTTGCTCTCTTTCTTTGCATATGGACATAACCCTGATGGCAGAGCTCAAAGCATCTTTTGTGCCGTAATTCCTCAGAGTGACGTCATGGACATTGCCAGGCCTTTATCATTTCTGCTGGATAACCAGCTCACTGCGCTGGTGCCAGAGGAGCCGGTGAGGGGCCATGTCGCAGAGCGCCTGAGTTCTCCGATCAGCCGGTGAGCATGGGGCCGGGGCTTGCACAGAGAGCTATCTTAGCGTTTTCTGCACTGGGGGAGCGACAAGGAAAGAGACCAGAAAGGCAGCTAGCTGACCCCACAGGGGAAAGCATGTGGGGACTTCAGGGGGTGGGCGCTGTGACAATGTCCCTGGCTGATGGGCAGATGCTCCTGGTGAGGGGCCAGAAGAACACACAGTCCTAGAAAGCCACTTCCGTTCCTGTCTGTCTCACCAGCATCCGTGACCATGGGGACAAGCCCAGATTGGACTGGTCTCATGGGCAGTCACTGGCTATTCTTCTGCGTGTACCTCTTGGTCTTCCTCGTGGGACTTCCCCTCAATGTGATGGCCCTGGTGATCTTCGTGGGCAAGCTGCGACACCACCCGGTGGCCGTGGACGTGCTCCTGCTCAACCTGACCCTCTCTGACCTGCTCCTGCTCCTCTTCCTGCCATTCCGCATGGTGGAGGCGGCCAGCGGCATGCGGTGGCCTCTGCCCTTCATCCTCTGTCCCCTCTCTGGCTTCCTTTTCTTCACCACCATCTATCTCACCTCCCTCTTCTTGGCGGCTGTGAGCATCGAGCGTTTCCTGAGCGTGGCCTACCCACTGTGGTACAAGACCCGGCCACGGCTGGGCCAGGCCGGGCTGGCCAGTGGCATCTGTTGGCTCCTGGCATCAGCAAACTGCAGTGTGGTCTATGTCACTGAATACTGGGGAAACTCCACCTACAGCCAGAGCACTAATGGAACCTGCTACCTGGAATTTCGGGAGGACCAGCTGGCCATCCTCTTGCCTGTGCGGCTGGAGATGGGGGTGGTCCTTTTTGGGGTGCCTCTGCTCATCACCAGTTACTGCTATAGCCGCCTGGTATGGATCCTCGGCCAGGGAGCCAGCCGGCGCCGGCGCAGGCGGGTGATGGGACTTTTGGCAGCCACACTGATAAACTTCATCATCTGCTTTGGGCCCTACAACGTGTCTCACTTAGTGGGCTATATCCGTGGAGAGAGCCCAGAGTGGAGGAGCTATGTCCTGCTCCTCAGCACCTTGAACTCCTGTGTCGACCCTCTTGTCTTCTACTTCTCATCGTCTAAGTTTCAAGCGGAGTTTCAGAAGCTGCTGGGGAGGCTGAGTGGGGGCTGCGTGCCCTGGACTCAGGAGGTTAGCTTGGAACTGACGGTGAAGAACACGGGAGAACAGACCCTGGACTGTCCATCCTAGCAAACAGAGTGGACTCAAGGGGGGGGGAGTGGAACAGGCAGCTCCATGCCTAGGTGAGGTTTTCTAGAGCAGGAAGGGGTGGCAGGCGGATGTCCCCAGAGTGATTCCTAGCTCAAGGCAGGCAGGACCATGGCCGGGACAGGCTGCTGTTTGATGTAGTTAGAGAGAGAGCCACCTCCCAGCGTTCCATGATGTGCTCACAGACACAGCTCTCTTATCCGCCCACATCCCCTGGACGCAGCTCTGGGAGAAACAGCCTCCACAGCAGCTCACAGTCCTCGCTGGTGGGGAGAAAGGAGTTAAGAGCGATGCCTGGGCAGAGGGAGCTGCAGTGAGTGCCTGGCATGGGAGAAGGTTGTAAGCACCCCTAGGAGCTGCTGATCCCTCCAGGCACTTAAGAGGTGGGGGACACAGGACTCTAGGGACCAGGGAGCTCCCTGACATGATGCATGCTTTTCCAAAAAACATTCCTCAGTAGTTTCTGATCTCCAGGGACTCTTACGAATAATGAAACAAAAGAAAACTTACCCAAATAAATTCAGTAGCAAAAGAAAATGGTGTGTCCTTATCTCCTTGGTCTTTTGAATGGTGTAGGTGGTGGGTGGAAGCAGAAATACCGAGACTCTGAAGGAAAAGGGCTAAACAAGATGCCTGGATGCCAACAGAGAATCTAGGAATAACAATAAAAATAATAATTCTGTCTTTTAAAGGAACTTTTATTTAACAGTCAGGCATGTAATCCCAGCACTTGGGAGGCAGAGGAAAGGGGTGTCAGCTGCAGTGGAGTGCTGGCACAGTCACAGCTCCATGTTGCTGCCTGCAGCAGCCTGAGGGGTTCTACTCCAGGGGAGCTGGAGTCTTCATTCTGCCACAGAAAAGAATTTTGGGCTGAGTTAGTATGAAGCAGGGTTGGAGTTAATCAAGAAGAGGTTTGAACATGGATTTAAGCATGGGCATCAACAGAGAAACCCTTGGCAAAGCTAGTACATGCCCTGCCTGTGTAGTGTGGTCTTCTCAGTAGAAGTGTGAGCTTAAGTAATGACCACATGTGTAGTGCTGGTGAATTCTGAAGCAATATCTCGGAGTCGCTAAGGCTGAGAAGGTAGCTCTGTCAGTAGAACGCTTGTCTAGCATTAATGCTTCCATCCTCAGCACATAAACTAGACATGTTGGTACCTGTCAGAGGTTGAGGCAGGAGGATCAGGAATTCAAGGCCATCCTTGACTACATGTAGAGTTCCAGGCTAGCCTGGCCTACATGAGATCCTGTCTCAAAATAAATAAAATCAGGGCACGTTCTCTTGTTGCTGTTGTCCACCTGATGTTGTTTGCCAGGAGGTGATGTCCACCCTCTGCTCATGCCATTGTTCTCCCTGCCATCATGGGGCTTCCCCTCGAGTCTGTAAGCCGAAATAAACCCTTTTCTCCCACAAGCTGCTCATGGTCGGGTGTTTTATGTCAGCAATGCAAACCTGACTGCAACAGTAAAATAGGTGTCAGAAGTGGAGTCATTGCTGCTAGAAACCTGACTGTGTGGTTTTTGGCTTTTTAGAGCTGATTTTTTGAGAGGAATATGGAAGGATTTGAAACCTTGGCCTAAGAGACACCTTGCAGTGTTGTAAGTACAGCTTGATGGACTATTCTGGTCAGAGTTGAAAGATCTGAATGCAGTAAGAACTATGGACTGTGAGGTTTGCCTTAGGAGGGTGAGAAAGAGCTTTGCTTGGACTGGGCTAGACGCAGTTTGTGTGAGAGGCTTGTCATTTAAGCCCACGTCCTGAGAACTTATGCAGGGTTGCATTGTGTAGAAATGGACTGGTGTGAGCAGATGGATATGGCACAGAAAGGAAAGAAAAAAAGAAATCTTTGGTCTGAAACTTCTACCTGTTCAGCTGCAATTGTTTGAGAGATTACAACCATTGAGATTGGGCCAGCTGACCTGCACTGGGGCAACAGGAAGAATGTAGACTCTTTTGAAGGGACCTGAATGCTGAAGGAGTGTCCTGTTCTTCAAAGTCTGCTTTATTCCCCTCTGGATTAACAAATTGACAGCCCACCTGGTATTATAGAGTATGACAGCAGGCAAGAGAGGGTTATTGAATTTGAAACACGTTTTGTATTTGGGAAATGGCCATGTGCAGTGTGATGCAGGCTTGTTGGATTACCTGTATGGAGACCCGAGGAGCCCTGAGGATGGACTGTGGGTTGAAGTGGAGACCCAACGGAGATGCCAGGACCACGAGGTGGCTGCCAACAAGAGCTGCTGGCACCAGATGAAGTTCTCCAGGACTGTGAGTATCCTAGCTGGAGGGGCGGAATTGGAGCTCCAGAGACTCGTCACTGGTTAGAATTGACTTGGAGATTTGTCACTGGTTAGAGTTGTTGGACTTGTAGCTATAGGGTTTGATGTTTGCCCTGTTTGTTTTAAATTTTGAATTGGTTGAATTTTTCTGCGTGGATGTTTATCCTGTGCTATTATTATTTTTTTATTACAGCTCAATGAAAAGGTCTTGGACTATGGGGGTGTTTGAACATCATGTGTTAGTTTATGGGGGCCAGGGGCAGAATGTAGTGGTTTGATTCAATTGTCCACCATAAACTTCTGTGTTCGGAATGCTAGGTCCTCAGCTGGTGGCAATTTGGGAATTGGATCCTCCTGGAGGCAACGTATTGTTGGGGACGGGCTTATGGGTATTACAGCCAGTTTCCCCTTGCCAGTGTTTGGCACATTCTTCTGTTGCTGTTGTCCATCTGATGCTGCCCAGGAGGTGATGTCCACCCTCTGCTCATGCCATCATTTCCCCTTGCCATCACAGAGCTTCCTCTCTAGTCTGTAAGCCAAAATAAACCCTTTTCTTCTACAAATAAAATAAAATAAAATCAATTAATTGCTAAGGAATTTAAGTGAGACTGTAGGGTCATCCTAAAGTACATTGGACAGGATGATGGCCGCAGCATTTCACAGGCACTTAAGATATATTTCCTGTAAACAAATATGTATTGTCTCGCTTGTGAGATTCCCAGAAAATTTCATGTTCATATCTGGGGAAAGAGTAAGGCCACATATGCTTAGGCCTTAAGCATGGTTCATCGCTATTTTAACATTCCTATTTGAAACATCACTATATAAATAGAATATTGACTCTATGTCAGCAAAAGTCACAGCAAGTTTTATTAACAGTGCAGGAATTCCTGCCTCTCAGCTGTCTAAAGACTCCAACCTGACTCTGGGATGAGAGCTCCTTTCCTTTCCCAGGAATTTTCCATCTTTCTATCAGGCCTCAGGAGTTCAAAGTCACATACATACATACATATATATATGACACACATATAAATATATATATATACATAAACATATACATATATACGTGGGGGGTGGGGGTCAGGGTCTCTACGTAACCCAGTCTAAGCCTGGAACTCACTATCTATGGCTCAGGCTGCCTCCACCTCTCCAGCCCTGGGATTACAGCTGCACCCCTCCATGCTCAGCATGTGAGCATTAGCTTCTGTCCTCCAGATACTAGTCTGTATGGACTGTTTTTAACATTTACAGATGGGGGATGACCCCAGAGAAGTGCTGACTTTCCCTGGACCCATGTAAAGCCACCCCAGATAGGGCACTGTCAGATCAGACACGACTCCATGCCAATCCAGCATGGTGAGCCCATACATTGATTGGGGCTACTTAAAAGAACACGGGTGATTCAAAAACAACCCTATCACCCGGAAAGTTCCACCCCAGCATATGTGACAGCTCCCCAAAGCTGCATCAGTAGAGTGCCACCCTCAGTCAACCTGCCACTTCCTGCCCACTCTAGCATCTTCGGAGACCCTGTGCAGCTGGAGAAAGGCAGGAAAGCGTGGTGGGTGGGGGAATCTCAGGCGAGGCTCTGGTGCCCTTCCCTCCTGCCCCTGGGACAAGGTGCTCAGTTTCTGACCATCACACAGAACAGCCGCTGCAGCACTGTTATGCTTATTTTGTGCCATGACCTCTGTTCGGTGATGGCAATGGTCATGCCATGCCACAGCCCTCGGGGACTGAGATGGTGAACCGCAATACTTGAGGCCAGGGCCCTGGAGCTAGTCTGAGATCGACGGAGGACTGGAAACCATCTCCGCAAAAAACGAGCCCCCGACCCACTCTGCTGTTCCTTGCATTGTCTGCAGTGACCAGACCCCATCTTCTGAAGGCAGGGGACACGGTGTGTCCAGGCCATGAAAGGATCTAGAACCAGAGAACATTTGGGTCAGTGCATTCTCTTCCCAGGACAGGAACTCTTGCAAAAAGAAAAGTAAGGCTATTAGCACAGTGACCAGGTGACCCCACCTTAAAGACAGATGGGTGTACTTACAAGCTATTTTCACTGCAATGTGATCACTGGGGATTTTTTACTTTCTACAAGGGGTAGAAAACAAGCGGCCAGGGTGTCCATGCCCTGCTAGGCAGCGAGAGAAGTGCTGACATCTGTTTGCACCCAGGCAGGGTTGTTGCAAAATCATTTATTGATTTATTGGTTTTCTTTGAGACAGGGTTTCGTGTCTCTCAGGCTGATCCTAAACTTGTCTGTAACCAGAGAGGACCTTAAACTCCTGATCCTCCTGCTTCTCCCTCCCTTGTGCTGGGTTACAGATGTGTCCTTCCACGTCCGGTTTATACAGCCGTAGGGATGCAACCAGGACACCGAGCGTGGTACGCAAACACTGCGCTCACAGAGCTTACATTCCCAGCCCCAAAGCCTTTATTGAACACCTGTGCAAGTGCTAGATTGGGGAAGTTCAAGGGTTTCAGTTCCAATATTAAATGCTTGCTTTCTTCCTGGGAGATTGAGGACGGGCTATGGGTAGAGAGCTTGGGTTTGGGTGGAAAGAGAGAGAGGTTGTCTGTGGAGATGAAGCCATGAGCTGCCTTCAGCTGTCCCATGACCCAGGGCATTCCTCCACAGTGGCCGCCAGGTTAATGGAAACACGGGTTGACCCAGTTCTAAAAAGAAACAGGTACCTTGGAATTTGTGACTCCAAAATTGGTCACAAAGCTATAGCACAAAACCAAGGACGAGGAGTGGAAGACTCCACATTCTAAGGGAATTCATGATTCCGCCCGGGGATCCATGGGCTCTGCTGCTCTACCCAGGCCCCAGCACCAGCCACCACAGTCGACCCATGCCAAAGGGCAGGGGCTCTGTGATGCTCCATTGTCATGGTCAACCTGACTGAATTTTAAGCACCTGGGAGATTGTTTTGGCACATCCCTGGTTGAGTCTGTGAGGGGATTTCCAGAGATGATTGGTTGAGGTGGGGGAAGACCCAGCCAGAATGTGGGTGTCACCATCCCGCGGGTTAGGAGCCCAGACAGAATGAGAGGAGACAGGAGGGAGCCAGCTGGCACTAGTCCCTTTCTCACTGCTTCCTTTCCACCAAGAGGTGAAGAACAGCCACCCCCATGCCCTCCCCTTGCATGGTGTTCCGCCCGAGGGTCTGGGGCCTAGCCCTTGGACTGAACCCGCTGAAAGCACGAACCAAAATGAATGTTCCTGCAGGTCTCTTGTCACAGCGATATAAAGCTATTGCATACGGGGAATGGAGGCTGGGTTCTGGGGCTGCTTCCCTGTGCAGGCGCGCAGGGAAGTGAGACTAGCAGAGAGGTGGTGATGCGAGTGTGTTTCTGGGTAATGGAGTGTTGGGGGCCCTTAGCATCTGCAGGGCGAGAAGTGTTGAGTCTGCTGGGTGTGAGGGAGTGGAAGGGTGGAAGTGCTGAAAGGGATCAAAACAGATTGACTCCCCAAAGACCAAGAAGACCTACGCTCTGGCTACAACGGACTAGACATCTGACTCACTGGGCTCAGAAGCTAAGGCCGCGTCTCCAACTTCTGGCATCAGCGTCCCCCTAAGGAGCTGTTCTGGATACTGTTTTTTCTACTCGAAAACTTTTCTTCCCTGATCATGAAAGTTTTTGTTTTGTTTTGAGGTAGGGTCTCACTGTGGCCCAGGCTGACCTGGAATTCACTACGTAGTCTCAGGGTGGCCTCAACCTCACAGCGATCCTCCTACCTCTGCCTCCCGAGTGTTGCGGTAGGCTCTGATCATGAAATGTTAATGGTGCAAACATACTGTGTACCTATTGATGTGTCATGGCACTTTGGTTTTGTCTGGCTTCATGGGAAGGCTCTCCCTATGTAGCCCAGGTTGGCCACAAACTCAGTCCTCCTGTAGTGGATTTCAGGCATTTGTCACCACATCCAAATTGTTGTGGCCTCTTGGAAGGACACACGTCATTGTCAGATTATTACATTTCTTTTTTAAAATATATTTTATTTTTGTTTACTTGAGAGAGAGAGAAATACAGAAATAGGCAGACAGACAGTGAGAGAATAGGCACGCCAGGGCCTCCAGCCACTGCAAACAAACTCCAGATGCCTGTACCCTCTTGTGCATATGGCTTTCAGGGGTCCTGGGGAGTCAAACCTGGGTCCTTTGGCTTTGCAGGCAAGCACTGTAAGCACTAAGCCATCTCTCCAGCCCTGATTTCATTTTTTCAAAAAAAACTTTTTTGTGTGTGTTTTTTTCGAGGTAGGGTCTCACTCTGGTCCAGGCTGCCCTGGAATTGACTATGTAGTCTCAGGGTGGCCTCGAACTCACGGTGATCGTCCTGCCTCTGCCTCTGCCTCCCGAGTGCTGGGATTAGAGGCATGCACCACCACGCCCAGCTTTAAAATTTTTATTATTATTTATTTGGGAGAGAGAGAGAGAGAGAATGGGCATGCCAGGGCCTCCAGCCATTGCAAACAAGCTCCAGAAAATGTGCCCCTTTGTGCAGCTGGCTCACATGGGTCCTGGGGAATCAAACAGGGGTCCTTAGGCTTCTCAGGCAAATCCCTTAACCGCTAAGCCATCTCTCCAGTCCTGATTTCATTTCTTAAGAACTAATTTTCACTAATATTTCTCCTGCCGAGGAGGAAGCACACATTAGAGAACTGGTCTCATCCAGTATGGTGATAAAGCTACTTCTCAAGCACCTGGAGCCCAGCAAAGCCAGGTGGTTAGTTTTAAATATGTGTTTATTTATTCTAATGTGTGCGCATATGCAGGCCAGAGGAAGTTCTCAGGTGACGTCCTCAGGTATCCATCTCCTTTGAGACAAGCTCTCCCATTGGCCTGGAGCTCATCCACCTCCTTTGAGACAGGTTCTCCCATTGGCCTGGAGCTCATCCGTTCTCCTAGGCTGGCTGGCCAATGAAAGCAGAAAGCCTCCTGTCTCCACCTCCCTGGCACTAGGTGACAGGTGTGTGCCACCACGCTGGCATTTCACATGGATACTAGAGATTAAACTTGCCTTCTTATCTTACAAGGCAATCACTTTATCAACAGGATTGTTTCCTTAGCTCGCTTTCTTAGTTTTTAAAAATTTTTATTAATTAGTTAATTAGTTTGTTTGGAGAGAGAGAGTCTCATGAAGCCTGAGCTGGCCTGGAACTCACTCTGATTCTCTGTGCTCGGCCCCAAGTGCTGGGATTGTCAGGTACTCCCATGCCTGGCCAGGTTTGTTTTCTTGCTGCAATAGGGGAGACCACGCTCCAGGGAAGTGTGGGCCCTCACAAAAGGAGAGCTGGGTCACTGGCAAACTAGAGGTCAGGGCAGCATGTGATAGCACGGAGTAATGATTGCTTAAAGTTGAGCAATGATCTGAGCAAAGAGCTCAACACCTGTCCATCCAAGAAGTCAGCCGTGGCCTGTTGGTTTGAAAACCACAAAACAAGAATGAAGACAGCCATGTGTGTGAAAAGTCCTCACCTCAAGTTCTGGGGATTGACATCACTCTACTTCCTGTGTCCGAGCTGGGATTTCCAGACAGAAGTGAGAGTGTGAGGTCACTTGGCTGACTGCCTGGAACTTGAGAGAGCAGGGTTTCTGGACAGTAACTTTGTTAATCAGCCAAGCACCCTTCAACTTATTTATTTATTTATTTGCAAGAGAGAGAGAAAGAGAGAGAAGACACAGAGAGAAAGGACTCGAGCCACTGCAAACAAATCCAGATGCATGTGCCACTTTGTGCACTTGCCTTTACATGATATTGGACAATTGAACCTGGATCCTTAGGCTCTGAAGGCAAGAGCCTTAACCACTGAGCAATCTCTCCAGCCCCCAAACATACTTTAAAAAATATATTTTACTTATCTATTTATTTGAGAGAGAGAAAGGCAGATAGAGAGGGAGAACAGACACACCTGGGCCTCCAGCCACTGCAAATGAACACCAGCCGCATGTGCCACTTTGTGCATCTGGCTTTATGTGGGTACTGGGGAATTGAACCTTGGTCCTTAGGCTTTGCAGGCAAGTGCCTTAACCACTGACCCATGTCTCCAGCCCCTGACATATTTTTTCTAATTTTAATTTTATTTATTTTTTAGAGAGAGAGAGAGAGAGAGAGAGAGAGAGAATAGCACACCAGGGCCTCTAGCCACTGCAAACGATCTCTAGACACAGGAGCCATCTTGTGCAGCTGGCTTACGTGGGTACTGGGGAATCGAACCTGGAACCTTAGGCTTCACAGGCAAGTGCCTTAACCACTAACTCATCTCTCCAGTCCCCCTCCAAACACATTTTTAATAGCTTCTAAAATTGGGTCTTTCCTCCTTTGCCAAGCCCTAGGCAGGATAATTCAGAAAGACAGGAGAAAGGGGAGACACGACCAATCTTTGTCTGAGGTTTAGAGGGGTGAGGAGAAGCCTGTCACCAAGTGTGACCAGAAACCCAAGCTGGCTATGCAAGAGGTCACGGAGACACTGGAAAGATGGCTCAATAGAGGACGGTGGGTGGAGAGAAGCCAAAGCTTTGTGCCCAACAAGCTCTGAGTGTTCAGTTCACCTGCCTCAGAGGAGAGCAAGGTGGAGCAGGATAGAGCTGCCTGTGGAGAGAACAACTTGGTGCCTGTGCCTGTGCCTGTGTGTGCCTGTGTGTGCCTGTGTGGGCCTGGGTGGGCCTGGGTGGGCCTGGGTGGGCCTGGGTGGGCCTGTGTGCCTGTGTGGGCCTGGGTGGGCCTGGGTGGGCCTGGGTGGGCCTGGGTGGGCCTGGGTGGGCCTGGGTGGGCCTGGGTGGGCCTGGGTGGGCCTGGGTGGGCCTGGGTGGGCCTGGGTGGGCCTGTGTGGGCCTGCCTGGGCCAGGCTGTCCATGTGCCTGGGTGGGCCTGTGTGGGCCTGTGTGGGCCTGGGTGGGCCTGGGTGCTCCTGGGTGGGCCTGGGTGGGCCTGGGTGGGCTGCCACTGACTGATGAGCCCAGCTTGTGGAGAGCTGGGCCAACAGCCTCCCAGGCTGTCCATGTGCCTCCTGGGGCCAGGGCAGTTGTGACACAGAGTTTGGAATCACCTAGGAGACACACCTCTCTGAGCATGACCGTGAGGTGTTTCCAGCGAGCTTTAATGGAGGAGGGCCAACATTCAACCATCTCTGCTTCCTGACTTTGCATAGCAGATGACCAGCATCTTACTGCCTTAACTCCCCACCATGGTGGGCTGTATCCTTAAAATGGCCAGCCAAAATAAACTCCCTTCATTTTTTTTTTTTTTTTTTTTTGGTTTTTCGAGGTAGGGTTTCACTCTGGTCCAGGCTGACCTGGAATTAACTATGTAGTCTCAGGGTGGCCTTGAACTCTCAGCGATCCTCCTACCTCTGCCTCCCGAGTGCTGGGATTAAAGGCGTGCGCCACCACGCCCAGCTTCCCTTCATTTTTTAACAAGTTTTTCTTTTTTAAAGGCAGAGTCTCATTTTAGCCCAGGCCGCCTTTGAACTCACTCTGTAGCCCAGGTTGGCCTCACATTGATCCTCTTACCTCAGCCTCCCAAGTGCTAGGACGAGAGACATGTGCCACCATGACTGGCTAAGCCCTTTCTTCTTTAAGCTGCTTTTGTCAGGCATTTTGTCACAGCAACAAAAAAAGTAACTGATACAAGGTGAGTCCCTTCTGACGGGGTCCTGGGAAGGTAGCAGGACAGGCCAGGCCATGGCCAGAGGATGTGGACGAGAGGTGAAGAATGGAGGGGGTAGGGAAGAAAGAAGACGGGGAGTCTGTAAGATTACTTGTAAAAATCATCCAAGAGCCGGGCGTGGTGGCACACACCTTTAATCCCAGCACTCGGGAGGCCGAGGTAGGAGGATCGCTGAGAGTTCGAGGCCACCCTGAGACTACATAGTTAATTCCAGGTCAGCCTGGACCAGAGTGAGACCCTACCTTGCAAAACCAAAAAAAAAAAAAAAAAAAAATCATCCAAAAGAGAAACCAGCTGTGCATGGTGGCACTGTAATTCCAGCCCTTAAGAGGCTGAGGCAAGAGAGCTCAAGTTCAAGGCCAGCCTCGGCTACGTCGTGAGACCTTGTCTCAAACTTAACAGAGGAGGCAGAGTAATGATAAAAATAGAAAGGGCTGGGAGTGGTGGCGCACGCCTTTAATCCCAGCACTCAGTAGTCAGAGGCAGGAGGATCGCTGTGAGTTCAAGGACACTCTGAAACTACATAGTGAATTCCAGGTCAGCCTGGGCTAGAGTGAGACCCTACCTCGAAAAACAAAACAAAACAAAAGTAGAAAAGTTCTTAGAAGACACATCAGGCCACAGATTCTGAGAAAGACGAGAAACAGAAGTGGAAAGCAGCAGTCCTGGGAGTGGAACAGAGAGAAGGAAATAGTGAGATAACGCTCAACTTTTGACCTTTTTTTCTGACAACACAATTCCTTTGGTTTAAAAAAAAATGCAAAGCACTGAGGAGGCGTAGGTAGTTGTGGTCTCTTCAGAGGCTTGTGACAACCCTGCAGGCTCCCTTTGAGGCGGGTTCTGCCAATCATCCCTACGGAGCTCTGCATTACCACAGTGTGGGCTTTTGGGGGGATGGAGGCTGGGGTTAGTCTCCAAGCAGAACGGGATGGAGGGAACGGAAGCCGGTGATGTCTGCACAGAGTCTGCACTGTGGAAGGATGGAGCTAGGGAGAGAAAACACTGTGAGAGGAAATGGGCTACTGCAATATTTTGGGAAGTGACTGGTTTTTGCTGTTTTTAAGAAAGTTGTGTTAATTACTTCTGTATCACTGTGACCAAAATACCTGACAGAAACAGCTTAAAGGGGGCTGGAGGGATGGCTTAGTGGTTAAATGCTTGCTTGTGAAACCTAAGGATCCTGGTTCAAGGCTCAATTCCCCAGTACCCATGTAAGCCAGATGCACAAGGTGGCACATGGATCTGGAGTTCATTTGCAGTGGCTGGAGGCCCTGGTATACCCATTCTCTCTCTCTCTGCCTCTTTCACTCTCTGTCTATTGCTCTCAAATAAATAAACAAAAATTAAAACATTCATGGAAACGTTCAAAGGATTCAGAGATTTCTGCCCATCATGGTGGGGTGGGCATGGTACAGCTGCTGTTTGTGGCGGCAGAAGAGTAAGGCATACTGTTGACACATGGAGAACAGGAAGCAGAGAGCAGGTGTGAACTGGAGCCAGGTATAACCTTCACAGGCCCGCTCTTAGAGACCCACCTTCTCCAGGCAGACCTCCCCTCATCAAGGCTCCACAGTATGTCATCAGCCACCAGGGAATAGAGGCTCAGAGAACAAGCCTGCTTTTGCTTGAAATGATTAAAGGGGGGGTGACAAACAAATCACATCCTTTCTTGCAGATCCTGAAGCCCCAGGGGTCAAGTGATGATGGACACTGACTATGACAGTCTTAAGTGTACTGGTGACACATGACCCATGTTGTCTAGCAACAAGTGGTGGAAGAGTCTGTGCTAGGGTGGTCTCTGGGAAAGATTTCCCTCCATCTTATAAAAGAGAGACATCTTTGAGGGCTACTCTCTGCTTTACCAGTTCAGAGCTTCTATCTAAGAACGTGACACTTGAAGCTCAAGTGGACGCACTGGGGCCATGAGGCTGCATGCTTCAGGAAGAAAGCTAAGGGCTAGGGGAAGGGTTTTAATAAGAAATAAAGCAGAGCTGGAGTGATGGCTCAGTGGTCAAAGGAGCTTGCTTGCAAAGCCTCACAGCCTGGGTTTGATTCCCTAATGCCCACGTAAAGTCAGATGCATGAGGTGGTGCCTATGCCTGGAATTCACCTGCAGCAGCAAGAGGCCCTAATGTGCCCATGCACACTCTCTCTCTTTCTCTCTCAAGTAAATAAATAAATTTTTTTAAAAATTTTTTTATTATTTTATTTATTTTTGGAGAGAGACAGAGAGAGACAGGGAGACAGATAGAGATGGGCGCGCCAGCAGTCTTTCAGCTGCTGTGAACGAAATCCAGGTGTGTGCACCCCTTGTGTTCAAGTGCGGCATTGTGCCCTTGCATCACCACATCTGGCTAAACGTGGGACCTGGAGATTGGAACCGGGTTCTTAGGCTTAGCAGGCAGGCGCCTTAACCGCTAAGCCATCTCTCCAGCCCAATAAATAAATATTTTTAAATCAAGAGGCTGGAGAGATGACACAGTGGTTAAGACACTTGCCTGTGAAGCCTAAGGACCCAGGTTCAATTCCCCAGTATCCACATAAGCCAGATGCACAAGGTGGTGTATGCATCTGGAGTTTGTTTGCAGTGGCTACAGGCCCTGGTGCACCCATTCTTTCTCTGCCTCTCTCTCTCTCAATAAATAAAATAAAATAAATATTTAAAATAAAAGTCAAAATAGGGCTGAAGAGATGGCTTGGCGGTTAAGGTGCCTGCCTGCAAAGCCTAAGAATGCCCGTTGGATTCTCCAGGTCCCACGTGTAGCCAGACGCAAAGCAACACAAGCACAAAGCACACAAGGGGGCGTAGGCGTCTGGAGTTCATTCATGGGGGCTGAGAGGCCCTGGCATGCCCATCCTCTATCTGTCTCTCTCTTTCTCTCAAATTAAAAAAAAATCAAAATAGCTTGGGCTCTGGATTCTCTTGACGACCCTTCAAAGTCACTGTTAATAAAGAAATGGCCCCCTTGCTACTGGCCAGATCGTCTCGAACCCGCAGCCCAACATATCTTTGCTCAGCTCATATCATATCTTCCAATCAGATCTTATCACTAGCTTTCACTGTATCTTTTTTTTTTTTTTTTTTTTTTTTTTTTTTGGTTTTTGAGGTAGGGTCTCACTCTAGCTCAGGAATTCACTCTAGTCTCAGGGTGGCCCAACTCAGTGATCCTTATCACTCCCAAGTGCTGGGATTCTTCTTTCTACACTGTGAAGTACTTTTTGATCCTAGAATTTTTAAATTCGGCTTTTTAAATAATAGCTTTGTAGGAGTGGAGTAATTTCAGGGTTTGCCTCACCTGGAATGGCAGAATTTAGGTTTGCAATGGCTAGAGGCCTCGGCGCACCCATTCTCTTTCTCTATCTGCCCTCTCTCTCTCTCTCTCTCTATAAATAAAATATATTTAAAATATTTAATAAAAATTTTAATAAAATAATTAAAATGACTTAGGTTTTTGTGTATTTGTCTACTGTTACTCTTGCCCCTAGACCAGGACACCGTGACAATAACCAAGACAGGTGTCTTGATGACACCAGAAAGCCACATGGAGCAACCAACCTGGACATCGAAGCTTTGCTCCTTTGTGGTCACAGGATGCCAAAATCCACTAGCCAGCTTTCTCAGAGCGCACCCCGTTGTTAAGTGGGGCCGAGAGGGGCTGACTTTTCAGTCGTTCTTACCAGTCTTCGCCCACCCTGCAGCCCTGTGTCCCTCTCCCCGTGGACAGCTCTGGAGAGCACAAGACCTGTGGTGAGAGGAGCGTCCACTTCCCTCGGCTGCCCTGTCCCCATCCCAGAGTCTTTCTTCTGGACTCGGGCTCCTCAGGCTAGCCCTAGCCTCCTTAGTGTGCGTGCGTATGTGTCTGTCTTGAGACGCGGTCTCACAACATAGCCCAGATTAGCCTGGAATTCAGGATCCTCCTGTTTCAGCCTCCTGACGGTCAGGATCACAGGTGTGTTACCACCATGGCCAAGCTTTTTTTCAATCCCATAGTAACTGTACAAAACAGTTGGTTGCATGATGACGTTTTCATGCTCCTCTGCGCCAGGTCTGGCTGCTTTGCCTCCTGCTTTCATCTTTTGTCTCCCCTAGGGCTCAAGTGCCCTCTCCTTCTACATGACCAGACCCTGTGCTGCGACAATGACTTACATATGCGCATGTGTATGTGTCTACTGTGACTCTTGCCTGGAGACCAGGATGCCCATGACAGCAAATGACAGCTCTGTTTATCACTGTGGTCGTCCCTTGGTACCCAAGGGGGGTTGGTGCCAGGACCCTCCTTGTTTTTTTCTTTGTCTCATTATTGAGACAAAGCCTCACTAGGTAGCCTAGTCTGTCCTTGCACCCCTGATCATTCTGGTAGCATGCCTGGATACCTCAGATGTTCCATCCCTCATGTGAAACTGCACAGTGTTTGCAACCGTATCTAGGTCACTTATAGGGCTGAATATAATGCAGGTGCTGTGTAAATAATTGTTCTGGTGTATTGCTGTAATAACAAGAGAAATGTCTGCACATGTTCAGTGCTGATAGACGTTTCTCTTCAAATGTTTGTGGTCTGCAGCCGGCGGAGCTCATGGACCTGGAGCCCACGGGAGCAGAGAACAACTGTACGTCCATGAGTGTGGGGTGAGCCCTGAGAACTGGACCTGGAGCCCACTGGGGCAGAGACCACCTGTGCACCCGTGAGTGTGGGGTGAGCCCTGAGAACTGGACCTGGAGCCCACAGGGGCAGAGACCACCTGTGCACCCGTGAGTGTGGGGTGAGCCCTGAGAACTGGGCCTGGAGCCCACAGGGGCAGAGACCACCTGTGCACCCGTGAGTGTGGGGTGAGCCCTGAGAACTGGGCCTGGAGCCCACAGGGGCAGAGACCACCTGTGCACCCGTGAGTGTGGGGTGAGCCCTGAAAACTGGTGTTTGATGATTGGATTCAGAAAACTCTCTCTGATTTTCCACGATTCTAAGTAATGCTGTGAGGAACTTCCTTTTCAATCATGAGTACACTTCTGCATCTCCTAAAAATGGTACTGCAAAAAAAAAAAAAAAAAAAAAGGTACTGCCGAGTTCCGCGCTGTCCACCCACACATAACTGACGTTTGATGTGCCTTCGTCTTCTGTGGCTGGATCGGCCCCTCCTCCCACAGTGTACAGAAGGTCCTATAACCCTACCACCAAGAGAAAATGTTGTATGTTAAGTTTTTAAAAATGATATTTGAGATTTAGTAACTTGGTCAGGATTCTACACTGAATCAGGAGCCAACACGCGTACATTTGCAGTTAGAGTCTAAAGGTGAGTCTGCAGGCAAATTAGGCACAGCCAGGCTTGTGGAGCTTGAATGTGCTCTGCTGGGGGTGGGGGGAGATGGTCAGCCTTTTTTTTTTTTTTAAATTTAGGTCTTCAACTGTTTGGATGTGGCCTCCCTTCACTATGGAGATCACCCACTTCACTTGAGTCTGCATGCTGGAATGCCAGTCTCATCCTAAAGCACCTTTCCAGAAACATCCAGAATGTTTGACCAAATTGTGGCCAAGCCAAGCTGGCCCATAAAATCACACATATTATTTTAATTATAATCTCCATCATGAAAGGTGAAGTAGGGGGTGTGGTGGCACACACCTTTATTCCTAGCACTCAGAAGGCTGAGTTAGAAGGATCACCATGAGTCTAAGGCCAGCCTGGACTACAAAGTGAGTTCCAGGTCAGCCTGGGCTAGAGTGAGAGCCTGTCTCAAAAAAAAAAAAAAAAATTAGGGGCAAACTGGGCGTGGTGGTGCACGCTTTTAATCCCAGCACTCAGGAGGCAGAGGTAGGAGGATCACCATGAATTCAAGTCCAGCCTGAGACTACATAGTGAATTCCAGGTCAGCCTGGGCTAGAGTGAGACCCTACCTCAAAAAAAAAAAATAGGGGCTTGAGAGATGGCATAGCAGTTAAGGTGCTTGTCTATAAAGCCCAAATACCCAGGTTTGATTTCCCAGTACTCATGTAAGCAGAATGCACAAGGTGGTGCATGCATCTAGAGTTGATTTGCAGTGGCTAGAGGCCTTGGCATGCCCATTCTCTCCATCTGCTTCTCTGTCTCTCAAATAAATAATTAAATAATTTTCAAAAAGAAATAAAATAGTTTAGCCAAGCAGAGTAGCCTACACCTTTAAGCCTGCACTTTGGAGAAGGGGGCTGAGATAGAAGGACCACCTTGAGTTTAAGGGCAGCTTGAGCTACAGAGTGAATTCCCGGTTAGCCTGGGCTACAGTGAGAACCTGCTTCAAAAAATAAGGACAGTCACACCCTACTAGGCTCAGGGACCATTGCGGAAGAGGGGGCGGATAGAATGGAAGAGCCAAAGGAAGGGTATAACCTCTTACAATGCAACTGTCCAGACAGAAACTGGCCTCGATATCCATGACCTTGCAGTGCCTAGCAATACCTTTGCAAAACCCTCAAAATAGAAGAAAAAGATGATGACATCAAATTAAAAGAGAGACTAATGGAGAGAGGGAGGGGATATGATGGAGACTTGAGTTCTAAAGGGGAATGGGGAAGGGAAGGGAAATATCACGTGGGTTTTTTCTTTGTATGTGAGTATAAAAGTCAATAAAAAACAAAAAAAAAAAAGGACAGGTGCTGGAGAGATGGCTTAGTGGTTAAGGCACTTGCCTGTGAGGCCTAAAGACCCATGTTCAACTCCCCAGATCCCACATAAGCCACACGCACAAGACGATGCATGCATCTGGAGTTTGATTACAGTGGCTGGAGGCCCTGCTATGCCAATTCTCTCCCTCTCTCTCTCTCTACATATATATATATATATATATATATATATATATATATATATATATATATATATATATACATACATATCTTTCTCTCTCTTGCTGTTGCTTTCACATTCTCCTCGCTCTCATAAAAAAGGCCAGTCTATTGGGTTTGCCAAAAAAAAACATAAGGACAGTTTAAGCTGAGCATGGTGGAGCATGCCTTTAATCCCAGCACTTGGGAGGCTGAGGTAAGAGGATCACTGAGTTCATTTGAAGCCACCCTGAGACTACATAGTGAATTCCAGGTCAGCCTCCAGAGAGAGAGAGACCCTACCTTGAAAAACAAAACAAAAAGGTGAGGTTTAGGTCCAGAGTTTGAGCTTAATGGTAAAATGCTTGCCTTGCATGCACAAGGCCTGGGTTTGATCTGCAGCACTAAAAAAAAATGCTTGTTAAGGTAGAAAGTATTTGCATAATGTATGTCAGTCATTTGTATTTCTTCCTACAATTGCCTCTTTCTTATTTGACTTGCAAGGAGTTGTTGAACGTGTGTGTGGAAAGGTAGAGGCCTCTGTGCTTTGTTCAAGAGCTTCCTTGGCAAAGTGGCAGTGTGCTTTCCTTATGTGCTCACAGCCCTGGGTCCAGTCCCTGTCACCACACAGACCAAGCACGGTGGCTCACTCCTGTGATCCCAGCACCTGATGCGGAGGCATGAGGATCAAGTCCTCATCATGCACAAGATCTTGGCTCAATCCCTAGCCTTGCAAGGAACACACACACACACACACACAAAAGCAATTGGCAAAAAACTTCATGAGAGCCGGGCGTGATGGCACACGCCTTTAATCCCAGCACTCGGGAGGCAGAGGTAGGAGGATCGTCATGACTTGGAGGCCACCCTGAGACTACAAAGTGAATTCCAGGTCAGCCTGGACTAGAGTGAAACCCTACCTTGAAAAACAAAAAAAGGGGGCTGGAGAGATGGCTTAGCATTTAAGGCAAATGCCTGTGAAGCCAAAGGACCCAGGTTTGATTCCCCAGGACCCACGTAAGCCAGATGCACAAGGGGCACATGCGACTGGAGTTCATTTCCAGTGGCTAGAGGCCCTGGAATGCCCATTCTCTGTCTGTCTCTCTTATTTCTCTCTCTGCTTGCAAATAAATAAATGAATAAAAACTTAAAAAGAGTGTGTGCTCTAAGACAAGTGAGGGCTCCACAGAATTTGCCTCCTGGGCATTCAGCATCTCTCAGCATCTAGTGCAGCTCCTGGCAGGCTGGAGCGACCATTCTGCTAGTACGGGGAGGGGAGCACCTCTGCCCAGGATGGATCCTAGGGGCAGAGCATCCTGAATCAAAGTCCTGGGGCAGCCTGCGGGCATGTGGCCCAGGTCTCATAGTCACTTCTCTGCAGTGATCAGTCACCCAATGAACTGAACGTGATCACAGACAGAACCCAGCTTGAAGCCTATGGCCCGCTTCCAACTCTGTGCTGCCAAAAAACAAAGCAGGCAAAATTCTAAAACTATAATGCAAGCAATGCAATGCCTTGCTTGCTCGTGCTGAGGACGCCAGCAGCACCATGACAGAAACGTGTTAATGATCGTGTGGTTTTGATAATTTCATTTTGCCATTTTCACAGACTGAGAACTGAAAAACTGGAAGTGGTCTGTGCTGTCCTAACCTCTGAAAGACTCTGTTGGGGACAGCAGTCATTTCTCTACTGCCCAGTATAGTCAAGGTTTAAAAATTATGTGTCTATACAAGCCTCCTAAAATACTTTTTACTTATTTCTGAGAGCAGGAAAGAAAAAGTATGGGCATGCCAGGAGGCCTCCAGAACTCCAAACGCAAGCACCACTTTGTGCGTCTGGCTTTATGTGGGTGCTGGGATCGAACCCAGGCCATCAGGCTTTGCAAGCAAGTGCCTTAAAACCCAGCCCTCTTAGTTTTGTTTTTGTGAGACAGTGTTTCAAGTAGCCAAAGTTCGCCTTGACTTCACTGTGTAGCATAGGCCCCTTGTGCATCTGGCTTATGTGGGTCTTGGAGAATTGAACTGGGATCCTTTGGCTTCACAGGCAAACGCCTAAACCATTAAGCCATTTCTCCAGTCCCTCTGTTTTGTTTTTGATTCTTTTGAGACAGGATCTCATGTACCCGAAGCTGGACCTTAAACTCACTATGTGGCCGAGCATGACCTTGAATTCCTGACCCCTCTGACTCTACCTCCTGAGTGCAGGATGACAAAAATGTGACACCATGGTGAACGTCTACATAACATTTATGGTTTTCTTTACTGTGTGTGTGATGAGCTGCTTGTGACACGCGCGTGTATGTGTGCAGATGTGTGGTTTTCTTTATTGTGTGTGTGATGAGCTGCTTGTGCAGATGTGCAGATGGTTTTCTTTATTTTTGTGATTTGTGTGATGAGTGTGATGTGTGACACGTTTCTTTTTTGTGTGTGTGATGAGCTGTGTGACACGTGTATGTGTGCAGATGTGTGGTTTTTTTATTTTATTGATGTGTGATGAGCAGATGTGTGGTTTTTTTATGTGTGTGTGTGACAGCGTGCAGATGTGTGCAGATGTGTGCTTTGTTGTGTGTGTGATGCCAGCTGCTTGCACGTGTATGTGTGCAGATGTGTGGTTTTCTTTATTTGTGTGATGAGCTGTGTGTGACACGCGTGTATGTGTGCAGATGTGTGGTTTTCTTTATTGTGTGTGTGATGAGCTGCTGTGTGACACGCGCACGTGTATGTGTGCAGATGTGTGGTTTTCTTTATTGTGTGTGTGATGAGCTGCGTGTGACACACGCGCACGTGTATGTGTGCAGATGTGTGGTTTTCTTTATTGTGTGTGTGGTTTTGCAGATGTGTGGTTTCTTTATTGTGTGTGTGATTATTGTGTGTGTTTTCTTTTGTGTGTGATGAGCTGCGTGTGACACGCGCACGTGTATGTGTGCAGATGTGTGGTTTTCTTTATTTGTGTGACAGCGTGTGACACGCGTATGTGCGTGTATGTGTGCAGATGTGTGGTTTTCTTTACTGTGTGTGTGATGAGTTGGTGTGACTTTATTGTGTGTTGTGTATGTGTGCAGATGTGTGGTTTTCTTTACTGTGTGTGTGATGAGTTGCGTGTGACATGTGCACGTGTATATGTGCAGATGTGTGGCTGGAGAGCGTCTCCCTACATGTGGAGCTGATGTCTCTCCGTCAATGAGCCCCATTTTCACGGCCCCTGTGGCCTTTCTTCTCAGACTCAGGCAGTCTCTCTCTCTGTTTCCAAATTAATAAAGAAAAAAGATTTAAGGATAAAAATTCGATTCCCAGGAGCCAGATTCCCAAACATGTGTATGTGTGTTTCATTGGCTGGATAATCTTTAAAACATCCCAGGTCCCACATAAGCCATCTGCACAAAGAGGCCTGGTGCACCCATTCTCTCTCTCTCCCTCTCTTAATAAATAAACAAAAATATAAAACCCTAGCTCACTTTGTTCTGAGTCCCATCAGTGCTGTGTTGCAGAGCCCACCTCCCAGCGCATGAGGAACCACAGACTTAAGGCAAGACAGCCTGCGGATGTGTGGGTAGTCTTCAACTGAGTTCATGGTGCTTTAGCCTGGCCCTGGCCTCAGCTGCTTCGGTCTTTTCTTATCGCGGCCTCATCTGTTGAACGAGTGAAGCCAGTAGAGATGCATTTGCTCACTGGAGTGTAGCCTCCAGCCCTCCACAGCTGCCTTCCACACACGCCCGACACATGGATGTCTCTGTGCTGGGTTTTTTGTTGTCCCTTTTCAAAACCAAGATTTTGTTTTTTTGTGGTAGGGTCTTGCAGAGGTAGGAGGCTCAGGCTGACCTGGAATGAATTCCAGGTCAGCCTGATACAGCAGTCTCAGGGTGGCCTTGAAGAGACATCCACGGAAGGCAGCTGTGGAGGGCTGGAGGCTACATCCTGCACCTCTGCCTCCCAAGTGCTGGGATTACGCTGTCTTGCCTTAGGTGTGGTTCACCACACAGCACTGATGGGACCAGCTTCTGTGCTATTTTTTTATTTTATCTTGGTCTACCAGCCACTTATTAATTTGCAAACAGAGAGAGAGAGATAAAGGAACAGGGAAAATCCACATGCACTTTGTGCATCTGGTCTTACATGGGTACTGGGGAATCGATCCTGGTCATTAGGCTTTGCAGGCAAATGCCTTAACCACTGAGACATCTTTCCATCCCCTCTGTGTTTTGTTTTTTTATTACTGTTTTTGTTTTTGACATACTAGGGATTGAACTCAGGGCCTCTTGCATGCTAGACAAACATGTACCATTTACCTATAGCTCCAGCTCAAACCTTTTTTCACAGCAGCCAAGGGCATGTAAGGAAAGGTGAGTTTTCCCACTCACCCCGACTCCATGACCCTTCCCACACACAGCCCCTTAGAGCAGTTTTACGCGCATCCCTTCCCACAATTCTCTTCCACTCAACAGATCAATCAAACTCCTATCCTCCGGGGGCTTCCCGTCATACCCCGGATGTCATTCTGCATCCTGACCACAGACGGCCACAGGACCTCATGATCTGGGTCCTTCGAGCTGACCTGACTTCATTCCTGTAACCCAGCTCTTATTCAGTCCCCTCAAGGCAGTCACCAGGAGCCCCACTCCGAGGTGCTGGACGTCAGGACCTGAACAAGCACGTGTCGGGCAGCAGCCTGGAAATTTCTGTGTCCCAGTAGACGACATTTCCAAACACTAGACACTGGTGTTTTCGAGGGCAGCGGTGAGCTGAAGAGGGCTCGGCTGTGCAGGAGACCCAGCCTCAAGGCCACGGGGAGCAGTTTACCACACACTTCTCTGGGGGGTGTGGAATCGCTCTCCTTGCTTTCCCTGTAGGAGCTTGTGGCTTTATGTTTATCCAGAGACCTCTGTGTTCCCTTCCTCCCCCCTCCTTCCCTCTCTCCCTCCATTCCTTCCTATCTTCTTCCTTCCAAAAATCACAATCCTCTGCCTCAACCTCTGAGTTCTGAGATGACAGCCTGTGTCACCACATCCAGCTCCAGTCATCTTACAATGTTCCCATTGCTGTCTCGGTGTCCTACACCTGACCTTTGCCCCACCTGTAACTGCTGGATGCTGCAGAGGAAGGACACTGTGGCTTTCTGTTATCAGGACATCAGGAAGGGGCGGAGCCAGAAAAGCCCGTAGATTCTGATTGGCAGCTTAATAAGACCAAGAGCGGAAGATGAGGTGGAAGGATGATGATAAAATCAACCTTCACGAAGGACTGGAAGCTCCCAGACAGAGTCAGCATTTGCAAGCTCACTTCTTTGCACTCTCTCTCCGGCGGTGAGGTTGAGCCACTGACCTTATCTCCTAAGCTGAGCCTCACTGGCCTCCTTCCTGCTCCTCACCCCCGGGAGTCAGTCCCACTTGTAGGGCTTTGCATCTTGCTGGTCTCATGCTGACGCCTGCTCCTCCACTCAGACCTCCCCCTCCAGCCCTGCCCTTTCCGACAGCCTGAGCGCTCCCACTCACCTCCCCGTTCAGCCACCTGGTCCCTTGCTTACAGCCCATCTTGCTCACATACACCCCATCACCCAGAACAGCACCTGCACAGAAGGGCCAAGTGCAGCCTATGAGTGGGAACAGGTTGACATGATGGTGTGACACTGTGCAGCTTTGTTTCCCATGACAGTGTGGTGTCACCTGGGCTGTCACTGAGTGGAGGGGGCTTGTGATGCTGCACTCCCATGATGCCTAAGAAGTGACCTTGTGATGCTGCCAAACACCTTGGTTGGAATTTCCCCTTCTACCTTGGAGACTGTATCGGTGACCTTCCTCATCTCTGTAACCAAATAACTGACGGAAACAGCTTAAGGAAGGAGGGTTATTTTAGCTCACAGTTGCAGGGATTTCGGTCGGAGAAGGAAGACATGATAATTAATCGTGACTGTCAACATGGTCGGATCTAGAGTCACCTAGAGAACACAATTCTCTGGGCTTGTCTGTGAGGAAGTTTCTAGATTAGTAACTGAGGTGGGAGGACCCACCTTAACTGTGGCGGGCACCACAGAGAACAAGTTTAGCAGCAGCTTTCACTGCCCTCGGCTCCCTGAGGACCGAACGTGTCCAGCTGCTTCATCCTCCTGTCACCAGGCTTTCCAGGCCACGATGGGCTGAATCTCCTTGAACTGTGAGCTAAAATGAACCCTCCCTCCTATAAATCACTTTCCGCTGTTCACAGCAAGAGTCAAAGTAGCTGATGCAGGGGAGAGGCACAGTGGAGCAGCTCCATGAGAGAGCCCGGCCAGGACCAGAGGCAGGTGTCAACTTCAAGACCAATCTTCACTGACCCAGTTCTGCTGGCTAAGCCACACTCCCCAATGGAACCACAACCTCCCCAAACAGAACCACCAGCTGGGAACAACATGTACAAACACTTGAGCCTGCGGGGACATTTCACATTCAGACCTCACAGTCACCCTAGGACCTGAGCCGTGGCTCACAAGAGGGATAGTGAGATGGAAACAAAGGCAGAAAGGACAGGTTCTGATATGCTGTTTGCTTACAGCCACGGGCAAGTGCTACGGGCACACTAGCACCCTCCCCTACTCCATGGGTACTGGTGTCCCATAGAGCGAGGCACCGTGAGAGGTTCTCTCTCCACCCCATGGAACATCTCAAAGTAGCCAAAGAGCTTTGTCTGGCCTCCACCCTGGCCTGAGTCCTGAGCAGAGCCTCGGGCACATGGGCAGTGCCTCGGGCACACAGCCCTGCCAAGAGACTCCTGAGTTGTCCAAATGGCCCAGCGTCCTGGAACCTGACACAGGAGAGGATTCTGCCTCTTTCTTCCTGCCCAGGGGGTCACCTGTGCAGGCGTGGGGTCAGGGATAGAGGGGAGGGAGGGGTGTCACCCAGAATTTTAGGATTTGGAGAGCAGCACTGTCCAGGTGTCTTCACTCTGCAGTAAGTTCCCGTTGCCAAATCAAATGGCTCAAATTAACTCGGCAGAGATCAAAAGGTCCTGCTTTCTTCTGGTGTCTGACTACCTTTTAAAGACTTTATCCCTTTCTTCTTCCTTTCTTTCTTCTTTCCTTCCTATTTCTTCTTCTTTTTTCCTTTTCTCCTCCTCCTTCTCCTTCTTCCCCTTCCTTCTTTCCTTTTCTCCTTGTCCTCCTCCTTTCCTTTTCTCCTCCTCCTTCTCCTTCTTCCTTCTTTCCTTTTCTCCTCCTCCTTCTTCTCCGACTTCCCTCCTCTTCTCCTTCTTCCTCTTCTTCTTTTATTTTAGAGTGGGGTTTCTCTATGAAGCCCAACCTGGCCTCAAACTCCTAATCCTCTTGCCTCAACCTCCCAAGGGCTGGGATTACAGGCATGTGCCACCATGTCCACCAAAGGTACATCCTGAATTTCTGGGAGGTACTGTATGAACTAGGGAGAGTCAGCCAGCAGGAATGTGGAGACACCACTGGGTCCCGTGATGGAGAGCTGGCGTGACTCCCCGGGGGAAGGGGAGAAGAAATTCTAGAGACACTGATTCTCGTCCCTTTGCTGTCAGACCGTATTGAAACAATGAGCCCACTGGACTCCAGGAATCTCATGCTGGAGGAAGGAAAAGGCTGAAGCCTGATCCCAACAAGAGGAGGAGGTGTCTCCCAGGAAGAGATTTCACACAGTGCTGACAAGTGGTGGGACCACTTCGCAAGAGAGACTGCAATGGAGAAAGACAGTGATGGTCCGTGATGGGAAGCGATCAGAACTGCTTAATTATACACACCACTCGCCCTCTGTTTAAGTCTCTAGCTGGTGCCCAGTATGCCACAAATGAGGGTATGGCTCAGTGGCAGAGCTTGTCTAGAATCCACAGTGAGGGGCTGGGGGTGTGGCTCAGCAGGTAGAGCACCTGTCTAGAATCCACAGTGAGGGGCTGGGGACGTGGCTCAGTGGTAGAGAACTTGTCTAGAATCCACAGTGAGGCGGTGGGGGCGTGGCTCAGCAGTAGAGCACTTGTCTAGAATCCACCAGTGAGAGGCTGAATCACCCCCTGAGCCCATGCTTATATTTTAGATATATCATTTTTTGTTGATGTAGTTGGATTTTTTTTTTTTGCAATCCAGTATGACAGCTTGGTAATGTTTGTCTTTTAAAATATGATTTTGTTCATTTATATTCATGTAATAATTTCAAATATATCTTCCTACCTCTGAATCCACAGTGATTTTGGGATTGGGGCGTGGCATAATACCTGAGCACTTGTCTTTTTAAAATATTTCATTTATTTATTTATTTGAGAGAGAGAAAGAGGCAGAGAAAGAGAGAGAGAGACTGGGCATGCCAGAGCCTCCAGCCACTGCAAACAAACTCCAGATGCATGAACCCCTTGTGCATCTGGCTTATGTGGGTCTTGGAGAGTTGAACCAGGATCCTTTGGCTTTGCAGGCAAATGCCTAAACCACTAAGCCATCTCTCCAGCCCCTTCCTTGTCTTTTAATACTACCTTTTTCTTCCCATTTGCCTTCTTTAGGGATTACATTTTTGTTTTGTAGTAAACTTCAGGCAGGGTGCTAAGATGCATGCCTGGAATCTCAGTACTTGGGAGACAGGAACAAGAACGATGAGTTCCTTGGCTGTGAGTTCAAGACCAGCCTGCGACTACAGAGTAAGTAAGTTCCAGGTCACTCTGGCAGCTGTGTGGTGCTGGCGTCTCTCTGCTTGGATGCATGGAAGGGAGCCAGCTTCTTCTTCCACTGATGGTGGGGCCCTTGAATCTGTAAGCTCAGAAATAAATCACTTGTCTTCCTGCCATAAGCTGGGGCTAGGGTGGCGTGGCAACAATGGAAGAGAACTGTCGAGAAGTCCACATTCAGGGGCGAGGGACTCTGGAAACATTCTCACAGGCACATCCGGAAGCAATAGTTTACTAGCTCCTGGGTCTTCTTGGCGCACTCAGGTTGACACGTGAAGTGACCCATCACAAACACCTCACCACACTTCCTCCACAACAATTGCATGAGCCCAGCACCGCCCCCCGCCCCCCAGGCTCTGCCTCCAGTCTAGACCAGGGTCAAAACTCATTCGAAGCAAATTCCCAGACAATGCTGATGACTTAAGAGTCTAGAATCTGCACAGTGAGGGAAGAAGGGTGTGGCTCGGGATCTAGAGTGACTCTTCAGGTGGAAAGGATGGGGGGCTGGGGACGTGGAACAGGGGTGGGAGCACTTCCTAGAATCCTGATAGTGAGGGGCTGGGAAAGAAATCCAAGTGAGATGGGAAAATGTCAGAAAAATCCAGTCAGAGGGGAAATAGATGTGGCTCAGGGTAGAACACTTGTGTGAGAATCCACAGTGAGGGGCTGGGGTGTGACTTTCACGGAAATAGATGACACTTGTCTAGCCACAGTGTGACTTTCACTGAAATAGATGGCTCAGCGGTAGAGCCTGGTGTGAGAATCACGGAAATAGATGACGGGCGGTCTAGCCTGGTGTGACTTTCACGGAAATAGATGACGGGCGGTCTAGCCTGGTGTGACTTTAGAGAAATAGATCTAGAATCCAGCCTGTGGGACTTTCACGGAAATAGATGGGGCGGCTCAGCCTGGTGTGACTTTCACTAGAATCCACAGTCAGGATCACAATTTTTATCTTATGTACAGCCCATTATGACTTACTTTTTAAAAATTAACTTTTTCTGGGCTGGAGAGATGGCTCAGTGGTTAGAGGCACTTGTCTAGAACCTGAGAACCCATGTTCAGACTCCATATCCCATAGAACAGATGCACAAATCCACAGTGACAAGGTGGGGCGTGGCTCAGGTGGCACAAGCATCTGGAGTTCAATTACAGTGACTGAGGCCCTGGCTCAGCGGTCTCTCTCTCTCTCTCAAAAATTAACTTTTGAGGGGCTATAATTTGGCTCAAATTGCTATGTGGCTGGGACTAGAATCACCACCTGAGTGGGGCTGGGGGTGTGTACAACTATGTTCCAGATGGCTCAACCTAAACAAAATGTGATTCTAGTGGGGGTGGTGGCTCAGCAGTAAGCCCTTGTCAGTCAGGCAGCAGAGGTAGGTGGGCTGAATCACCCCCAGGCCACCCTGAGACTTTTAGATATATCATTTTTTGTTGATGTAGTGAGATTTTTTTTGAAAAATCAAAATAAATAAATAAATAAAAATCTTTTAAAATGTCATTTTCTATTTATATTCATGTAATAATTTCACTACTATCTTCTGAATCCATCTTCTCATCCCCAGATGAAAAATATTAAAAAATGAAACTGGGTAATGTCTGAATATGTCAGATCTTTTTAAGTATTTATATTTTATTTATTGTTAGACATCTAGAAAGAATTTAATGAATGAGAGAGAGAGACTGGTTATAGATGAGAGCTATGTTTATATAAAATTTTCCAGATGCAGGGAACCCTCTTGTCCAGGTTATACTGTAACTGGGTCTTCAACCCAGCCTGGCCTTGAACTCATGGCAATCCTCCTACCTCAGCCTATGTTGGGATTAAACCATACATCACCACAACCAGCTCCTATTTATTTTGTTTTTTAAGACAGGGTTTTTCCCATTTGGCCTTGAACTCCTGGGATTACGTTGATGTTTTCCAGCCTCAACTTCTCAGGCAGGGTGCTAAGATACATGCCTGGAATCCCATTTTTTTGGGAGACAGGAACAAGAAGAGGGAGAAGGAGACAGAGATGTGAGTTCAAGACCAGCCTCAGCCACAGAGTAAGTAAGTTCCAGGTCACTCTGGCAGCTGTGTGGTGCTGGCGTCTCTCTGCTTGGATGCATGGAAGGGAGCTAAACATGGGACCTGGAGATTGATGGTGTTTCTTAGGAATCTGTAAGGGAAATAAACCAACCCTCTCCAGCCTCCCTATTTGTTTTAATGAGACCATTGGTCCATTTTATTTTATTTTATTTTATTTTATTTTATTTTTATTTTATTTTATTTTATGTTTATTGACAACATCTTTAATAGTTTACTAGCTCCTGGGTCTTCCTCCCTCCCCACCCACTTTCCCTTTGAAAGTCCCCATCATCAAATCACCTCACCACACTCCTCCACAACTCTTTTCAGTTTGATGTCATCATCTTTTCCTCCTTTTATGATGGTCTCCAGTAGGTAGACCAGGGTCAAAACTTCATGGATATCCAGGCAAATTTTGTGTCTGGATGACTTAAGAGTAATGGAGTCCTGCCTTCCTTTGGCTCAGGGAATTCTTTCTGTGGGCCTCGGGATCTTCCACAATGGACCCTTCAGGTTGGAAGGATGGGAGATATTTGAGCTGACTCTGTCCCTTCTTCTCAGCAGCATGGTTCCTCTGAGTCACCTGATAGAACCATCTGAAAAGAGAAAGAAATCCAAAACAGATGGGAAAGAGACTCAGAAAAATCCAGTCAGGTATGGAGTAGATGAAGGACAGCAGGATGGTGACAGAGACATAAGGAAGTGGATTATCCACATTCCTCAAGGAACTGCCCAGCTATTAGATGCCCACAATGCCCCAGGTCATGGTTGGTGTGACTTTATTTTGTCAAGTTCAGTGTCACATTTTTATCTTATGTACATGCCACCCACATTATGACTTACTTTTAAAAATTAACTTTTTCTGGGCTGGAGAGATGGCTTAGTGGTTAAGGCACTTGCCTATGAACCTGAGAACCCATGTTCAACTCTCCATATCCCATATAGGCAGATGCACAAAGGTGAGGCAAGCACAAGGTCACACATGCCCACTAGGTGGCACAAGCATCTGGAGTTCAATTACAGTGACTGAGGCCCTGACACGCCAATTCTCTCTCTCTCTCTCTCTCTCTCTCAAAAAATTAACTTTTTCTCATATATAATTTAGCCTCAAATTGCTATGTGGCTGGGACTAGAATTCACCACCTGAGTGCTGGGATAATAGGTGTGTACAACTATGTTCCACTAGGCTCAACCTAAACAAAATGTCAATTCTAGTGGGGCGTGGTGGAGCACGCCTTTAATCCCAGCAGTCAGGCAGCAGAGGTAGGTGGATCGCCATGAGTTCCAGGCCACCCTGAGACTACATAGTGAATTCCAGGTCAGCCTGAGCTACAGTGAGACCCTACCTTGAAAAATCAAAATAAATAAATAAATAAAAATAAATAAAATGTCAATTCTAGTAACAGCCAGAAGTTATAAATACTACTGGCCCTCTGAATCCATGGATTCTACATCCCCAGATGAAAAATACTAGAAAATGAAACTGGGTCATGTCTGAATATGTACAGATCTTGTAGTATTTATATTTGTATTAGATATTGTTAGACATCTAGAAAGAATTTAATGTATGTAGGAGGATTTACCCAAGGTTATAGATGAATGCTATGTTTATGTATAAATTTTTTTGAAGCAGGGTCTCCCTCTTGTCCAGGTTATACTGTAACTCACTCTTCAACCCAGCCTGGCCTTGAACTCATGGCAATCCTCCTACCTCAGCCTATGTTGGGATTAAAGGCATACATCACCACAACCAGCTCTATTTATGAATTTTTTGAGACAGGGTTTTTGAAATAGGTTGGCCTTGAACTCCTGGGCTTAAGTGATCCTCCAGCCTCAACTTCTCAAGTAGCTGGACTCTACATACACATCCCCTGCCCCATTTTTTTGGGGGGGGGAGAGAGAGAGAGGGAGAAGGAGACAGAGATGGGCGCGCCAGCAGCCTCTCAGCCACTGTGAACGAACTCCAGATGCGTGTGCCCCCTTGTGGCCAAGTGCGGCATTGCGCCCTTGCGTCACTATGCATCTGGCTAAACATGGGACCTGGAGATTGGAACCGGCATTCTTAGGCTTAGCAGGTAGGCACCTAAACCACTAAGCCGTCTCTCCAGCCCCCTATTTCTTTTAATGAGACCATTTTATTTTATTTTATTTTATTTTATTTTATTTTATTTTATTTTATTTTATTTTATGTTTATTGACAACTTCTTTAATTGTAGACAATAGCCCATGGTACTTCCCTCCCTCCCCCCACTTTCCCCTTTGAAACTCCACTCTCCATCATATCCCCTCCCCCTCTCAATCAGTCTCTCTTTTCAGTTTGATGTCATCATCTTTTCCTCCTTTTATGATGGTCTTGTGTAGGTAGTGTCAGGCACTGCGAGTTCATGGATATCCAGGCCATTTTTGTGTCTGGAGGAGCACGTTGTAAGGAGTCCTACCCTTCCTTTGGCTCTTACATTCTTTCTGCCACCTCTTCCACAATGGACCCTGAGCCTTGGAAGGTGTGACAGATATTTCAGTGCTGAGCACCCCTCTGTCCCTTCTTCTCAGCACCATGGTGCCTTCTGAGTCATCCCAAGGTCACCACCATCTGAAAAGAGAAGCTTCTCTAAACAAAAGGGAGAGACTCAGACTGTTAGGTCTGACAGGTCCCAATATGGAGTCACCAAGGACAGCAGGATGGTGACAGAGACATAAGGAAGTGGATTATCCACATTCCTCAAGGAACTGCCCAGCTATTATCCCCTCCTTGCCCACAATGCCCCAGGTCATGGTTTCCTGCGCCCTTATTTTGTCACTGTTCTGGTGTCACACCTGGCTATCTTAGATCTCCCCTCAGCTCTTCCTTTCCTCACCTTCCCCCAACTGAAAGCCCTATAAAGCCCACTACCCGAGGAACTCAGACAGGCTGTGCTCCTCTCCTGTGAGCCAGCCCTGGCAGCTCGTGCTTCTCCCGAATAAAAGCCTTCATCTTTGCCTCAGAGTGGTTTGCGTGGTCGTGGTCACTCCCGAAACTTACATCAGACCAGTGTGGAACCTGTCTTCAGAATGGTGCCTGCGGGGAGGAGATTTGCGCTGGACAGGCATAGGGTCTTGTTCGGGAAGCAAGATGTCCCTGTGTCTTACTGGACAAGGACAGGAGCTTTGTAAAAGGGGGAAGAGGGGGAAGCCATGGCTGGAAAGCAGGAAGAGCTCTGCCTTGGTTCCTCTTCCGCCTGCAGCCCCCCCCCCTGGTTTCCTGCTTCCCAGACTTACCTCCTGGACCGCACGTCCAGCAAGCAGAGCACTGGCCGTGGGTGGGGGAGTGGGAGGTAACCACAGGGGTGTAAAGGTCACGGGAACCACCGTGGCCTGACCTCTGTTCAGAATGGAGACTCAGCTGGGCGTGGTGGCGCACGCCTTTAATCCCAGCACTCGGGAGGCAGAGGTAGGAGGATCGCCGGGAGTTCGAGGCCACCCTGAGACTACATAGTGAATTCCAGGTCAGCCTGGACCAGAGTGAGACCCTACCTTGAAAAACCAAAAAAACAAAACAAACAGAATGGAGACTTTCCCATAATATTCACGGGCCATGAAACCTTCTGTGACGCCAGCAGTGGGGACCCAGGTGAAGCAGAGCTCAGGCAGGAATGCAGCATCTCTGGCCCAGAGAACTTCTTCACAGACACTCAGATCCAGAAAGTCATGAAAGGCCTGGAGAGATGGCTTAGTGGTTAAACGCTTGCCTATGAAGCCTAAGGACCCCGGTTCAAGGCTCAATTCCCCAGGACCCATGTAAGGCAGATACACAAAGTGGCACATGCATCTGGAGTTTGTTTGCAGTGGCTGGAGGCCTTGGCGTGCCCATTCTCTATCTATCTGCCTCATTCTCTCTCCGCCTGTCGCTAATAAATAAAAAATAAACAAAATTTTTTTAAAAAGCAGAAAGTCACGAACAGCTACAGAAATTATAAAAATTAAATAGAAACAGAATTCAAGTGTCATCAGTCAAGAGATACAAGGAACCCATACATGAATCTGGAAAGTGGTGTGTGGAGCCGGGCATGGTGGTGCATGCCTTTAATCCCAGCACTTGGGAGGCAGAGGTAGGAGGATGGCCATGAGTTCAAGGCCACCCTGAGATTAAGTAGTGAATTCCATCCAGGTCAGTCTGAGCTAGAGTGAGACCCTACCTCAAAAGACTAAAAAGGAAGGAAGGAAGGAAGGAAGGAAGGAAGGAAGGAAGGAAGGAAGGAAGGAAGGAAGGAAGGAAGGAAGGAAGGAAAGGAGGAAAGAAAGGAGGAAAGGAAGGAGGGAAGGAAGGAAGGAAGGAAGGAAGGAGGGAGGGAGGGAAGGAAGGAAGGAAGGAAGGAAGGAGGGAAGGAGGGAAGGAAGGAGGGAAGGAGGAAGGAAGGAAGGAAGGAAGGAAGGAAGGAAGGAAGGAAGGAAGGAAGGAAGGAAGGAAGGAGGAAGGAAGGAGGGAAGGAAGGAGGGAAGGAAGGGGTGGGTAGAAGGACACATAAGTAGATGGCGGCTCTTGGAGAGTCTTCCCGAACCACTAGACCCTCCCTGAAGAAGGGAGATCAGACTGCGAGACTGAGGAAACAGAAATGTTTCAGGAAGGCTACAACTGGAAGGGAGAGGATGAGGTGTCCTGGGAAGCAGCAAGTCAGAGCAGGGAGCGGAGAGGCCCAGGCTGGGAATCTGCCGCGGAATATTCCTGAGGCACGGGTGTGATGGCTGTAGCTCCAGCTTCCATTCTGCACTCACCGTGAACACAAAGGCTGCCCTGGACTGGCTGGAGGACAAAGGTGGCATGGCTCTGGCCTGCTCTCCCTGTGTCAGTGAGGATGACATTGAACTCCTGATCCTCTTGCCTTTGCCTTCCACGTGCTGGCATACAGATGTGAGTTGCGGCGCCCAGCTGTGGGTGTCATTTCAGAAGACAGGTTCTCAGAAGGAACTAGAAGCACAAGGGGCAAAGAGCAGCAATGACAGCAGTAAGGCTAATAGTTTTCTTCTTCCCCGTTGTCATCTTCCACCTGGAATCTTCAGGAAGATTCCTATCCCTGTCTGTACCAGAGACCAAAATAAAGTTGTCTTGGTTTGCTGGCGAATGGGAGCATGAAGGAGCACACAGGATCCTGAAAATGATTCACGTCTTGTCACACCACCGCAGTGTGTACGTGCGTGTCTGGAAAATGATTCTACATCTTGTCACACCACTGCAGTGTGTCCATGTGTGTCTGGAAAATGATTCACGTCTTGTCACACCACCGCAGTGTGTCCACGGGTGTCTGGAAAATGACTCTATGTCTTGTCACACCACTGCAGTGTGTACGTGCGTGTCTGGAAAATGACTCTACATCTTGTCACACCACTGCAGTGTGTCCACGGGTGTCTGGAAAATAATTCTACATCTTGTCACACCACTGCAGTGTGTCCACGGGTGTCTGGAAAATGATTCTACGTCTTGTCACACCACTGCAGTGTGTCCATGCGTGTCTGGAAAATGATTCTACATCTTGTCACACCACTGCAGTGTGTCCATGCGTGTCTGGAAAATGATTCTACATCTTGTCACACCACTGCAGTGTGTCCACGGGTGTCTGGAAAATGACTCTCACCACTCTTGTGTCCACCACTGCAGTGTGTCCATGCGTGTCTGGAAAATGATTCTACATCTTGTCACACCACCGCAGTGTGTCCACGGGTGTCTGGAAAATGACTCTACGTCTTGTCACACCACTGCAGTGTGTCCATGCGTGTCTGGAAAATGATTCTACGTCTTGTCACACCACCGCAGTGTGTACGTGTGCGTCTGGAAAATGATTCTACATCTTGTCACACCACCGCAGTGTGTACGTGTGTGTCTGGCTTTCTCCAGAGGTTAGTGAGCGAGCTTTCTTATTGTATGTTACACAGCAATGATGATTGTAACATCAAAACCCCACCCCTTGTTGTGGCAAATGTGACTATTTTAGTCTTGAAAATCTATTTGCTTCCCATATTTGCTAATAAATATTTGAGAGCCAGCATGCCTATAATCTCAGTAGTCAGGAGGGAGGGGCAGGATTGAGGAACTTAAGGCCAACCTGGATTATATAGACCCTGTCTCAAAAAAAAATGAGGGTGAGAGAGAGGGATTGATCTGAGACAGGGTCTCATGTATCCTACCCTGGCGTCAAACTTACTATGTAGGCAAGGCTGACCTTGAGCTTCTGACCTTCCTGAGTCTACTCCCCGAGCAGTAGGATTACACGTATGTGGCAACAGACCCAGTGAGAGACAGATTGTAAGACTGTAATCGTCTCTTCTTTTTCCTTGGACAAACCCCAATTTTGTCCACTTGGGAATGTGCCCAGTGGACACTTTACAGTTGTCATGACAGACGCGACCAGCCAGTAAGAAGCGAGTGGGTGTCTGCTATGTGGGGCTTTCAAAGAGCCATGGATTTTAGATTAAAAAGGAGGACAGAAGCCAGGTGAGGTGGTGATCACGGTCATCCCAGCACTCCAGAGGTGCAGGCAGGCAGATCAGGAATTCAAAGTCATCCTGAAATACACAGTGAGCTCAAGGCCACTCTGGGCTACGTGAGTTCTCTTCAGTGGGGTCCCTCTTCTCCCACAGGATTTCATGTATTCCAGGCTCAAGCAGGAGGAGCAAAGGTTCAAGGCCATAACAGATAACATCCATCGTGAGAGAGCAGCAGAGGTCTTCCCAGGCCTCTGGAGTCTCTTGGAGAGCCGCTATTGGCTGCAAAAGTGCACACTCGGTTTAATTTTGGTTGCCTGCTTGGTCTTAAACACTCAAAATAACCAAAAAATATAGATGCTTCTTTTTTTTAACATCCCGTTACATCATCAGTCAGTCCCTGCTCACATTTCAGGACGTCACTTAAAGGTTAGGATCGATCACCTGGGTGTCCTCCCACAAGGGTTCCAAGACAGGCCCCATTTGCTTGGCCTAGCTCTTTCTCAAAGCGCTTCTGAGCTCTTTCATCCAAGAGGCACAGTCCCTCTGGACTATATTAGATCCGGAGACAGCTAGACTTGTGTCCCATGTCACACAATGACAAAATTCCAACAAATGTTGCCAAAGATAAAAACTGGGCTTTCAGCCGGGGTGGTGGCGCTCACGCCTTTAATCCCAGCACTCGGGGGGCAGAGGTGGGAGGATAGATCCCACTGCCTGGGTTCTACTTCAGAGTTCAACACTCTATTTACCAGATGTGTGACTTCAAGTAAGCTACTCAACCTCTGTATACCTTTATTTCCTCATCTGGCAAAGGGCACGTGTGTGCCAACCTCGCAGAATGGTTTAAGAGTTGAATGAGCCGGGTGTGGTGGCACACGCCTTTACTCCCAACAGCCGGGAGGCAGAGGTAGGAGAAGATCACTGTGAGTTCGAGACCACTCTTAGACTACAGAGTGAATTCCAGGTCAGCCTGAGCTAATGTGAAACCCTACCTCGAAAAACCAAAAAAAAAAAAAAAAAGAGAGAGAGAGAGAGTTGAATGAGCTCCACTTTGTAAAGTTCTCAGCACAGTAGCTGACATGCAGGGTCAGGTTTAAATCTGCAATATTCCCCACAAGTTCATGCTTCAAACACACAGTCCCCAGCTTGTGGCCCTATTTGAAGGCTGTGAAGCCTTCAGGAGGTGGGGCCTGGCTTGCAGAACTAGGTCACTAGGGTGAGCCCTTGACGGATATTGCCCATCTCAGGTTTCTCGTCTCTGCTCCTGGACTGCACCAGGTGCACAGCTGTTGTGACCACCCTCCTCTGCCACAGGCAGCCACCCCACCATGCCTTCCCTGCCCAGATGCACTGCAATCCCTCTGACATCATGAGACAAAGTAATCTTTCCTCCCGTAAACTGTGACATAGAACGGGCAATAAGTGTTTGCCTGCATATTGGCTTCCCGTGTCTACAGTGATAGATTGCCACACATGTGGTGGCCTTAGCAACGAAACTTTATTAATCTCAGCTCTGGGGGCAGAAATCCACAGGCAGCGTCACCCTGCTGCAGAAGAGGCGATGGTCCCCCCACCACCACGTGCACTTTCCTCTGCTCTGACTGCAAAGCAGGGAGCAAACTTGATGGCTCCAGCTGGGCACCTAAGCACTCCAGGGAACAGAAAGAGTGTTTAGGTTGTTCAGGTTGTGGTCCAAAACATACTGAAAGACACTGCTTCATCCCTAAGCCAAATTACTCTTTCTTAATTTTTTAAAAAATTTTTAAAATTTATTTTTATTTTATTTCCAAGCAGAGAGAGAGATAGAAAGAGAGAATGGGCATGCCAGGGTCTCTAGCCACAGCAAATGAACTTTGTGTTTCTGGCTTTACATGAGTACTGGGGAACGGAACCCAGGTCATGAGGCTTTGCAGGCAAGCGCCTTAACTGCTGAGCTGTCTCTTCAGTCCCCAGTTTTGTTTTTTTTTTCCTTTTTTGAGAGTGTCTCACTATGTAGCCCAGGCCGGCTTCAGATGCTCCATCTTCTTGTCTCAGCCTCCCGAGTGCTGGGGTGCCACCCTACCTGGCTTCCACCTTTGGAAGACATTTGATATTTCCTTGAGAGTCAGCTTAGATAGTCCAGGATGGTTTCCTCAATAGATTTGGTTGTTGTCGTTGTTACAAGCATGGGAGGCAAAACCGGCACCTCCACACCCCACGGGTGAGGGGGTTACCCTTGAAAGGCCACCGCAGGGGCTCAGAAAGGGTGACACACAATCAGAAATAGGGACCAATGCTGGCATAGGAGAGTTGGGAAGTCTCTGAGTGTATTTGAATGTAGGGTTCTGGACTCACTTAACCCTTCTTCCCAGAAGAGAGCCCATTCCTTCCAGCATCCTACAGCTCTTCCTGAATTGTTTATTAAGAGTCAGGCAGGGCTGGACATGAGGCCTGGTTGGTAGAGTGCTTCCTTAGCATGTACGAAGCCCTGGGCTGGATCCCCAGCACAGCATAAACCAGGCACGGTGGTGCACTCCTGTAATCCCAGTCCTTGGAGGTTCAGAAGTTCAAAGTCATCCTTGGCTACATAGTAAATTTAAGGCCACCCTGGGCTACATGAGACACCATCATAAAATAAATACTTTTATTTATTTACAAGTAGAGAGAGAGAAAAAGAAAGTTGGACACACCAGGGCCTCTTGACACTGCAAACAAGCTTCAAATATATGTGTCACTTTGTGCATCTGACTTTACATGGGTGCTGGGAATCAACTATGGGCTGGCAGGCAAACAAATGCCTTTAAACCACTGAGCCATCTGCCCACCCTGTATCTTCTAAAACCTTAAACACATGATGTCACTCTCTTCCTTGGGCTGGCAGTGACTCCCTTCTGTTTAAAAATGGAACCCAGGGCTGGAAAGATGGCTTAGCAGTTAAGGTGCTTGCCTGCGAAGCCTAAGGACCCATGTTTGATTCTCCAGGTCGCACACAAGCCAGAAGCACAAGGTGATGCAAGTGAGCAAGGTTGCACATGTGCACAAAGTAGGTGTCCGGAGTTCATTTGCAGTGGCTGGAGGCCCTGGCATGATAATTCATTCTCTCTCTCTCTCTCTTTCTCTCTCCCCCCATCTCATGAAAAAGGCCAGTCTGTTGGACTTGTCTCAAAAAAAAAATAAAAATAAAAATGGAACCCAGGGCCTTACACAAGCTAGGCACGTACTCTACCACTGCATCCCTTCCCAATCCCAGGAGTCCCAACTCCTCCTCAGGCATTCCTTTTTTAAATTAGTCCATATTAGCTATACAAAAGAATGGGTTTCATGATGACATTTCGCACGTGGCTCATGCTCACCTCCCCACCGCCCCTGCTGCCCTCTCCCTTTGCCGCCCGTCCTCCTCGGTTCTCTAGTAACCCTTCTGTGGTCGTGTTTTCCACATTTCTAAATCCGGGCTCTGCATATGAGGGAAAGCGTGTGATGTCTGTCTTTCTGAGTCTGGCTGATTTTGCTTAACATGATGATCTCCTGTTCCACCCATTTTCCTGCAAACACACAATGTCCTTCTTCTTTAGGGCTGAACAGTATTCCTGTGTACATGTACACCATATTTCTTTCATCCATCCGCCCACTGACAAGCCCCAGCTGAGTCCATCGCTGGCTACTGTGAATAGTGAGACGGCAAGTATGAACGGACAAGCGTCTCAGGGGCGTGACGACTTAGAGTCCTATGGGCTTATTCCCAGGACTGGTATAGCTGGGCCACAAAGTGGTTCTCTTTCTATTTTTAATTGGGAATAGCTGGGATTACAGTCCCATTCCACCAGGCTGGCTAGGAAAATAATTTTTTCTCTTTGGTTTTTCAAGGCTGACCTGGAATTCACTATGTAGTCTCAGGGTGACCTCGGACTCACAGCGATCCTCCTACCTCTGCCTCCTTCCTACCTCTGCCTCCTGAGTGCTGGGATTAAAGGCATGACCACTGGCAGGGGTTCCAGTTTTTAAGATCTAAGTGAGATGAGGTAAGATAGCAAAAGGAATTAAGAAGCAAGCAATGGAAAGGGAGGGAAAACAGAAGGCAGAATGTAGCAGAGCTTGTAGAAATAGGATGATACTGAATGTTAGGCTAGGGAGATGGATTAGCAGCTAAGGCACTTGCCTGTGAAGCCTAAGGAGCCAGGTTTGATTCCCCAGTACCCACATAAGCCAGATGCACATGGCAGTGCATGCATCTAGAGTTTGTTTGCAGTGGCTGGAGGCTCTGGTGCACCCATCCTTTCTCTGTATCTGCCTCTTTCTTTCTCTCTCTCCCTCCCTCTCTCTCTCAAATAAATAAATAAATAATTTTTTTTTAAGTAAAGAAAAGCTGTTGCTCAGCAAAGTGACACATTCCTGTTGTCACAGCACTTGGGAAGCCAAGGCAGGTGGATCACAAGTTAAAGGCCAGACTGGGTTTGCAGGGAGGAAGAAAGGAAGGGAGGGAGGGAGGGAGGGAGGAAGGAAGGAGAAGGGAAGAGAAAGAAAGAAGAAAGAAAGAAAGAAAGAAAGAAAGAAAGAAAGAGAAAGAGAGAGAGAGAAAGAAAGAAAGAAAGAAAGACAGAGAGAAAGAAAGAAAGAAGAAAGAGAGAAAAAGAAGAAAGAAAGAAAGAAAGAAAAGAAAGAAAGAAGAAAGAGAGAAAAAGAAGAAAGAAAGAAAGAAAGAAAGAAAGAAAGAAAGAAGAAAAAGAAAGAAAGAAAGAAAGAAAGAAAGAAAGAAAGAAAGAAGGAGGGAAGAAGGCAGGAAGGAGGAGGGCAAAGAAGAAAGGGAGGAAGAGAAGGAGAGAGGGAAAGAAGGGAGGAAGAAAAAGAAAGAAAGTCCATAAGATTCAGTCATAGGGAGGTCACTGTTAACCTGATGAAAAGAAAAGCCTACTATAGAACTGAGGGTCACTGAGAAAGAAAGAATCAGAGGAAGTGATTCTGCACAGCCGAGGAGGTAGCGCAGTTGGTAGGGTGCTTGGCTGGCATACATGAGGCCCTGGGTTTGATCCCTAGTCCCAAATAAACTGGGTGTGACAGTTCACGCTTGTTGGACTGTCTTAAGAGCAACAAAAAAAGTGATTATGCAGAAAGGTTTCAATGGCTTATCCCAACCAGCCCTGTTGTTATGATGGCAAGACAGAACTGGCCTTGAAAGATATTATGAAAGCTTTGACTTTGTGAAAGCTCCCTCCCCTGAATTTGGTCAGAGAAGTTGCATTTCCTTTCCCTGTGACATGGGCATTGTGAGTCATGAGTTCCAAAGTTTCTTTAATTATATTACTTTTGTAAATACCGTGAACATGAGCAGGGCCATTTTCCAGGTAGGCAACACTTCTGTGACAGAGGAAGGTGTACAGGGGACAAGCAAGAGAAAGCAAAGGCCTGTTCCTCACGGCTTGCTTTCCAGGAAGCTTCTGCTTAGCAATTACACCCAGATCCTCATGAATATTTATAGGAAACCATAAAAGCAAAACGGTAAAAATAAACCCAGTAGCAACAGAGACGGCATCGTCCTTGGTTCCCTGTGTTCTGGTTTGAATGTGAAATGTCCCCCACAGACTCATGTTTTGAACTCTCAGTCTCCAGCCTGGGGTGCTAATTTAAAAATAATAATAATTTATTTTTATTTATTTGACAGAGAGAAAGAGAGAGAGAGGGAGAGACAGAATGGGCACACCAGGGCCTCCAGCCACTGCAAATGAACTCCAGATGCATGTGCCCCTAACCCCTTGTGCAACTGGCTTATGTGGGTCCTGGGGAACTGAACTGGGTCCTCAGGCTTTGCAGGCAAACACCTTAACCACTAAGCCATCCTTCCAGCCCCTTGTGGCGCTATTCTTAAAGCTGTGAACTCTCAGACATGTCCAACGTGGCTGTCACTAGGGGTGGACCTGAGGTTATACCTGCCCTGGGTTCCAGCAGCGTTCACTGCTTCCCAGTCTGAGTCCATGAATGGAGATGCGCCACTGTGATCCCTTCCACAATGGACTGAAACCTCTCTGAAACCATCAACTAAGTAAACCTTTCCTCTCTTAAACTGTTCCTGTCAGGTATTGTATCATAGCCATGCAGCCATTTATCTGGAAAATGCCCGTGTGCTGAGGGGAGGAACCAAACGAAGACAGAGAATATCTTTAATTCTGCCTGTGGCCAGGGCCAGAGCTAGAGAAGTAAAAGCTAACCCTCAAGATAACCTGGGGAGATGGCTCAGTCAGTAATGCGCTTGCCATGCAAGCAAGAGAACCTGAGATCAGATCTCTAGCACACACATAAAAGCTGGACACAGTGGCAGCACACGTCTGTAATCACAGTGCTGGGAGGTGGAGACAGAAGGATTACTGGGGCTGGCTGACCAGCTAATCTGTCCCAATCGGTGAGTTGCAGATTCAGTGAGAGACCCTGTCTCGAAACAACACAGTGGACAGCAATTGAGGAAGACACCTGCTGTCTACCCTGGTCTGCACACACATGTGCATACACACACACAAACACATACACATGCAAAAAGAAAAGAAATTTGGACCCTGGAGTCCTAGGCCATTCAAGAATGGGCAATCAATGGAGAATAAATATTCCCAGGGGAAAGATCTGTGAGCAGTGATCATGCCCTAGCTGGCCAAACAGAGACCCCTTCCCTAAGTTAAGAGGAAATCATGGAACTGGAGGTGTGGTTTAGAGATCTACCAGTGAGGGGCTATGGGTGAGTCTCAATGGTACTTGTCTAGCATGCCCTGAGGTCCAGCCCACAGCCCTGAAAAACAAAAACATGAAGGAGGAGGAGGAAGAGAAGGAGAAGAAGAAGGGGAAAGGGGAGGGGAATGAGGAGATGGGGACGGAAAAGGGGGAAGAGGGGGACGGGAAGAGGTATAGGAAGCAGGAAAGGGAGAAGGAGATGGAGAAGACCACCCAGCTGCCCTTGTTTCCTCACATGTGTACTTCCATTTCTGAAAGACATCTGACCTGGAACAAAGTGGGTGAAATGGTGGGGGGAGGAAAGGTAAAGAAAGGGAGAGATTGAGAGGGAGGGAGGTGGGAGGAAGGGAGGGAGAGAAAATGGGGAAAAGAGAGGGAGACAGAACAAGTGTGTGGGAGGAAGCGATGTTGCTGAGTGCCACTCCCCGGAAAGGAGTCACAGGGACACGTGACCTGGATTCTTCAGGATTCCTGACACTTTCCCAAGTAAAATAGCATGCTTGTGCTCCACGCCGCCACATATTTTACCAAGTAGCCCACTATCTGTAATGCTTAGCCCAGACTGGCCTTAAACTTTCAACCTCCTGCCTCAGTCTCAGGAGGAGGTGGGAAGACAGTGGCACCTCCACAGTCCAGCTGTCAGTGTGGAAGATGCCTGACAGGGTTGAAAGAAGGAATTCCAGATACCTCCTCAGAGCCCTCATCCACGTGCCTTATAGCATCTGTCTCACTAAATCCGCCCAGAGTCCTGCCATGGGGGGAGTATTCCCATGCACCCTTGCAAGAGGAAACCAAAGTTCAGGAAATTGACCTGCCCCAAGGCAGGGACTGGACTGTAGCCCACATCTGCACTTGGGCTCCCACGCTATTTTCACCATAGCAAGACACAGCTAAGAAGAGCCATTTGTTTTGACCAAGAAGTCAAAGGAAATTTGTTTGTTGGGGTAGAGGGTGGGAGACCTTACAGAAGGTACAAGACTGGGGAAGAAAACCACTTGACCTCTTTTCTGAGAATGAAGTTGACATTCTAGGCAATGCCAGAAGAAATTGCCTAGAAAAGAAAAGAAAGGGAAGTGTGTGTTTGTGTGTGGGGAGTCTAGGGTTAAAAACAAAAGTAGGGACAAATTTTTCTGTATTTGGAAGTCAGAGATCTCTGGGGACAGCCCAGAGCCTTAGAAGCCCTTTGCTTGGGGTTTGAGAGGAAGTGGTACTCAATTACTGACCTTCCTCTCTGGCCATGTGACCCGGACCTGTATAAAAAGCCTTCCACCAACCGGGTCCCTTGTGATGTTTCTTCTCTGTGTGAAACGCACAGCAGCAATTGCCAAAGCTCTGGTTCCCTGGTTCCCCTGAGCGCGGATTCCTTCCTTTGGAGCTAACTCCAGGAAGCCGTCTATCAGGACCACACAAGGCAAGCCGGCTAGCTTAGCGTCTGTGCTCTGAGCCAAGATGCCGGGGCTTGACTTTGAGAAGCAGGTATTGGGGGGTCTGGAAGAAGTCTTTCAGAAACAAAGGTATAAGAATCAGACCCAGATGGGGGAGCTAGTGTGCTGGGCAAGGAATCAGGGACCAGGGCATCAAGAAGGAACAGAAGGCAAGATTGTGTGGGCAGCAAAGGTTATCAACCCAGGGGAAACTGAGTCACCCATGAAGACAACTTCTGTTGATAGTCAAAAGCTCAGGCTCAGGGGACACCTATGCTCTGTTGACTTGTGAATACGTGTCTAAAAGTTTGGGGGGGACAGGCCCAAGTGACTTGTCCTTTCTCCTCGGCTGCTCCAGCTTCTCCTTTTCAGTAGGGTCCCAGAGCCACAGACCAGAGGGGGACAAGACGGAGGGAGAATACGGGCGTGCAAGAGAAGGTAGGGAGCTGGACTGGGAGGTGGGGGAGTAGCTGGGAGTTGGGCACCAGGAATCTGGGAGAGCCAGAGTGTATGAGCTGGAAGCCTTTTCCCTGAAGCACACCTCCTTTCTCTCTCCCAGCTGCTATGCCTTCCTTTCCCACGGGGCTCTCCCTGAGCAAGAGCTTTGGGTCAGACTGGAAGCTGATAACAGCCACTTCCTATTATCTGTGAAGTGACTAGGAAAAAGATCTGGGAAAAACAGGGAGAATTCCCTTGGGAAGCCAAGGTTGGCCTCCCCCAGCGACACAGGATGGTAAATGTAATAACTGTGGCTTAATATCCCGCCCAAGGTAAAGTCAATAATTGCTCTGGGCAGTTCTGGCAGGTGGCTTGAGCAAGCAGAGGTGACAAGCAGACAGACAGCCTGTGGCCTGGAGCGGGAGAGCACTGTGTTGGCTGTGAGCATGCGGAGCCAGAAGAAGGAGGGTCTGCAGGCTGCAAGTGAGGCCTCCTGACTCTGCCCTTTTCCATCCCCCCTTCAGCATGGCACTGGACTGGCACAGCTCCCTGATCCTCACTGCCTACATCCTCATCTTTCTCACGGGACTTCCCGCCAACCTGCTGGCCCTGAGGGCATTCGTGGGGCGGGTCCGCCAGCCCCAGCCCGCCCCGGTGCACATCCTCCTGTTGAGCCTGACGCTGGCTGACCTCCTCCTGCTGCTGCTGCTGCCCTTCAAGATCGTGGAGGCCGCGTCCAGCTTCCGCTGGCACCTGCCGCAGGTCGTGTGCGCGCTCACGGGCTTCGGCTTCTACAGCAGCATCTACTGCAGCACATGGCTGCTGGCGGGCATCAGCGTGGAGCGCTACCTGGGGGTGGCCTTCCCGGTGCAGTACAAGCTCTCCCGCAGGCCTCTCTACGGTGTCATCGCCGCTCTGGTGGCCTGGATCCTGTCCTTTGGCCACTGCACCATCGTCATCATCGTTCAGTACTTGAACTCAACCCAGCAGGTGGAAACCCAGAATGAACTCACCTGCTACGAGAACTTCACCCAAGAGCAGCTGGCCGTGGTGCTGCCCGTGCGCCTGGAGCTCTGCCTGGTCCTCTTCTTCATCCCCATGGTGGTCACCGTCTTCTGCTACTGGCGCTTCGTGTGGATCATGCTCACGCAGCCCCACGTGGGCGCGCAGAGGCGGCGCCGAGCCGTTGGCCTGGCGGTCGTGACGCTCCTCAATTTCCTCGTGTGCTTTGGGCCCTACAACGTGTCCCACCTGGTGGGCTTCTACTTGCAGCAGAGCCCCCCGTGGCGCGTGGAGGCCGTGGTGTTCAGCTCCCTCAACGCCACCCTGGACCCGCTCTTGTTCTATTTCTCCTCCTCCGTGGTGCGCAGAGCTTTCGGGAGAGGCTTGCTGGTGCTGCGCCACCAGGGCATCTCCATGCTCAGGCGCAAAGCCAAAGAGACAGCAGAGGGGACCAGTGTGGACAAGGGTGCCAGCCAAACAGAGGGCATGCCCAGTTCGGACTTCAACACAGACTAGCCACGTCGCTGGACTTTCCAGGGGGCTCTGTGCCCACCCACCTGGGTATTGGACGGCTCAAGAGAGGGAACTTCAGATGTACAAATCTTCAAACCCTGCCCGCAGCTGGGACTTGGTAACAACCAAACCAAACAGCCCTCTCTCCTAGGATGGCATCCCTGCCACCCTGAGTTTTTCTTCCCAGAAGAGGATAGCCCAAGGACACAAGGAGAAATGGCTAACCCTAGAAGTGTTGTGAGCCCAGGGGTCTCCGGTGCCAAGTAGCTAATGTGAATTCAGTCTTGGAAGCACAGAGCTGTGGACAGTGCTTTAGACAGTGGCCTGCCTGGCCATGCTGGAAAGGCAGCAACGGAAAGAGATGGGAGAGAGGCCAAATGAGAGCGGAGAAATCTCAAAGTCGTTCTGAACCAAGGGACTAGAAGGGAGGGCAGGGGGCTTGGATCTCTCGTTATCTGGCCTCCGTTTTATTGCTGTTGCTTTGTGTTGATGGTCACGTTGTCTCCCTGGCTAACCTGGTGTCTGGGTGGTGTGTTCATCCTCCATACACCCCACACAGGCCAGGATGTGGGTTGTCAGCCATCAATCCGACATTGACACTGACCTGCTTGGGAAAAACCAATCTGGCCTGACAGATTGAAAATAAAGATGATGAAATGTAGGGGCACTCTCAGTTTCTGTCACACATCTGCATGCACTGGGGAGGCACATGCAGGACACAGAGGAGGAAATATGAGCAGGAGTGGGGGCTATCATGGAGACCCCAAAACACATCATCAGACAAGGGTGTCACGGGAACGGGAGCACTGGTGGGGCCACTTTAGACTGACCACTGGGGAGGGTTAGGGTCAGAGGATGTGGGTGAGCCCCAATTCTGAGCCATCAATCAACCCAGGGGCTTTTAATAGAGCCCTCCTCAGAACCTACAGTCCTCTCGTTAAGAAGTTTTCTACTAGAACACAGATCCTCTGGGGCCTTGGCCTGCTCCCCTCCCTATTCCACTGCGTAATACGGGGTGGATGTGGTGGTCAGCCTGCGATCGCAGAGCTCAGAGAGGTGGGCACAGGGCATCCCTCACGCATGCTGGCTAGCTGGACTAGCTGAATGAGGGGCTCTGGGTTCAGTGAGAGGCCCGCCTCCGAAAATGAGGCGGAGACACTGGCTGTCAGCTTCTGGTCCTCATCCACACACATTCTCCCTCTTGCAATCAAATAAATTGAAAATATTTTAAATAATAATAATAGTAGAGTATATTAAATGTCAGGCAGTGTGACAGAAAAGGAACTAGAAAAGGTAAAGGTAACTTTCCAAGATCAATAAATAGGAGTTTGAGTCCCAGGGCTTGCTACAAAATGCCTGTTTTTGGCACTGATGGGAGAAGGAAGTAAGAGCGGGCAGGCTCTGGGGCGATGTGGCTGGAACAGGATAAGCTTCATTTTATGGAAGAAGCAGCGTGCTCTGTGGCCTTTCTCACAGGAAAGAGCAAAGATCGTGACAAGAAGACGCGCTCTGACAGCTGCGCTGTTTAAGCACATTGCCCCAGCAAGGCAGGCACTCCCTGATTTCCAAGAATATTCATAGTGAAGATAGAAAGCACACGTCTTAGGACACTGGGGAAACACACTTATGACAAGCCCTGAGCCTATAAACTGCCCGACCCCTTCCAACTCTGTCATTCTCAGGGTCTTTAGCAACACCTGCTCATCTTGCTGTTGTTTTTCTTGTTGCTGTGACAAAATGCCTGACAAAAACAGGCTCATGGCCGGGCGTGGTGGCGTACGCCTTTAATCCCAGCACTCGGGAGGCAGAGGTAGGAGGATCGCCGAGAGTTAGAGGCCATCCTGAGACTATGTAGTTAATTCCAGGTCAGCCTGGACCAGAGTGAGACCCTACCTTGAACAACCAAAAAAAAAAAAAAAAAAAAAAAAAAAAACCAGGCTCATGGTTTGAGGGGATGCAGTCCCTCATGGCAGAGAAGGCGTGAAGGCAGGTGGCTGGTCATACACATTGCACCCACAGTCACAAAGCCAGACAAATGAATGCTGATGTTGAGGCCTTTTTCTTCTTTATAAAAATATTTTAAAATATTTTATTTTATTTATTTGAGAGAGAGAAAGAAGCAGAAAGAGAGGAAGAGAATGGGCTCGCCTGGGCCTCCAGCCACTGCAAACAAACTCCAGATGCATGCACCCCATTGTGCATCGGCTTGCATGGGTCCTTTGTGGTGATGCAGCTGTTCTTGGGTCACCTGGGCTCCTGTAAGTAACCCCTCACCTGGGCTCTGTAAGTAACTCCAATAAACTCATTGGTTCACCAAAACTGGATTTTGGTGCAATTATTACTTTGGTCTATTATTGGTGCCCTATATGGGATAAACAGAAGTGTGTTTGTGTCTCCCCACCCTGAGAAAAAAAAAATTAAGATTTTATTTTTATTTATTTATTAGAGACAGAGAGGGGGAAAGAGAGAGCGGGAGAGTGAGAATGGGCCCACCAGGGTCTCCAGCCACTGCAAACGAACTCCAGACACATGCACCACCATGGGCATCTGGCTTACGTGGGACCTGGAGAATTGAACCAGGGTCCTTAGGCTTCGCAGGCATGCCTCTTAACCCTAAGCCATCTCTCCAGCCCTGAGGGAAAAAAAATTATACAACAAGGAGGTCTGTGTAGAAAACTTCACACCCCTCAAGTCAATAACATTCAACTGAGTTCTGATGAGAAAAGGAGTTCCCATGCAAAGGCTCATGGGAAGAGCATTCTGGAAACAGAAACTGCTAATGTAAAGACCCTAAAGAGAAAATTTTAGCATCTCAAGGCCAGATAAAAGTAGAGGGGGCAGGCTACAATGGTGACTTTGAACTTCAGTGGGGTCACTGGAGGGTTGATGATAAGTAGAGCCACTCTGCCCTGCACCCCAGTGTGATGGTTAATTTTCTTTGTCAGCTCGACTGGACTGAGAGACACTGAGAGGAAAGCAGGTCTTCAGGGCTCTGGCTCCATCCATGGATTAATCTCTGGTGGAATATTAAGGGGCCAGCCTTGTGCGTGAGGTTATCATAGCACTGAGAGTTCAAGAAGGCATTGACTACATCACACTTGGAGTAAAGCATCCATGGTGCACACGCATGTGCGTGTGTGTGTGTGCGTATGTGTGTGTGTGTGATTTATGAGGAATTAGCTCACACAATTGTGGGGCTGAAAAAAGCTGGTGGTGCCATTCAAGTCCAAGTCCAAAGGCCTGAGAACCAAGAGTCGGGGAAGACCAGCCCCTGTCTGGCAAAGCGCCAGTCCTCCCTCCCTCACTTTTCTCCTTCTTTCCAAGCCCTCAACAGACTGGCTGACATCCACCCACACTGGTGAGGTTCTTGTACTTCACTAGTCTAACTCAAACGCTAACCTCACTCAGAAACACCCTCAGATATGCACCCAGCAATGATGTGTAACCAGCTACCCGGGCACTCCATGGTCCGGTCCGGTCAAGCAGACACCTGAAACTCCCCATGGCGACAGGCTGGCCCAGGGCCATGCTGAGACCCACTGAGTGGCAATGCTGGCCACTTGGGAGAGTAACAGAAGATGAGGCCAAGGAGGACAGCAGGGGCCAGGCCCACAGAAGGTTTTCAGCTTACCTTTAAAAGGTACTTGCACTTTTAAGGGCTTCTGGGAGCCATTTAAATGCTTGAAGCAAGAGAGTAGAATGATCTGTTCTTTTTTCTTTTTCTTTTCTTTTGTGAGGCTGGGGACTGAAGCCAGGGCCTCATGCTTGCCCTGATTTGCATTTGAAAAAAAGATCGTCTGGGGCTGGAGAGATGACTTAGTGGTTAAACGCTTGCCTGTGAAGCCTAAGGACCCCGGTTGAGGAGGCTCGATTCTCCAGGACCCACGTTAAGCCAGAAGCACAAGGGGGCACATGCATCTGGAGTTCTTTTGCAGTGGCTAGAGACCCTGGCATGCCTGTTCTCTCTCTCTCTCTACCTGTCTATTTCTGTATCTCTCTCTCCCTCAAATAAATAAATAATAAAATATATTTTTTTAAAGTAATGGATTAAAAAAAAAAGATCCTCTGACTGTGGTGCCTACTGCTGAGCGAAGATGGCTAGATAAAGTGCGTGACAGTTAAGAAGTCCTAGTTGACTATATGAACAAACAAGGGTTAATCAGACTAGTGAGGGGCTGGGGGCGTGGCTCAGCGGTAGAGCACTTGTCTAGAATCCACACTGAGGGGCTGGGGGCGTGGCTCAGCGGTAGAACACTTGTCTAGAATCCACAGTGAGGGGCTGGGGGCGTGGCTCAGCGGTAGAACACTTGTCTAGAATCCACAGTGAGGGGCTGGGGGCGTGGCTTAGTGGTAGAACACTTGTCTAGAATCCACAGTGAGGGGCTGGGGGCGTGGCTCAGCGGTAGAACACTTGTCTAGAATCCACAGTGAGGGGCTGGGGGCGTGGTTCAGTGGTAAAGCACTTGTCTAGAATCCACAGTGAGGGGCTGGGGGTGTGGCTCAGTGGTAGAACACTTGTCTAGAATCCACAGTGAGGGGGCGTGTGTGGCTCAGTGGTAGAGCACTTGAGAATCCACAGTGAGGGGCTGGGGTGTGGCTAGAACATCCACAGTGAGGGGCTGGGGGCGTGGCTCAGCGGTAGAACACTTGGCAGTGAGGGGCTGGGGTGTGGCTCAGTGGAGAGCACTTGTCTAGAATCCACAGTGAGGGGCTGGGGCGTGGCTCAGCGGTAGAACACTTGTCTAGAATCCACAGTGAGGGTGGGGTGTGGCTCAGTGTAGAGCACTTGTCTAGAATCCACAGTGAGGGGCTGGGGCGTGCTCAGAACACTTGTCTAGAATCCACAGTGAGGGGGGGGGGGTGTGGCTCAGTGGTAGAGCACTTGTCTAGAATCCACAGTGAGGGGCTGGGGCGTGGCTCAGCGGTAGAACACTTGTCTAGAATCCCAGAGCACTTGTCTAGAATCCACAGTGAGGGGCTGGGGGCATGTGTCTGGAATCCACAGTGAGGGGCTGGGGGCGTGGCTCAGCAGTAGAGCACTTGTCTAGAATCCACAGTGAGGGGCTGGGGGCATGTGTCAGCGTAGTGCTTGCGTAACATGCTCAGTACCCTCCAGTTTAGTCTCCAAAACCTGAAAAGATCATCTAGTGCTGGAGAGATGGTTCAGCAGTTGAGGCGCTTGTCTGTAATATCTAATAACCCAGGCTCAGTTTCCCAGGACCCACGTAAAGCCAGATGCACAAAGTCGCGTGCATCTGGAGTTTATTTGCAGTGGCTAGTGGTCCTGGCATACCCATTCTTTCTCTCTCTGCAAATAAAGAAAGAAAGAAATTTTTCAAAGAAAATATCATCTATTCAACGACCCAGGGAACAAGGGAAATGTTTAACAACTAGCTTTTTTTTTTTTTTTTTTTTTTTTTTTTGGTTTTGCGAGGTAGGGTCTCACTCTGGTCCAGGCTGACCTGGAATTAACTATGTAGTCTCAGGGTGGCCTCGAACTCTCGGCGATCCTCCTACCTCTGCCTCCCGGAGTGCTGGGATTAAAGGCGTGCGCCACCACGCCCGGCTAAGAACAACTAGCTTTTTATAGTGAGGAAGGGGAAGAAAGAGGGAAGGGAAGCCCTGATCTCTGTGGCATAGCCCCCCACCCTCATTTCTACCAGCGCAGGCATACTCAACATGGTTTTGTCTCGAGATGGTTATGATCAGTTTACATGCACAAATGGCAAGCGGCTGATAACCTCTCAGGAAAGCCTTTCATGTTCACTGACTATAAGGTCGGGCAGAGGGCTTCCGACACAATAAACATGAGCTAAATGGGCCTGGCTGGGCCTGATCCAAGAGCATCCGGGTGGCTGTAGGATTCTGGGGCTCAGTTTGTATTCCCTGCCCTGAATCAGGAAGACAGATGGGTAAACAGAAATATTAGCACCCAGTTAATGAATAACACAGACAGCAGCCTGGAGCTGCTACCAGGAAACAGGTGGAGGGAGCTCGCTTGGCCTGACCTGGGGCCAGACCATCAGGAAAAGGGGAAGCTGGTTTTTGAGTATGTCACTTCCCTTTCTGCAAAGATGCTATTGCATTCCTGCCTGACGAGCTGTCACGTGACCACAGGCAGAGCTCACAAGCAGTGTGGGCTTTTTGGCCATTGCTGTGGTTGGAGAATATGGGGTAGGTGAGAGTAGGTGAAGAGGAAAGTGACTAGAAGAAAATACACCCCAAGATTCTATCTCCGCTTGCTTCCACCCCCCACCCCCGCCGCCTCTCAGCTCCGGGCCTCTGGCAGCCTCTCCTTTTGCCTCATTTCACCTCATGTGGTTAAAAGACTTTTGACCCATTTTTTCCCTTTTCATTATTTTCCTCTAGTTACAGGAAGTTAGGACATTTCTCATCTACACATTACACATCCAATCAGGAAATTGGGCCAAAGATTGCTAAGCCCTCAGAAGCAGTCGTGCACTTACCCACTTGGCAATGTTCAGAATGCCTGTTGAGAAAGATGTGAGGTCCAGCGATGGGGGTGGGAAGCCGGTTCTGGCCACCGCCAGCTGTGTGCCTGTCGCTGACCCAAGGAAGGGCTATCCACAGCTCTAGGGTCTCGGCTTCCCTCTCCCCATGATCTGCCATCCCCTGCCATCTGTTACCCGAGGTGTGACCAGCCTCAAGGAAACAGTTAGAAAAGTAAACATATAGCTCACAAACATAGCTGTGTTCAATGAAGTCACTTGTGTGACAGCGGCTGAGGTTTCTAAAGAGCCACAGCAGACGCGGTACCATCTGAGCATTCACTGATGAGCCTGGTGTGTGTCAGGCCCTGTCCTCAGCACTAGACACACAGCCAAAACTAAGGTCAAGATCCCCGCTCACGTGTCAGTGGGAGAAGCAGCCAGACAGATAGACAGTAGAGAAGTCACCTGGACAGGGCATGGTATCCCATGCCTGGCATCATAGCATTTGGGAGGCAGGAGGATGGCCTGGGGTACGCAGTAAGAGTCTGTCCAAAAAAAACAAAAGGAGGGCTGGAGAGATGGCTCAGAGGTTAAAGCCTAAGAACCAGGGTTTGATTCCCTAGTACCCATATAAGCCAGAAGATGGCACATGTGTCTGGAGTTCGTTTGCAGTGGCTAGAGGCCCTGGCATGCCCATTCTCTCCCCCTTCTCTCTCTCTCTCTCTCATAAATAAATAACTAAAATGTTAAAAAAAAATTCTTTCTCTTCTAAAGAAAAGGGGGGAGGAGAAAGATAAGGAGGAGGGAGTGTCTTCCTCAATCACACTTCACATTTTCTGCAAGACAGATCTCTTCTCTGAACTTGAAACTCACTAATTTGGTTAGACTAGCTAGCCAGAAAGCCAGACTAGGATCCTCCTGTCTCTGCCTCCCCAGCACAGGGATTCCAGGTATGTGCCTCCCAGCCCACCTTCTGCGTGGGTGCTGAGGATCCCAGCCCAGGTCCTCATGCTTCCACAGCAAGCACTTTTCTCACGGAGCCGTCTCTCCGGCCCTCTCCCGATCTCGCGAGAGCCTTTGCCCTTCTGTGCCCTGTCTTTGTCTTCCCTGGAGTGCACCCTCCTGTAACTTCATTAGAAAACAACTGCTTGAGGGCTGGAGAGATGGCTTAGTGGTTAAGGCACTCGCCTGCAAAGCCTAAGGACCCATGTTTGACTCTCCAGATCCCAAGTAAGCCAGATGCACAAAGGTGAGGCAAGTGCAAGGTTGCACATGCCCACTAGGTGGTGCAAGCATCTAGAGTTTGATTGCAGTGGCTGAGGCCCTGGAGTGCCAATTTTCTATCTTTCATTTGTGTGTTGTGTGTGTGTGTGTGTGTGTGTGTGTGTCACTCTTTCCAAAATAAAAAAAGAAATAAAGAGAAAATAACTGCTTTAAAGTTCTGCATGTTAAAAAGGTGCTGAGCATCCTTGAGACCTGCCCCATGCCCTTAGTGCTGGCCACATTGCCTGGTAGAAAGGCCCAGGACTCTGGCACGTGGGTGACGTCCCCACCATGAGCAGTGCCCTGAGCACCATGATTCATTAGAGTTGTTGTCTCCTGTGTTGGAGGTCTCAGCACCAGCCCGGGCGGTTAACGCAGCGGCAGTTCCAGGTAAGCCAGACTCTCCTGCCACTGGTGATGCTTCCTCACAATTTGTAACACAAGGGGACCCACATACCCTTGGGAAATTCGGCCTACACCCATCAGCCGAGTGATACAAACTCAGCACACCAGAATCAAGAAGACAGTCCTTAGCTGGGCATGATGGTGCACACCTTTAATCCCAGCTCTCAGGAGGCAGAGGCAGAGGCAGGAGGATCACTGTAAGTCTGAAGGCATCCTGAGACTACAAAGTGAATTCCAGGTCAGTGTGAGCTAGAGTGAGACCCTACCTCGAAAAAAAACCAAAAAAAAAAAAAAAAAAGACAGTCCTTAGTCAATTGTAATAGTTAACAGGTTACCAGGGACCCAGAGTGTCCCCTAGAGGTCATGCTCTGGAAGACATCTGCCCCTGGAAAAAGACTGTGGCCCTGCTTGGCGCATGACAGAAGCCTGAGGACTGCACATGACATGCCAAAAAATCAAACATGTGGGTAGGATCCTAACTCCTTCCATTTGCTGGATGAATCAGCTCAGTTGAGAGCCTCGTGGGATCCATAGAGAAACGTTGGTCCCAAGAGTCTTTTATGTCTTTCACCCCTGATCAGATACAGTTCTTCACTACTGCCTCATATCACACCCTTTTCCTTCCTCGGGAATGTCTGTTTTTGTTTTTGTTGTTGTTGTTGTTGTTTTGTTTTTTTGAGGTAGGGTCTCACTCTGGTCCAGGCTGACCTGGAATTCACTGTGTAGTCTCAGGGTGGCCTCGAACTCTGGCGATCCTCCTACCTCTGCCTCCCAAGTGCTGGGATTAAAGGCGTGCACCACCACCCCGGGCTGTCTGTTTCTTTTTGAGGACTGTGGTGCAATCCGCCCCACCTCTACTGCAGGAACGTCCTTGCCCTCCTCCTCCCGACAGGATTAGTCACAGTCGCTCCTGCTGACTAATCTTGTGCAGAGCAGGCCCTCCTGGCTCTCTGTCTTTTATTATAATAATTCTTTTGTGTTGCCACCATATTTTCAAGGACAATAATCATGAACCACTTGCTGCTGAAAATTAAATACAAGATTTAATGGTAACAATGTTAATGTTCCCACACGCGTGGCCCTCAAGGTCATGCTTACCCAAAACTCCGGAGGTCTTACAGCTGATGAACCCCAAACCTTGGGCATGCCCCCTATATGAACTACATGGGGACACTGGCTGACTCCTTTAATGAGGCCTATCATAATAATTATGTTGAGACTCATGTTAAAAATCCTATGTTCTAAATGCTCTGTCCAGGTTCATCCAAGCTAGGGTGGAAATAGTTAAAATACAGGTGATAAGCCAGGTATACCAGCCATTACGTGCAAAATCATAAGGTGTTATGATGAAAAAGAGGAGGGAATGTGGTAGAAAAGAAGCTAAAAGATGAACTGATTCACTGAGTTACTGTAAGAGTTAACTGCTGAGGGGCTAACGCTTAACTTTGTCAGCAGATGGGAAACCCCAAAGAAGGAACTGTCCAGAAAGGGCTCAAGGGAGGATAAGAAGGGAAGGCAGTTCAGGCTAAAACAAAGTCAAATGGAGTTCGTTGTTAAGGTGACCCGATACAGAAATGATTGATATGCAAATTGTCACATCTTGTTTGTTCACTTACCCCTCCCCTTGGCTATGAAAACTATTAAAATGCTGGGGCGTCAAAGCTTCTTTGGAGGGCTACCTCAAGCTCTTTGGCACCTCTACTTTCACTCAAAAAAAAAAAAAAAAAGTTCTTCACGTTAGAAATGCCTTTACCACACTGTGATGGTCAGTCTTCATGGTCAGCTTGACTGGACTTAGAATCACGTAGGAGACACACCTCTGAACACGTCTGTGAGGGTGTTTCCAGGGAGGTTTAACTCCCTGGAAGACGGAAGACTCACCCTGAATGGGGGTAATGCCCTTCCATGGGCTAGGATCACAGACTGAATAAAACACAGGAAGTGAGCTAAGCATCAGCGCTCATTGCTCTCTGCTTCCTGGCTGCAGACATAACCTAACCAGCCGCCCAGCACTCCTACTGGCAAGCTTCCCCACCATAATGGACTGTGATCCCAAACCATGAGCCAAAATAAACCTACATCCTAAAGATAATTCAGTCAAGTATTTTGTCACAGAAACAAAAAAAGTAGCTAATTCACCAATCCTCATGTATTTTATTGATATTGGACTGAGGGTGGAGTCTAGGTTGGCCACAAGTTTTCTTGAGGAGGGAAAGGCATTGCCATATAGCCTTTCAGCCAGCTCCCAGCCTTCTGGAAAATTCCCAAGTCATTCGGTTTCTGTTCTTTGAATGCTGCCTGATCTTCCTCTCTGGAAGCTCGAGGCTCCTTTCCTTCTGCAGAAGAATAAAAATTCCGCCCGCTGTGCTAGAACAGTCTTGAACCACAAAGAGACACTCTCTGGCTTGGAGACTCTCTTGACGGTCTCCTTGCCTTCGTTTCTGCTCTTTTCTTTTTCTGGAACTCCAAATATCTGAGGAGTAGCGCACTTCCTACACTGTCCCTCTCATTTCCCCTTGTCTCCCATTTTCCACTTCAATTACTTGCTTTCTGTGAGATCTCCACCTCTTCTATTTAATTTTTCATTTTTATTACCTTTTTTGACAGAGAGAGAGAGAGAGAATGGGCCTCTCAGCCACTGTGAGAGATCTCCAGGTGTGTGCGCTGCCTTGTGGGAAAGTGCAGCCTTGTGCTCTTGCATCACTTTTTGTGTCTGGCTAAACATGGGACCTGAGATTGGAACTGGCCTTCTCAGGCTTGGCAGGCAGGCTCCTTAACTGCCAAGCCATCACTCCAGCCCTTTGTTACCGTTTTTAATGCCCAAGTACTTTTTATTCCTTTCACAGCATCTTGATCTTATCTCATGGTTAAAATGTTCCCTCCGCTGTCATTGAGCAACCATCCTCTGCTTTCTCTCCCCTTTGGTGGCGTCTGCCCTTTGTGTTATGAACTGACATCAGACATCTGTCCTCAGTCCTTGGCTACATGCTCATCGTGAAGATAAGGAGAGGGACGGTTTTAATGTACACGGAAAGTACATGAAGGTTGGTTAGTTGGCATGGTGGCACACCCATGCAACGTCAGCACTCAGGAGGCTGTGGGAAGAGGAATGTGACTTTGAGGCCAGCTCCTTCCAGTCAGGGCTGCACACCTCGGGAAGAAAAAGAGGTTATCTGCAGTTAATGTGACGTATATGAAACTTGCTTTAAAAAGTCAAAAAGGAAAAAACTGAGAAGCAATGGATGAAGCAAATATGACCCAAAAAAAAAAAAAAGGTTGGTTCTGGGTGATTGATAGATCAGGACCTACTGTACCATTCCCTCTACTTGTATCTGTTTGGTGTGTGCACCTAGTGCACATGCATGCAGAGGCCAGAGTAGAATGTGGGATGACTTCCTCTCTCTCTCTCTTCTACGCTGTTTCCTTGAGACAGAGTCCTGGACTGATCCTGGAGCTGCTGTTTTTAGTTGGACTGGCTTGACCAGTGAGCTCCAGCCATGTTCCTGTCTCTGTTGCTCCCCACCTGCCCACCACATAAGTAGGGTTGCAGATGTGCGTGACCATACTGTTGCAGAGATTCTCTGGAAAGTTCACTCCAATGCCAGTATAAATGAAAGTAGAGGAGTTTATTTACCCGGGGCCAAAGAGCTTGAGACAGGCCTCCAAAGAAGCTCTGACCCCAAGCTGAGATTTTATTTTTATTTTATAGTTTTCATAGCCAAGGGGAGGGGTAAGTGAGCAAACAAGATGTGACCATTTGCAGATCAATCATTTCTGTAGTCAGGCCACCCTAACAGTGCCCTCCATTTTACTTTGTTTTAGCCTAAAGCGTCTTTCTTTCTTACTGGCCCTCTGGGCCCTTTCTGGACAGTTCGCTCTTTGAGATTTTTCCATCTGCTGACAAGGTAAGTTTAGCTCCTCAGCAATTCAGTGTTACAGGAACTCAGTGAATCAGTCTCACCTTTCACTTCCTTTCTATGGCACCACGCAGCTTTTACATGGGTGCTAGGGACCAAACGCAGCAACACAAGCTCCCAGGCCTTGACGCTTGTGAGGCAAATACTCTAACCCACCGAGCCAGTGCCCTGGCCCTCCCTCTATTTTTGATCCTATTTGGAAGCAGTCACAACATGGCTGCAGAAGCCTGAGGGTCTGAGAGGAGCAGTCCCAGTAGAACGTGTTTGTCAGCAGGCTCTGGTTCCAGAGGGCTGTTGGACTGAGTCTGTTTGTTTCTTCTGCATGGCTGTGAGCAAATACCTGCAGGAAACGACTTAAAGGAGGAAAGATTTGTTTGGCTCATAGTTTTGCTGGTCAGTCCATGGTGGCGCAGTCTGCCTGCCTATGGCAACAGGAGCCTGATATGGATGGAGCTCTTCATCGTTGTGGAACAGCATTGAAAGAGTAGGGCCAGGGCTGGAGGGATGGCATAGCGGTTAAGGCACTTGCCTGCAAAGCCAAAGGACCCAGGTTCTATTCCCCAGGACCCACGTTAGCCAGATGTACAAGGGGGTGCACCCTTCTGGAGTTCGTTTGCAGTGGCTGGAGGCCCTGGTGTGCCCACTCTCTCTCTCTCTCCCCCTCTTTCTCGGTCAATAAATAAATTAAAAAGAGTAGGGCCAGGTTCTAACCTTCAACCAGCCGCCTGGTGACCTACTTCAGGAAGCCAGGCCCCTCCTAGTGGCACCACTGCCTCCAAAGCAGCACCACCTGCTAGGAATGAGCGTTCGGCACGCGAGCCCACGGGGACGTTTCAAACCAGAGCAGAGGCCCCAGTTCCCTTCAGCTGTGGGCTGGAGACCTCCCGCAGCTCCCTGCCATGACAGTTCACGGCCTTGTAGCCGATGCCCACCAGAGCAAGAAAGCGAGCGAGAAGGGAAGGACAGATGATGGCACACGCTTCTCATCGGCCCATTCTTCAAGGTGACTTGTCACCATTTCTGCTCAGCATCTTCTCAGAGGGAGAGAGGATTGCAGCAGAGTGTGAACAGCACAAGTGGGGATCATGGGGCATCTGGAGGCTGCCTTCCAGACCTGACCTGGTACGGGAGGCTGTGAGCGCGGGTTAGGCTTCTCTGGAGCCTGATTCAACTGGATCATCGAGTTGGGGGAGCTCAGATGTACTTGAAATTTTTCTTCTTGGGCTGATGAGACTTTTCTAGAAAGTAGTCTTGCAGTCGGTCTGCTGAAGAGGGAGAAGTGAGATTGCCAATAGTTCAGGAGCCAGATGAAGAAGCCAGCAGCCATCCCCTTGATCTCCTCCTCCAGCAGTGCCCGGGTTTTCCTGTTCCCAAGCCGCTGTGCCTCCCTCTCCAGGGTGTGAAGCTCAGCTCAGGTCCGCCTCCGGGGAGTGGGAGGTGCCCGGGCACCACGAGGTTGGGGGAGAGGTTGGAGATTTGTCTAAGTTACTTTTCTGGTCACTGTGACCAAACAGAAGCAACCTGAGGGAGGATTTATCCTGACTCGGGGTTCAAGGGATACCATCGGTCGTGGAAGGGAAGGCAAAGTGGCTAGGGACCCATCTGTCCTCTCGCTAGTGACAGGAGCTTGTCGCGTGGCTCACTCCAGCTCAGCAGGCCAGAAGGCAGACAGAGCTCCAGCTGGAAGCAAGGCCGGTTATCATCCCTAAAGCCCACACCCTAGTGACCCACTTCCTCCAGCGAGGTCACCTCCTGAAGGCTCCCCGATTCTTTCAAATAAACTTTCAACCAGTGTCCCCCTGTTAGCTTGGCTTTGCCCCCATTCCCAGTGTACCTGTCACCTCTAGCTCCTGAGACCCCCCTGGGGGGGCTCCGCAGTAGAATCTTGGTCCCTGCCTGGCTTCTTCTTCCCCACCCCCCACCGCTGGTTTACAGTTCAAGTTCAGGTCTGCTGTGTGTTATCTGTCACTCACTCATCTGCTTCCCAGCTGCCGAGATTTAGGTGACATTGATTGCATTGTCTCAAAGACCCTGGGTTTATGGGTGCTCCTTTCTGGACGATTTTCTTGCTGTCCTTGTGTGACTTTAGGAGGCGGCGGCAGCACAGTATGTATTCGATCCACTGGGAGTGACTTCAAGCACTTTTTCTTTGTTGGTTACGGTCGCAGGGAACATGGCCCCCAGGGCTCGTGGGTTTCGCGCATTTGGCCCCTTGCTGCTCGTGCTCTTTGGGAGATTGTGGGGCTGTGCTGGAGGAAGGGGGTCGCTGGCAGGAGGGGCAGGAGGGTGAGCCTCAAGGTATATAGTCTGACCACACTTCCCGTCCTCTGCAATAGGGGTAAGTCACTGCTGCACGCTCCTACTGCCGCCTCCCTCCTCACCATGCTGGACTGAATCACCTCAAGCTGGGAGCCAAAGGAAGGTCCCTCTGAAGTTGCTTCCTGACAGGCATTAAGTCATGACCATGAAGAACTTCACTAACACACACCTGGTTTTGTTGTCTTTTACTGGTTTTTAATGTTTTTATTTATTTGAGAGAGAGAAAGAGGCAGAGGGAGAGAGGGCAGAGAAAGAGAGAGAGAATGGGCACACCAGGGCCTCCAGCCACTGCAAACAAACTCCAGATGCATGCGCCACCTTGTGCATCTGACTTACATGGGTCCTGGGGAATTGAACCTGGGTCCCTTGGCTTTGCCGGCAAGTGCCTTAACTGCTAAGCCATCTCTCCAGCCTTTCATTTACTGGATTTTGTCCGTCTTCTCTTGAGCATCAGTTTCTAAACCATTTGGTCTGTTTTTTCACTACCGTGTCTCGAGAGCTTGACAGAGAACAGGAATTAAGCAGATAAGCGCGTCGGCTTGTTGGAGAGGGCCCTGTTTCTCACACCCAGAGCAGGCCGGTGGCAGACTCATGTCCCCTGACTTGCCATACAGTGTATGAGGTGTGGGTGACTTCCCTAATGACCACTAATAGGTTAAAAAGTGCTTTACCAAGGCTGGGTGTGCTGCTGTTTGCCCTTATTCACAGCACTTAGGGCAGAGGTAGGAGGATCACTGTGAGTTCAAGGCCAGCCTGGGCTACAGAGTGAGTTCCAGGTCAGTCAAGACTGGAATGAGACCCTACTTCAAAAAGAAAGAAAGAAAGAAAGAAAGAAAGAAAGAAAGAAAGAAAGAGAGAGAGGGAAAGAGAGAGAGAAAGAGAGAGAGGAAGGAAGGAAGGAAGGAAGGAAGGAAGGAAGGAAGGAAGGAAGAAGGAAAAAGAAAAAGTGCTTTACATATTACGAAGTAATTTCAGTAGTTTCTTATCTCGTTGGATTCTGACAATAGCTCATGGGGCAGATAGGAAAACTGTTACTGGTGGCCCTAATACAGTAACTATCTTGAATTGAGCTGGAGAGATAGCTTAGTAGTTAAAAGCACTTGTTTGTAGGGCTGGAGAGATGGCTTAGCGGTTAAGGTGCCTGCCTGCTAAGCCGAAGAACCCAGTTCCAATCTCCAGGTCCCACGTTTAGCCAGATGCAAAGTGACGCAAGGGCGCAATGTCACACTTGACCACAAGGGGGCGCACACATCTGAATTTCGTTCACAGCAGCTGAAACTGCTGGAGCGCCCATTCTCTGTCTCCTTCTCCCTCTCTGTCTGTCTCTCTGTCTCTCCAAAAATAAATAAAATAATTTTAAAAATTAAAATAAATAAATAAATCACCATACCTATTCCTCCCAGCATCTCCTGCGAAGATGGGACATTTAAGCTTGCCCCCTCACAGAGGAAGGGACCTCTAGGATCCACTTTCTTATAAAGAGGGACACCTAGGGCCTTTGAGGAGAGATATCTGAGTTGACATGGTTGTCACAGGCCAAAGAAGAAAGGTGGGAAGCTGATCAGTAACGCTAGGAAAGAAGCTAGTTCTGGGGGGGAGGTGGGTCGGGGCAGAAGTTCTGGAGAAGGAGGGGCCAAATCCCAGAACGGAAGAGCTGAGCATGTAAATCCCCCCCCCCCAAGCTGACCTGGAATTCACTATGTAGTCTCAGGGTGGCCTGGAATTCACGGCAATCATCCTACCTCTGCCTCCCAAGGGCTGGGATTAAAAATGTGCACCACCACGCCCTGCAAATTCCCCTTCTTAAAAAAGGAATAGGGCTGGAGAGATGGTTTAGTGGTCAAGGCGCTTGCCTGCAAAGCCTAAGGACTCCTTTTCAAATCCTCCAGATCCCATTTAGCCAGACACAACAGTGACGCAAGTATGCAATGTCACACATGCCCACAAGGGGGTGCACCTGTCTGGAGTTCATTCACTGGCTCAAAGACCCTGGAGCACCCATCCTCTCTCTCTGACTGTCTCCAAAAAAAAAAAAAAAAAAGATCTAAAGGCAGGACAATTGTGAGTTCAAGGCCTGCCTGTATTGCACAATGAGAAAAAATTTTAAAAATCTAAACATCAGGGTCTGTGAAACAATGAAGTGAATTTCTAAGAACTAGATCCCAGGCTGAAGACATGGCTCAGTGGTTAAAGGAGCTTGCTTGCAAAGCCCGACAGCCTAGGTTCAATTCCCCAGTACCCATATAAAGCCAGATGCACAATGTGGCACACACATGTAGAGTTTTTTTGCAATGGCAGGAGGCCCTGATGTACCCATACTGACATTCTCTCTCTTGCTTGCTCAAATAAAATGCTAATAATTTTTAAAAGAACTGATCTCGGTCACTGTGAGTTCAAGGCCACCCTGAGACTACATAGTGAATTCCAGGTCAGGCTTAGTGGTTAAGGCACTTGCCTGCGAAGCCTAAGAACACATGTTCAAATCTCCAGGTCCCACGTAAGCCAGATACACAGTGACATAAGTGAGCAATGTTGCACATGAGCACAAGGGGCCACATGCACCTGGACTTAGTCTGCAGCAGCTGAAGTTCCTGTCATGCCCATATGCCCATTCTCTCCCTCTCTCTCTCTCTCTCTCTCTCTCTCTCTCTCTCTCTCTCTCTCATAAATTAAAAAAATAAAAATAAAAAGAACAGATCTCACCTCAAAAACAAAAAAGCTAGCCAGGCATGGTGGGGCACACCTTTAATCCCAGCACTTGGGAAGCAGAGGTAGGAGGATTGCTGTGAGTTTGAGGCCAGCCTGGGCCTAACCCTACCTCAAAAAAAGGCCACCCTGAAACTACATAGGGAATGCCAAAACAAAACCCAAAAAAAAGAATAGCTCTCATCCAGCTTGCTTAGAGTCCGGGCCAGCCTGGGCCTTGGGCATGTTACTCAGGTGAGAGGGACAAGCTGTGACCTCAGGAGTCACAACTGAGGACAGAGGTCACTTTCTTTGCACTGCTTGCTGTCCTCTGTGGACTCTGCCTGCCACCTCCTGGGCAGAGAGGCTACTACCTGCTCCACAGCCTCGAGGCCCAGGTACCACTCAGGCTGGGCTCTGGGGCTCATATCCGGCCACAGACCAGCTTGGAAGCAGAGACTAAGGGAAGCAGGGTTAGCAAAGGGTCCCCTCCTTAACCCTGCATCAAACCATGAGGAGTCATGGAACAAAGGTTAGAGTGAGGGACACCCAAAGACCCATGGACTAAAAGCTTGATCATTAGCCTGTGCTGCTATTGGAGGTGGTAGAACCTTTATGACACGAGGCCCTGCACCACATACCCCTGCTATGACATGGACTGACATACCCAAAACTGTCAGCCAAAATAAACCTTGTCTCTTCAATTTTATTACAATGAGGGAAAGCTGACTGACACATTCAGTGTGGAAAGAGGCTCAAGACACCCTACTATGAAGCAGTCACAGAACAACATAAAGAAAGTTCTGTCTATGTTGCTAAAATAAGCCTATCAGATAACAGCAGCTGAGTGTTCACCTGACCTGGTTCAGTGTAAGTCCAGAGCGGACCCTCTGCTCATGCTGCCCAGTGACGCTACCAAAGGAGTGGCCGTGGCCTTTCATAGCAAGAGAAGAGACTTAAAATGACTGGTGACCAACTTTCCAACTAGCTGACAGCAGACAAGCGGCAGGGATGGGATTCAAACCTGGATCTTTGTGACTCTGTAGTCTAAGTTCCATAGTGTTTAGGGTTTGTTTGTTTGTTTTCCAATGAGCACATATTCTTTCCTTTTGAAATGTACTGTCACAAGAATGTTACTTCAGACAACAGAGGTAGACTCCTCAAGGAAGCCTTCCTAGTTTTACTTCTTAAAAAAATTTTTTTTTCTTTGGTTTTTCAAGGTAGAGTTTCACTGTAGCCCAAGCTGACCTAGAATTCACTATGTAGTCTCAGGGTGGCCTTGAACTCACAGCGATCCTCCTACCTCTGCCTCCCAAGTGCTGGGATTAAAGATGTGTGCTACCATGCCCAGCTTTTTTTATTTTTTGTAACTTTTAAAATTTTTATTTATTTATTTGCAAGCAGAGAGAGAAAGAAGAGACACAGATAGAGAAAGAATGGGCACACTGCAAAGAAGGCGCATGTCTAGCATCTGGCTGGGAATCAAACCTGGGTCCGAAGAACAAATGCCTTAATCACTAAGCCGTCTCTCCAGCCCCTTAAAAATTATTCTTAACATAACTGCTTACTGTCGCACATGGTGTGCTCTGGTATACACAGCTCTTTTGTTTGTTTGTTTGTTTTTGTTTGTTTTTTGAGGTAGGGCCTCACTCTAGCCCAGGCTGACCTGGAGCTCACTATGTAGTCTCAGACTGCCTCCAACTCACAATGATCCTTCTACCTCTGCCTCCTGAGTGTTAGGATTAAAGGCGTGCGCCACCACGTCTGGCCCTATACACAGCATTATGCCAGAAAATTCCACTTCTAGGAAGAAAACATGCTGACAATCATCTGGCTCTGTTGTGGCAGGATTCCATCTTTCATTCTTTTCTTTTGTTGTTGTTGTTTGTTTGTTTTTCAAGGTAGGGTCTCACTCTAGCCCACGCTGACCTGAAATTCATTCTGTAGTCTCATGGTGGCCTTGAACTCATGGCAATCCTCTTACCTCTGCCTCCCAAGTGCTGGGATTAAGTGTGTGCCACCATGCCCAGCTAGGATTCCATCTTTCATGTGATACAGGTCCTGATAGTTTATATGTGTCAATTTGACAGGACCTAGAGTGACCTGGGAAGTCAACCTCTGGGCATGCCTGGGAGGAGTCATCTTCATGTGGTTAACTGAGGTGGGAAGACTCTAGATAACCTCAACTATGGGCAGCACCATTCCCTGGACTGGGTCCTTGACTGTATAAAGGGAGAGCTGGCTGAGCAGCAGTGTTCTTCACTCTCTGCTTCCTCACTGTGGACGAAATGTGACCAGCTGCCTAACGTTCCTACTGCTATGCCTTCCCCACCATGATAGACTAAAAAGTAACGAGGGCTGGAGAGATGGCTTATTGGTAAAGGCACTTGCCTGTGAAGCCTAAGGACCCAGGTTTGATCCCCAGTACCCATGTAAGCCAGATGCACGAGGTGACACATGCGTCTTGAATTCATTTGCAGTGGTTGGAGGCCCTGTCATGTCCATTCTCTCTCTGTCTCAATAAATAAATAAATAAATAAATAAATAAATAAATAAATAAATAAATAAATAAATGTAACTAGTACATGGTCTTATGGATACAAGAATTACTACTACCAGGGCTGGAGAGATGGCTTAGCAGTTAAGGCTCCTGCCTATGAAGCCTAAGAACCTCCAGGTCCCATGTTTAGCCAGATGCAAAAGTGATGCAAGCACGCAATGTCGCACATGCACACAAGGAAGCGCACACATCTGGAGTTCGTTCACAGTGGCTGAAAAAGCCCTGGCATGCTCATTCTCTCTCTGCCTCTTCCTCTCTCTGTCTCTCTCAAATTTAAAAATAAATAAATAAATAAAGAGTTACTACTACCAGTGGGGAGTGGTAGGAGGGGCAGAAAGAGGCACTTTTGAGTTTCCTACTGCATGGCCCAGTTCACTTTGCACATAACAAGGGATCTGCCAGTGCACATTGTGACGACTCAACACAGTCAAACTACGGATGTGTTCGCAGTGAGGCAGTGGGAGGGATGCCTGGCTCGGCTGCCTCGGGAGTAAGCCAGCCCTGTACGAGGAGAGATGATAAGGAGGGAACGTGTGGAGCCAGGACAGAGAGAAACAGCTCAGAGACAAGGCTGCCCACCCGGCCAGAGGCAAAGCAAAACTTTGAAATGATTAACTGACTTTGTCTCCATCGCCTATAAAATTCGTTAGCTGGAGATGAGGTGGAAGCAGGTTTCTACTCAGCCAGCCAGTTCTCTGAAGGAAGTGTGGTATAACGAATCAATTCCTGGCCCTTATCATTGGCATTTGTGGGGACAAACAACATGAACTCCAATATCAAGGTTAATTTTTAACAGCCCTAGCACTGTACAATAGAAATAAAATGCAAGCCATTGAAAAATCTTTAATTGTTGGCCTGGAGAGATGGCTTAGTGTTTAAGCCCTTGCCTGTGAAGCCTAAGGACCCCAGTTCAAGGCTTGATTTCCCAGGACCCATGTAAGCCAGATGCACAAGGTGGTGCATGCATCTGGAGTTCGTTTGCAGTGGCTGGAGGCCCTGGCATGCCAATTCTCTATCATCCTCTTTCTCTCTGTGTCTGTTGCTGTTAAATAAAAAATAAACAAACAAAAATTTTAAAAAATCTTTGTCTAACAGCCATATTAACATATGTTTTAAAAAAATAAGATATGGAGCCAGGTGTGGTGGCACACACCTTTAATCCCAGCACTCTGGAGGCAGAGATAGGAGGATCACCGTGAGTTCGAGGCCACCCTGAGACTACATAGTGAATTCCAGGTCAGCCTGGACTAGAGTGAGACCCTACCTCGGAAAACCAAAAAGAGAGAGAGAGAGAGATGGGGCTGGAGATGGCTTAGTGGTTAAGGTGATTGCCTGCAAAGCCTAACAACCCCAGTTTGGTTCTCCAGCATCCACATAAAGCCAGATGCACAGTGGCGCATGCATCTGGAGTTCATTTGCAGTGGCAAGAGGCCCTGGCATGCCCATCCCCCCCCCCGCAACTTACAAATAAATAAATTTTTTAAAGAAAGAGGTCAGAATGGTGACACACATCTTTAATCCCACCACTTGGGAAGCCAAGTTAGGAGGATCACTGTAAGTTCGAGGCCAGCCTGAGACTATATAGTGAATTCCAGGTCAGCCTGGGCTAGAGGGAGACCCTACCTCAAAAGGGGGGTTGCTGGGGAGATGGCTCAGTGCTTAAAAGTACTTGTGGCACAAGCCCAACAACCAGAGTCCTGATCCCTAGAACGCACGTAAAGGGCTGTAAGTCACATGAGTGCCTGTAATCCCAGCGCTCCAGTGGCAAGATGGGAGCCAGAGCCAGGAGAATCCCAGAAGCTCACAGACAAGCCAGCCTGGTGTACACAGTAGGGAACAAGAGAGAGCCTGTCTCAAACAAGGTGGGAGGAAGAACTGACACCCCAAGGTTGTCCTCTGACCTCCACACGCACACCACTGCAACCTCGTGCCCATATACACACGCACACACTACAGAGATGAACTTAACATTATTAACTTTTTAACCCAACATATTCAGAGGATTATCATTTCAGCATACAATTGATAAAGAGCTCTTCTAAGGGCTAGAGAGATGGCTTAGTGGTTAAGGCACTTGCCTGCAAAACCAAAGGACCCAAGTTTGATTCCCCAGTACCCATGTAAGCCAGATGTGCAAGGTGCTGTAAGCATCTGGAGTTCATTTGCAGTGGCTAGAGGCCCTGGTGCACCCATCCCCCCTTCTCTCTTAAATGAATAAAATAAAATAAATATTCTTTTTTAAAAGTAAACATTTAAAGTGCTCTTTTAGGGCTAGCGAGATTGCTTAGTGGTTAAGGAGTTTACCTGCGAAGGCGAAGGACCCACGTTCAATTCCCCAGAACCCACATAAGCCAGATGCACAAGGTAGTGCATGCGTCTGGAGTTCCTTTGCAGTGGCTAGAGGCCCTGGTGCACCCATTATCTCTCCCTCTCTTCTCTCTCTCTCTCTCTCTGTATGTCTCTCTCTCAAAATAAATAAGTAAATAAAATATTTTAAAAGCTTTTAAAGAGCTCTTTTAAAGCTGGGCGTGCTGATACATTCATTGCAAAGCTGAGGCAGGAGGAATGAGAGTTCAAGGCTATCCTGGACTGTATAGTGAGGCTCTCTCTCTCTCTCTCTCTCTCATGCTATTTTTGCTGTCAGCGAGGGGGGAGAGAGTGGGAGAAGGAAAGGGAGAGAGACAGAGAGTCAGAGCAAGGGAGAGAGAGAGAGAGGAAGTGTGCAATGGCCCCACAGTGCTCAGGGCCTGCCTCCGTCTGAGCATTTGCAGACTGTCTTCAGGACGAACCTCAATGCCCCCCCCTTTTCTGTATCTATCAAGTGTGCATGCTCCCTAGCTAGTGAACACAGGCGGGGCGTGGCAGGGGGTCCTTGAGCAAGACTTCAGAGTCCCTTCCATGTGTTTACACAAACAAACAAGCCGGTGCAGGAGGAGCCAGCAGCCAGGCCCCTGGGCCCGCAAGGAGGCTTTAATGGAAGAAGTCCAGAGCCATGTGCAGCTGCGAGGCAGGCACAACCCAGCTGGAAGTGCATGAGAACAGACAGGAAGTGACAAGTGCAAATGTCCGGAGTTTATGAGAGGAACGGTCACAGCCAAGGTCCCGCTCAGGCCATTAAGCCAAGCAACCACTGCGAACAGCAAGAACTCTGGGCTTGCTCCTCAAAACTCAGAGAATGTGTTCTTGGACAGATCTTTGTGGGGAGGGTCTGGACAAGGCATCCCCAAGATCCTATGAGGCTCTGTTGACCTCTATTAACAAGAAACAGATGCAGGGCAAACATGTTCTAGAAATTTCACCCTGTTGTAAATGTTCACCTTGAATAGATTCTTCATAAAGACATGCATGGCAATGTGCTTGAGCAAACCACTCGATCTGTAAGAAATGGTGAGGTGGTCACAATTTTATTTATTTATTTTATTATTTTAAAATTTTTTATTTATTTGAGAGAGACACAGGGAGAGAGAGAATCGGAGCGCCAGGGCCTCTAGCCACTGCAGGTGAACTCCAGATTCTTGCACCCTCTTGTGCATCTGACTAATGTGGGTCCTGGGGAATTGAACCTGGGTCCTTTGGCTTTGCAGGCAAACGCCTTAACGGCTAAGCCATCTCTCCAGCCCTGGGTCACATTTTAAAGGTGGGCAGTGAGTGAGACTTTGGCATCAATCCATTTAGCCCACCTCTGACTCTCTGAACAATGTCATTTCAAGATAAGTTGATGAATGACAAGCTGGTCTCCCTAGCTTCTGCTCTGATGGGCGAGGGCCCCAAATGTGCTGTTAAAGTTCAGCGAGCAAGACTCCCCTAAGAAGAAGAGTAAGATAATTGTGATGCTCGGAAGTCCCCTGAGAGATGACCCACAGTGACACCCAGGCTCCGTCCCTGATGCTGCATGGGGAATGAAACCTCAACTGTACGGCACAAGAAGGCAGAATGATTCCAGCTAAAAGCGAAAAGCGCCAGAGACAGGAGTGGACCCCAGCCTCTTCCAGGCCCTGGCCGTGTGAGCTCTGGAGGATGTACTCTTGGTTAAGATGGAAATGACGCTGGCATGGGAACGATTACATAAGTCATCTGAGAGGGTGGATGTGTGGTGCTGGCATCGTGCCTGGCTTGCGATGAGAACGGAACAAGAGGGGTTACTGTTGCAATCGGGCTGGGGTGTGTCCCACCTTCAGGATTCTTCACTGACCAGATGACTGAGTGGAAACTTCTCACCCTTGCATCTGTGGCTCTCCATCACCTGACCCAACCTGTATTTCCGAATTGCAACACCTACACCAAAGCCCAGGTGAGTCACGGTGCCCCCAGAGCAGAATCTCCACGTGCGGGCTGGTGGGCGTGGGGCGATGCTGTGCACACTGGAAGGTGTCTTTCATCTCCCTGCTACAAGTGCATACTTTCCCTTTGTTTGTTTGTTTATTTATTTATTTATTTTTGGTTTTTCAAGGTAGGGTCTCACTCTGGCCCAGGCTGACCTGGGAATTAACTATGTAGTCTCAGGGTGGCCTCGAACTCATGGCAATCCTCCTACCTCTGCCTCCCGAGTGCTGGGATTAAAGGCATGCACCACCACGCCCGGCTATTTATTTATTTTTACTAGTGTTATAAGATGAGGGCTTATTACTCATCTGTACTCCCAGCACATGTGGGGCTGAGGCAGGAAGATCATGACTCTGAGGCCAGCCAGGGCTACACAGAAAGTTCAAGACTAGGTTGGGCTACATAGGGAGTTCAAGGTATGGACCAGGTGTGGTAGGGAAAGCCTTTGATCTCAGCACTTGAGAGGCTGAGGTAGGAGGATCCTCTTGAGTTCAAAGCCAGCCTGGGCTACAGTGAGACCTTACCTTCAAAAAAAAAGGCAGGCAGGGGGCGGGGGCTTGCTGGAGAGATGGCTTAGCAGTTAAGGCACTTGCCTGCAAAGCTAAAAAAACTCAGGTTCAATTCCCCAGGACCTTTGTAAGCCAGATGCACAAGGTGGCATGTGCATCTGAAGTTCATTTGCAGAGGCTAGAGACCCTGGCATGCCCACTCCCTCTCTCTCTTTCTCTCTCTCTAAAGTAAATAAAAATAAAATTTAAAAAACAATTAAAAGGAAAGATGGAGAGAGAGAGAGAGTTAATGGTAAGTCTGAGCTACATAGCAATATCCTGTTTCAAAAAATAAAAACTGCCGGGTAAGTTAACACACACCTTTAATCCCAGCACTCAGAAGGCAGAGGTAGGAGGATTGCTGTGAATTCAAAGCCAGCCTGAGACTACATAGTGAATTCCAGGCCAGCTTGGGCTAGTGTGAGATCCTACCTTGAAAAACCAAAAATAAAATAAAAACAGCCAAGCATGGTGGCACAAGATAATGTGAGTTCAAGGTCATCCTGAGACTATATAGTAAATTCCAGGTCAGCCTGGGCTAGAGCAAGACTCTACCTTGAGAAACTAAAAAAGTAAAATAAAAACAAAAATAAAAAAATAAAACTTTATAGACATTTTCAAAATATACCAAAATAAAAGGGAAGTATAGGGGCTGGAGAGATGGCTCAGCAATTAAGGTACTTGTCTGCAAATAAGGACCCAAGTTCAATTCCCCAGTACCCATGTAAAGCCAGGCACACAAAGTGACACATGCATCTGCAGTTTGTTCACAGTGGTACACTCGTTCTCTCTATCTATCTCTCCATCTATCTCCCCATCTCTCTTTTCTCTGTCTCCTTGCATATAAAGAAATAAATAAAATATTTAAAAAAAAATTTTTTTTAGAGAGAGAGAATGGGCGTTCCAGGGCCTCAGCCACTGCAATCAAACTCCAGACACTTCTGCCACCTAGTGGGCATGTGTGACCTTGTGCTCATCTCACCTTTGCATCTGGCTTATGTGGGATCTGGAGAGACAAACATGGGTCCTTAGGCTTCTTGGGCAAGCGCCTTGACAGCTAAGCCATCTCTCCAGCCCACAGAAGTAAATAAAATATTTTAAATATTTTAAAGAAAGAAAAGGGAAGTATAATGAGCCTTCACATAGCTTCCATAGTCACCAACTTCATTCCCCCAACCTGCTCACCATGTTGGATTATTTTGAAGTAAATCTCAGTTTGTCATTTTATCTGTAAACTTGTCATTATATATTCCTTAGGTGAAGAGGGTTCTAGGGGCTGAACCTGTCTTCTTACATGCTAGACCAACATGGTGCTCCTGAGCCGTACCTCAAAAATCTCACTGGCTAATTCTAAAGGTCAGTTATTTATTTATTTATTTATTTATTTATTTATTTATTTATTTATTTATTTATTTATTTTGAGATAGGGTCTCACTCTAGCCCAGGCTGACCTGGAATTCACTATGTAGTCTCAGGGTGGCCTTGAACTCACGGTGATCCTCCTACCTCTGCCTCCCGAGTGCTGGGATTAAAGGTGTGTACCACCACACCCGGCTTCTAAAGGTTTTTTTAAAAGATATTTTTATTTATTTATTTTCAAGGACAGAGAGAGAAAAAGAGAGAGAGAATGGGCACACCAGGGCTTGCAGCCACTGCAGATGTATTCCAGATACATGTGCCACTTTGTTCATCTGGCTTTTTGTGGGTACTGGGGAATTGAACTTGGGTCCTTAGGCATTGCAGGCAAGTGTCTTAATTGCTGAGCCATCTCTCCAGCCCATACAGCATGCACTCTAGACCAGCTCTGGTTCCAGTGTTCATGTTTTTTTTCTTTTTCTTCTCACTGACTGGTTCTAGACAAGTGCTCTGTCACTGATCGGTATCCTGAGGCCAGAGTTAATGTTTTCTTGATGTCAGTATGCTGCTGCTCCAACCTTCTCCACTGTCTCATAAATCACCTTTCTTCCCCAGTTGCTTTGATCAACTCAGGACACAGACAGGCTCTGCCCTTTGTATGCAAATGGCATGTCCCTTCTGTATGTCGGAGGCATGTCCCTTATGTATGCGAGTGGCATGTCCCTTCTGTATGTCGGAGGCATGTCCCTTCTGTATGTCAGAGGCATGTCCCTTCTGTATGTCAGAGGCATGTCCCTTATGTATGTGAGTGGCATGTCCCTTCTGTATGTTGGAGGCATGTCCCTTATGTATGTGAATGGCATGTCCCTTATGTATGTCAGAGGCATGTCCCTTATGTATGTGAATGGCATGTCCCTTATGTATGTGAGTGGCATGTCCCTTATGTATGTGAATGGCATGTCCCTTATGTATGTCAGAGGTATGTCCCTTATGTATGTGAATGGCATGTCCCTTCTGTATATCAGAGGCATGTCCCTTCTGTATGTCAGAGGCATGTCCCTTATGTATGTGATTGGCATGTCCCTTCTGTATGTGAATGGCATGTCCCTTCTGTATGTCAGAGGCATGTCCCTTATGTATGTGAGTGGCATGTACCTTCTGTATGTCAGAGGCATGTCCCTTATGTATGTGAATGGCATGTCCCTTCTGTATGTCAGAGGCATGTCCCTTATGTATGTGAATGGCATGTCCCTTCTGTATGTGAATGGCATGTCCCTCTGTATGTCAGAGGCATGTCCCTTATGTATGTGAGTGGCATGTCCCTTATGTATGTGAGTGGCATGTACCTTCTGTATGTCAGAGGCATGTCCCTTATGTATGTGAATGGCATGTCCCTTATGTATGTCAGAGGCATGTCCCTTATGTATGTGAATGGCATGTCCCTTCTGTATGTCAGAGGCATGTCCCTTATGTATGTGAATGGCATGTCCCTTCTGTATGTGAGTGGCATGTCCCTTCTGTATGTCAGAGGCATGTCCCTTCTGTATGTGAGTGGCATGTCCCTTACATTAGTTTCTGTCCTGAAGTTGCTCTTCTTTTTGTTCTCTCCCCACAATGTTTTAAAGAAAATGACTTATCAGCCCTCCAGAGTTCTCGAGGGAAGTGGAAAGAGCTGAGTATTGCTCACTTTTTCCCAGTAAGATCCTTTGCTATGTTTCTGTGCTTTTTGTTTTGTTTTGTTTTTGTTTGCTCAAGGCAAGGTCTCACTCTTACCAAGGCTGATGGAGAACTCACTCTGTGTCTCCAGGCTGGCTTCGAACTCACAGTGGTCCTCCGACCTCTGCCTTGAGAGTGCTGGGATTAAAGGTGTGTGCTACCATACCTGGCATTCTCTATACTCGTTTTCCCTCCCAAAAATTGATAGAGGTTTAACCAGATTTGGGCTTGACTTGGAGTTGGTACTTCCTAATGCCCCCAGTGAGTGGCACCAGGGGAAGTCCCGAGCAACGCGCAACCTCTACATAAGGTTTCCAGATTAACACAACCAGCAAAGAGAGGAGTCAAAGATGAGGGAAAGGAAGGGAAGAGGAGAAAGTTTTATTGCAGAGCGAAAGTACACACTCAAGGGCTGACTGTGAGCTCAGACTGCGCAAGAGAGCCTGACAGGATTGTGGGAGGCATCTTATGGGAAAATATTGCCGGGGGAGGGCGTATTAATGCATTACAGTGTAGAAAAGTCCAGGAATTCAGGAGAGGGTTAAAATTTTCTGAGCTAACTCCCATCTTCTGTCCTTATGGGGTATTGGGAAGTAGTATGGCGTCAGATGCATGATGGGAGCAGGGAGATGGCATTTTCATGAAGCAAAGGGCAGATAGCTGTCACCGCTTGTTGGGTCATGTTGGCCCGCTGGTTCTGGTGGCCTTGGATCCTATTGTTTATGAAGCCACATTATGTCCTGCTGTGATGTAGCTCTGGGGTTGCCTCAGCAAACCATGCAGCTTGCCCCATTCTTCCCCAGGCCTGCCTAGCCAGCCCAGGGAGGTTCTCCTCTGCTTTCTGTTACCTCAGACACATCTTTTTCTCTCTCATTGTTGGACAGAGGCAGGGGCTTACAGGTGGTCAGCTTAACTCATCACTATAAAACTCCCCATTGGCGGCTGGAGAGATGGCTTAACTAGTAAGGCGCTTGCCTGTGAAGCCTAAGGACTCGGGTTCCACTTTCCAGATCCCACGTTAGCCAGATGCACAAGGTGACACAAGCGCAAGGTGACACAAGCGCAAAGGGGTGCACCCGTCTGGCTCACTCTCATGCTCATAAAAGCGTGTGCCACCATACTCAGAAAAAAAAAAAAAACTCCCCATGGTTTTATTTATTTGTTTGTTTATTTATTTATTTGTTTATTTATTTATTTGAGACAGAGAGAGGGAAAGAGAGAGGGCGAGGGAGAAGGAGAATGGACATGCCAGGGCTTCTAGCCACTGCAAATGAACTCCAGACGCATGTGCCCCTTGTGCATCTGGCTTACACGGGACCTGGAGAATCAAACCGGGGTCCTTAAGCTTTGCAGGCATGTGCCTTAACCACTAAGCCATCTCTCCAGCCCTGTTTGTTTTGTTTTTTGAGATAGGGTCTTGCTCTAGCCTAGGCTGACTTGGAATTCACTATGTAGTCCCATACCAGCCTTGAACTCACTGCAGTCCTCTTACCTCTGCTCCCAAGTGCTAAGCCCATTGGTTTCTGAAATATATATATGTACAAATTTGTTGGTGGTGGTGGCGGCAGTGGTGGTGGTGGTGATGGGGCTCCAAACATGGCCTAATAACAAATCATGACACTGGGAATTGTCACCTAAAAGTTAAGGAACATTCTTAGACTTATAGTTCATTTTGCCAACTAGACTCTAGCTAGAGTGCTTACAAGCTTGAGCAAGAATAGCAATGCTGAGACACAACATCAACATATCTCCCGATGTTCACATTTTAAAGGTGGGCAGTGAGTGAGACTTTGGCATCAATCCATTTAGCCCACCTCTGACTCTCTGAACAATGTCATTTCAAGATAAGTTGATGAATGACAAGCTGGTCTCCTAGCTTCTGCTCTGATGGGCGAGGGGCCCCAAATGTGCTGTTAAAGTTCAGCGAGCAAGACTCCCTAAGAAGAAGAGTAAGATAATTGTGATGCTCGGAAGTCCCCTGAGAGATGACCCACAGTGACACCCAGGCTCCGTCCCTGATGCTGCATGGGGAATGAAACCTCAACTGTACGGCACAAGAAGGCAGAATGATTCCAGCTAAAAGTTAAAAGCGCCAGAGACAGGAGTGGACCCCAGCCTCTTCCAGGCCCTGGCCGTGTGAGCTCTGGAGGATGTACTCTTGGTTAAGATGGAAATGACGCTGGCATGGGAACGATTACATAAGTCATCTGAGAGGGTGGATGTGTGGTGCTGGCATCGTGCCTGGCTTGCGATGAGAACGGAACAAGAGGGGTTACTGTTGCAATCGGGCTGGGGTGTGTCCCACCTTCAGGATTCTTCACTAACCAGATGACTGAGTGGAAACTTCTCACCCTTGCATCTGTGGCTCTCCATCACCTGACCCAACCTGTATTTCCGAATTGCAACACCTACACCAAAGCCCAGGTGAGTCACGGTGCCCCAGAGCAGAATCTCCACGTCCGGGCTGGTGGGCGGGGGCGATGCTGTGCACACTGGAAGGTGTCTTTCATCTCCCTGCTACAAGTGCATACTTTCCCTTTGTTTGTTTGTTTATTTATTTATTTATTTTTGGTTTTTCAAGGTAGGGTCTCACTCTGGCCCAGGCTGACCTGGGAATTAACTATGTAGTCTCAGGGTGGCCTCGAACTCATGGCAATCCTCCTACCTCTGCCTCCCGAGTGCTGGGATTAAGGCATGCACCACCATGCCCGGCTATTTATTTATTTTTACTAGTGTTATAAGATGAGGGCTTATTACTCATCTGTACTCCCAGCACATGTGGGGCTGAGGCAGGAAGATCATGACTCTGAGGCCAGCCAGGGCTACACAGAAAGTTCAAGACTAGGTTGGGCTACATAGGGAGTTCAAGGTATGGACCAGGTGTGGTAGGGAAAGCCTTTGATCTCAGCACTTGAGAGGCTGAGGTAGGAGGATCCTCTTGAGTTCAAAGCCAGCCTGGGCTACAGTGAGACCTTACCTCGAAAAAAAAAAAGGCAGGCAGGGGCGGGGGCTTGCTGGAGAGATGGCTTAGCAGTTAAGGCACTTGCCTGCAAAGCTAAAAACTCAGGTTCAATTCCCAGGACCTTTGTAAGCCAGATGCACAAGGTGGCATGTGCATCTGAAGTTCATTTGCAGAGGCTAGAGACCCTGGCATGCCCACTCCCTCTCTCTCTTTTCTCTCTCTAAAGTAAATAAAAATAAAATTTAAAAAACAATTAAAAGGAAAGATGGAGAGAGAGAGAGAGTTAAAGGTAAGTCTGAGCTACATAGCAATATCCTGTTTCAAAAAATAAAAACTGCCGGGCAAGTTAACACACACCTTTAATCCCAGCACTCAGAAGGCAGAGGTAGGAGGATTGCTGTGAATTCAAAGCCAGCCTGAGACTACATAGTGAATTCCAGGTCAGCTTGGGCTAGTGTGAGATCCTACCTTGAAAAACCAAAAATAAAATAAAAATAGCCAAGCATGGTGGCACAAGATAATGTGAGTTCAAGGTCATCCTGAGACTATATAGTAAATTCCAGGTCAGCCTGGGCTAGAGCAAGACTCTACCTTGAGAAACCAAAAAAGTAAAATAAAAACAAAAATAAAAAATAAAACTTTATAGACATTTTCAAAATATACCAAAATAAAAGGGAAGTATAGGGGCTGGAGAGATGGCTCAGCAATTAAGGTATTTGTCTGCAAATAAGGACCCAAGTTCAATTCCCCAGTACCCATGTAAAGCCAGGCACACAAAGTGACACATGCATCTGCAGTTTGTTCACAGTGGTACACTCGTTTCTCTATCTATCTCTCCATCTATCTCCCCATCTCTTTTTCTCTGTCTCCTTGCATATAAAGAAATAAATAAAATATTTTAAAAAAATTTTTTAGAGAGAGAGAATGGGCGCCCAGGGCCTCAGCCACTGCAATCAAACTCCAGACACTTCTGCCACCTAGTGGGCATGTGTGACCTTGTGCTCATCTCACCTTTGCATCTGGCTTATGTGGGATCTGGAGAGACAAACATGGGTCCTTAGGCTTCTTGGGCAAGCGCCTTGACAGCTAAGCCATCTCTCCAGCCCACAGAAGTAAATAAAATATTTTAAATATTTTAAAGAAAGAAAAGGGAAGTATAATGAGCCTTCACATAGCTTCCATAGTCACCAACTTCATTCCCCAACCTGCTCACCATGTTGGATTATTTTGAAGTAAATCTCAGTTTGTCATTTTATCTGTAAACTTGTCATTATATATTCCTTAGGTGAAGAGGGTTCTAGGGGCTGAACCTGTCTTCTTACATGCTAGACCAACATGGTGCTCCTGAGCCGTACCTCAAAAATCTCACTGGCTAATTCTAAAGGTCAGTTATTTATTTATTTATTTATTTATTTATTTATTTATTTATTTATTTATTTATTTTGAGATAGGGTCTCACTCTAGCCCAGGCTGACCTGGAATTCACTATGTAGTCTCAGGGTGGCCTTGAACTCCTACCTCTGCCTCCCGAGTGCTGGGATTAAAGGTGTGTACCACCACACCCGGCTTCTAAAGGTTTTTTTAAAAGATATTTTTATTTATTTATTTTCAAGGACAGAGAGAGAAAAAGAGAGAGAGAATGGGCACACCAGGGCTTGCAGCCACTGCAGATGTATTCCAGATACATGTGCCACTTTGTTCATCTGGCTTTTTGTGGGTACTGGGGAATTGAACTTGGGTCCTTAGGCATTGCAGGCAAGTGTCTTAATTGCTGAGCCATCTCTCCAGCCCATACAGCATGCACTCTAGACCAGCTCGGGTTCCAGTGTTCATGTTTTTTTTTTTTCTTTTTTCTTCTCACTGACTGGTTCTAGACAAGTGCTCTGTCACTGATCGGTATCCTGAGGCCAGAGTTAATGTTTTCTTGATGTCAGTATGCTGCTGCTCCAACCTTCTCCACTGTCTCATAAATCACCTTTCTTCCCCAGTTGCTTTGATCAACTCAGGACACAGACAGGCTCTGCCCTTTGTATGCAAATGGCATGTCCCTTCTGTATGTCGGAGGCATGTCCCTTATGTATGCGAGTGGCATGTCCCTTCTGTATGTCGGAGGCATGTCCCTTCTGTATGTCAGAGGCATGTCCCTTCTGTATGTCAGAGGCATGTCCCTTATGTATGTGAGTGGCATGTCCCTTCTGTATGTTGGAGGCATGTCCCTTATGTATGTGAATGGCATGTCCTTATGTATGTCAGAGGCATGTCCCTTATGTGTATGAATGGCATGTCCCTTATGTATGTGAGTGGCATGTCCCTTATATGTATGTGAATGGCATGTCCCTTATGTATGTCAGAGGTATGTCCCTTATGTATGTGAATGGCATGTCCCTTCTGTATATCAGAGGCATGTCCCTTCTGTATGTCAGAGGCATGTCCCTTATGTATGTGAATGGCATGTCCCTTCTGTATGTGAATGGCATGTCCCTTCTGTATGTCAGAGGCATGTCCCTTATGTATGTGAGTGGCATGTACCTTCTGTATGTCAGAGGCATGTCCCTTATGTATGTGAATGGCATGTCCCTTCTGTATGTCAGAGGCATGTCCCTTATGTATGTGAATGGCATGTCCCTTCTGTATGTGAATGGCATGTCCCTCTGTATGTCAGAGGCATGTCCCTTATGTATGTGAGTGGCATGTCCCTTATGTATGTGAGTGGCATGTACCTTCTGTATGTCAGAGGCATGTCCCTTATGTATGTGAATGGCATGTCCCTTATGTATGTCAGAGGCATGTCCCTTATGTATGTGAATGGCATGTCCCTTCTGTATGTCAGAGGCATGTCCCTTATGTATGTGAATGGCATGTCCCTTCTGTATGTGAGTGGCATGTCCTTCTGTATGTCAGAGGCATGTCCCTTCTGTATTGAGTGGCATGTTACATTAGTTTCTGTCCTGAAGTTGCTCTTCTTTTGTTCTCTCCCACAATGTTTTAAAGAAAATGACTTATCAGCCCTCCAGAGTTCTCGAGGAAGTGGAAAGAGCTGAGTATTGCTCACTTTTTCCCAGTAAGATCCTTTGCTATGTTTCTGTGCTTTTGTTTTGTTTTGTTTTTGTTTGCTCAAGGCAAGGTCTCACTCTTACCAAGGCTGATGGAGAACTCACTCTGTGTCTCCAGGCTGGCTTCAACTCACAGTGGTCCTCCGACCTCTGCCTTGAGAGTGCTGGGATTAAAGGTGTGTGCTACCATACCTGGCATTCTCTATACTCGTTTTCCTCCCAAAAATTGATAGAGGTTTAACCAGATTTGGGCTTGACTTGGAGTTGGTACTTCCTAATGCCCCCAGTGAGTGGCACCAGGGAAGTCCGAGCAACGCGCAACCTCTACATAAGGTTTCCAGATTAACACAACCAGCAAAGAGAGGAGTCAAAGATGAGGGAAAGCAAGGGAAGAGGAGAAAGTTTTATTGCAGAGCGAAAGTACACACTCAAGGGCTGACTGTGAGCTCAGACTGCGCAAGAGAGCCTGACAGGATTGTGGGAGGCATCTTATGGGAAAATATTGCCGGGGAGGGCGATTAATGCATTACAGTGTAGAAAAGTCCAGGAATTCAGGAGAGGGTTAAAATTTTCTGAGCTAACTCCCATCTTCTGTCCTTATGGGGTATTGGGAAGTAGTATGGCGTCAGATGCATGATGGGAGCAGGGAGATGGCATTTTCATGAAGCAAAGGGCAGATAGCTGTCACCGCTTGTTGGGTCATGTTGGCCCGCTGGTTCTGGTGGCCTTGGATCCTGTTGTTTACGAAGCCACATTATGTCCTGCTGTGATGTAGCTCTGGGGTTGCCTCAGCAAACCATGCAGCTTGCCCCATTCTTCCCCAGGCCTGCCTAGCCGGCCCAAGGAGGTTCTCCTCTGCTTTCTGTTACCTCAGACACATCTTTTTCTCTCTCATTGTTGGACAGAGGCAGGGACTTACAGGTGGTCAGCTTAACTCATCACTATAAAACTCCCCATTGGCGGCTGGAGAGATGGCTTAACTAGTAAGGCGCTTGCCTGTGAAGCCTAAGGACTCGGGTTCCACTTTCCAGATCCCACGTTAGCCAGATGCACAAGGTGACACAAGCGCAAGGTGACACAAGCGCAAAGGGGTGCACCCGTCTGGCTCACTCTCATGCTCATAAAAGCTTGTGCCACCATACTCAGAAAAAAAAAAAAAAAACTCCCCATGGTTTTATTTATTTGTTTGTTTGTTTATTTATTTGTTTATTTATTTATTTGAGACAGAGAGAGGGAAAGAGAGAGGGCGAGGGAGAAGGAGAATGGACATGCCAGGGCTTCTAGCCACTGCAAATGAACTCCAGACGATGTGCCCCTTGTGCATCTGGCTTACACGGGACCTGGAGAATCAAACCGGGGTCCTTAAGCTTTGCAGGCATGTGCCTTAACCACTAAGCCATCTCTCCAGCCCTGTTTGTTTTGTTTTTTGAGATAGGGTCTTGCTCTAGCCTAGGCTGACTTGGAATTCACTATGTAGTCCCATACCAGCCTTGAACTCACTGCAGTCCTCTTACCTCTGCTCCCAAGTGCTAAGCCCATTGGTTTCTGAAATATATATATGTACAAATTTGTTGGTGGTGGTGGCGGCAGTGGTGGTGGTGGTGATGGGGCTCCAAACATGGCCTAATAACAAATCATGACACTGGGAATTGTCACCTAAAAGTTAAGGAACATTCTTAGACTTATAGTTCATTTTGCCAACTAGACTCTAGCTAGAGTGCTTACAAGCTTGAGCAAGAATAGCAATGCTGAGACACAACATCAACATATCTCCCGATGTTTGCTGATGTCTTCTCAGGGTGAATAGAGACCTATCCCAACCAGACTAAAAGAACTCAAGAAGTTGCTCTTTAAAAAAAATCTTTTAGCTGGGCGTGGTGGCGCATGCCTTTAATCCCAGCACTCAGGAGGCAGAGGTAGGAAGATCGCCGTGAGTTCAAGGCCACCCTGAGACTACATAGTGAATTCCAGGTCAGCCTGGGCCAGAGTGAGACCCTACTTCGAAAAACCAAAAAAAAAAAAAAATCTTTTCTGTATTTATTTGAGAGAAGAGAGAGAACGCGTGGGCACACCAGGGCCTCCTGCCACTGCAAATGCACCACTCTGTGTGTCTGGCTTAAGTGGAAACTGGGGAATTGAACCTGGGTTGTCAGGCTTTGCAAGCAGCTGCCTTAACTGCTGAACCATCTCTCCAGCCTGCAAGAAGTTATTCTTTAGAATAAAACTTCCTTCCAACTTTCAGTAACAGTAACCTAACGTTTTGGTTTTTTACTTATTTTTTGGCACTGTTGGTATATACTCAATAATTACAACCTCACACTATTTCCCTTTAAATTTATCCTACCAACTGTATGTCTTATTGAAATTCTTCTTTTGTTTTGCTTCATTCTCAATATATAATCATTAGTAATTTTTTCTACAGCTTGAGAAACAAACTCAAAAATTAAAATGACAGCTGGGTGTGGTGACTCATCCCTTTTAATCCCACCACTTTAAAAAAAATGTTAAAGGGCTGGAGAGATAGCTTAGCAGTTAAGGTGCATGCCTGAGAAGCCTAAGGACCCCAGTTTGATTCTCTAGTCCCCATGTAAGCCAGATGCACACAGTGGCGCATGCATCTGGAGTTCATTTGCAGTGGCTAGAAGTCCTGGTGTGCCCATTCTCTTTCTCTCTCTCTTTCTCTCCATCTCGCTGACTCTAATAAATAATTAATTAATTAATTAAAATTAAAATAAAATTTTTTAAAAAGATTGCTGGGACCACAGCTCTCAGGGGAAAGTCGAATAAGGTGGAGAGTGAGGTCTGGGAATTTATCAAACCAGGCAAGTCTGTTGACCAAGAGGAAGGCTGAAAAACTCCTGGCCGAGGCCAGCTAGAACTGGCTGGAGCTCCTAGCGCAGGCCCAGAGGCATGCCAGAGGGTCTGAATGTGAGGGAGACACAAAGGCTGGAGCATGGTGGACAACGTGCTATGAATGTGACCAGCGATGCTGGCCAAGATGGACCCAGCAAGATGTTCTGCCAGAAATGAATCCGCAGAGTACACAAATGTGTACAAATGACGCAATAAGGTTTTCTGTGTCTGGTAACTTTCAGTTATGACTGGTTTAAAATATCCGTTGAGCTCTGAAGAGAGGGCTGCTATGGAATGAAGCATAGAGAGTGGACCTCTCGCTGAGAAAAGCATGTTCCATTTGCTATGGCCTCCAGAGGAAATTCTTCAAGCTCTCCTGCACCTCACAGTTCTGCCTCCCTGGCTATGGCGCTCAGACTCTCAGACTCCACACTTGTCAGTGCCGAACCTCCCACCAAAGGTGATCTATGACTCACTGTAATATTAAGGGCACAGCTGTGGGCAGAGACTGAAGACAAGTAAGGCAGGAAGTTTTATGCAGAACTGCGTGTGCACACCATGTAGAGCGCACTCAAGGGCGTGCTCGCTATGCAAATGGCCCACAAGTCTGCAACGTGTGGCATAAAAGCCCCATCCTTTGTACGTGCATTGCTGTGAGAGAGGTGTCCACTGAACCCCAATGTCCAATTCCTCTGCTCTGTGCGCCCCACTAAATAAATGTCCTTTTTCTACTAGCCAGGCGTGGTGGCGCACGTCTTTAATCCCAGCACTCGGGAGGCAGAGGTAGGAAGATTGCCATGAGTTCGAGGCCACCCTGAGACTACATAGTGAATTCCAGGTCAGCCTGGACCAGAGTGAAACCCTACCTCGAAAAAAACAAAAAAAAAAATTCCTTTTTCTACTTTTCACTATGTAGAGGCGAGACTTTGGTCCTAAAACCTCTAGTCATGCAAAGAGCACAGGTCAGACTGGTTCTTTGGCTGCAGCATTCTAACGCCCCACAGTCACGCCGTCGCCGTCAGTCAGCACGCAGGAGCTTCGGCACGGATGTGGCTTCTTCGGAGAACTTCAGGTCACAGCTGAATCTGTGCAGAGGGACACCGAAGGTCTCTAAGAAAGAAGTAGAACATTGTCTAGTGCAGGCCTCTGTCACTCCCCTAGCCCCATGGGTCACTCTCTGATCACTCTCCCTCACTGGTGACGGCCACCCTGAAGTTTGGAGTAACCATGCTCCAGCCGTCTTGCTGCCAGTGGTTCTCAGGCTTTGGTACATCAGACTCACCCGGAAGACGTGTTTAAACAGATCTCTGGGCCCCACCTCCAGTTCCAGATTTAGCTCGAGGTGGGGACCAAAGATTATATGTTTCTTAAGTGTTCCCAGGTGAACCTGTGTAAAGGGAACTCAGAAGCACTTAACTCTGTCTTGAGCTGGCCCATGGCTGACAGGCATCACCACGATAGAAGCTTGGTGCCTTCCTTCGCACCTGCCTTCGCTGCCTTAAACTTTGGGCCACATTTCTGCTCAAGCTGGAACATGGGGTGTTGGTTATTTAAGGGGTCTGGGGCTGGGACTGGGCTCTTGTCTGCATTCAATCATCAGCCCCCAAAATGGAATTCCAGTACTGGAGAGACTGAAGCAGGAGGATTGTCATGAGTTCAAGACCAACCTGAGTTCCAGAGTGAGTTAGTTCCAGGCAGCCCAGATCACAGAGTGAGAGCTGGCAATCGTACCAATCAAGGTTAAAGTCACCGGATGAGTCGTTAGCATGCCGTTGAGATCTGCAGAGCCATGATGGCCAGCAGGTAGTTTATCAGCAGCCCTGTCAATGCCATGCTCCACACTCCTGCAAGAAGACCTTATGATCATCACCTTAACCCTGAAAGAACTAAGCCCATCTTGCCTTCCTGACCTGTCCTTTTCTCTGAGTCATTCTCTCATACAGTTATGTTTCTTATGAATAAACATCTTGTGATGAATCAAAACTACCCCCGGGCAGCAGCTACTTTCCTATTGCCAACAAGGCTCCACATAGCCATTGGGAAATAATGATTGAGAAACCACCGTTTGATGAAAAATATCCATATTATTCTACATACTTCTGCCCTGCCCCCTTCTGTTCCTTCTCTATGTAACCACAAAACTACCATTGTCTCATCAAAGACGTGGCTTGAGGACGCTCAGTCTCCCTGGTCCTTTCCAGCATGGCTTTATTGAGAAAGTTTCGCCATTACTTTTTGTCTGTTTGTTTGTTTTCAAGGCAGGGTCTCCCTCTAGCCCAAGCTGACCTGGAACTCACTCTATAGTCCCAAGCTAGCCTCAAACTCAGTGATCCTCCTACCTCTGCCTCCCAAGTGCTAGGATTAAAGGCGCGTGCCACCACTCCTGGCTTTACCTCACTATTACTTTTAAGAAGGAAGTGGCTGGACCTAGTGTGTCCACACCCTCCAGAAGTGAGCTTCCTGTTCTGATTTGGCGAGCCAGCCAGGAGCCAGATTCGCAAAGTACTGCTCTCTCTCAGTGATGCTCTTGACTTGCACGTGATGACTCTTAGTCCTTGGGAAAAGAAAAGGAAAATTATGATAACGTCAGGGTGCATTAGGGATACAAGACTGACACAATTCCAGTTACTCCCTCGGGTAGTTACCTCCACTCTTTGACAACTGAAACAACTTAAACAGAGAGTCCATACAGATAGCTAATCTCCATGCGATGTGTACATTCTTTTCTTTTTAAATTTTCACTTGTTTGTGATAGAGTCTCACATAGCTCAGGCTGGTGGTCTTGAACTCACCATACAGCAAGGCTGGCCTTGAACTCCTAACCCTCTTGCCTCCTCCTCCCACTAGGGTTATAGGCATGTGCCACTAAGCCCGACTACAGTCTTTCTTCTTCTTAAGAATGAGCATGTGCCACTTTAATCCCAGCACTCGGGAGGCAGAGGTACAGTCGCTGTGAGTTTGAGGCCACCCTGAGAATCATAGTTAATTCCAGGTCAACCTGAGCTAAGTGAGCAGAGCAGAGTAGCCTGAATTGGGTTATGATGCCCATAAGGTTCCTCGCTTCAGCCATTGAGCTCACCTGGCCGGCTGTGAGTCTGTTCCAAGCTCCCGCCGGCATCTTCTGCAGAGCCGTGCTCTCGGGGAGCTCACCTCCCTGAGGCTCAGCGAGAGATCCTGCTGGGGCTGTTCTTGGAGACCCAAGGGCCAGGGTGGAAGTGACGTGACACACTCAGCACGTGGCCCAGTGATGAGCTTCCCTCTGCCCTTACGCATTCTTTTCTTTCTTTTTTTTTATTTTTATTTATTTTTGGAGAGAGACAGAGAGAGAGGGAGACAGATAGAGAGAATGGGTGTGCCAGCAGTCTCTCAGCTGCTGTGAACGAAATCCAGATGTGTGCGCCCCCTTGTGGTCAAGTGTGGCATTGCGCCCTTGCCTCACTTTGCATCTGGCTAAACGTGGGACCTGGAGATTGGAACCGCTGGAGATTGGAACCAGCGTTCTTAGGCTTAGCAGGCAGGCGCCTTAACCACTATGCAATCTCTCCAGCCCCACATTCTTTTCTTATCTCCTCTAAAGCCCTCTTCTCTTTTCAACATTGAAACTCCCACTTTCCTTGCCCTCTTTAGAAGACCGATTCAGAGTTTCCTAACTTATAATTCCTATGATCCCAAATTACTTTTATGGTTTCTGAGATTTTACTTACTGATATCTTTTTTTAAATCCATTATCCTCCTCCACAGCCTCGTAACTCAATAAACATCTCTGGTTAACCTTGGTAACTTCTTCCTCTGCTTCATATTCTATGACCCAGCTTCTGAGTGTCAAACCTTTGTTTGGTATCTTTACTGTGTCGATATCACGTGAGTAGTCTCCATTGTTTTCTGCTCTACTAACCATCCCATTATAGGTTCCCCGTCTTCGTGTTGTCGTTAAACAGCAGGAACAGCACGAGCAACATTTCTATGTCTCACACACTTGGTCTGTAAGCTTGTTGAAAGCAGGAACCAAGTGGATGATGGATGGATGGATGGATGGATGGATGGATGGATGGATAGCTAGACAGAGAGATAGAAACATGGATGCATGGATACATGGGTGAATGAATGAATATGTCACTGGGGACAGGTCTCTGGTTGGAACTGGGGACTGGAAGGAAGAAGCTATTGCTGAGTCTCTATTCCTGTCCGGCACATAGAGGTTTTCATGTTGGTCTCGCCTGACTTTCCTAGCACTGCACAGGTGATATTAGTGCTGTCTCTGACTTCGTCACGCATTTCACCACTAAATAAACTGAGATTTAGGAAGATCGAGGGTCAGCTCACTAATTTTCATATTTATAAATTGCCTAATTAAAAAAGAAAAGGATTTTATGTATTTACTTGAGAGAGAGAGAGAAAGAGAGGCATAGAAAGAGAACAGGTATGCCAGGCCCTCTAGCCATTGCAAACAAACCCCACACATGTGTGTTACCTTGTGCATCTGGCTTATGTGGGTACTGGGGAATTGAACCTGAGTCCTTAAGCTTTGCAGACAAATGTATTAACTGCTATGCCATGTCTCCAGCCCAGGAAAAGGATTTTAGATGGGCCCATGCGGTTTAAGCTGGGTCCTCTGAAACCTCTGATACAAAATGATCACAGAAGGAATCAGGTTTTCAGAAGGTTATTGGGGAGGGTATACGTAGGTCAGGGAGGAAGCTGGCTTTCTTGGGCACCTTACTAAGTCATTTAGCACTTTATCATCATCAAGGCTGTTAGACCAATACTGTCTCTTGACAAACTTTATTTTTTTTAATATTTTTTATTTATTTTCAAGCAGAGAGAGAAGTACAGAGAAGAGAGGCAGACAGAGAGAATGGGCGCACCATGGCCTCCAGCCACTGCAAACAAACTCCAGAAGCATGGGCCACTTTGCACATCTGGTTTTACGCGGGTGCTGGGGAATCGAGCCTGAGCTATAGTCTTTGTAGGCAAGAGCCTTAACCACTGAGCCATCTCTCCAGCCCTGACAAACTTTATTTATTTGCAGTGTTTTACACACACATATATAATGTATTTGGATTATGTTCAGCCCCCCATTACCTTTGCCTTCTCTTGTTTTCCTTCCTCTCCTGCTGAGCCCTTCTTCTTCCAGACTAGTCCCTCTTTCTCCTTGGACACTGTGTGTGTGTGTCCCACTGAGTTGCGTTAGGGTTGTCTGCTCAGGTCCCCATGCTCATGCATGCATTATTCTAGTTACTAGTGGCCACACCACAGAAGAGGCTCTCCCCCTCCCCACAGTAACCATTAGCTGCCAATAACTTCTCAGGGAGGGGCAGAGCCTCATGAGCCCCTCCCCCATCTATAACTGAAGGACACCCTGGGATGGCAACCAAGTCCTCATAATGAAATTAATATTTTCTTTTCTTTATAAGAGACTTGATCTGTTTTACCTCCCAAACTAAAGTCTGAAAACCAAATACAGCACGTTTTGGGGGGTGGAATCCAGGGAAAACCTGAGTAACCTCCCCATTCTACTTGCTTCTAGCTACTCATCACCAGTGATTTTAGAAATTGCTCAGCTAACTAACAAAGTATAGAGACACCCCTCACACACACACACACACACACACACACACAGCTTTGCTGCAGGTGACACCTTCGAGACATGGTTGTTGTGGGAATATTAAGTTGCTGCTTAGGGATTCAGAGACCCCTCATCTAGTCCAAACCAACTGAAGCCCTTAGGTAACCCCTTCACTGGGCCTGTAAAAGTGACCTTCCGAGAGAGGGTCAAACCTCCACCCACAGCGATGCCAATGTGCGTTTTCTGAGCATACATGCTAGGAAGGGCGCTGGGACTCGTATTTCTGCAGACCACTGATGACATCACCTTTCTCCACGCCCATCACCTTACTGTACCTCAAACCTCCCTGCTTCTTATCCCATAAACACTCCTAGCTCTTAACTCTTGAGGCGGTAGATCTGTTTTACTTGTCCCTCAGGAAGAAACTCTGCAGAAACTTGACACTGTGAAGACTGGCGTGGCGGGCAGGGTGGGCTTGCTTTGGTCACAGAATGGTGTTCCCATTTCCTCTATCTTCCTACTCACTCTCCTCTCAGAATTCAAGATTCTGCCCCCAGCCTTATTCCTCTGTCAAGTCAGTAAGACAGAAACTCACTCTCCTCTCAGAATTCAAGATTCTGCCCCCAGCCTTATTCCTCTGTCAAGTCAGTAAGACAGAAACTCACTCTCCTCTCAGAATTCAAGATTCTGCCCCCAGCCTTATTCCTCTGTCAAGTCAGTAAGACAGAAACACAGATGCAGAACCTGTTTGGATGGAAAACACTTTATTGGAGTTATTGGTCCAGAAAAGATTTATCGTAGGATGGAAGTCGAACTCAGGCTAGTCTCCTCTTCTGATAGCGGGGGTCAGCCGTCCTAGGTCTTAAAGAGAATGATCACTGGGAATCAGGAGTTGTATTTTTCATTCCTTTCAGCTGGAGAGAAAGCGGTTATGGTCAGATTGGGGACCCCTGGGGGCTGGAGTCCCTATAAGGAAGCCAGCCCAGGAAGAGGAAAGGAACTTCTGGCCTGGTTTAAATTTTCTGATTTCCTCTGAATACAGTGACTGGGACTGCCCTTAGCTTTCGTGAGCAGGGTTATCCTGCATTCACTGGTCTCCCATGTTCTCTCTCTCTCTCTCTCTCTCTCGTCTCCCAGGTCCTCTGCTCCTCCCCTTCCCCAACTCCATAGCCTACTAATGGAAACTATTCTTACCTTAGTCTTACCTTAGGAAAGAAGTCCCAGTTAATAAAAGGAAACGACCTTTTGATAGCCTAAAAGGATAGAAGAGAGACAGAGTGAGGTGTTGCAGGCCAGGTAAGCAGGGATCAGCAAGCATCCACGGAGGGCACGGGGTCAGCAAGCACTCATCTCATGAGCAGGGACCAGCAAGCCCTCACTGAACGAGCTGCCCAACATGACCAGGCTTCTATGGCCTTATACTCTCACTCAGAGCCCATATTCCCAGTCTTATCCTGGGTCTGCCGGGCACCACGTGCTCCTCCGGTATGTTTACATTTGGGCTTCACAGCAGCCTCTTGTCATCATCCCCACATCACAGATGAAAAGACTGAGGCGTAATGGACCAAAGACACGTGCACGAGGCCACACAGTGCAGAGCCACGAGCTGCAAACCCCGGGACTAACTGTGTAACTGACCAGGGTCCTAAAATTTCTTTGTGCAAGGTGAGGGGCTTCAAATAAAGTCTGTGGTGTTTGTTTTTTCCAAAACAGGACTTTACTACATAGCTCAGGCTAGACTCAAACTCATGACCCTCCTGCCCTAGCCTCCCAGGTGCTGGGGATTAAAGTGTGCATCATCACACCTGGCTCGAAAATAAAACTCAAGGGCAAGAGAGAGAGAGAGAAAGAGTGCTCAGCAGATAAGAATGCTTCCTGAGCAAGCATGAGAGCCTGCGAGCACTGAATTTGATTTCCCAGAGCAACATAAATAGCTGGATGTGGCCACACACATCTGCAACCCCGGTCCTGTGGGGAGCAGAGACTGGAAAACCACTCGGGCTCATGAAAACTGCATCGTCTAGAACCGGTGAAGAGTCTCCAGGAAAAGAAGTGGATGAGCAATGGGGGGACACTCGGTGGTCTCCTCTCACCTCCACACATGCGCACAGGGCACTGCACCTGCACACACATGCGCATGCACAACATGCACACCACACGTACCACACGCCACACACACACACACACATGCAAAGATAGGTAGGTGGGTACTACGTATATACACACGTACACACATTCAGACCCAGATGCCAAGCACTTACATTAGTGAGGGCAGTCCAGTTCAGGAAGTCATCGGGCTTGAAGATCTATGGAGAAAGGGGAGCCAGAAGCAGGTCAGTTTGGGGGAAGAAGGGAGCTTAACCCAGCCCTCTGGAAAGGGGGTTTCCAAGTTATTTGTCTCCTTTGTAAGGTGGAAATTTTGTGGGGGTTGCTTGGGGGAACTGTACTCACAGATTGCAGCTTGTCAAGGTTCAGGAACTCACTGTTAAAGCCCTGGGCAAAAACATAAGACATAACAGGGTGTTACAGAAGTTTCTGCAGAGCACAGAAGTCAGGGACACGCTTGTGGTAGGAGAATGTGAGAAAATGGGAGTTTACCTCCAATCCTGCAGCGTAGTTACCCACGGTGGTATCTTCCTGGACAGGGAGAAAAAGAGACAAATGTCCCCCACATCCAGTCCCCAAGAGGTACAACTCATTGTCCACCTTGGGGCCTCACTGTGCTAAGTCATTCTGGTCTTGTGGTGCCTGTAGCTGGCACACATACCAGGCAAGGAGGATTTGGAGAATGGCCAGAATAAGAGAATTTCAAAACCCCAGCTCTGCCACCCTGTAGGAAGAATGTGGAAAGGGTGGGGAACGATGTTGCACACGCACACACAACCGGTTAGTGTCATTCTGCATTTGACTTAATCCCCAAGTCCTTGATGCACAGTGTTCCAGAAACACCCATGCTCAGCCCATGTAGATGTGTGGGAAAGAACAGCGCCCAGGCGACAGGCAAATCCTGAGTTGAGCTGCCAGCCTTTCTCTGATGAGGCCAGCTTCATGGCCAGAGGAGCTGGAATCTCCATCTCCTTCCTCCATTTGAAACCCAGACCTCAGTCCATCCATCTTACCAGCACTCTGGGCCCTTCTTCCCCATGACAGAGGTCGCAAACTCGTGGCCCCCAGGCTGGATTCCAATCAGATCTCACAATGGTTTATTGGTTTTGCTTTTTTTTTTTTTTTTTTTTTTTTTTTTTTTTTTGAGAGAGAGAGAGAGAGAATGGGCGCCCCAGGGCCCCAGCCACTGCAAATGAACTACAGATACACACGCTATCTTGTGCATCTGGCTTACATGGGTACTGGAGAATCGAGTCTCAAACCAGGGTCTTAGGCTTCACAGGCAAGCACTTAACCACTAAGCCATCCCTCCAGCCCCTGGGTTTGCTTTTTAATTCGAAATCAACTACTGTTTTTGCACGTGTATTTGGTGTGCATGTGTGTATGTGTGCATGATTGCATGTGTGTAGAAGTGTGTGTGCATGTGGAAGTCAGAGTTTGGCACTGGGTGCCTTACCCAATCACTCTCCACCTTATTCTTGGAGGCAAGTCCTGTTGCTGAACCTTCAGCTCACTGATCTGACTTGACCAGCGAGCCCCAGGGGTTTCCTGTGTCCACTTCACTGGTGCTGGGTTACAGGTGTGTACCACCATGCCTGGCATTCACATGGGCTCTGAGGTTCCCACCTCCCATCCTCATGCTTGTGCAGAAAGCACTTGACCCTTTGAGCTATCTCCCCAGCATCCAAACTTGGTATTTTGGGAGGGGGTGAGGGGTTGGTTTTTTCAAGGTAGAGTCTCACTCTAGCCCAGGCTGACCTGGAGCTCACTTTGTAGTCCCAAATTGGCCTTGAACTCACAGCAATCCTCCTACCTCTGCCTCCCGAGTGCTGGGATTAAAGAGACAGAGTTTAGCTATGTAGCCTAGGCTAACCTTGAACTCCTGATCTCCCAAGTGCTCAGGTGTGCCAAGCTGAACTTTTTTTTTTTTTTTTTTTTTTGGTTTTTCAAGGTCAGGTCTCACTCTAGCCCAGGCTGACCTAGAAATCACTATGTAGTCTCAGGGTGGCCTCGAACTCATGGCAATTCTTCTACCTCTGTCTCCCGAGTGCTGAGATTAAAGGCGTGCACCACCACGCCTGGCTTCTAGCTGAACATTTTTGATAAGTAAAAATTCATGGATAAGCCTAAATTTTAAATTTATTGTGCAAAAATTTAAACCTCTGACCACCCTGGGCACATGTTCCCCCTTAGCCACAGTCAAGTGGCATCAAGCCTGCCCCCCTTTTAGGTTGGACAATTTTGCCCCAATTTATCAGAGACCCCAATATAAAACCTCTTGCTGTAATCCTCACCAGATTGGGACCCTTTTCTTAGCCTTTTATTTTATTTTTATATTTTGGTTTTTCGAGGTAGGGTCTCACTCTAGCCCAGACTGACCTGGAATTCACTACATAGTATCAGGTTGGCCTCAAACTCATGGCAATCCTCCTACCTCTGCCTCCCAAGTGCTGGGATAAGGATGGAGGCCCCCAGACTTTCTCTCGGTGGGAGTCTGTATCACAAGGAATCTCGACCACAAGGGACAGAGATGAGAAGGGAGCATCTGCCACCTGGAAGTTGCTCGCAGAGTTTGAACGAGAGCATGGATTAGGCTGAACCTCAACAGTCCACCTCGGTCTGTCTCCACCACTCAACTTAGCATCCCTTCCAGAAACACCCTGAATGACTTCCCAGGAAGCTTCTGTTCCAGTTCCTCCCTCCTTTTGTACATGCAAGCAGATCCTCCTCTACTGAGCTCCATCCTCAACCTTTTCCCTTCCTCCTTCCCTCCCTCCCTGAAAACCTCGGCCCCAGAGCCAATCGGCCACAATAGCCTCCTCTCCAGCAGTGACAGGAGATGCTCACCTTATCACCCCCCAGGGCGGCCCCCTGGGCAGTGTGGAGCGCCAGAAGAGAAAGGAGGGCCACAGCAGGAAGAAGTGGGATCTGCATGGTGTCAAGTTTGGGGTGCTCTGAGGCGGGGCCTCCCTACTTGCTCTTTATATTCCCCAGGAGGTGGATATGAGGACAAGTGGGGTCCCCACCCCACTGACTCATCCCCAGATCATGTCGCCCACCCCTGAGGCTCCAGGAGGGGGAAGCATGGACCATTCCTAGTCTGCCTTGGATTTCTCAATTCACATTCTGCCCCAGGCTCTTGCGAGATGAGGCTGCAATGGGACTTTTCAAGCACAGGGCACTGGGATGGAGACAGGTTGGACCTGTCCCTGCAAGAGTTGGCGGTGGCACCCAAGCTGCCTCTCCTTTTATCTTTGCCTCTTTTCCTTTTCTCCCTCATTCTAAGACTTTCCCCCACCCTGTCAAGTCTATCCAAAGTGCTAAGCCAGGCACTGAACATCTTCCATCTCCAGACTCCACCGCCTTTCTAGCTCTTTCTTCTTGTGCTTTTTTTTTTTTTCTTTGTATATACCCCATCTTCTGACCAAATTAGACTCCTTACCAAATGTGGCCATTCTTCACCTGGAAATCTAGCCATGTTATTCCTTATTATTTGGGGGGAGTGGGGATGGGGCTTGAGACAGAGTCCCATGTAGCCCAGGCTGGCCTTGAACCTCCTGTGCAGCTGAGGCTGGCCTTGAACTTTTTTTTTTTTTTTTTTTTTTTTTTTTTTTGGTTTTGCAAGGTAGGGTCTCACTCTGGTCCAGGCTGACCTGGAATTAACTATGTAGTCTCAGGGTGGCCTCGAACTCTCGTCGATCCTCCTACCTCTGCCTCCCGAATGCTGGGATTAAAGGCATGCGCCACCTTGCCCGGCTTGGCCTTGAACTTCTGATCTTCCTCCCAAGTGCTGGGATTATGGACCTGGACCATCACGTCTAGCTAAATGGTTTCTTATCCTTAAAATGCCCTTTTCTCGTCGCCATTTCTCAGAATATAACACCCACCCTTCTCAAAATTGTTGTATAGAGTCATTTGTATTTCTCTGCCGTGTACCTGTGAAGCTCCCTAGGTTGGGAACTGGAGTAATCTTCCTCTGTTCCCTGGCACCATGCCCTAGATGCATGGCATCAACCCATGTTAGACTGTGTGTGCTAGAATTGTTTCCAAACTTCCTTTAGCCAAGTTCTGTTCTTTCTTCTCATGGGCCTAAATCCCTCCCATTATCCAACCTTCTGTCCTTTCGTAATTTTTTATAAGGGGGGAATTGACACACCAGGGCCTCCAGCCACTGCAATTGAACTCCAGACACATGTACCGTCTTGTGTATATGTGTGACCTGGTGCCTTGTGTCACCTTGTGTGTCTGGCTTATGTGGGATCTGGAGAGTTGAACATGGGTCCTTAGGCTTTGTAGGCAAGCACCTTAACCACTAAGCCATCTCTCCAGCCCTGTCTTTTTTTAAAATATTGAGAGAGAGAGAGAGAATGGGCATACCAGGGCCTCTTGCCACTGCAAATAACTCCAGACGCATGCACCATTTTGTGTATCTGGCTTTATGTGGGAACTGAGGAACTGAACACATGCTGTCAGACTTTATACCCAAGTGACTTTAACTTCTGAGCCATCTTTCTAGTCCCCAACTGTCCATCTTTTACCCCTATGTCTCTACATAACTGAGCTAAGAAGGCAAGAGTCAACACACTCAATGAAGTAGAAAGACGTCTTCGGGAGACCCAGCTGCAGATGCAGGTCACTGCCCTGACCTTTGAGCACCTACTCTGCTTCCCTGAACCATCCCACCTCCCACTGCACCCCACCCCACCCTTACTTCAAGAGTGGGGTCACCTCAAAGTGGCAAAACAGCCCAGTGAAGCAACCTTCTTTGCAATGAGGTCCAGGCGACCCAACTGGTATCACAAGGAGGCACTGGGAAGGAGATAGAGCCATTAGGTCAGGGCAGTCCTTATCTTAGGGTAGGGCCTCTAACCCCATTCTGGTTGGCAGGCCTGGGTAGGGAGGGTGGATGACCTTCGTGAGGGATCTATATGCATTCATGCAGACCCTTGCAGGCCCATATCTCGGCCCCTCATTAGCTCATGAAGTCTCCCCAGTTTGCACACTGTCATCTCCTGGTGACCTGAGGAAGGACACAATGATTGAGGAGCACACTGCAAACACAAATGACCATGTGGATGTCAGCTACAGCTGGTGCTCCTGGAGGGGACTAGTGAGACCGTGACAGGTGGGTGGAGTTCCTCCAGAAAGGTTTCCGGAGGACGTGGTTTTGTGTGCAATGGATTTTACTAATCAGTTAGCAGTGCCGGGACGAGCTCACGAAGCCCCGTCCTTTCCGTTTAGAGTTCACTGTAGGAGTGGAGGGAATGGAAATCCAGCTAAAAAGAACAGATGTTATGTAAATCAGCTACATTTAGACATATTAATGGAGAAATCCAATTTCAGCTCTGGCATGGACACACCAGAGCGCAGACACCCCAACGCCGTCATCTGGCTGCCTGGCTCTGGACTTGCTGTGAGGCGGCTCTTTTGCAACATACTGACGTCCCGATGTTTTTCTTTCCACCTAATGGTGCTAGTAATAATATTAGCCAATTCTTCCAAGGGTTTACTCTGTGGCAGGCCTTGTGCTAAATATTCTAAATGCATGATCTCACTGAAGGATCTGACTTCTGGGTGGTAAATACTATAATTATCCACATTCTGTAGGTGGGAGAGCCACAGCATACACAGATTAAATAACTTAGCCAAGGTCACCCAACCCGTGTTGGTAGAGGCAGCACGAGGACCTGGGGAGTCAGGGGCCTGAGCTGGGCCTCTGTTGCTGCTTTGTTCTGCTGTGCAGTCCTGTCCCTCAAAGGGCCTATCCATGTAGCATGTAGTATGAATTAGACCTGTGGCCTGCGAATGAGGGTCAGAGCAATAACCCCCTTTGGCAGATGTCCATTCCAAATGTATGCGTTAATGGAAATACATTAAACATTGGCAAGACACTGGCAAGAAAGCACAGAACTAGCCTATCGTGGGTCAAAGGCCTGTCAGCCCAGCCACTCTGAATGCCGAGGCAGGAGGATGGAAAGTTCAAGACAAGCTGAGCATGGTGGCGCACATCTTTAATCCCAGCACGGGGGAGGCAGAGGTAGGAGGATCGCCATGAGATCGAGGCCACCCTGAGATTACACAGTGAATTCCAGGTCAGCCTGAGCTAGAGTGAAACCCTACCTCAAAAAAAGAAAAATAAGCCGGGCATGGTGGCGCACGCCTTTAATCCCAGCACTTGGGAGGCAGAGGTAGGAGGGTGCCACCCTGAGACTACATTAATCCCAGCCACTAGAGTGGGAGGCTTGGGAGAGGTAGGATCGCCATGGATCGAGGCCACCCCACAGAGTCTGAGCTAGAGTGAAACCCTACCTCAAAAAAGAAAATAAGGCCATCCTGAGGACAAGAGTAGGCCATCCTGAGACTACATAGTTAATTCCAGGTCAGCCTGGACCAGAGTGAGACCCCACCTTGCAAAACCAAAAAAAAAAAAAAGAAAAGAAAAAGAAAAAGAAAGTTCAAGACAAATGAATTCAAGGCCAGCCTGACAAGTTGGTGAAACCCAGTCTCAAAATAAAAAGCAGAAGCCGGGCATGGTGGCGCACGCCTTTAATCCCAGCACTCGGGAGGCAGAGGTAGGAGGATCACCGAGAGTTTGAGGCCACCCTGAGACTACATAGTGAATTCCAGGTCAGCCTGGACCAGAGTGAGACCCTACCTCAAAAAAACAAAAAAATTAAAAAAAAATTAAAAAAAAATTAAAAAAAATTAAAAACAAAACAAAAAATAAAAATAATAAAAAGCAGGGGCTGGGGAGCTGGCTTAGCGGTTAAAGCACTTGCCTGTGAAGCCTAAGGACCCCCGTTTGATTCCTCAGCACCCACGTAAGCCAGATGCACAAGGGGATGCATGCATCTGGAATTGGTTTGCAATGGCAGGAGGCCCTGGCACACCCATTCTGTCTTTCTCTCTGCCTCTTCCTCTCTCCCTCTATCTCTATCTCTCTCTCTCTCTCAATTAAATAAATAAATGAATAAAATATTTAAAAAATAAAAATAAATTAAAAATAAAAAGAGGGTCAGAGGTGTAGCTCACTTGCCCAGAATCCATTAGTGAAGGGCTTGGGACATGACTCAGCACTTACCTAGCATGCACAAGACCCTGAATTCAACCCCCAGTACTGGAAAGAAAGAAAGGAAGAGAGAGAAAGAAAAGGAAGAGAGGGAAAAAGGAAAAGGGAAGGGAAGGGAAGGAAAGGAAAGGGAAAGGGAAAAAGAAAGGGAAAGGGAAAAGGAAAGGAAGGGAAGGGAAGGAAAGGAAAGGAAAGGAAAGGAAAGGAAAGGAAAGGAAAGGAAAGGAAAGGAAAGGAAAGGAAAGGAAAGGAAAGGAAAGGAAAGGAAAGGAAAGGAAAGGAAAGGAAAGGAAAGGAAAGGAAAGGAAAGGAAAGGAAAGGAAAGGAAAGGAAAGGAAAGGAAAGGAAAGGAAAGGAAAGGAAAGGAAAGGAAAGGAAAGGAAAGGAAAGGAAAGGAAAGGAAAGGAAAGGAAAGGAAAGGAAAGGAAAGAAGGTCCAAGAGGTTAACGGCACTCGGCAAGAGTGTGCCCCAGAAGGAACCTTCAATTGCCTCAGCGTCCAGATGCCTAGTATAGAAGGACCTTCTTCCTACCTCAAGTGTATGTTTAAAGACAGAGCTGAGACTGCCCGATAGATAGCCAGGTGAGGTGAGGTACACCCGCAACCCCAGAACATGGGAGCCTGAAGCAGGAGGACAGAGAGTTTGAGGTCAGCCTGGGCTACATAATAAGATTCCGTCTCAAGAAACAGACAAACCAAAATAACTAAGTAAAGATGGTATTCTAGTTCCTCGTAGTGTTTAAAGGCAGGTGCCTTTTACACTGTGCCTCAGGTGCTCAACCAAAGAAGTCCCTCCCACTCCTGTTTTGTCGTGTGTGTGTGTGTGGTACTGTGGTATACGTGTTTTTATGTGTGTATAGTACTGTGGTAATATGTGTATTTGTGTTTGTGTGTGTAGTATTGTGACGTGTGTATTTGTGTGTGCAGTATTGTGGTATAGTGTGGTGTATGTGTGTTTATGTGGGTATGTGGGTATCTGTGTGTGTAGTATATGCATATGTATGTGCAGCTGCACATGTGTGCACACGGAGACCAGAGAATATCAAGTGCCCTTTCTCTATTGCTGAGTCTCTCTGAACTTAGAATTCTGGGTTCTTTATGATCCCCTGTGATTCTCAGGTCTTTGCTCCCCACAGGACTGGGGTTATAGGCCTGTGTGTGACTATGCTCAGTTTTGTTTTTTTAATAAGTGTTTTATTACAGAGAAAGAGAATGGGCATGCCAGGGCCTCTAGCCATTGCAAGTGAACTCCAGACACATGTGCCAGCATGTGCATCTGTCTTCACGTGGGTACTAGGGAATCAAACCTGCATCCTTAAGCTTTGTAGGCAAGCGCCTTAACCACTAAACCATTTTCCCCTCCCCGCCTTCTTTTTTTTTTTTTTTTTCCTTGGTTTTTCTTTTGGAGGTAGGGTTTCACTCTAGCTCAGGCCGACCTGGAATTCACTATGTAGTTTCAGGTGGCCTGGAACTCATGACAATTCTCCTACCTCTGTCTCCCAAGGGCTGGGATTAAAGGCATGCGCCACTATGTCCAGCCATTCCCCTCTTTTTGAGATTAAGGTCTCACTGTGTAGCCAGGCTGGTCCTGAACCTGCCATCCTCCTGCCTCAGCCTCCTTAGTGCAGAGGTCCCAGGCCATGCACACCGTCTCCCTTCCTCCCCATCTCCCTGTGGGTGAACCCTACTCGCCCCATCTGTCCACCTGCTGTGGACATGGCCCCCCACCGCCAGCACCTTCTTGCTCTCCAAAGCCGAGCAAAAATGAATCCACACTCAGTTATTGACATAGTTCCTGGGAAACTCAGGTGGTCTTGGGCCCTCTCAGGCCTCATGCTCTTGGCAAGCACTCTAACGGGCTGAGCCACCTCCACACCCTGGTTTAAGTATTTTTGCTTTGTCTGCAGTGCTGGGGATTGAACAGAGGGCCTCACACATGCTCAGTAGCACTGGACCACTGAGCTGCAGCCCCGCCCTCTTTTCACTTTTATTTTGAGGAAGTGTCACATTAGGTTTCCAAGGCCAGCCTTGAACTCACTCTGTAACCCAGGTGGGCCCTAAACTGCTATCCTCCTGCCTCAGCCTCCCCAGTAGCTGGGATGACAAACCTATGCTCTCTGATAGATTTTCTTTTTTTTAATATATTTTTTTTAATTTATTAGAGACAGAAAGGGGGAGAGAGAGTGAGTGAGAATGGGCATGCCAAGCCCTCTAGCCACTGCAAACGAACTCCAGACTCATGTGCCACTATGTGCATCTGGCTTACGTGGGACCTGGAGAATCAAACCTTTGTCCTTAGGCTTCGCAGGCATGGGCCTAAACCACTAAGCCATCTCTCCAGCACTCTCTGATCGATTTTCAAAGATGATTTTGTCTACAGGAGATTTTTCATCGTAAGTACCTGACTTCACAGGGTTTCCTCCGTGCTCCTCCTCGTCCCCATCCACAGAGCCTCAGTAACTTTATGTTCCCTGACTGTCCAGCATCCAGTAGCAAGTAGGGGAGAGGCCTGGGTGGTGGGAGTCAGGGGATCCCACCCAGGACCCAGCTTTGCCTTGGATGATGACAGAGGAAAGCTGGCTCTGTAACCCCCACCTTCAGGCCTGATTAAACCCGCTCCTACTCTGAAAATACCAGCAAACTCCTGTTTTCCCACAGGCCTGACTCCACCCCACCCCACCCCAAATGTGCCAGAACTTGAATGTGGGTTGGAGGTAAGACCCAGCCCTGATTGCCAAACCTCAGGCACACAAATGGGCGGGGGTCAACCTTTGAGTGTTGGCACTGGGGCGGGGGGGTACAGGTTCCTTAGGGCCTTGGGGGACAAGAGGGTGAAAAGCTCAGAATGCCTAGGAGGGGTGAGGGCCTGGGTTCTCAGGAGAGACTGGGGGCAACCAGAGGCAGAACTCAGAACTCAGAGCATCCTGTCCCACCCCACACAGGCTGTCAATGTCATTACCACACCCACTCAAGCACCTGCATTACCAGCAGGTCTGCCTCCACGCTGGGTGACTTTTCCCTAAACTCCCAGGAAGACTTCCTGGGTGGGTGTTACTTAACTCCAACCCTTCCTTCTGTTGACTAATCCATAAATATTTTGTCAGCAGCCACTTTGTTTCTTGGTATTGGGACTTCCATATAGACAAAGTGACCTTCCCTGAGGCATTTATGTACCAGTGGAAGAGGCAAAGCTCCACCCAACAAAAGAAATAAATAAATAAATAAACAAACGAGCAAGCAGCAGAAGTTTGGAGGACAGGCGTGAGGAGGAGACCAGCAGCACAGTGATGATGCTTGGTGCAGACAGCCTAGGGAGGCCATTTGACATGAGAGCAAAAAACAACAACAAAAAGAGAGAAGGAGAAGATTCAAGTGAGAGAGAAAGAGAGCCAGATTTGGTGGTACAGACCTGTCATCCCAGCTACTTGGAAGGCTGAGACAGGAGGATTGCAAGTTCAAGTCTTGCCAGAGTAAATTCAGAGCCAGCCTGATCAACAGAGACCATGTCTGAAAATAAAAAGTAGCCTGGGGCTGGAGAGATGGCTTAGCAGTTAAGGTGCTTGCCTGCGAAGCCTAAGGACCTAGGTTCTGCTCTCCAGGTCCCATGTAAGCTAGCCTCACATGGTGGCGCATGCATCTGGAGTTCGTTTGCAGTGGCTAGAGGCCCTGGAGCGCCCATTCTTTCTCACTTTCTCTCTCTGTCTCTAATAAATAAATAAAAATAAAAATAAAAGTAGCGTGGAGGGTAAAGTGCTCGTCACACAGCGTGAAGACCTAAGTTCAGACCCCTAGTGCCCGCACAGAGGCCAGCAGTGCCCGCACAGAGGCCAGCAGTGCCCGCACAGAGGCCAGCAGTGGTGGCATGTGCCTGTCATGCCAGCACGGGGTGGGCAGATACAGGAGAACACTTAGGGCTTGCTGGCTAGTTAGTCGAGTCAAATTGGTGACCTCTGGGTTCAGTGTGAGATCCTATCACAGAAAATAAGGTGGACAGCGGGCATGGTGGTGCATGCTTTTGATCTCAGCACTTGAGAGGCAGAGGTAGGAGGATCACTGTGAGTTAGAGACCAGCCTGGGACTACAGGGTGAGTTTCATGTCAACCTGGGATAGAGTGAGACCCTATCTCAAAAGAAAAGAAAAGAAAAGAAAAGAAAAGAAAAGAAAAGAAAAGAAAAGAAAAGAAAAGGAGAAAGGGGCTGGAGAGATGGCTTAGCGGTTAATGTGTTTGCCTGCAAAGCCAAGGGATCCCGGTTTGACTCTCCAGGTCCCATGTAAGCCAGATTCACAAGGGGCACATGCATCTGGAGTTCATTTGCAATGGCTGGATGCCCTGGCATGCCCATTCTCTCTCTCTCTCTCTCTCTCTCTCTCTCTCTCTCTCAAATAAATAAATAAATAAATAAAATATATTTAAAAAGAAAAAAGGGCTGGAGAGATGGCTTAGCAGTTAAGGTGTTTGCCTGCAAAGCCAAAGGATCCTGGTTCAATTCTCCAGGTCCCACGTAAGCCAGATGCACAAGGTGGCACATGCGTCTGGAGTTCGTTTGTAGTGGCTGGAGGCCCTGGTGCACCCATTCTCTCTCTCTCTCTCTCTCTCTCTCTCTCTCTTTCTCTCTCTCTGCCTCATTTTCACTCTCAAATAAATAAATAAAATATTAAAAAGAAAGAAAGGAAGGAAGGAAGGAAGGAAGGAAGGAAGGAAGGAGGAAAAAATGGAGAAAGAAAGAGAAAGAAAGAAAGAAAAAGAAGAAAGAAAGAAAGAAAGAAAGAAAAAAGAAGGGAGGGAGGGAGGGAGGGAGGGAGGGAGGGAGGAAATAAGGCAGAAAGCAACTGAGGAAAACACCCAACATTGGCCTCTGGCCTACACACACACACACACACACACACGCAAACACATATACAAATGTGCACACACACATACACAAGCATGTAGGGATGTAGCTCAGTGACAGAGCTCGTGCCTAGCATCTGCAAGGCCTTAGATTCAACCTTCAGCACTGGAAAGGAAAAGAAGAGAAGAGAAGAGAAGAGAAGAGAAGAGAAGAGAAGAGAAGAGAAGAGAAGAGAAGAGAAGAGAAAGGGGAAGGGAAGGGGAAGGGGAAAGAAAAGAAAAGAAAAGAAAAGAAAAGAAAAGAAAAGAAAAGAAAAGAAAAGAAAAGAAAAGAAAAGAAAAGGAGGCAGGAGAGAGGAGCAACAATCTTTCACTAAGGGTCCCTTATCCCAGAAGACCTGAGCCTGCTTTGTGTGACTTTAAAGTTGAAAGGATGCTTTGGAACCAGAAACATCTCCAAGAGTCCAGAGCAACTGGGTTTTCTCCTTCAGGAGTCTCTCAGGGACTGGCCTGAGGAAAGCTGTGTTCCCAACGGTTTCTTGTCAGTCCCAGTGAGGATCAGGTGACCTGATCCTGATCCTGGAAGAGCCCCGTGTCCGCCTCCCTGTGGCTGCAAGGAGGCTCTGCAAGGCCCTTCCTGCAGGTTGGCCAGTAGAGGAAGAAGGCTCGCCCAGCAGCCAGTGTAAGAACCAGAATGTGAGGAAGAGCCAAGGAGTAGACAGGGCCTTCCTCTCAGGAAAGTGGGCTTGATCGAGTTGGCTGTGGGAGGCCTTGGGGCAGGTTTCGGTCTTTATTCGTCACCTGAGACCGTGTGGGGATGTGACAATAATGGAAACCAGTGACCCTGCCCTCGTGAATTCGTGATCTGGGAGGGGAGTCGTTTGCACTGGCAGTGTCACGTGTCTTTCTTGAACACCCTGCTCCCCCGAAAGGATATCCGAGGGTACAACGGTGGGGGAGGCTCCCAAACTTGGCCACGCTGTGCCATCTAAGAGACACTCAGAACTCCCGGGCCCCAGCCCAAGAGTGCCTCAGCTCGTGATAAGCTGGGGTTCCGCCTGCACCCCAGAGCCTGTGCCTCCTTTCCCCTGTATCCTGGAAGCTCAGAGCAGCTGTGGTGATACGGTAATGGCCATGACCCCCATCTCCTGAACTGCTCCCCTCACCAGACTTGAATGCATTTACATGCCCAGCCCTTGCTGGACTCTCCCGCCCTCTCCCTGTGCCCCTCCCATCCCCCACCTCCAGGGCCGATGCTCTCATCCTGAACAGCCTCCTCCTCCAACCTCCTGATGAGAACGGTTGGGTTGCCTGGCTCCCTTTCCTTTCGGCCAACCCAACACTGTGACGGCTCTGAGTGCAGTGCGGGTACCAGGTGGGCAAAGCTTTTTTTTCTAACACTAAGCAGTATAAAATTCATATCGTGAACTAAATCACAGGACCCCAGTAAGCTGCACCCTGTCATATGTTTCCGAATGCCAGCAACTGTATGTTCAAGTTGCAAAAATATACTAACTGACCCCAATCTGGAGTACAAAAAAAGGGTTCTTTGTGCTTAAATTGACTTTGTCAGAGAGGCTGGGAAAGGGCTTAGTGCCTGGTGGCCCAATTTCTTGTCGCCCTCATAGAGCCGCACACAAAAAGTGGCACAAGCAGCTGACATTCCTTTGCAGCAGCCAGAGGCCCTGGCACACCCACACATGCAAACAAATAAATAAATACCTTTGTGGGGGCTGGAGAGATGGCTTAGCAGTTAAGGCATTTGCCTGTGAAGCCAAAGGACCTAGGTTCGATTCCCCAGGACCCACATAAGCCAGATGCACAGGTGGTGCATTATATGGAGTTCGTTTGCAGTGGCTGAAGGCCCTAGTGCGCCCATTCTCTCTCTCTCTCTCTCTCTCTCTCTCTGCCTCTTTCTCTGTCAAATAAAATAAATAATTGGGGGACTTCCTGACAAGATGACATCCATCTAACCATGCCTTACCTCGCGGGGAAGGAAAGATGGACGCAGAACCTGAGGAGAGAATGAACTGTCACACCTCACCAGGGCCCCAGCTGAAACCATAGAGTAACTGGGGAGATGAGCAAGATGCTGCTTTATCGGTGAACCTGGTACCAGCACAAGGGTGAAGGAGATAGACACAGAGAACACTCAACTCCTACCAAACCAGATATCCAGAGACACAGAGGCTCCCAAGACCTCGTCACTGAAGTAGACCTAAAATGATCCCAACATGGCTCAGGGAAAATCACAGAAGAGGGGGCGGAAAGATTGTTAGAGCCACAAGTTGGGTCATTATGCACAGAGACATTGCCTCTTCCCCACAACTGATGGCTGCCCTCACAATGCACGACCCACATGCCCCAGTGAGGAGGGTCCCTTCGGAGGGGGGAGGACAGGAGGAGGCTAATGATGGTACCAACATGGCTGTATACACACTAATAAAAAAGTAAAAAAATAAAATAAATATATTTTTAAAAATGTTTAAAGTGGCACAAGCGGCTGACATTCCTTTGTGGCAGCAAGAGCCCTGGCACACCCACACATGTAAACAATACATAGCTTTGTCAAAAATAAAATGAAAATAGATTGACTTTCTCTGTGTGTGAGACAGGGGTTTAAGCTGACTTTCTAGGGGCTTGGAAGATATCTAAGTTGCAAAGCCTGCTGGCCCAGGGTTCCCCTCCCAAGCGTCCTGTAGAAGCACCCTAGCATAAGCACCTGGTGATCTTTGGCAGCAAAAGGCCCTGTTGTGCACCCTCCCCCACACACACAAATAAATCAGAAGAAATAAATGGACTGTTTAAAAATACTGACAACACCCTGTAGACAACTGAAAGCTGGAAAAGGCTGCACTGCATGCAGCCCTATGGGAGACAGAAGTCATCAGCAGTGAAAACAATGGACGCTGAAAATTCAAGTTTGGACATACAGGCCCAATGACTGAATAGGTGCAATAGTGGCATGTTTGCTCTTGGGGTAACCAACTGCTCCATAATTGGACTGAAGGCCCTCTCTATGGGAGGGAATACATGCCTGGTACTGAAAAACCTAAGCAAAAGTCTATGGCAGGGGAGGTCATGAGCCTTAGGGGTATAAAGCCTGTGCTTGTCTGGCTAAATGTATATATTATTCCCACCAAGCTGCCCTGAAAGCACTATGCTTAATGTTCATGTTCACATATTAACGCTACTCTCACTTCTGGTTAGAGAAGCTTCTCTTTTCAGATGGCGATGACCACTGGGATGACCCAAAAGGCAACATAGTGCTGAGAAGAAGGGATGGAGGAGTGCCCAGCTCTGAAACACCTCTGTCATACCCTCCAAGGCTCAGGGACCATTGCGGAAGAGGGGGGTGGATAGAATGGAAGAGCCAAAGGAAGGGTATGACTCCTTACAATGTAACTGCCCAGACAGAAATTGGCCTCAATAACCATGACCTTGCAGTACCTAGCAATACCTTCGCAAGACCCTCATAATAGAAGGAAAAGATGATGACATCAAATTAAAAGAGAGACTAATGGAGAGAGGGAGGGGATACGACTGAGATTGGAGTTCTAAAGGGGATGGGGGCAGGGGAGGAAAATATCATACGTTTTTTGTATGTAAGTATAGAAGTTGTCAATAAAAAAAATTCATTAAAAAAATAAAAAATAAATAAAAGTGAAAAAGAAGAGAAGTCATGTGGGGGAGGGAGGGAAATAACATGGGATTTTGTCTACAATTAAAGAAGGTGTCAATAAAAATAATAAAATAATAAAATTTAAAAAATATACTGACAACAGCCACAGCGGGCATGGTAGTGCACGCCTTTAATCCCAACACTCAGGAGGCAGAGGTGGGAGGATTGCCATGAGTTCAAGGCCAGCCTGGGACTACAGAGTGAGTGCCAGGTCAGCTGGGCTAGAGTGAGACCCTGCCTAGAAAATAATAACAATAATAATAATAATAATACTGATATTTATGGAAGTTATTTACGATGGGTCTTTTTAATTTAAACTAAACGTTATTAAGGAGCTGGGTGTGGTGGCACACGCCTTTAATCCTAGGACTCAGGAAGCAGAAGTAGGAGGATTGCTATGAGTTCAAGGCCACCCTGAGACTACATAGTGAATTTCAGGTCAGCCTGGGCTAGACTGAGACCCTACCTTGAAAAACAAAAACAAACAAACAAACAAAAACCATTATTAAGGGCTGAGAGATGGCTTAGCAGTTAAGGCACTTGCCTACAAAGGACCCAGGTTTGATTCCCCAGGACCCACAAAGACCAGATGCACAAGGTGGCATGTGCATCTGGAGTTCATTTGCAGTGGCTGGATGCCCTGGTGTGCCCATTCTCTCTCTTTCCCGCTCTCTGCCTCTTTCTCTCTCAAATAAATAAATAAAAATATTTTAAAGACTTTACTAAAATTTACATAGCTCCCTCATGCTACCCTCCAGTGCTTATTCTTTGCAGGTGGAGAAACTGAAGCATGACGAGATCAGCTACCTGCTTGTTGTGATGCCAAACTAAAACCCAGCTCTCACCTCTTTCTAGACAACCAGGCTTTACACCATGCTCGGGAGAAAGGCTGTCTGCCTTACCCTTCCTTCCATCCTCCCACATCAACCCCTCAGGACAGTATTAAAGAATTCATTCAGGGGCTGGAGAGGTGGCTCAGCGGTTAGAGTGCTTGCCTGCAAAGCCTAAGGACCCAGGTTTGATTCCCTAGTACCCATGTAAAACCAGATGCACAAGGTGGTGCATGTGTCTGGAGTTCGTTTACAATGGCTAGAGGCCCTGGTATGCTTTCTCCCTCCCTTTCTTTCTCTCTCTCTCTCTCACACACAAATAAATAATACAATTAAATTAAAATGTTAAGAAAAGAATTCATTCAAGAAATCTCAGGGAAATAAGCTTCATCTTTTATTTCTACAGAAAAACTCCAAAGCAGTGAGGTTCTACTGCAAGATCGTCACAGTGACCTCAGGTCACAAACGGGAAGATGAAGAAAGTGGCAGCTGGTTCATCTGATGAGGCTGCGGGTCCCCAAGTCACCACAACAGGATGGGAGGGAACTAAGAAGGGACAACAAGGTCCCTGGCTGAGAAGATGGGGTGCTGGTGCCCAGGCAGTCCTACCACAGCAGAAAGGACTCTGCAGAAGCATGGACAAGCTCCCTGAAGACCTGTGTTCGTGGGGTCTCAGCAGTGACTGGAAGGAATTTTCTAGGAAAAAAAAAAAAGAGGAAAAGTAAGTGACAGAACGTGGCCCCTCCTAGATCTGCCTGGAATGGGTGTCCTTTCACGAAGTGTCCTGCTCCAGTGTCTCCTCAGCTGCCCAACCTGTTCCACGCTCAGTCTCCTTGCTTTTGGTCCCACCTAAAAGAAATTCCCAGGCCAGGCTTAGTGGCACATACCTGTAATCCCAGCACTTGGGAGGCTGAGGCAGAAAGATTTTGAGTTGGAGGCCAGCCAAGGCTACACAGTAAGAAACTATCTTAAAAATACAAAACAAGCCAGATGTGGTGGCGCACACCTTTAATCCCAGCACTTGGGAGGCAGAAGTAGGAGGATCACTGTAAGACCCTACCAAACAAACAAACAAAAAAAAAAGACAGGGCTGGAGAGATGGCTTGGCAGTTAAGGCATTTGCCTTCGATGCCTAAAAACTCATGTTCAAATCTCCAGGTCCCATGTAAGCCAGATGCACACTGATGCAAGCACACAATGTCGCACATGTGCATAAGGGGGGCACACATTTCTGAAGTTCGTTTGCAGTGGCTGAAGGCTCTGGTGTGCTCATTCTCCCTCTCTCTCAAATTAAAAAAAAAAAAAAAATGAGCCTGGCATGGTGGCGCACGCCTTTAATCCCAGCACTCAAGAGGCAGAGGTAGGAGGATCACCATGAGTTCAAGGCCACCCTGAGACTACAGAGTGAATTCCAGGTTAGCCTGGGCTAGAGTGAGACCCTACCTCAAAAAAAAAAAAAAAACTTTGAAAAAAGACAAAAACAGAAACACCACTTTTATTCAGATTCCTACTTGATCTGCCTTTGAAGCTTTGCTCTGGAAGGCTCACTTCTCTGCAAGTGCCCCAGACCATTCCCCTCATGCCCCCTGTCCGTCACCCAGCATACCAGATGTGCCCGCATGGGCCCCTCTCTGTTCAGCCCTCGTTCAGCACTCACCCACTCACCCACTCACCCACTCACATGAGCTTCCCACATGTCCTGGACCAAAGCAACCTGGCCCTTCTTCATCCCTTGGCAGCAGCCACCCACAGGAAACCTCTCGGAGGTCCAAGGCAATGCCCAGGCCCCAGCCTGCTTCAGACCTGGCTGCCTCCACTCCCCACACGTGGCCTCTGCACTGTCTGCTCCGATACTCACCTACCAAAATTTCAGCCACCGCAGCAAGCCAGGCTGTGCCCGAGAAGCCTGTGGGACAAGGAGGATGGCTGAGCTGATGTCACACTGTCCCCTCCACCCTCTCCAGCCTCAGGCCTCTTCTGTTTTCAGTCGGGTTTTCTGGGCCCCCATACTCACCGAAGATGAAGGCGTCACTCCTCCCTGCAAAGAGATCAGAGAAGGTGACGTGGGGTCATGGTGGCCCTCTCTGTGTCCTGCCTCGGCCTTGGGTTCCCCAAGGGTTCTGTCGCAGGGTCAGGTGCAAGCTAGCATTATCCCCAAAGTCCTTCAGTCTGACTTGGGCATCACACAGCAGATACATTATTCTAATGCATTTCACCCAAGATGACACTGACCATGGTCCCCGAGCACCCAGACACCATAGGGAGTGGAAGGAAGAGGGGATCCCTTCTACCTGTTGGGGGTACAAGTCAGCCACAGGTCGTGGCCAGGTAATACCCACAGATGGTGGTAACTTTATCTGCACCTCCTTTTCCTCAGCAATAGCTTCTTTGTTTTTCTCAGCTCTTGTCTATAAACATTCTGGAAAGCATTCTACCACCTAGATCCCCAGCCCTTTGTTTACTTTTTATTTTTTTAACATTTATTCATTTCAGAGAAATAGAGAGAATGAGAGAGAGAAAGAGGTAGAGAGAGAGAAAGAGAATGGGTGCACCAGGGCCTCCAGCCACTGCAAACAAACTCCAGAGGCATGTGCTACCTTGTATATGTGGCTTACGTGGGTCCTGGGGATTCAAACCAGGGTCCTTTGGCTTTGTAGGCAAGTGCCTTAACCATTAAGCCATCTCTCCAGCCCTGTTTACTTTTTATTTTGAGACAGGGTCTCATTAAGCTACGCGGCCTAGGCTTGAGTTCACTCTGTGGCCCAGGCAGGACTTGAATTTGTGAACTTTCTGCTTCAGTCTCCCAGGTAGCTAAGATTACTGGGAAACCAGGCCTGGCTTTCTTAATAGAATCTTACTGGAAGGTTCTCTCTCCAGGGGCTCTGTTGTTCTGAGTGATGGAAGGAAACTCTGGCCTGGGTTTTGTCAGCCTGAGTAGGGTCTAGTGCATTCTTTCCCTGATATTATAAGATTACTTCCCTTGTGTGGTGCTGGAAACGGAGCCCAGAGCTTTGCACATGCTAGACAAGTGTTCTACCACTGAGCTGCACTCCCAGCCCCCTTCAAGCATTTTTATTTTATATTTCCTTTGCTGTGTAAAACATTTCGTTTCCCACCAACCAAGAGTTCCAGGATTAGCTTCCTCTGCCCTGCCTACTCTCCCAAAGGCGCCTGGTGGATGTGATGTGTTCTGATCAACCCATCTCCAAGCGTCTTGTTTCCTTTCCTCTCTCACCAAGGCTGTTCTCAGCGGCTTCCGAGAGGTCGCTGTGCAGGGTGCGGAACCTTTCTGCCTCTACTTCCAAGCTTGCCTCGAGTAGCAAAGCTCGACTCTCCAGATCCCATGTAAGCCAGACGCACAAGGTAACACAAGTGCACAAGGTCACACATGCACACAAGATGGTGCACACGTCTGGAGTTCTATTGCACTGGCTAGAGGCCCTCGCATGCCAATCTCTCTCTCTCTCTCTCTCTCTCTCTCACACACACACACACACACACACACACACATGAGTGTGGAGGCCTGGCTTTCCCAGTGATGGAAGGAGACCCTGCTATAAATCTCTCTTGCTCTCCCCAGCCCATGCTGAGCCTTCCAGGACTCACCTTTGCGGGGGTCTTGGCGTAGTACTGCCAGTTGTGAGCTGTAGGGTACACCTGCTGGTTGTAATTATTCTGTAGGAACAAGGCATGGGGGTGGGGATGGAGGTGCTCTGCTGGGAATAACCCCCCACCTCCCTGCCCAGACCACACATGTCTTAAAGCCTCTGCCTTGTCACCTCCTTGTGACATGGGTTTTCTTTCACAGATGCCTACAGCCAGCCAGAACCCACCCTGTCACCTGTTTGATTTTCTACCCCACAGGACCAGTCTCCCCCTTCTCCGCCTCTCTCCACTCCTCAAGGGTGACCTGAGAGGAGGACAGGGGACCAAGAGAAGGGCTAGAGTGGAAGTCAGGTGGTCAGTGGGTGATATCTTGCCTTGGAAGTGACAGCTACCACCTCTTGTTTTTCTGCACCAGGCTGGGAAAACTATCAGACAGGAGGGGAAAGAGAATGTCAGATTGGTCAGCCTAGACAACAGGGCTGGGGGGGGGGACTCCCGAGGGGTCTGAGGACAGAGGGGACCCACCTGATCAGCTCCGCCTGCCCTCTTTTGCAGCGATGGCACATCTACACCCTGAGAAGGAGACAGAAGACAAGAGCCAGGGTCAGCATCTCCCTGGTCCCTCAGGTCATGCCAGCCTTCCAGAGCATCACGCTGCCTCAGCTCTGCCTCCCTCAGGAGCCCAACTGTCACCCAAGCCTCCTCTGTGATGGTCCATGAGAAGGGCAGTGGGACTAGAGGTGCTGGCGGCCCAGATGGACGCAGGGCGCAGACCTCCACACTCGGGGCTGGGAAATGATAATGAGGAGCCTGACGGGGCAGCACCAACACCTCTACCCACGTACCAGAGTGCTGGCGGCACTGCCCTGGGATGGTGCTAGAAGGATAAAGGAGTTGAGCCCACACAGGTCCCTCAGCTGCCCATGGCCTAGACCAGACCCTGCTGCTTCTTGGAAGGCTCTTAACCCTACAATATCAATGCTATTCTCTTTAAACAAAAAATCATTACTTTGCAAGAAAAGAGAGAAAGAGGAGAGAACGGGCACACCAGGGCCTCTTGCCACTGCAAACAAACTCGACACATGCACCACTTTGTGCATCTAGGTTTATGGGAATACTGGGGAATTAAACCCAGGCCATCGGGCTTTGCAAGCAAGCACCTTTAACCACTGAGCCATCTCTCTAGCCCCCCAGTGCTATTCTTGATGAGGTTCTTGGAGCTAAGCAATTGGGTTAGCTTCCAGCAAAAATGAGGTGGGCAAGGGAACAAACAGATAAAGTTGTTGGAACACTCTGCAGGTGCACGGTCAGTTCTCACCATATCTGACGCTGAGTCTTTTTTTTAATCTCTCTCCCTGGGATTCTAGGGATTCAACCTGAGGCCCTGCTCATGACAGGCCGACACTGTGCTGCTAAGCCACATCTTCAGCCCCTCACCGGTGGATTCCAGCTGGTACTCTACTGTGCAGACACTTGGCCATCCTCTGACACTGAGGTCACAAACTGGCCATTCACAGGTATCTGGACTTTAGATTTGGTCAGGTTTTTTTAATTAAATTAGTTGAAAGGAATTAAAAATTAGATTTCTAGGGCTGGAGACATAGCTTAGTGGTTAAGGTGCTTGCCTGCAAAGCCAAAGGACCCAGGTTTGATTCCTCAGGATCCACATAAAGCCGGATGCACAAGGTGGAACATGCATCTGGAGTTCATTTGCAGTGGCTGAAGGCTCTCTCTCTCTCTCTCTCTCTCTCTCTCTCTCTCCCTCATTTCAAATAAATAAATAAATAAAATATTTTTTTAATATTAGCTTTCTAGCTTTTCTTGAAAACTGGTGTTGTACTGGCACTGGTCCAATATGGTGACACTCAGCCATAGGCCTTGCTCCGCCTCCCTTGCATGACCCCACCTGTCCAACCACACACGCCTGGCCTGTCTACATAGACCTTGCCTCAGTGGCCAAAGGTTTGGTTTCCCAAGGCCACCATCCACGCAGCATCGAGCTGTGACTTTCTACAGGGACAAGCCTCCCTGTTCCCTTCCCTGAGACAAGGCCAGCAGGATCAGCACTTGAGCGCAGACGGTGGCTGACTTCACGGTTCTCTTCCAGTGGAGTCTCCAAGCCTCCTGCCCTGTGTTTTTATACTAGGGAGTCCCTTCTAGCCCACTCCTTCCATGACTCACACCTTCGCGTCACCCCACCCCGTCCCACTGAGGTTGCATGACACAAACAAGGCTGGTATCTTCTCTCGGCAAGAACACCGGTGAGCTACCTCGTCCCCAAGTGAGACATCTCGTCTTACCCACTTACCTCAATTTCTTTCCAGTTGAAGAAAGGAGTCCTGCGCTTAAAATCCTGGAGGGAGAAGGAGAGATGAGTGGCATGCTGGGCAGGGTTCCCAGGGGTGAGTGGGGCTGAGCTTGCAAGGCGGGGTGTGGCTTGAGGGTTGATGAAGATAAACACATGGGAAATTGAAGGTGCTTGAGTTTCAGATAATGCTGGTGATAAGATTTAGAGTATATGGCCTATCTCAAAGATGAAAAACGGGGTCAGGTGTGGTGCCACCCACCTGGCATCCTAGCACTCAGGAGGCTAAGGAAGGGAGTGAGTTCAAAGCCCGCCTTAGTTATATAGCAAATTCAAAGTGAGACTCTGTCTAAAATAATAATAATAATAATAATAATAATAACAACACCCCCAAAAAAAGGCTCAGTGAATGGAGCATGTGCCTAGAATACAAAAAAGTAAGAAGAAAGAAAGAAAAAGAGAGAAAGAAAGAAAAGAACAGCCGGGCTTGGTGGCGCACGCCTTTAATCCCAGCACTCGGGAGGCAGAGGTAGGAGGATCGCCGAGAGTTCGAGGCCACCCTGAGACATTCCAGGTCAGCCTGGACCAGAGTGAGACCCTACCTTGCAAAACCAAAAAAAAAAGAAAGAAAAAGAAAAAGAAAAGAACAATTTTTTGTGTGTAGCAAGTGATTTGGAGTTGAGGAGAAACAAGGGGACCAGGGTCCCCAGGTCTTTGAAAAGTGGTAATTCTCCTACCTCCCAGAGTCGGCGGAAGTAGAGCAGGGCTCGGGTGCTTGGGGGCGGGGCTCGACCCTGTGGATGAAAGGTGGGGAGCATGTTAGCAGGGAACAGGCCTCTGCTCACCTAAGCCTGAGCCCTGCCATCTTAAAGCCTTCAGAGTTGACTGTGACTAAGGGGGATTCTGGGAGTCGTTAGGGACACAGATCTGATCCGTGAGGCAGTCTGCCTGCCCCAGCACTGCACTCTCCCAGTTCCTCGCTTTGACACATCAATGTGGCCAAACCCTCAGGGCCAACACCCGCCCCAGCGCTTCCGATTTTCACATCAGCACCAGTGCATCTGGCAACCCGCCTCCCCACCCCCCCCCGTAGAGACGGAAGAAAGGGACTGAGACCGGCAGCGTGGGGTAGCTAAGGTTTATTTCCAGGGCAAGGCATGAGGCTTAGGGAGAGGGAGTGTGTTTTAACAAAGGAAGAGGGGTGCCCATCCAGCTGCAGGTCCTTGTCTGGAAGTCACGGTTTGCTCCCCTTGTCCTGATCAAAGAAATGGGTTCTAAGATGACGCTTGAGGAGTGGGGACTCCTGCGGAGCAGTCGGTCAAGGTCGGGGAGTGGGAACCCCTGCCCTAGAAATCTGCAGGGATCTCTTAAGTCCACCATTGTCATCCAGACAACTCCAAATGTCCCAGCTTGGGCTTGGCAAACCTGCAGCAGGAGTCCCTCGCCCTGGGCTCACCAATGGGCTGCCCTCAGCTCTCTTACCCCACTGAGAAAGACCTGGCCAGCTCTGCCTGCACCTCTTTCTCCTGAACTGCCCCTCTGAGAGTCCACTCACTATGAATCCTGTCTAAGTACCCTTCCTCAGCTGGTCAAAACACTTGGCCATCTGTCCTGACTCTCTGGAAAGTGCCCATCTGTCTCCCCTGCCCCCCATCAGACCCTCAACTCCACCAAGATCCGCAGCAAGGATGCCTGTCCCTGCCAGAAGTTGTTCCCTATAAAACAGAGAAATCTAAACAGGGTGTGGAAGGGTGCGCCTGTAATCCCAGCACTCAGGAGGCTGAGGCCGAAGGTCTGAGAGTTTGAAGCTGGCCTGGGCTACAAAGGGAGTTCAAGGCCAGCCTGAGCTACATAGGGAGAGCCCATCTCAATAAAATTGAGAAGTTATTTGGTTCATTCAAATAAGAAATTCATCACAACTGGGGGTTTACTTCTTCCCCCCCCCACCTCTCTCTTTCTCTCTCGCCATACCTCATGACCAGGAGGGCAGTCTTTGTTGTTCCTAAGGTCTGGGTGATTCTGCCTATCAACTGTCTTGAGTTAGAGATCAAAACCTCAACTGGGGGCTGGAGAGATGGCTTATCAGTTAAGGCACCTGCCTGCAAAGCCAAAGGACCTCTGTTCGATTCCACAGGACTCACGTCAGCCAAATGCACAAGGGGGCACATGCATTTGGCATTTGCTTGCAGTGGCTGGAGGCCCTGGCACGCCCATTCTCTCTCTCCCTGTGCCTTTCTCTCTCTTAAATAAATAAATAAAAATAATAAAATATTTTTTAAAATAGAGCTGGAGATGTGGTTCAACTTAGAGCACTTGCCCAGAATCCAACTGTGAAGGGCTGGGGGCATGGCTCAGTGGTGGAGCACTTGCCTGGAATCCACCAATGAGGGGCTGGGGGTGTGGCTCAACAGTAGAGCTCCTTCTTGGCATTTGCATGACCCCATCTCAGTTTCTGCCTGAGAAATTTATGTGGGTGTTCTTTGCCATCCAGCTGTTATGGTATCAAACCAGCCTGGCATGTGGGGAGGGGAATCCTATGGGAGGGAGGAGTGGGACAGAGAGGAAAAAGAGAGTGTGGGTTCTGGGCCCCAACTGTGTTCTAATATGGGCATATATAGAGCCCAAAGCAGTGCTGGTCACACACGAGGCACTTGGCAGCCGCCCCTGTTCTTGTTCCTGTCTGTCTGGGAGGCCCGTCTTTGCGTGGTCTTCTAGCCTCGCCTGAGCCCTGTTCACTCTCTAGACACAGCTACTTAATCTGCTCCTCCCCTCCTTGCGCGGCGCTGGACATGGAACCCAGACCCTCAGGCAGGATGGGCCAGGGCCTACCGTTAAGGTGTGCTCATCTTTATAGATATTTTTGTTTATTTGTTTGTTTGTTTTTGTTTTTGTTTTTGAGGTAGGGCTTCACTCTAGCTCAGGCTGACCTGGAATTCACTCTGTACTTTCAGGGTGGCCTCGAACTCAGTGATCCTCCTACCTCTGCCTCCCGAGTGCTGGGATTAAAGGCCTGCGCCACCACAACCGGCTCTCTTTCCCTCTCTCTCTCTCTCTATATATATATATATATATATATATTTTTTTTAATTGTGAGACAGGTTGTTCCTAAATTGCCCAGGCTGCCTGTGACCTCACTCTAGCTCAGGCTGGCCTTGAACTTGCCAATTTATTGCCTTAGCCTCCCAAGTAGTTAGGATGAGAAGCCTGCATGCCCCCCCCCCATGCCTAGATCTTACTCTTTCCTGAACCTTCCAGGTCTAACAGGGACACCGAGGTTCAGGACCTGCTTAAAAGGCCCATCCCCTCTGCTCATTCCCAGCTTCGGCAGTCCCCAAATTCTCCCTCTCTTTTCAGGTCTCTGCTGGCTATGTTTGTTGTCGGACTTTGGTTTGAATGTTACCCTAAAACTCTCCTGAGTGGCCGTCATTACTGTGCCCCAGGTGTGCCACAGAGTCCTAGCTCCCCCCATCTGCTCCCCTCCCTCTACACCCAGTACAGCCTGGCCTTCCAGCCCTTACCTTGTTAATGGCATCCCAGTTAATAAAACCCAGCTTGGATTTTAAATTCTGTAGAGGGAACAAAAATAAATATCTAAATCAGATGGTGATGAAATGGATTCAGGCCAGAATAGGGTTATAGCTTTCTGTTGGTACAAAGAGAGGGCCTGGGGTGGTTTTCCCAAGAGCAAGTGGAGCAGCCTGGTAGCACTCACCTCCCAGAAAGTGTCAAAGTTGAAGGGCAGGGAAGATGTCTCTGAGTTCTATGGAACCGGTGAAAAAGGGAGAGAGGTTAAGTTTGCTGTGAGCTAAGAGGCGGGAGGCGCGAGTGTCAGGAGAGGAGACGGCCACAGTGGAGTAAGGCCTCCACTCACCATAGTGTTGAGTCCATTGATAGCTTCGTTTCTTCCACTGTCCCCACTAGACCCTGGCCCCTGGGTGGGGAAAGGGAGGCTCATGTTCGAGGTTTGTGTACCCTGCCAAGCATCTCTCAACCAGTCCCTGGACTACTTGTGTCCGCCACTGCCCCAGCTTCTGTCCTGCACTCTAAACCTTGTCACTTCTTTTTCCTGCACCTGCTCAAAAAGCCACCTCTCTATCTGCAAAGAGCCATCTCTCTAGAATGGCTGAGACAGATTTCTTGAGGCAGGCCTTCACTATGCACCCAGACCAGCCTTGAGCTTGCATGATCCTCCTGCCTCAGCCAGCAGAGTGCTGGGGTGACAGTCATGTGCCACCCAGCCCAGCCGTCACATTCACGTTCTTGCTGCCAACCTCTCCTTTCGCTCTCCGACATCACTGCTGGTGACAGCAGCTGATGTGCCTGAACACTGTGTGGAAGAAAGATCTTCATTTTCTCAGAGGTGGCCTCGTGTCTGTCCGTGCCTGGGCCCTTCACCGCCTTGGTCTAGTAATGCTGTAAAAACTCTAGTAACCGAGGGAAGGGAGCAGGTCAGATTGTACTGGCCTTGTTCACCCAAGGAAGCCCAGGATCAAAGGAATTAACTGGCTCATCTGAGCTGCAATACGATGCTGGGTTTGCAACCCTATTCTCATACCCAAAGCTCGGCATCAACATTGACTTAGTAATTACAATTATTTTTGTTTGGTTGGTCTTTGTTTTTCGAGGTAGGGTCTCAGTCTAGCCCAAGCTGAACTGGCACTCACTCTGTAGTTCCAGGGTGGTCTCGAACTCACAGCAATCCTCCTACCTCTGCCTCCCAAGTGCCTGGGATTAAAGGCGTGCGCCACCACGTGTGGCTTGCTTTTATTTTTAAATATTTTTATTTATTTAATTGAGAAAGAGGCAGATAGAGAAGGAGAGAAAGAATGGGTGCACTAGGGCCTCCAGCTACTGCCAATGAACTCCAGATGCATGTGCCACCTGGTGCATCTGGCTCACGTGGGACCTGGGGAATTGAATATGGGTCCTTTGGCTTTGCAGGCAAATGCCTTAACCGCTAAGCCATCTCTCCAGCCCATACATTTTTTTTTAAAGATATATTCTTGGGGCTCAGCTGCCAAAGACACTTGCTTACAAAACTTGCCAGCCTTGGTTTGATTCCACAGTACCCACATAAAGCCAGATGCACAAAGTGGCATATGTGTCTGGAGTTCATTTGCAGTGGCAAGAGGCCCTGATGTGCCCATGTTCTCCTCTCTCCCCACTATGAATAAATTTAAATTTTTTATAAAAGATATATTTCCTTGACTTTTTTTTTTCTGTGCTAGGTATTGAAACTAGAAGCTGGGTGTGGTGACGCACGCCTTTAATCCCAGCACTTGGGAGGCAGAGGTAGGAGGATCGCCGAGAGTTCGAGGCCACCCTGAGACAGCATAGTGAGTTCCATGTCAGCCTGGGCTAGAGTGAAACCCTACCTTGAAAAACCAAAAAAAGAAGAAGAAAGAAAGAAAGAAAGAAAGAAAGAAAGAAAGAAAGAAAGAAAGAAAGAAAGAAAGAAAGAGGAAGCCTCGCAATACTAGGCAAGTTCTCTACCGCTGAGCCACACCCCAGCCCCTCTCTGGTGGGTGCTAGGCAAGCACTCTACCATTCTCAGCCATACTTTTACGTTTTACTCAGAGACAAGGTCTCACTAAGCTGCCCAAACTGTCCTTGAACTCACTCCGGAGCCCAGGCAGGCCTGGGACTTTCTGTCTTCCTGACTCAGCCTCCAGATGCCTAGGATCACAGGCCTGTGCTTCCAGGTTTGGACCCTGGCCTTCCCTTACTTTTATCTGATTTTCTGCTCAGTGAAGGAGGAAGGAAAGGAAAGAGTCCAGGACGGGAATGGAGGTGCCAGATCACCATTTTGGTTTTCTGATGGTCACCCAGCATTGATCCAAGAAAATACGGCTTTTCCCCCTTGGCCTTGCACATTGTCCCCCCCTCTGCTACAGCCACCCTAGCTGTCCCCTGACTCACCTGATTGCCTGATTGTTCACGCCCAAGGAGGTGGCTGCTCTCTCTGCTTTCCTGGAGAGACAGAGAGTTCAGAAGTTGGAGAAGAGGAGAGGACAGGAGGGCATGGTGCTAAAGAGAGACTTCTGGAGTCAGGGGATGGAGATGGGAGCACAGCAGAGCTCTTTCTCTCCAGGTGACTCCACCTTCCCAGGCGGGCAGACCGCATTCCAGCCTCCTTGAAGCTCCACTCTCTCCTGTTTATGGATCACATCCTTGTCTTAACTTCATTTGTGCAAGCTGCCTAAAATCCAGCCAGATGGGCCTTTGTCCCCCCAGAGCATCTGAATCCTCCCCCTTGTTTTGAAGCAGGAGCAAGCCAGGGTGGGGGACTGTACTGATGCAAGCTAGAGGCCCCCAGCTGGGCTGGTATCTGCATTAGACAGAAAGGGGATGGCACCTGGAAAAGCGGTGGACTGAGGTGGCACAGAATTAGACTGGCCAATCACCTAAGCGAGAGAGTGTGCTGTGCACTGTCACTGCCTCCTTCCCAGATCTAGCCCGACATCTGCCCAAGAAGCAGGACAGCTCTCTCTGTGAGTTTTGCTACTGGAGATTTGACGTCCATTCCTTCCTCTGGGGCACAGTCCCTACTCAAGAGCTACTGTCCCCACTCGGATGTCCTGTGGGGCTGCTGGAAGTTCCCTGTTGGGCCCTGAAGCTTGGGAGGAATAAACAATAAATGACACTGGTCCCTGTTGGTAAATCCTGGGCCATCTTCACAACTGTATATATTGATTTAATAAGAAATTTAATAAGAAACCTCTAGAAATCCTAATGGACCTCTTATTGAGAACTTGTCAAAATAATTATTTTTATTTGAGAGAGAGAGAGAGAGGAAGAGGCAGAGAGAGAATGGGTGTGTCAGGTTCTCTCAGCTGCTGTGAACGAACTCCAGGCACATGTGCCCCCTTGTGAGCAAGTGCGGCATTGCACCCTTGCATCACTTTTGTGTCTGGCTATACATGGGACCTGGAGATTCAAAAAAGCGTTCGTAGGCTTCGCAGGCAGGCACCTTAATGGCTAAGCCATCTCTCCAGCCCCTTGTCAAAATAATTTTAACACTCATTTGGAAGAGCATGAGTGTAGAGATAGATAGAGAATGCAATGGACGCCAGGCAATGGGAGTGCAGGCCTGTGATTCCAGAACTTGGGAGGCTGGGGCAGGAGGATCATGAGTTTGAGGACAGCCTGGGCTACATACTGAGATTTTTATCACAAAACACCAAAAAGATAAAGAAATATGCAAGCACTTGTAATAGTGGAAAAGAATAATGACATTTGTTGGGCATGGTGGAGCACAGCTTTACTCCCAGCACTGGCAGACATAGAAGAATTACTGTGAGTTCAAGGCCAGCCTGAAGCTTCAAAGTAAGTTCCAGTTCAGCCTGGGCTAGAATGAGACCCTACCTCAAAAAGAAAAAAAATGGGCCAAGCATGGTGGTACACGCCTTTAATTCCAGAACTCGGGAGGCAGAGGTAGTAGGATCATCATAGGTTCAAGGCCAGCCTGAGACTACATAGTGAATTCCAGGTCAGCCTGGACTAGAGTGAAACCTTACCTCCAAAAACCATAAAGAAAGGAAGGAAGGAAGGAAGGAAGGAAGGAAGGAAGGAAGGAAGGAAGGGAAGGAAGGAAGGGAGGAAGGGAAGGGAAGGGAAGGGAAGAAAGAAGAAAGAAGAAAGAAAGGAAAGGAAAGGAAAGGAAAGGAAAGGAAAGGAAAGGAAAGGAAAGGAAAGGAAAAGAAAGGAAATGGGGGCTAGAGAGATGGCTCAGCAGTTGAGGTGGTTGCCTGCAAAGCCTAAGGACCTAGGTTCAATTCCCCTGTACCTACATAAAGCCCAAGGTTGCACATGTGTCTGGAGTTCATTTGCAGTGGCTCAAGGCACTGGCATGCCCTCTCCCTCTCTCTCTCTCTCTCTCTCACACACACACATAAATAAAATAAATTTTTTTATAAAAATGACATTTATTTTTTTTTTTTTCAAATTACAGTCTTGCTGTAGCCCAGGCTGACCTGGAATTGACTATGGGTCACTATGTAGTCCCAGGCTGGCCTTGAACTCACAGTGATCCTCCTTCCTCTGCCTTCTGAGTGCTGGCACTAAAAGCATGCATCACCATGCCCAGCTGAAACAACATTTATAACAATACACTAAGAGCAGAAACTGTGGAGGAAAAGACTGCTGGTTTTGGCTCCCAATATTCTTAAGGCTGAGGTATTTAAAAAAAAAAAAAAAAAAAAAAAAAAACCTACGGCCAGACGTGGTGGCACACACCTTTAATCCCAGTACTCAGGAGGCAGAGGTAGGAGGATTGTCATGAGTTTGAGGTCACCCTGGGACTACATAGTGAATTCCAGGTCAGCCTGGATTAGAGACCCTACCTCGGGGAAAAAAAAAAAAAAAACCCTACAAATGAAAGTTACAAACTGAGGGCTAGAGAGATAACTCAGTGGTTAAGGTGTTTGCCTGTGAAGCCAAAAGACCTAGGTTCGATTCCCCAGGACCCACGTAAGCCAGATGCACAAGAGGCACATGCATCTGGAGTTTGTTTGCAGTGGCTAGAAGCCCTGGTGTGCCTATTCTCTCTCTGTCTGTCTCTCTTCTCTCTTTGTCTCTCTCTGCTTGCTAATAAATAAATAAATAGGGCCTGGAGAGATGGCTCAGTGGTTAAGCGCTTGCCTGTGAAGCCTAAGGACCCCAGTTCAAGGCTCGATTCCCCAGGACCCACGTAAGCCAGATACACAAAGTGGTGCATGCATCTGGAGTTTGTTTGCAGTGGCTGGAGGCCCTGGCATGTCCATTCTCTCTCTATCTGCCTCTTTCTCTTTCTGTCTGTCTGTCGCTCTCAAATAAATAAATAAAAAGGAAACCAAAATATTAAAAATAAATAAATAAATAATTTTTTTAAGTTACAAACTGAAATGGCTTTTCTTAAAACCTGTGAATCCATACAAACACTGTAAAAATGCATTCTTCAGAGAGCCAGCTCCACTCCGCCCCACCCACCACCCATCTTCTTCCGTCTCATCTTGCCCCACGATCCCTGTGGACTCAGCAGCTTCAGCCTCTCCAGGGACCGAGTGAGAAATGCAGTGTCCCAGCCCCACCCCAGGCCTGCTGGCTCAGGACCTGCATTTGCACAAGACCTCTAGGTGTGGACAGGAATGTTACACTTACTCAGCCAGCATGATAATCTGTGCTAACCCTAGTGCTCAGACTCCAGAATAACTGGGAGGACATGTCTGGTTCTGAGCACTTCTCTGCCAGGGTTCGCTGAATTCTGTTCACTGGACGGGGATGGGACATTTGAATCATTACGTCTCCAAAACAGACTGGTATGGGACGGGGCGTGGTGGCATATACTTACAGTTTTAGCCTTCAGAAGGCTGAGATAGTTTCAGGCCAGCCTAAGCTACAGAGTGAGACCCTATCTCAAAAAATAAATAAACAGGCTGGAGAGATGGCTTAACAGTTAAGGCACTTGCCTGTGAAACCTAAGTACCCAGATTCAATTCCCCAGGGCCCACCTAAGCCAGATGCACAAGTGGCGCATACATCTGGAGTTCATTTGCAGTAGCTGGAGGCCCTGTGCACCTATTCTCTCTCTATCTCCCTCTTCCTCTCTCCCCCTCCCTCCCTCCCTCAAATAAATACATATTTAAAATTTTTTTAATTAAAAAAATGAAATAAAACTGCCTTGTGTAAAATATTTCAGCTTATCTGGGTATAGAGCAAAGCATATCACTTAAGAGTTCACAACCACAGTTCAAGTCCTACCTGTGCTATACAGTGAGTTCAAGGCCTGGGCAACTTAGTGAGCCCATCTCAACATTTAAAAAGTAAAAAGAAAGCCTGGCGTGGTGGCTCACGCCTTTAATCCCAGCACTCGGGAGGCAGAGGTAGGAGGATCACTGAGAGTTCAAGGCCACCCTGAGACTACATAGTGAATTCCAGGTCAGCCTGAGCCAGAGTCAGACCCTACCTTGAACCCAGGTTCAATTCTCCAGGGCCCATATAAGCCAGATGTGGCACATACATCTGGAGTTCGTTTGCAGTGGCTGGGAGGCCCTAGCACATCCATTCTCATTCTCTCTCTCCCTCTCTCTCTGCCTCTTTCTATATATATCAAATAAAAATAAAATATTTTTTAAATATATTTTTAAAAAATACCAGGCATGGTGGCATGCGCCTTTAATCCCAGCATTCAGGAGACAGAGGTAGGAGGATCGCTGTGAGTTCAAGGCCAACCTGAGACTACATAGTGAATTCCAGCAAGGCCTACCTTGAAAAAGAAGAAGAAGGAGGAGGAGGAGGAGGAGGAGAAGAAGAAGAAGAAGAAGAAGAAGAAGAAGAAGAAGAAGGCTGGGCTATGCAAGCCTGTAATCTCAGCACTTATGAAACAAAGACAGGAGGATTGCTGTGAGTTGGAGGCCAGCATGTGCTACACTGTGAGACTCTAGCTCAAAAAAAAAAGTAAGCTGGGCGTGGTGGCGCACGCCTTTAATCCCAGCACTCGGGAGACAGAGGTAGGAGGATTGCTGAGAGTTCGAGGCCACCCTGAGACTACATGGTTAATTCCAGGTCAGCCTGGACCAGAGTGAAACCCTACCTCAAAAAACCAAAAAAAAAAAAAAAAAAAAAAAAAGTAAAAGCATGGGACTGGGAAGATGGCTCAGGGGTTAAAGGCACTTGCTTGCAAAGCCTGATGTCTAGGGTTCAATTCTCCAATGGCACAAGTGTCTCGTGTTTGTTTATAGTGTCAAGAGCCCCTTACACACATACAAATATTTTTTTTTGAGCTAGAGGTAGGGTCTCACTCTGGCCCAGGCTGACCTGGAATTAAGTATGTAGTCTCAGAGTGGCCTTGAACTCTCAGCAATCCTCCTACCTCTGCCTCCCAAGTGCTGGGATTAAAGGCGTGAGCCACCATGCCTGGTTAATTATTTTTAATTTTAAATGTGGGGTAGTGAGATGGGTCAGTGGTTAAGTGCCATTCTTAGACCAGGCTAAGGGCCTGATGGAGCCTGAAACTGCCTGAGTTCAAATCTCCAGATCCCACATAAAACAGCTGGGTTTTGCCACAATGCCAGTAACCCCAGTCCCACAGGAGAGCAGAAGACAGGGGCCCACAAGCACCAAAACCAGTGAAAAGAGAGACTCTGGCTCAAAGGAGACCAGCCATAAGAGTAATGGAGTGGGACACCTGATGTCTCACACAGACCACCACAGGTGAGTGCATGAGTACCACAGGTATGTACACACACCACATAGTACATTAGGTACACACTACATACACACTACACATGCACACACACATAAACACATGTGCATAATAAAAAATAAAATAAATTTTTAAATGTAAAAACAGGATAATTTGTAGATCCCTGGCAGAGCTGAGCTGGAGACTTGGGTCAGCAGTAGAGCCCTTGTCTAGAATCCACAGTGAGGGGCTGGGGTGTGGTTCAGTGGTAGAGCACTTGTCTAGAATCCACAGTGAGGGGCTGGGGGCGTGGCTCAGCGGTAGAGCACTTGTCTAGAATCCACAGTGAGGGGCTGGGGCGTGGCTCAGTGGTAGAGCACTTGTCTAGAATCCACAGTGAGGGGCTGGGGGGGCTCAGTGGCTCAGTGGTAGAGCACTTGTCTAGAATCCACAGTGAGGGGCTGGGGCGTGGCTCAGTGGTAGAGCACTTGTCTAGAATCCACAGTGAGGGGCTGGGGGCATGGCTCAGTGGTAGAGCACTTGTCTAGAATCCACAGTGAGGGGCTGGGGGCGTGGCTCAGTGGTAGAGCACTTGTCTAGAATCCACAGTGAGGGGCTGGGGGCGTGGCTCAGTGGTAGAACACTTGTCTAGAATCCACAGTGAGGGGCTGGGGCGTGGCTCAGTGGTAGAGCACTTGTCTAGAATCCACAGTGAGGGGCTGGGGGTGTGACTCAGTGGTAGAACACTTGTCTAGAATCCACAGTGAGGGGCTGGGGGTGTGACTCAGAGGTAGAGCACTTGTCTAGAATCCACAGTGAGGGGCTGGGAGCGTGGCTCAGGGGTAGAGCACTTGTCTAGAATCCACAGTGAGGGGCTGGGGTGTGGCTCAGCGGTAGAGCACTTGCTTAGCATGTGCAAGGCCCTGGGTTCTATCCCAGAATCACAAAGTGGGAGACACCATCCACTATTACTTTGGAGACTTGGTATTTTCAGGTACCCATGTTTAGCTTGTTCCTACTAAAGTGTGGGCTGGAGGGGGTAGCTGGAGGGAAGCTGAGTCATGAGACGCAATGCATGCATGAGTTGGGTTCTCACCTGACTTCCAGATCCTCCAGACATGCGAGAATCATTCCCTGGGTTGTCACACTGTGAAAGAAGGGAGATTTTTCTCTCAGTCCCTTCTCAGACACCACCCCAGCCCAAAGGGCAGCAGTGCCTCCTGAGGCAGCGCCTTCCTCATTCCGCAGAGCCCACGCTCCGCAATGGCACCAGGCTGCTGATCCCACTCCTCAGGATTTGTGCTCGTGTGCACTCCGGACCCTTGACCACTGACCTCGGGTTTGTTTCCGCCACCACTTCCACCTCTGCTGCCTGAGCTGGTTCCCTGCAAGGAAGGAAGAGCCCACGTACTGTCTTGCAAGCATGCGCAAGGAGTTCCCAGTGTCCAACCCGTGTCCCCTCCAACAGCCCATTCCTTTCCCCGTCTTTGGTCAACCAATTGCTGGAGGAAGTTGAGTCAGACATGGCCCAGAGTTTTGGGAAATGTTCAGTGACTTAGGGAATCTGAGCTGTTACCCGCCACCTCTACACACACACACACACACACACACACACCTGCCATCCTGCTACTAGGGGCAGGCTAGGGTTTGTTGAGCACTAACCCACCCCTCTCCCTCTCCTAGAAGGAAAGAAGTCAGAGGGGTGGCTAGACCCTTACCCTGGACACTGAGTAGCCTTCATCAAAATTAGAAGTTTCTATGTCCTAGACAGAAGAGAAAATGGTATTGTCAGGGGTCACACATTAAAGACACTTGCTCCATTAGCAGGGCCTTTTTCACTTTCCTCCTTTTTTCTTTCTTTCTTCCTTCCTTCCTTCCTTCCTTTCCTTCCTTCCTCCCTTTCCTTCCTTCCTTCCTTTCTGAGACAGGGTCTCATGTAGCCCAGGCAGGCCTGAGGAAGACCTTGAAATCCTGATCGAGCCTCTTGCCTCTACTTCCCGAGTGCTGGGATTATAAGTATTTACCACTATGCTTGGTTTATGCAGTACTGGGGATTGAACCCAGGTTCCCTGCACGTTAGGCAGATACTTTATCAACTGAGCTACATCCCCAGACCACATACAGACCCAAGGAAGCCTGTGTGACCCCTGACTCAGGCCCTCTCCCCTCAGGCCCCGCCTGGCCCTCGCACCCATCGTGTGCGGGTTGTATGGCACCATAGTGATGGATAGATTTTCTGAGACAGGATCTACAGCCCTCGCTGGCCAGCCTTGACTCACAGTATTCCTTCTCTTCAGCCTTCTGGAGTTGGGAAGGGTCACATGCCCACCTCTCTTCCTTTTACCACCCCCAGCACTACTTAGCTCTACAAGCAGGCTCTACAAGCAGGCCATGAGTAAAGACTGGCTAGTAGCCAAAACTTTCTCCCCCTGGGAGTGGAGGGAAAGGACCGTGGGAACTCAGCGTGCCTGGGTAAGGGACCTTGGGACTGGGAAGGTGGTGGGGACGAAGGCTGAAGGGACCTCAACATGACAGCTGCCACTGAGGCCACCCACTCAGGCTGTGGCAGCTCAGGGAACCACTGGGACCCTCACCCCATCCCGAAAAGCAAAACTCACCCGGCTGCTTCCATGGCTACTACCACCGCTGCTTCCATGGCTACTACCACCGCTGCTCCCATGGCTACTACCACCGCTGCTTCCATGGCTACTGCCACCGCTGCTCCCATGGCTACTACCACCGCTGCTTCCATGGCTACTGCCTCCGCTGCTTCCATGGCTACTGCCTCCGCCGCTTCCATGGCTACTGCCTCCGCTGCTTCCATGACTACTGCCTCCGCCGCTTCCATGGCTACTGCCGCTGCTGCCCTGGCCCCCGCTGCTTCCCTGAGAGGCAGGAGGAGAGCTAAGCAAGGACTAAGACCAGGCCCACCAGGTGTGCCCCGGTCCCCTTGCTCGCTGGCTCCGCTTATTCCTGGCCCTGACTAAGGGCAGAGCCTCCCAGGCTTCCCAGAGCTGAACCACAAGCCACACCTCCTCTTACCCCAGAGTTGCTGGAACTTTCATGGGAGCCTGATGGTGGGGCGTTGGTACACTGCAGAGGGAAGGCGACCCATGAGGTCAGAAGTGTCTGTCAAAGCCACCTCCCCAGACCAGACCCCTCTGCTGTATTGCAGCCTGGCTTTCTTCCCTCCGCCCTCTCCTCTCCTAGAGCTTCCTTCCCTTCTTCCACGCCTGGGGCTTCCATTCCTACCCTCCCTCTTTCCCCTCTGTGTCCCTCCCTTATTCTGCCCCGTGCACCTAGATGTCCCTCTTACCCCTGAATTTTGGTTGTTGCCTCTCACTGACCCGTAGCCAGGCTGGGCCACAGCTCCCTGCGGAGGGGGAGGGGGGGAGTGAGACTGACTGTAGGATCCAGTGGATAGGAGGCGTGCACAGGCGCAGGGAGAGGCAGGCTGTGGGGCTGGGTGGTGACCTAACCTGAGGGTTGGTCTCGTAGGGAAATGAACTGCCATCGCTGCCCTGATCCATGGAGCCACCCAGGTAGTTGGTACCATAGCTGCTTTCTGAACTCCAGGGAGTCCCTGGAAGGCCAGGATTGCCCTGGCCACCCTGAGAGCCAAACATGCCATGGCCTCCAGATGACCCCTGGAAGGACAGGACAACATGCCTGCACTTAGTCTAACCATCCCTGAAAGCCCTAAAGAGGAGCCAGAGCACGGAGAGACAGAGAGAGAAAGAGAGAGGAAGGAGGAGGAGGAGGAAAAGGAGGAAGGGGGAAAAGAAGGAGAGAGGGGGAAGAGAAGAGAGGAGAGGAAAGGAGAGGACAGGAGTGGAGAGGAGAGGAGTGGAGAGGAGAGGAAAGAGGAGATGAGAGAAGAGAGGGGAGGAGAGAGAACTAGAACATCCCATGTCAGTAGAGGGCATGATGCCAAAGGAAACTGCCCCAGACAGACACCAAGAAGCCACCTGTTCATCCTTTGAACCAAGCTTCTTGCCTCTGATGCCCCCAGCCCTTCATTTGCATGCCCGGCTTTCCAGCCACTCACCCAAGACCCAGAGTTGTGGGCGGCATCTAGTCCTCGGTGAATGACCTCCTCAGCCTGGCTGCCAGCCTCGCTCCCCATGTGCTCCAGAGAGCGGGCTGCTTCCCCAAGCCTGTGGCTGAAAGCATCGCCCCTGGCTTCCCTAAACCCAGAGCTACCTTCCCCTCCATGCCCTTGACCAAGGGCCTCCTGGATTCCGGAGCTGGCTGCTTCTTTGGCCCCTTTGCCAACAGCTTCTTGGATTCCAGAGCCGGCTACATCTCCACCCCCTTGGCCAGTGGCCTTCTGGATTCCCGAGCTGGCTGCCTGGCCAGCTTCTTGGCCCACGGCCTCCCCAACTCCTTTGCTAATGGCATCTCCCACCCCTTGGGCAGCCCCGGCACCCTGCCCTCCACCCTGCAGAGGACCAGCTTTCCCACTGCCCAGGCACAGGGCCAGCAGGAGGCAGGCCAGGGACCCCTGTAGCTTCATCTCTGCCCAGTTCCCTCTCCCACTTCAGAGGGTCTTCTTTCCAATCCAGCCCACTTCTTGCCGCCCCTTCCCCTTCCTCAGGTCCGTGTGTCCTCCTGCTGTCCTCTCGTCTGCTTCCTTCTACCTCCCTCCGGACCCACAGCCTTCTCTCTTCCTTCCCAGAGTCCCCTGCTTCCCAGAGTGCTCCTCTGGGTCACTACCCCTTATACTGTAGGTTGGGACAAGGTAACAGGGCTGGGCAGACCAAGTCACCTCCCCCAGTGACTCAGGGCCCAGCCACTGATAGGGTAATGAAGCTTAATTGTGAGTGAGAAGCTGTGTTGAAACAGAGAGGGCGCAGGGCATCGGGGAGGGAGAGGAGCGAGAAACAGGATGAGATGGATGCAAAGTATCCCAGTTGCCCAACCCCAGGAATTTGGGGCGCAGGGTGGGGATAGGAGCATCTGAGGGGATAGGTGTTGGTGTCTTCTGGAGGCGGTAGGGTGGGGGTGCTGAGGAAACAGGCACCAAGGGAGCAAGGAGAGGGGACAGATGGAAGGTGACCCACCCTGGATAAGCCAGCAAAGTCACCGGCCACCAAGATGGGGAGGTAGGTCCCTTAGGTTCAGTGGGCCTTCACTGCACCCAGCTCTCCGCTTGCACACTGCCACCTACACGCTCCCCCACCTGGGAGGTATTGGAGCTCTGGTTGGTTGAGTTCTGAGGTCCTGGGGATCCCTGGTGCGCCCCTGTGAGCGGCCATCAAGCATTTGGGCAGCTAGCACTGAGAACGTGGAGGCACTGGGCGTGGAGCAGGGAACTGGGCGGGCCAGCCACCCCCCAGGGGTAGAGTGGGTTGGAAGGACTAAGGGAGGGAGGCTTTGACCCTGACACCATCTCGTTTACTCAGACCAAGGGGCGCGGCGTGTGCCTGCGGAGCGCATGGGCACCGTGGCAGGACGGGCCGCGCTGCTTGGGCACCATCTACAGCCTCCCCGAGGGGCCAGGGCAGCCCCGGGGAGTGAGGAGGGGTCAGTGCAAGGTCAGCAGGCAGCCAAGGGCACGGTGGCTCTCACCCCCGTCCCAGTCCTGACCCGGAATTCAGGCATCCTCCCCAAGTCTCAGCCCTGTCTGGCAAGTGTGACGGCTTCTGGGTTCCCAGGGGCCCCGGGTCCTCCCACTTGGCCCTGGCCTGTATCACTGGGGTTCATCACCTCATTAGGAGGGGCCGGTTTCCATTTGCCTTTCTCAATGTCTCTCAGTCAGTCTCTCCCTTCCTCTCTCTCCACCCAACACCCGCACCCCAACTTGTAACATCCAACCCTCCTCGGTATGTAAACACCATTCCTGACTCTCTTCAGCCCCCACCTCCCACCTCCCTGTTACTCCATTGCTAACTCTTTAATGATGGTTATAATGGTGGTGGCAATAATACTAAAAAAAATAGTAATAATTGCTCCTCCCGTTCAAAGGCTCTCTGTGTGCTCTGCATCAGACTCAGCACTGTAAGAATGCTCTAGCGCTGGAAGATGGCTCTTTTTATTACCACATTGAGAGACAGACAGACTCAGAGAACACAGTGAGCTTGCCACAGCACCAAGACCCAAGTCCAGACCTGCTTCCCACTGGCCTGGCTCCCAGGCCCCGTCAGTCACTTCCGTATGTCACAGCAACCTGCTCCTCTACATAGAACTGATTTGGGGTACAGGAGGAAGGGGTACACCAGAAAGCCTAGGACCCAGGTTGAGCACTGGAGACCCCAGTCCCTGAACTTGCTGCTTCCTCATCCATGGGTCAGGCCTGTGGGCAGAGGAGGAACTCTGGACAGGGCACTGGCTGACTCAAAAGCTCCTGCCCATCCCCTCACCAGGCTCAATCTACACCATGCTGCCCACTTTCCCTCTCCATCTCCATCTCCATTCAGGATCTCTCTCTCTCTCTCTCTCGCTTGCTCGCGCTCGCTCTCGCTGTGTGTGTGTGTGTGTGTGAGAGAGAGAGAGAGAGAGGTGTAGTAGTGAATGTGTGTATATGTGCACACGCAGCACCCCATGCACTTGAAGGGAACATCAGGTCTCCTGTCCCATCACTCTTCCATTCATCTTTACTTGAGCCAGAGTTTCGAGTTTCTCACTGGAACATGCCAGGTTTTTACAAGCCCCAGTGATTCTCCAGTCTCTGCTCCCCTATGGGACTGGAGTTACAGATGTGCATATGTATGTGGGTCCTGGAATGGAACTTGAATAGTCTCTTAGCCATCCTCTTGCTTGCACAGAGATACTCTCAACAGCTCACTCATCTCTCCAGATCCTCTGTTTTCTTTAAGGCTATATTGCGGGGGGGGGGACTATATTGGGGCTGGAGAGATTGCTAGTGGTCGAGGCACTTGCCTGCAAAGCCTAAGGGCTTCATTTCAATTCCCCAGTACCCACGTAAAGCCAGATGCACAAGGTGGCTCATGCATCTGGAATTCATTCATTGCAGTGACTAGAAACCCTGGTGTGCCCATTCTTTCTCTATCTACCTCTTTCTCATTCTTAAATAAATAAAATTTTAATAAGACTATATTACTTTCTTACTTATGAACACTGTAGGGGGCTGGAAAGATAGCTTAGCAGTTAAGGCACTTGTCTGCAAAGCCTAAGGATCCAGATTTGACTTGCCAGAATCCACATAAGCCTCCTCTCTCCCTCTCTCTCTCTCTCAAATAAATAATATTTGAGGTGTGAGATAGAATCTCACTCTAGCCCAGGATGACCTGGAATCCTGAAATTCACTACGTAGTCTCAGGGTGGTCTCAAACTCATGGCAACCCTCCTATCTCTGCCTCCCAAGTGCTGGGATTAAATATGTGCACCACCATGCCCAGATACAAATAAATAATATTTTTTAAAAAGAATACTTTACCAGTTCAGCCTGGACCAGAGTGAGACCATACCTCGAAAAAGCAAAAAAAAAGAAAAAAAGAATACTTTGGGGATGGAAAGATGGCTTAGTGGCTAAGGCACTTGCCTGCAAAGCCTAAGAACTCATGTTCAAATCTCCAGGTCCCACATAAGCCAGACACACAGTGACACAAGCACACAATGTTGCACATGTGCACAAGGGAGCTCACATGTTTGGAGTTCATTTGTAGCAGCTGAAGACCCTGGCACACCCATTCTCTCTCCCTCTCGCTCTCTCGCTTTTTCTTCCTCTCTCTCTCCCTCTTTCTCTCTTTCTCTAATAAATAAAAGAAAAAAATTAAAAAGAATACTTTTTGCCGGGCATGGGGGCACATGCCTTTAATACCAGCACTTGGGAAGCAGAAGTAGGAAGATTACCATGAGTTCAAGGCCACCCTAAGACTACCTAGTGAATTCCAGGTCAGCCTGAGCTATAGTGAGACCCTACCTCAGGAAAAAAAAAAAAAAAAAAGAATACTTTGGCTGGAGAGATGCCTCAGCAGTTAAGGTGTTTGCCTGCAAAGCCTAATAACCAGGGTTCAATTCCTTAGTACCCAGGTAAAGCCAGATGCACAAAGTGGTTCATACATCTGGAGTTTGTTTGCAGTGGCTAAAGGCCCTGGTGTGTCCATACTCTCTCTCTCTCTCTCTCTCTCTCTCTCTCTTTCTCTCTGTCTTGATTGTCTCTGTCTGCTTGCAAATAAATAAAATATTTTTTTACAAAAAGAATACTGCCAGGCATAGTGGCGCACACCTTTAATCTCAGCACTTGGGAGACAGAGGTAAAAGATTCACTGTGAGTTCAAGGCCATCCTGAGACTACAGAGTGAATTCCAGGTCAGCCTGGGCTACAGTGAGACCCTACCTGAAAAAACAAAAAAAGAAAAAGAATACTGGGGCTGGAGACATGCCTTAGCAGTTAGGGCACTTGCCTGCAAAGCCAAAGGACCTTGGTTCAATTCCCCAGGACCCACGTAAACCAGATACACAAGGTGGCGCATGCGTCTGGAGTTTGCTTACAGTGGCTGGAGGCCCTGGAATGCCCATTCTCTTCTCCCTCTCTCTGTCTCTTTCTCTCTGTGCCTCTCTCTCAAATAAATAAGTAAATAAAAATGAAATATTTTTTAAAAGAATAAGAACCTGGAATGGTACTGCACCCTTGTAATCTCAGCACTCAGGAGGCTGAATAAGAAGGATCATGAAAAAAAAAAAAGAAGAAGGATCATGAGTTCAAGGCCAACAAGGACTACATAGCAAGACCATCAAAAAAAGAAAGAAAGAAAGAAAGAGAGAGAGAGAGAGAGAGAGAGAGAGAGAGAAGAGAGAAAAGAAACAAAGAAACAAAAACAAAACAAAAAAGAACACTTTGGGGCTGGAGAAATGGCTCAACAGGTAACAGTGTTTGCCATGCAAACCTAAGGACCTGAGATGACCTGACTTACTCTGAGTTGGAGTCGCAGCACCTACATAAGCAGCTGGGTGTGGCCAAGCGTGCCTATAACCCTAGTCCTGGGGGGGTTGGACGGTCAGCCCATCTGACCAAAAACAGTAGCTCTGGACTCAGTGAGAGACTCCCTCTCAAGAAAACAAGCAGATGAGCTAGAGCAGGACACCTGATGTTCTCCTTCCCCTAGCCTCTGTACGCATGTGCACACACAAGTGCACACACCATATGTACAACACACATCACATACATACTATATTCACACATGCTAAAAAGAGACTATTTTATTTAATCACTGATGTAAATAAGAAGGCAGTATCACTTGTACCATAGGTAGAACATATGAAAAAAAAAAGTAGGGGCTGGGGAAATGGCTTAGTGGTTAAGGCGTTTGTTTGCCTGTGAAGCCTAAGGACCCCAGTTCAATTCCCCAGTACCCACATGAGCCAGATGTGCAAGGGGGCACATGCATCTGGAGTTTGTTTGTAGTGGCTAGAGGCCTTGGCATGCCCATTCTCTCTTTCTCTCTATCTACATCTTTCTCTCTCTCTCCCTCTCAAATAAATAAATAAATAAATAAAAATTTTAAAAAAAAAGTAAGGGGCTGGAGAGATGGCTTAGTGGTTAAGGCATTTGCCTGCAAAGCCAAAGGATCCTGGTTCGACTCTCCAAGACCCACGTAAGCCAGATGCACAAGGGGGCGCATGCATCTGGAGTTTGTTTGCAGTGGCTGGAGGCCATGGTGTGCCCATTCTCTCTCTCTCTCTCTCTTTCTTCCTCTGCCTCATTCTCTCTCTCAAATAAATAAATAAAACTAATTTTTTTTAAGGCAAGAGAAGCAAATTCAATCCTAGCACTTGGGAGGCTGAGGAAGGAGGATTCCCCATGAGTTCAAGGCCAGCCTGGGGCTACAGAGTGAGTTCCAGGTCAGCCTGAGCTAGAGTGAGACACTGCTTTCAAAAAAAAAGGAGGAGGAGGAGGAGAAAGTTTCACACTGTAAGAGTCGTAATTCAGAACCATGTCCATGATCCACCTATCGTGTCCCAAACCACCATGTTGAACCTTCTGAAACAAAGCAGGCAGCCTGTACTGAGGAGCTACCTGGGGTAGCTCAAAAGCCAAACTCCTCCCTCTAGTCTCCAAATTCTCAGAGGCCCCTTTCTCCCTCTGACTTGAGCTCCTCCCACCACCATCACCCAACCCTAGCCACAGTGGCCTTAAGTAGAGTAAGCAGGCTCCTGTCTCAGGGCTTGTCAGTCTTCCTGTGTATTTGTTAAATAATTGTTGTGAACCAAATCGAATATTAGATATTTCTATGACCTCACTTGATCCTCACCGTAATCTAAACAGGTCAATATTGTTTCCATTTTTCAGAAGATTACTGAGTGGTTACACATCTACACAAGATCATAAGCAAAAAGCTCTTGTGGCCGAGCGTGGTAGCGCACACCTTTAATCTCAGCACTCGGGAGCCAGAGGTGGGAGGATCACCATTAGTTCGAGGCCACCCTGAAACTACATAATGAATTCCAGGTCAGCCTGGGCCAAAGAAAGACCCTACCTTGAAACAAAACAAACAAACAAACAAAAAAGCTCTTGTGACCAAATGAGCCAGGTGTGTGTGATGGTGCACATCTGTAATCCCAGCATTCCCAGGCTGAGGTATGTAGATCCTAAGTTCAAGGGCAGCCTGGGCTACATAGCAAAAAAATAACAGCAGGGCTGGAGAGGTTGCTCAGTGGTTAAAGGGGAAGTCTCTTTGAGAGGAGACCTGCAGGGAGCGAGGAAGCAAAGCAGCGTGCTCTGCGCGCACCATTGAGCCGAGCACGCGGTGGGAAGGCCTGAGGCCAGAGCTCACGGACCCACCTGAGAATCAGAGAGGAAGAATGACGCTAAAGCCAGAGAGGGAAAGGGGCCTGTGGGAGCACGGGGGTCCCTGCAAGGACCTTGACTTAAGAGGCAGGTCCAGCAGAGAAGGTGGGCTGGACCCCAGCTTGGCAGAAAATGAAGCCTGGGATGGGGTGTGGTTCTGTTCCCTTTCTTGGATTTCTGGCCTCAGACTGGGACCAATCCATCTGCAGTTCCTCTTCCAGATCCAAATTCAAATTCTGCTCCCGTGGTTGCACTGATCTGGGTCCACGCATACAACAATGCCTCGTCTGTCACGACGGGCAGACGTGAAGATCAACTACGAGCAGGGAAAAAGCTTAGATAGTGTGCCCAGGTCTGCAGAGGCCCTCGGTGCCGAGTGGGAGGAGCTGCGTGGGTTCATATTGTTAGCGTGCTCGCTCAGCAGTTGTTTTGTTGTTGCTTTGCTTGTGTTTTGGTTTGTTTTAGTGTTTTCAGACAGTTTTAAAAAGTAGCCCAGCCAGGCATGGTGGCACACGCCTTTAATCCCAGCACTGGGGAGGCAGAGGTAGGAGGATCTCCATGAGTTCGAGGCTGCCCTGAGACTACATAGTGAATTCCAGGTCAGCCTGGGCCAGAGTGAAACCCTACCTCGAGAAACCAAAACAAAACAAAATTTAAAAATAGCCCAGGCTGATCTCGAATTCCCAGTTCTCTTGATTCAGGTCTCAAGTGCTGGGGTAACAGGCATATGCCACCATGTTCTGGCATACAGGTGTTGAACACACACACACACACACACACACACACACACACCTGTCCTGAAGCACTCCCTCCCCTGACTGCAGGTCACAGGGAGGTGGGCCGCCTTGCATGACCAGCAGGAACGGGTTTCCCCATGGCTAGCTGGGTGGCCTCCGGCACCTCTCTCCCTCCCTGAGCCATCATCTGTGAGGGTGATGATGAAGGTACCTGCCCCACGGGGAGCTGGTGAGGATGGAGTGAATCACTTCTGTAAAGTGCTTAGCATAGATCTAGGAAGCACCCAGCAAAAGGTGGTGGTGAGTGTCCCACCCAAACTCCTCCCCCTGTTCTTGAAACTGGCCCTTCCTCTGGGCTCCTGCCTGGCCTGGCGCCACCCAGCTAAACAAGACATGTCTCATTCTCATTCTGTGGCTGGTCCCAGGTTGGCTGAAATGCCAGACACATGTGCTTGGCCTTGACCTCTCTTGGCCTCGCTGCTGGAACCTCTCTTAGTCTAAGGTCTAAGGGGAGATGGATGTGAAACAAGTAATAGTTGTGATGTGACTACAAAGTGCCGTGGCAACAGGAAGGACGAGCCATGAGAGAATGGTCAGCAAGGATGGACATTCAGACTGGGGGATGGAGGCAGCTGTGACCTGAAGGGTGGGGAGGAAACAGAGGCGACAGCAGGCACTGGAGAACATTCCAGAAGAGGGCAGAAAAGGCCCCAGACAAGAGGGTCCTGGGCGTCTTCCTTGCCTTCAGAACTTACTCTTGGCTCCTCTTTTCAGAAACCCCACGCAAGCAACCCAGAAGGAAAGTATGCATAGAACTAGTCTGTGTGAGCTTTAGCTTAATAAAAAAATAATAATGATATTGCCATTGCAAAATAGTCACTGTAGGATTCCTTCCAGCAGAGGGGGTCTGATCCAGAGTTGACCTCTAAGTGCCTGATACAGATGAGTGGTTCTGTTAAAGTGCAGCTCACAGACTGCAGATATACTTCGAAATGCATCAAAAATATATTGAGAAGCCGGGCGTGGTGGCGCACGCCTTTAATCCCAGCACTCGGGAGGCAGAGGTAGGAGGATCACTGAGAGTTCGAGGCCACCCTGAGACTACATAGTGAATTCCAGGTCAGCCTGAGCCAGAGTGAGACCCTACCTCGAAAAACCAAAAAATATATATATATATATTGAGGGGTTGGAGAGATGGCTTAGTGGCTAAGGTGCTCACCTGCGAAGCCTAAGGACCCAGGTTCAACTCCCAGATCCCACGTAAGCCTGACACACAAGGTGCTGCATGCACAAGGTCAGATATGCACACAAGGTGGTGCATATGTCTGGAGTTCGATTGGAGGTCCTGGTGTGCCAATTATCTCCCTCTCTCTGTCTCATAAAAAGAGCCAGGCCATGGTGGCACATGTCTTTAATCCCAGCACTCGGGAGACAGAGGTAGAAGGATCGCCATGAGTTCAAGGCCACCCTGAGACTATATAGTGAATTCCAGGTCAGCTTGGGTTAGAGTGAGACCCTACCTCGAAAAATCAAAATAATAATAGTAATAGTAGTAGTAATAATAATTTTAAAAAAAAGAAAAGAAAGACAGGCATGGTGGCACACGCCTTTAATCCCAGCACTCGGGAGGCAGAGGTAGGAGATTAGCTGTGAGTTCAAGACCACCCTAGGACTACAGAGTGAATTCCAGGTCAGCCGGGACTAGAGTGAGACCCTACCCAAAAAAAACAAAAAGAAGAAAAGAAAAAAAAAATGTTGATTCTGCAGTGGAAGCCTGTGAGCCCAGCAACAGGAAGTGGAGGCAGGAGGACCAAGTGTTCTGTTAGTAAATTAGTTTTACTGATTGAGACAGGGTCTAATTACATAGCTCTGGCGGACCGTGAGCTTGCAGTGATCCTCCTAAGTGCTGCGATTACAGATGAGCACCGTCACCCTTGACAAGAACCAAGAGTTTGAGGTCAGCCTGGGCTACATACACCATGAGGCCCTGTCTCCAAAATATAAACGGGCGTGGTGGCGCACGCCTTTAATCCCAGCATTCAGGAGGCAGAGGTAGGAGGATCGCTGTGAGTTCGAGACCACCCTGAGACTGCATAGTGAATTCCATGTGAGCCTGGGCTAGAGTGAGACTCTACCTCAGAAAAAAAAAATTTTTTAATGTCATGTGTCTAGATGGGTGGCGTGGGATCACACAAGTGTAAGTAAAAACATGAACGGTAGATTGAAGTGGAGAAAATGTGGGTGTCCATTGTAAAAATCTTTTTTTTTTTTTTTTTTTGCATGTTTAAAACATTCTCAAAATAAAATCCTGTGGAAAAGGGAAAGAACAGATGCAATGAAATGATGGTATTCTACAAAATATGAAAAAGGGTCATGAATATAGTGTCAGGAATATCACCCTGATTGTGCAAATGCAGGTTCAATCTCTGTCCAGGTGTGTCTCTCAGCTCCTACTCCGTCACTACGCTACGTCCTGTTTATGCGCCTGTCTCCCCAGGAAGACTAGCTTCCTCTAGAGCAAGCAGCCTGTCTTAGTCGGAGTAAGGCGATGGGTGGGATTTGGGAACAGGAAACAGCAATCCTAACCCACCCGCAGACACTACCTCCTGCATAAGGCAGGTTCTCCTGGGTCCTGGAGAGGAAGCAAACCACCCACAGATACCTGCTCTGGGTGAGAACTCAGGTATCCTAGAGCCTGGGGTGGGGCTTGGGGGCTGGCAGAGAGAGTGGGGGGTAACTATGAGGGACAACATTCTGATAATGGTCTGGGTCCCTGGGTGCAGGTCCACAGCTTTCCTTCTAGTGACCCCAGAATTGCCCTCGACCGGCACAGCCTCCGTTTCCTCATGACGCAAGGTGCTGAGAGGCTGCTGCGCTCGGCTGTGAAGGATGCATGTTTGCTTACTGAGAGGCTTTGCGCAAGCGCTGTAATCTGAAGATGCTCGGTACATACTGGTCTCTATCATTATTGCCCTGGGTCTAGTGGGGTCCACAGGACTGAGCTCCAGGCCTTCTGTGTTTCCATCCATGACCCTGGTGAAGAGGCCCTCCCTTCTGCCATCAGCTTGTGTTCTGCCTGAGCGTCTGTCCTCACCCTTCCTCCTTCCTTCCTTCCTTCCTTCCTTCCTTCCTTCCTTCCTTCCTTCCTTCCTTCCTTCCTTCCTTTTTTGAGGTAGGGTCTCACTCTAGCCCAGGCTGACCTGGAATTCACTATGTAGTCTCAGGGTGGCCTCGAACTCCTACCTCTGCCTCCCAAATGCTGGGATTAAAGGCGTGCGCCACCCCGCCCGGCTGTCCTCCCCTTTTCGTCCCCCAAGAATCTCTTCCACCAGCATCTTTGTCTTTCCCTTGTTCCCCACTTCCTCCCCTCCAGTGATGCTGAACGGAATAGTGTTTATGTCTCTGAGGCCACTTCTCTCCCTCCACTAACTGGACATGTAACCTCAGTCCAGTTTCACAACCAGTACAAGCCTCCACATGCTTTCCTATTTAATGGGGATAATAACAAAATCTTTACTTAACTGGGTGGTTGGAGGATTCCGTGAGGTCATGCCTGGAAAGTGCCCAGCACATCTTCATTGTGCAATGAACACAGCTTCCATTGTGGCTCCTTGGGTACCACATGCCCCACCCCACAGGCAGTGGCTCCCCTGCCTGTCTGGGTGTCTGTCCCAGTGCCGAGCACAAACACTGCACACTAGCCAAATGTGACTTGACCCTGGGAACTGCCCTGTCTGAGCCAATCAGCCCCAAATATCCAGTTCTCCATCCTACCAAACAGATCCCAGTTCCTTCCACCAAGTGACAAAAGAAAATGTAAGCCCCTGCCCCACCCTGCCCATCATCTTCAGGGAGCACAGTCAGTCATGATGAGAGAGGACAGTGTGTCACGTTTATTCACGAGTCTCAGCATGGCCCCCTCCAGGGCCTCCAGGAAGCTGCTCCCCCACCCCCAGCTCCCCCAGGACAGTTCAGCTACTTTGACAACAGGAGCGTCCCGTTGCCTGAGCATCAGTTCAGGGCATGATGTTTGCGACGGTCTGGAAGAGAGGAGAGAAGGAGTGAATATACATGAGGGGGGCACCCCACCCCTGCTCTTGAGAACGGACAGAATGAATGGCTGCTCCCGCCCAAGACTTGTTGATGGTCTAGGGAAAGTCTTAAGAAAGGCAGTACCTTCATTTGGGGACAAAAGGGAGCCCACCCTCCCAGGTAGATGGTTAAGGGGCCTCCATAAGAGCCAAAAGTTCCCTATCTGTGTCACTCGGGGGATCTTTTGAGATCCCCATCGCTTGAGGACAAAGGAAAGTGCCTGACCTGGGCTGTCTCACACCCTCGGCTCTGTACCCCAATCTCGGCTCTGTACCCCAATCTCGAGCACAGCAGATGCAGGACTGTGGACCCAGAGCAAGGACGGGATTTCACAGAGGTCTTTAAACTCTCAGTCAGGGAGAGGGCAGGGTGCTCCCTCTCCATTAAGTGCCTACCACCCGACACCCCCAGGCAAGGAGGCAAAGATATCACAGAGGAGCTATGTGGGAGGAAAGCAGCCACCTCTAGGAAGTGAAGGGAGATGAGGAGGAGTGCACAGGCACGTGAAGGCAGGTTTCGGCAGCCCGCCCTCCCTGGCACCCAAATGCACAGGTGCCCTAGAGGTTCTTTCTGCCAGCTTATGTTTGCTCAGCGGGGAGGGAAACATCCAGAAGTTGCAAACAGGTGACGACAGAGACAACCAGAGCTGGGAGAACAGGTCGGATGGTGTCTTCAGAACTGAGTCTCCCCACAAGTAAACTGTCCTCAAGAAGAAGGGGAAGGGGCGCAAGATGGCAGAGCAAAATGGAGGAGCCGCGCAGGTTCTCACCTTCCACAGAGCTGGAAAGTTGATGAATGGCTTGTTGACCGAGGCCTGGGATTCAAGGACAAAGTCAGTCGCTGGCTCCACCCAGTCACTATCCTTGGGGTGTATCAAGTGCCCTCCCCACAGCCCGCGCCACCAAACCCATGCTGCACCCACAAGACTTACTCCAGATGCCAATGGGGTAGTTGCGGCCCCTCCGTGCTGAACCGTATGCCCGCCTTGATGACCTCCCTGTGGACAAAGCCTGGACCATTATTGGCATCCCACCGCCCTCCACTTCCCTCATTCCCTGTCCCCAGGGACCATCTCTCTCTAGGATGACTGGGGTTCGAGTGGGAGGCCCAGGCTGACCTCCTGGATCCTTCACTTACTGTGCTAAGAGGCAACCCAAAACTCAGGCTGCTATGGGATTTGTGAGAGACTCCAGAGGGGGTGTCTGTCTCTTCTTGACTCTTCTCTCCCAAACCCGCCTTTATTTTAGCATTAGGGAACCATTCCCATCTTGGAAAAAGGAAAACACAGAGGGCCTGCATGGACCACCTGGTACCTTCCAATCACCTTCATCCACACAGTCTAATCTCAAGCCTAACTCAGCTCATCCCTAACCTTGGTCCACTGCGTCACTCGGCAGAGCCACCCCAGCTGCACCCCTGCCCTCAGCTGCTCTTGCCACCCTCCAGCATCAACTTGGACAGTCTGACTCAATGTCCTCGGTACCCAGGACTCTCTTTGGTCTCTTTCTCCCCACCCAGTCCTTCCTGCCTCCCTCCTGATAGCAGATGCGACTGTGGACTCTGAGGCTCAGGCCCATCCTCAGAATGGTGGTCCCAGCTCCCTGATCCAAAAAAATGACTGTTCATGGAATGCCGAGAAAATGGAATGGGGCCGTGCAGGAGCCAGGCTTGGGCTGGTCCCCAGACCTCCTCCTTGGTGTCTGTTCTGTAGGGAACGTCTTGCCTGGCCCTCAGCATCTGGTCTCTCTATGTAAATGGGTAATCAGGTGAGCAGAGGAGAGAGAATCAGACTCGTGTCTCTCCAGCTAAACATTCGTGTGACGTGTGACAGAGGCAAATCCTCTCATCCTCTCTGAGCCTTATCTGAGCATCAGGGAGTCCGCACTGTCGCCTTGCCTCAGCTACCTCCAAGGGTTGTTATGAAGATGAGAGAGAACAGAGCTTATCTCCAAAGCTGTTCTTGCACTCTGCATTTTCTTTCTTTTTTTTTTTTTTAATTGAGAGAGGCAGAAAGAGAAGGAGAGGAAGACAGATAGAGAATGGGTGCGCCAGCAGCCTCTCAGCCACTGTGAACGAACTCCAGATGCATGCGCCCCCTTGTGGGCAAGTGCGGCATTGCGCCCTTGCATCACTTCGCATCTGGCTAAACGTGGGACCTGGAGATTGGAACCAACATTCTTAGGCTTAGCAGGCAGGTGCCTTAACCATTAAGCCATCTCTCCAGCCCAGCACTCTGCATTTTCACAACACCCATTCTGTTAGTGCCTGAGTGGTCAGATGTCAAAACTGCTTCCTGTTTCCAAGAGAGGAACCACTTTAGGCTTCCTTATCTATGAGGGCAGCTTTCTGAGGGTGGGACTCTTACACACTGTCGAAGGTGGTGCTTTGCAGATAAGATAGTTTAATCCATCTGGCCAGCTGGCCACCAGCTCTTTAGTAAGAAGAGATGGAGAAGGTAGGAGTGGAACATAGTAATATGGCTGCCCAAACAAAGGCGACCTGGGTTCCCCCAAATATCCCAAGGGTTTATAACATCTCCCTCCCCCAGTTCCCTTCTCCCCAGTTTTCCCACCTCTGTTCACCTACATTCAGCAGCTGGTTGGCCTCCTTGCTGGCTTGGTTGACCCCATTATGAACATCCTGCTGCAACCTGTCCACTTCCTTCCCGGCCTGGCCAGCAGCATAGTGGACACCTTGGCCAAGTTTCTCCGATTCCTTTCCGGCCTGACCAGCAGCATGGTTGACCCCTTGGCCAAATTTCTCTGCCTCCTTCCCGGCCTGGTTGACCCCAGCATGGACCTCATGGACCACTTTATCTGCTTCCTTTCCAGCCTGTTCAACGGCATGGTGGACACCCTGGCCAAACTGCCCCGCCTCCTTCCCAGCCTGGTTCACCCCAAAATAGGCACCATGGATCACTCTGTCTCTCTCTAGCCCAGCCTGCCCTGCAGCGTAAAAACCACCTTGGCCAAACTGCTCTGCCTCTGCAGCAGCATGGCTCAGTCCATTATCAACCCCCTGGACCACTTTCCCTCCCTCCTTCCCAGCCTGACCCAAAGCATGGTGGGCACCCTGACCAAACTTATCTGCCTCCTTCCCAGCCTGACCAAAAGCATGGTGGGCACCCTGACCAAACTTATCTGCCTCCTTCCCAGCCTGACCCAAAGCATGGTGGGCACCCTGACCAAACTTATCTGCCTCCTTCCCAGCCTGACCAAAAGCATGGTGGGCACCCTGACCAAACTTATCTGCCTCCTTCCCAGCCTGACCAAAAGCATGGTGGGCACCCTGACCAAACTTATCTGCCTCCTTCCCAGCCTGACCAAAAGCATGGTGGGCACCCTGACCAAACTTATCTGCCTCCTTCCCAGGCTGACCAAAAGCATGGTGGGCGCCCTGACCAAACTTATCTGCCTCCTTCCCATGCTGACCAAAAGCATGGTGGGCGCCCTGACCAAACTTATCTGCCTCCTTCCCAGGCTGACCAAAAGCATGGTGGGCGCCCTGACCAAACTTATCTGCCTCCTTCCCAGGCTGACCAAAAGCATGGTGGGCACCCTGACCAAACTTATCTGCCTCCTTCCCAGGCTGACCAAAAGCATGGTGGGCACCCTGACCAAACTTATCTGCCTCCTTCCCAGGCTGACCAAAAGCATGGTGGGCACCCTGACCAAACTTATCTGCCTCCTTCCCAGGCTGACCAAAAGCATGGTGGGCACCCTGACCAAACTTATCTGCCTCCTTCCCAGGCTGACCAAAAGCATGGTGGGCACCCTGACCAAACTTATCTGCCTCCTTCCCAGGCTGACCAAAAGCATGGTGGGCACCCTGACCAAACTTATCTGCCTCCTTCCCAGGCTGACCAAAAGCATGGTGGGCACCCTGACCAAACTTATCTGCCTCCTTGCCAGGCTGACCAAAAGCATGGTGGGCACCCTGACCAAACTTATCTGCCTCCTTCCCAGGCTGACCAAAAGCATGGTGGGCACCCTGACCAAACTTATCTGCCTCCTTGCCAGGCTGACCAAAAGCATGGTGGGCACCCTGACCAAACTTATCTGCCTCCTTCCCAGGCTGACCAAAAGCATGGTGGGCACCCTGACCAAACTCATCTGCCTGCTTCCCAGCCTGACCAAAAGCATGGTGGGCACCCTGACCAAACTTATCTGCCTCCTTCCCAGCCTGACCAAAAGCATGGTGGGCACCCTGACCAAACTTATCTGCCTCCTTCCCAGCCTGACCAAAAGCATGGTGGGCACCCTGACCAAACTTATCTGCCTCCTTCCCAGCCTGACCAAAAGCATGGTGGGCACCCTGACCTAACCTCCCAGCCTCATTCCCAGACTGGCCCAAAGCATGGTGAGCGCCCTGGCCAAACCTCCCTGCTTCACTTCCTGCCTGGTTGACCCCATGGTGGACCCCATGATGGATTATTTTGTCTGCCTCCTTCCCAACCTGTCCAGCAGCATGGTTGACCCCATGGGCAAGCTTCTCTGCTTCCTTTTCTGCTTGTCCAGCGCCATTGTTGATCCCATGGGCTACTTTGTCCAAACCGTGCTCCACCTCCTTGCCAGCATGGCTCCCCATGTTGCTAAGTCCAGTGAAAGCTTTCTCCACTTCCCTTCCAGCTTGAGTGATGCCATTGTTGATGCTTTCCAGGGCCTTGCCCACCTCTCTCTCCGCGTTGCTCAGCCCCCTGTTGATCCCTTCAATGACCTTCTCAATGGGGCCTTCATTAGTTGCCCATCCAGGGAGGGCCCCCAGGAGCAATAGGAGGCAGCAGGACCTGAGCAAACTGGCAAGATACATATTGTTGGGAAGGTGGGAAGAATGCAGAGAGGAGCCAGGGAAGCGAGCCTGCTATTTATCCTCCACCTCCCACCCTCCTCTCCACCCCTTATGACTCAATTGCCCCTGTGAGACACTGACTTGGTCCCCAGTGAGGGAACTATTTCCCAGGAAGATTTGGGATTGAGCAATGAAAAGGGGGAGGGAGGTGTGGTGAGTCACATACGGAGAAGGCGCTGGCATCTTTACTCCTGCCCCGCTCAGGCCCTCCACCCCACAGGAGGGTGTCTATCCTGCCAGCCACCTCCTGTTTTCATTCCTCACCCACTATCCAGCCTCCTGGCTCTCAAACCCTCCTTCAGCCACCCTCCGTCTCTGATGGCCCTGTTGATTCTCTTACGGATCTGTGCATCCACCTTTCCCAACGGGAAGGGTCTGGAAAGATGGTAAGCACATCGGGGGAGAAGGCAGAAGTCCAGGAGTTGGAGGAGTCCTCAGACTTTGCTCCTGTGGCTGCCCCGCCCACCCTCACTCTGCTGCAGCCACATGGCCTTGGCCCCATCCTCAGACACCCCCACCACACTCACGGCCACCCCATAGCCTTGCACCCAATCTTTTCTCTGCCTAGAACACAGAAGCTAGAGCTAGCTACATATGGCAGAATCGGCCCAGGCTCAGATGCCAGTATCCCAAAAAGCCCCCTTGACTGTCCCTGAATATAACATGGTATCACAGGCATGGCAATTACACTCTGCAATACCATCCTTTTGTTTCTACAGCACTTATCACATTCCAAAATCATATTTACTTTTTATAGTGTGCCTCACCTGCCAGATTGTAAATTTCCTGCAAATAAGGCTTTTGTACCGAATACTGCTATATCCCCAGCTTCTCAAACATTAACTGGGGCTCAGTAGGTGTTTATAGGTGGAACACATGGATGGGTTAGAAGTCAAGGAAAGAATCCACACTTCCACCTGCCTCACAGGGTCCTAGAGGGGTGCCCAGGTCCCCAGAGCCCCATACGGTCACTTCAGGAGGGTGGCAGACTTGGAACCAGGATCACGAGCCCATCATGGAACCCAGGCCTCGTGCCTCCCAGCCCCTGGGCAAGGGCAGGAGCTGAGTGCCATGAACAGGGAGAGGATGCAGTGTCTCCAGAAAAGCCGGTCGAGGCAGCCACTGGGAGGTCCCGAAGACCTAGGGCAGCAGGAGCTGTCTGGAGCACGTGAGTCAGGCCAGGACCTTTTCCTTCCTGCCTTCCTCCCCTAGGGCCTCTGGAGCTCCCACCTGAAGCCCCCATGTTGAGCACAGAGCCTAGTCTGGGGTGAAGGAAGGCCGGGAGGTGGCAGACCCAGAGAGCATAGGTGCCTGGGGGCTAGTTGGGAGGGAGGCAAGCAGTAGCCAGTGGGTGGGGACAGTTGGGGGCAGGGGCAAAAGATATTTGGGTTTTGATACCAACGGTGAGGTCTAGTGAGGGGGTGGAAGTGGGAAAGCCATGCTCGGAGGAATGCACAGGGTGTGCACCAGTGGGGGTGGTAGAGTTATGTGTGTGGGTGCCCAGGTGTGGTTGGTAATAGGGACATGCTTTCTGCCTTTGCTCAAACCAGGACACAAGGTGGTCCCCTAAAAGGACCAAAGGTCCCACCCAGAACCAAGCATCCCAAAGACCCAGAAACGTCTGCCATCCCTGGCTCTGCCAACAGAGTGTGACTAATCGGGCCACCTCTACAAGCTTGGTTGGGCTCATCTGAGCTGGTCCTCATTTCATGTTCAGGTGACAAGGGCAGATCCCCGGGCAATGTCAGGTGTGACACTCCCGCCGGGGCAGTCCCCAGATGATGGCGAGTCCTAGGCTCAGGCAAAGCTAGGCAAGGAAGCATGCTTCAGAACCCTAACCACCCCAAGACTGACAAGTGGGGCTTGTCCTCGTGAAATGAACTCCTTGCTTTCTGTGGTTGTTTGTTTTGAGGCAGGGTCTCATGTAGCCCAGGCTGCTCTCACACTTGCTATGTAGCCCACACTGGCCTTGAACTCCTGACCCTCCTGCCAACAGAACATGAGATTGCCAGGGAGCACACCTCATTGGCACTTCATCTTTTCTTTTCCATTCCCCACCCCACACCATGCTCCTCCATCCTCCATCAGCCCCAGTCTCGCTCTGTAGCATTTGTTCACATTTGGGACGGTCAGAGTCAGGACTTCGGCATCTATTTCCATAACCCAGATGGGTCTGTGTTTGTTTTGCCCATCAGCACTCTCGCTGGCTCGGGTGATAGGACAAGGTGGCTGTGTTGGTGGTATCTTAGACAAAATCAAGGATTCTCCTGCCTCAGCCTCCCAAGTGTTACAATGACAGGTATGCACCACCACACCAGTTTTGATCCTCTATTTTTTACCAAAAATTTCTCCAGTGGCACCTGGGGCTTTTTGTTTCTTCCTTTGTCATTTTTGGAACTGAGAATTGAACCTAGAGCCTCACGCATGTTAGGCAAGTGCTCTGTCCCAGCCATTTTTAAAAAAAATTTTATTTAATTTTGAGGCAGGGGGCTAGGTAGATGGCTCAGCAGTTAAAAGTGGTTGCTTCTAAGCCGGGCATGGTGGCGCAGGCCTTTAATCCCAGCACTCGGGAGGCAGAGGTAGGAGGATCGCCATGAGTTCAAGGCCACCCTGAGACTACACAGTGAATTCCAGGTCAGCCTGGGCCAGAGTGAGACCCTACCTCAAAAAACCAAAAAAAAAAAAAAAAAAAAAGTGGTTGCTTCTAATGCCTTCAAGTCCAGATTCAAATCCTCATTACTCACATAACAAAGTGGTGCATACATCTGGAGTTCATTTACAGTAGCAAGAGGTCCTGGCGCATCCATTCTCTTTCTATCTCTGTCTCTGTATCTCTGATCACAAATAAATAAACATTAATTTTGAGACAGGATCTCATGTAGCCCAATCTGTCATCAAATTTGCTGTAGCTGATGTTGACCTTGAACTTCTGATCTTCTTGACTCCTTCTCACAAATTCTAGGAAATACAGGTATGAACCACCATGTCCAACCATTTTTATTTTTTGAGGCAGGGTCTCCCTAAGTTGCTCAGGCTGGTCTTGAACTCACTCAGCAACCCAGGAAGGCCCTGACCTCTTAGGGTCCTCCTGCCTCAGCCTCTCTGGTAGCTGAGGTGACAGGAGTGAGCCTCCAGGCCCATGGAATTTACGTTTTCAGATGTGCTCCTGTGAAGTTGTTTCCTTTTAAAGTCAGGCCTTCCCATACAGGCTTCCATCTTGCTGGGTTTTCTCCTCCCTGTGTGTTTAACAGATTCCCCCCACCCTGTTATTTGATTAATCATCTGATTTGGGGGAGCTTGGTTCACTGAAATTGTCTCCATTTTCCTCCGTTGTTTTGTGTTTTTACCAATGTTGCTTGTTTGCTTTTGAGACAGGGTTTCATCTAATTCATGATGGCTTGGAACTTGTTATATAGCCAAGGATGACCTGGAACACCTTATCTTCCTGCCTCTACCTCTAGAGGTGGGCATGCACCACCACACCCATAAATTTGCAGTTATTTTTGTTGTTATTGAGAGAGATAGAGATAGATTCAGAGAGAGAGGGAGAGAGAATAGGCACACCAGGGCCTCCTGCCACCGCAAACAAACTCCAGATGTATACGCCCCTTTGTGCACCTGGCTTTACGTGGGTTCTGAGACAACCCAGGCTGTCAGGTTTTGCCTTAAATGGCTAAGCCATCTCTCAAGCCCCTGGCTGTGTTCTTAAAACAAGGTCTCATGTAGCCTATGTTGACCTTGAACTTTCACTCTTCCCTACCTCAGTCCCCAGAATAATGGCATTATAGGTGTGTGCCACCATGCCTGGCTTCATCCAATTTACTTTCAGTTCCACTTCTCTAGGGCCAGCCAAGCAGGAGAGAATGTCACCTACTCCTGTACCCTGGCCTTGCTTGACAGACTAAGTTTACCTGGGGATTTGGAGGAAACTGAGGTGAGGTCAGTCTCTGTGATTTCTTTTTCTAGCTTCCACCCATCTCTCTCACATGGTGACTGAATAGAACAAACCCCCACACCCCCTTGGTCACAGCTGCGTGTCAACCAGCTCTGCAGGTGAAGGTGCCCATCTGTGAGTCAGTGATGTGCAAGCAAGCCCCCACCCTGGGGCTTGAGAGGAGACAGCCGCTTATGCCCTTGCTCTCCCCCAGATGTGTACTGAAAGCTTGCTCTGTAAACCAGGCAGGGTGGCCCATGCCTGCAATCCCAGCACTTGGGAGGCTGACACAGGTGGATTACAGCAAGTCTGAGGTCAGCCTCAGCTATAGAGTGAGACTCTGTCTCAAGAAGCCTAAAAAGAATAAGAGGAGGATGCCGGGCGTGGTGGCACACGCCTTTAATCCCAGCACTCGGGAGGCAGAGGTAGTAGGATCACCGTGAGTTCGAGGCCACCCTGAGACTACATATGAATTTCAGGTCAGCCTGGACTAGAATGAGACCCTACCTCAAAAAACAAAAACAAGAAAGCCGGGCGTGGTGGTGCACGCCTTAAATCCCAGCACTCAGGAGGCAGAGGTAGGAGGATCTCCATGAGTTCGAGGCCACCCTGAGACTACATAGTTAATTCCAGGTCAGCGTGGGCCAGAGTGAGACCTTACCTCGAAAAAAAAAAAAAAAAAGAGTAGTCGTTAGGATTTTTTAAATACTTTATTTATTTATTTATTTATGAAAGAAAGAGGCAGAGAGAGAGAGAGAGAGAATGGATGCACCAGGGCCTCTAGCCACTGCAAATGAACTCCAAATGCAGGCACCACCTTGTACATCTGGCTTATGTGGGTACTGGGGAATCAAACCTGGGTCCTTAGGCTTCTCAGGTCCCACGTTAGCCAGATGCACATAGTGGCGCAAGCATCTGGAATTCGTTTGCAGTGGCTAGAGGCCCTGGCAAGCCCATTCTCACATTCTCTTTCTCTCTCTTTCTCTCTCCCTCTCTCTAATAAATAAATAAATAAATTTTTTTTAATCTTAAAAAAGAAATAGAGAGTAAGAAAGGGACAGCTAGAGAGAGAGAATGAACACACCAGGGCTTCTACTCACTGCAAATGAACTCCAGACACATGGGCCACCTTGTGCATCTGACTTACATGGGTCCTGTGGGACTGAGCCTGCCTGAGTCTTTTTTTTTTTTTTTTTTTTTTTTTGGTTTTTGCAAGGTAGGGTCTCACTCTGGTCCAGGCTGACCTGGAATTAACTATGTAGTCTCAGGGTGGCCTCGAACTCTCAGCGATCCTCCTACCTCTGCCTCCCGAGAGCTGGGATTAAAGGCGTGCGCCACCACGCCCGGCTTTTTTTTTTTTTAATTATTATTTTTTATTGACATCTTCTATACTTACAAACAAAAAAAAGCACCTGATATTTCCGTCCCCTCCCCCCATTCCACTTTAGAACTCCAATATCCATCATATCCCCTCCCTCTCTCCATTAGTCTCTCTTTTAATTTGATGTCATCATCTTTTTCTTCTATTTTGAGGGTCTTGCGGAGGTATTGCTAATGCCTGAGTCTTTAGGGTTCCCAGACAAGCACCTTAACCACCAAGCCAGAATGTTGTTTGTCTGCTTATTTGTTTGTTTGTTTGTTTGTTTGTTTGTTTGTTTCAAAGTAGGGTTTCACTCTAGTCCAGGCTGACCTGGAATTCACTATATAGTCTCAGGGTGGCCTTGAACTCATGGTGATCCTCCTACCTCTGCTGGGATTAAAGGCGTGTGCCACTACACCTGGCTAAAGCAAATATTCCAATAAAATGAGCGATGTGAATTTTTTGGTGTTAAAAATTCTGGTCACAGCTGGGCGTGGTGGCACACGCCTTTAATCCCAACACTCGGGAGGCAGAGGTAGGAGGATCTGCGTGAGTTCGAGGCCACCCTGAGACTACAGATACAGAGTGAATTCCAGGTCTGCCTGGGCTAAAGCGAGACCCTACCTCGAAAAACCAAAAATAATAATAATAATAATAACAATAATAAATAAATAATAAAAGAAATATTTGCTTTATTGCTGTGGCTGGAACTGAATCCACACCATCACCAAGGTATTATTTACTATCTCATTTATCAATGGGATATATGTGACAAAAATAGACACGATCCCTGCTTTTTCAGAGCTCACAGGTTAGTGACAACTGGCAAGAAGACAAATGAACAGATAAGATACTGAGACATGCTGTGAGGGAAATAAAGCAACAGGAAGTAGAACTCCTAGGTGGAGGGGGAGCATCCTCTGTTGTCCAGGCTGGTCTGGAACTCCTGGATTTAAGCCATTCTCCTGCCGCAGCCTCCTGTACTTAGGACCACAGGCCACAACCACCTTGCCCCACCTTGTAGTCTATACATTGAACATCCGCCAAGATGTTTTCCTACACGATGGGTAGAGAGATTTGGATGCATGTTTTGAAGGGTCTCTCTTAAAAGACAGCACCTGAGGAAAATTGAGGCAGCCAAAGGAAGACTTGGGTGGGGCTTTCTAGGCAATTGCAACCAGAAGGAAAAAGCTAGGGTTACTATCCAAAGGTCTAGGAACAACATGAAGCCTGCGGGTCAAGGGAGAGAGGAGAAAAAGGAGTCATAAAGATGTGGGTTGGCGCCAGGCATGGTGACACACGCCATTAATACCAGCATTTGGGAGGCAGAGGTAGGAGCATCACCATGAGTTCATGGCCACCCTCAGACTACAGAGTGAATTCCAGGTCAGCTTGGGCTAGAGTGAGACCCCACCTCAAAAAAAAAAAAATTGTGTGTTGGGCAGGAGAGATGACTTAGCCATTAAGGCCTTTGCCTGCGAAGCCAAAGGACCCAGGTTAGATTCCCTAGGTCCCATGTAAGCCAGATGCACAAGGTGGCATTCTCTCTCTCTCTCTCTCTGTTTTTTTCTGTCTCTCAAATAAAATAAAATTTAAATTATTAAAAAAAAAAAAAAAAAGACGGGCTGGAGAGATGGCTTGGCCATTAAGGCGCCTGCCTGCCAAGCCTAAGAACCCCAGTTCCAATCTCCAGGCCCACGTTTAGCCAGACGCAAAGTGACGCAAGGGCGCACCTGCCCACAAAGGGAGCGCACGCACCTGGAGTTCGTTGGCGGCGGTTGAGAGGCTGCTGGCGCGCCCTTCAGATGTGGTGGAGCACACCTTTCATCCCAGCTCTCAGGAGGCAGAGGTAGGACTGCCAGCCTGAGACTCCACGGTGAGTTCCAGGTCAGCCTGGCTGGAGCGAGACCCTACCTCGAAAAACCAAAAAAAAAAAAAAAAAAAAAAGATGTGGGTCAAAAGGGGGATTTGATCCGGGCATGGTGGCACATGCTTTTAATCCCAGAACTCAGGAGGCCGAGGTAGGAGAATCACTATGAGTTCAAGGCCATCCTGAGAATGCATAGTGAGTTCCAGGTCAGCCTGAGCTAGAGTGAAACCCTACCTCGGAAAAAAAAAAAAACAAAAAAGGGGGGGAGGGGAATTTGGCAGAGCTCGTGGTAGTCCACGCTTTTAACCGTAGCACTCGGGAAGCAGATAGGGGGATCCCCTTGAGCTCGAGGCCACCTTGAGACTACACAGTAAATTCCAGGTCAGCCTGGACTACAGTGAGGCCCTCCCTGGAAAAAAAAACAACAAATGCAATTGCGGAGCCCGGCGTGGGGACTCCAGCGCTGAAGCACTGGGAGCTTCTGAATCTCTAGCTTGCGCGTCATCTCCTCTATGGCATCATTGGGCAGTGTGACATCACAGAGGCTCTAGAGCCTGGGACCCCGAGCTTCACACGTTCAGTAACATCCAGGTCGGGCAGCAGTCACCAGGCCATGATACCTTAGGAGGCCATGTCGAAACGCGATGTTGTCCTCACCAATGTCACCGTGGTCCAGCTTCTGCGACAGTCATGCCCGGGTGAGGAAAGACAGTGGGAAAAGGAAGCGAGGGGGAGGGGTTCTTCCACGGCATGAACAGGGCACCAGGTTCCACCAGGGAGAGATGGCAGGCGAAGCTTGGTACCTGGCCTTCCCTCCCGCCCCATCCTTCTTACGGGCCCAGCTGGTCTAGGCGGCAATGGAATGGGGACACGGACCCTCCACCCCCAGGGCTGGCTGGGCTTTGCGCTCCTGGGCACTGGGAAGGGCTGAGGCCAAGATGAGGGAGGCAAGAGGTTTGCCAGGGACATTTGTGCAAAGCACCTAGGGTGCCTTCCCCATTAAGTCGGTGTTGGTGGCGACCATGGGTCAGCTTTGTCCTCGGTGCATTGCACAAAGCAAGGACAAGCTGATGGTATGATGCGCTCGGAAAGGACTCACAACCCGGGTGTTCACTGTCCCCGTTTCACAAAGGCCAGCAGAGGTTAAGAGAGGGCAAGCCACTTCCTCATCTCCGGCCGAGGAGAGGCCCGTCACCCAGCCAGCACAGGTGCCCACAGGCTCAAGCCAGAGGAAGCCAGGGCAACGCCTGTTTTCTCACTTCACACAAGGGGTGCGTGGGACTAGGACCCGCAATTTGGTAGGACTTCAGGGTCCAGGAGACCCAGAGGACACAGCAGCAGACAGGTAAACAGCTAGGGAACCTGCGAGCTGCGCGGCGGCCAGCTTCATTGTGTGATTGGTGGAGGGGAGAAGAGGCGGAGCTTTCTTGGGAAAGGCCCCTGAGTGGACACACATCCCCACTCCTAAGACGCCTGGATAAATCTCCACCTTTCATAACAGCGTAAACAGGAACTCCAGGAATATAAATATCTTCCAAGGTCACCAGTGACCATGGGATCACTGCCACCAATAAACACTGACTAATGCCTTCACGAACTTGCATGAGCTTGGAAACACCCCTAGTCCAGCCTCAGGCCCCAGGTGTGTGGCAGCAGAAAGAGGTCAGAGACAGGCCACCCAGCTCCCTTGAGCCTCTGATGCTGGGCCCACGGGCAACTGCCAACACTCTCTGGTCCCTCTGTGTTCCCTTTCTTCCTGAATACTCACAATTCCAAACCCCCACTCCTCCCCGCCATTAAAATCAGCTCCTAGGTCTTAGTGAACACTCGCAAGAAGCTTCTAGATGGTCAGGTGCCACATCCAGTAAACCCAGTTCCTTAACTTCCACAGATAATGTAGTAGGTGGCTGTGAAGGGCTGACATCCAGGCCTAACTTTCCAGCTTGAGACCTTCTGCACCCCAAGTCTCCTGACTGCTGTCTCCACTTCCCTCTTCTCCTCAGGCCCGTGTACCTACAGTTAGGTAGAAACACCCCACAAGAGAGTTTAGAGGCAGGAATGGGAGCCTGGAGAGCTGGGAGCTTTCCTAAAGTTCCCTGAGGATGACAACCACCTAAGTGTGTTATAAAGAATCCTGCTGGCAGGGCGTGGTGGCACAAGCCTTTAATCCCAGCACTAGGGAGGCAGAGGTAAGAGGATCGCCGTATGTTCAAGGCCACCTTTTGAGACTACAGAGTGAATTCCAAATCAGCCTGGGCTAGAGTGAGACCCTACCTCGAAAAACCAAAAAAAAAAAAAGAAGAAGAAGAAGAATCTAGCCAGGCTGGAGGGATGACTTAGCAGTTAAGGCCTTTGCCTGCAAAGCCAAAGGACCCAGATTCAATTCCCCAGGACCCATTTGCAGTGGCTGGAGGCCCTGGCACACCCATTCTCTCCCTCCCTCCCATCCCCTCTTTCTCGCTCTGTCAAATACATAATTTTTTTCTTTTTTAATTAATTAATTAATTAAAAATAATCCAGCCAGGCCGGGCACGGTGGCGCACACCTTTAATCCCAGCACTCCGGAGGCAGAGGTAGGAGGATCGCTGTGGGTTCAAGGCCAGCCTGAGAATACAGAGTGAACTCCAGGTCAGCCTGGGTTAGTGAGATACTGAGACCCTTTCTCCCCCTCACCCCCCCCCCAAAAAAAAGGAATTCAGCCAGAACTGGAGACATGGCTTAGCGGGTAAGGCAATTTGCCTGCAAAGCCAAAGACCCAGGTTTGATTCCCCAGGACCCACATAAGCCAGTTGCACAAGGGGCACATGGGTTTGGAGTTTGTTTGCAGTGACTAGTGGCCCTGGCACACCCATTCTCTTCCCCTTTCTCTCTCTCCCTTAAATAAATAAACAAACAAAAGGAAGGGAGGGAGAAGGTGGTAAATAGGGCCAGAGAGATGGCTCAATGGTTAAAGCATTTGCTTGCAAAGCCTAAAAAAAGCCTGGGTTCAATTTTCTAGACCAACATAAAGCCAGATACACAAAATGGCACATGCATCTGGAGTTCGTTTGCAGTAGGCCCTGGTGCACCCATTCTCTCATTCTCTCTCCCTCTTTCTCTGTCAAATAAATAAATATTTTTTAAATAATTTATTAGGCTGGGCGTGGTGGTGCACGCCTTTAATCCCAGCACTCGGGAGGCAGAGGTAGGAGGATCGCCGAGAGTTCGAGGCCACCCTGAGACTACATAGTGAATTCCAGGTCAGCCTGGACCAGAGTGAGACCCTACCTCACAAAACCAAAAAAAAAAAAAAAAAAAAAAAAAAAGAAAAAAGAAAGCTGGAGAATTGATGGTTAAACTTCAACTTCAACTGGAGAAGATGGTGCACATGGTGATGCATGCATTTGGAGTTCTTTTACAGTGGCTAGAGGCCCATTCTCTCTCACTTTCTCTCCCTCCCTCTCTGTAATAATAATAATAAATAAATAAGTAAAAGATAAAAGATAGTAAAGGAAGGAGGGAAATACTAACATGTAGGATGTTTTATCTCAATTTCACAGAGAAAGAAACTGAGCCAAAGAGAATACACCCCTAAGCAATTGATAATCCCACAGCCACTGCATTAGCCTCTCCTGGGAAACATCCCTGACACGGATGTCTTCAAACCACGGGGCCCTTGCTCATTCTGTGGTTCAACTAGGCTATACGGTGGACCACTCAGGGTCCTGGGTAGCAAAGATAGATCCTCCTCTTATACAGGGTGCTCTGTCTCATGGTCTCCCTTTCTGACTCTTCCTGCTCACTCTTCCCACAGTGACCAGACCACCACCACCCCCACCTGCTCCAGTAGAGCCAGTTAAGGAAGAAGTGAAATCCCGGCCTGAGCAGACTCCACCCCCTCCCCCATCACCCAAGATGGCCTCTACAACTCCGGAGTTGATAGTGGGCATCAATGGGTGAGTCAGCTGAGCTTCCTCGGGTACTACAGGCTGGGGGCATCTTCCCTGTTCTCACTGGGCCAGCAGGGACAGGCCTGCTGGGTGGACAACAGTCAAATCTAGAATCAAAGCAGCCCGAGGCTGAGTCCTGGAAGGCCTCTGGGAAGCGGCATGGGAGTGAAGCTGAGTTCGTGGTCAGCCTGGAGTAGAGCAAGACCCTGCTGGAGCGGGGTTGGGGAAAGGCCAGTTGTCTCCTTGCTGGGGAAAATGTTTAAGGCTGAGGGACCAGCAAGGGTTCTGCGGTGGAGGAGCTTAATGTGCTCATGAATAGCCAGGAGCTAGCTAATCCCAGCAGAGGTAGGAGGATCGCTGTGAGTTCAAGGCCACCCTGAGACTACATAGTGAATTCCAGGTCAGCCTGACAGCCTGAGCTAGAGCGAGACCCTGCCTCAAGAAAACACACACACACACACACACACACACACACACACACACACACGCAGTGCAATTGTTGTCAAAGCCAGTAAGCGCAAGCAGGGAGAGGAGGGAGGGAAGGAGATTGAGAGACTTGGTGCACCATGGTAAAGAATTCTGCTCTTGTTTAACTGAGAAAGGCAGTTTTCATGCAAAGAAACACAGTTAAATCTGAAGTTTAATTAGCCCACCCAGCTTTAGAGAGGCTAAGCCTGGGGGGGGGGAGTAGGGAGAGAGTAGAAAGGAGAGAGGAGACAGGAAAGAGAAGAAAAAGTGAGAGGGATGGCTTAGCGATTAAAGTGCCACCCGCAAAGGTAAAGGACCCAGGTTTGATTCCCTAGGACACACGTAAGCCAGATGCACAAGGTGGCACAAGCTTCTGGAGTTCACTTGCAGCAGCTGAAGGCCCTGGTGCGCCCATTCTATCTGCCTCTTTCTCTCTCAAAGATAAATAAAAATCATATATATATAATGTGAAAGGAGAGAATAGCTCACACCTTGATCCCAGCCCTTGGGAGGCTGAGGCAGGAGGCCTCAGTCCAGGAGAGGGAGGGAAGGATGGAATGAATGGGGACATGGTATGGATTGGGTAAGGACATAAGGACATACAGGCTAGTTTAAACGGCTAGAGAGCTCTCCTGGACAGGTGATGACAGTGGCTTATAATAGAGGTGGTTGCCTTCTTCCCCCAGTCTGAGGACCTAGTCTCCTTGTTTAGGCTTCATCCGCTGTCTCCGCCTACTTTCTGTGCCTATCACTCAATACCCAAGACTGAGTCATTAAAAGAAAATAAAGGGGCTGGGAAAATGGCTTAGCAGTTAAGGCGTTTGCCTTTAATCCCAGGACCGGGAGGCAAGGTAGGAGGATCACGTAGAGCCAAATGCACCTGAGGGCACAAGTGTCTAAGTTCATTTCAGTGGCTGGATGCCAGAGTGTGACCATTCCTCCACAAAACCAAAAAAATTAAAAAATTTTTAATATTTTATTTTTATTTAAAAATTAGGGGGGGAGAGAGGGAAATGGAAAGAGAGAGAAAGAGCGTTTGAATGCAAAGCCCAGGACCTCTAGCCACTTCCCCAGACTCCAGATGCATGCCAAATGTGCATCTGGGGCACAAGTGTCTGAGTTCATTTGCACCGGGGTCCTTGGATGCCATAGACGTGCTCATTCCTCCTCCATCCTCAAATAAATTAAATATTTTTTAAAAAAAGAAATTTACTCCTTACAGTCTAGAGGCTTGGTAGTCCAAGGACAAGGGCATGCATCTGGTGAGAGGCTTCTTGCTGTTGGGAATCTGCGGAATCCCAAGGCAGTTCGAGTCATTAGAGACAGAGACAGAGACAGAGACAGAGACAGAGACAGCTGGCTAGCTTGGGTCTCTTCCTCTTCTTATAAAGCCATCAATGCCCTTAGGGAGGACCACCCTCCTGACTTCATCTATCCTCAATTCTTAAATTTTACCTACTAAGACGTGGGAGGGTTGTTTCTACCCTCCTAACATGGTTCCATGGCAGTCACATTTCAATAGAGCTTTGGCTGGGATGCTGGAGCCATCGCATCACCAGGATCCTCTTCTCACCCCTCCCCTCTTCTGCATGTGCACGTGGGCAGATTTGGTCGCATTGGTCGTCTGGTGTTGCGAGCCTGCATAGAGAAGGGCGTCAGGGTGGTGGCAGTGAATGATCCATTCATTGACCCGGAATACATGGTGAGTGGCAGAGGGTGGGACCAACATGAGTGGGACTCCTGTGGGGTGAGGGCGTGGGATTTCTATGGAAGGCTCCCAGCTGCTACGCTGAACCTTCACCAAGAAGGGGACTGTTTGGGGCTATCTGCTCTGCCCCCTGGGAAGCTCAGGGACCACTGTCTGTTGCAGGTGTACATGTTCAAGTATGACTCCACCCATGGCAGATATAAGGGGAGTGTGGAACACAGAAACGGACAGCTGGTTGTGGATAACCATGAGATCAACGTGTACCAGTGGTAAGGACAGAACGTGTGACAGACTTCTGAGACACCCAAAGTGTGGAGAGGCTTTAGAATGGTCACTGGACCAGTAAAGTGGTGGTCTTCAAGATATCTCACAGTTTTTTTAAAAAAATTCATATAGAGCCTGGATAGATGGCTTAGTGGTTAAGCGCTTGCCTGTGAAGCCTAAGGACCCTGGTTCAAAGCTCGATTCCCCAGGGCCCACGTAAGCCAGATGTACAAGGTGGTGCATACATCTGGAGTTTGTTTGCAGTGGCTGGAGGCCCTGGCACACCCATTCTCTATCTATTTGCCTCTTTCTCTGTCACTCTCAAATAAATAATAATTTTTAAAACGCATATATATATTTTAGGGTCTTACTCTAGCCCAGATTGACCTGGAATTCACTGTCTAGTCTCAGGTTGGCCTACGAACTCACAGCAATATTCCTACCTCTGCCTCCTGAATGCTAGTATTAAAGGCGTGTGCCACCACACCTGGCCTTTTTTCTTTTTGGTAAAAATACTTTTATTGAATACATATTTGCATGTTTTCTCATGGCATGGGTTCATCATGTCTACAACTCATGGAGGAGAGGAACAGACAGTGGCAGGCCAGGCACAGAAGCCCAACCTGTGGACCATGAAGAAAAGACCCAAACAAAGACTGACTCAGCCCTCTCACTGCTCTTTCAGCAAAGACCCCAAAGAAATCCCTTGGAAGTCTGTGGGGTGTCCCTACGTAGTGGAGTGTACAGGTGTGTACCTGTCCCTGGAAGCAGCTTCAGTAAGTGGAGGAAGTGCCCGGAGCTGCGTGGGGAAGGCAAGGGGTGTTGACACTTGGAAATCCTAACCACGTCCCCTCCTCAGGCGCACATCGTGGCCGGTGCCCAGCGCGTGGTGATCTCCGCGCCCTCTCCAGATGCGCCCATGTTGGTCATGGGTGTGAATGAAAAGGAGTACAACCCTAGCTCCATGAACATTGTCAGGTAGCAGGGTGGCGGCACCCCCAAGTGTGTGGGTGGTGCCTGGAGAACAAACAGTCTGTGGCATGGAGTGGGAGTCACCCTCGCCACCCCACTTGTACTAGATACCTGGTGTCCTCCTGTCTTCTTGCTCCTGCTGCTCAGTCCCTAGGTCTCCACAGTCACTGTCAGTCACCTTAAAACTGTCTACCAAAATGCTGCTCAGTGTCCCCAGCTGTACCTTGGGTGTCACCTTCACCTCACGGCATCCTCACTGAGCCATCCCACCCCCATCCTGACTTCCCACAAAACCACACCTGGTGTACACCCAAGTGGGTAGAGGTCGAGGGGTGGCTGGGGTACTCAACTCCTAGGGCCCTGACATACCTGGGGTCCTTTCAGCAATGCATCCTGTACCACCAACTGCCTGGCCCCCCTCGCCAAGGTCATCCACGAGCGCTTCGGGATTATAGAAGGGCTGATGGTGAGTTGGGCCAGGGAGGACAGCGGGGAAACCAGCCTCTTCCCCCAGGCCTTGCTCAGTGCATGGAGTTAGCAGGGAGAGTGGTTTCAGGAGGCCTAGCAGCAGAGGAGCACGGCACAACCCTCCAGGAAGGATGGGTCCTGGCTTCCATGTGCCCCTCCTGTGGTTTATGACAGTGGCTCCATCAGCCTTCACACCCAGGCCACCACCCCAAACTAGGAGAGGTGTGGGAGCTTAGGAACAGGAAGATCTGACCTTGACCCTCTTCTTCAAGACCACAGTCCATTCCTACACGGCTACCCAGAAGACAGTGGACGGGCCATCAAAGAAGGACTGGAGAGGTGGCCGCGGTGCACACCAAAACATCATCCCAGCCTCCACTGGGGCCGCCAGTGCGGTGGGCAAAGTCATCCCGGAGCTCAAAGGGTATTAGAACAGGAAACTGCAAGGGAGGGGCACACACTAGTAAGACATGACTGTATCGAATCCTTAGGGGAAAGCAGGGCCTGGCCCAGCCCAAAGGCGAGGGGAGTGAAGTCACAGGTCCCTGGCTCTGACTGGTACCCCTAATGTGGGATTCTCCAGGAAACTAACAGGAATGGCATTCCGGGTGCCAACCCCAAATGTGTCTGTTGTGGACCTGACCTGCCGTCTGGCACAAGCTGCCCCCTACTCTGCAATCAAGGAGGCTGTGAAAGCAGCAGCTAAGGGGCCTATGGCTGGCATCCTTGCCTACACAGAGGACCAGGTAGGAGCCAACAGCTTGGGAAGAGCCCTCTGTGGAGAAGGTATGGTTTTCATTTGCCAGAGAGCTGTTCTCTATGTGCCAGTACAAGAACTGCAGGGCTGGGAGAGTAGATCTCCTTGCCTCAGGATCTTGGCGCTGTTTCTTTGACCTGGAACACTTTTCTTCCCCACTGGCCACAAGTCTTCCCTCCAAGTCTCTACTTCCAGCAAAACCCCACTCCAGAAAGACGATGTCTTGTGGTCCCTTTCCTCATCAAAGTGACCAGAAGTCATACACCCCAAGAAAGCAAGGATTTAAGAGCCATCTTCTCACTTCTGTATCCAACGCCCAGAGCCTGGCATGTAGCAGGTGCCAAAACACATTCAGTAAACGAAACATATCCACCCTCACTTTTCAACGTTTGCTCAGGAACAGGCCAGGCCATGTGCCTTTCCTAGGAGTCACTGTCACTGTGCTAGCTTTGTGCATCAGCCTTGGTGACAGGCTCTTGCTTGGCTCCTGCAGGTCCACTCTCACCAAAGTGCCAGGATGTCTTGTTTGAATGAGGTCAGGTCAAATCAGCCCTCTACTGAAAATCTTCCGGTGGTCCCCACCACTACACTACAACCCTTGGGGTCTGGGTCAGCTCCTTCCACTTCAGACTCTGCTCGTGAGACCCAGGCTCATGGCCACGCAGTGTCTGCACGACTCCCAGGAAGTGATGCTGACACATCCTTAGGATGTGTTAGTCTGCCTGTGTCCTTCCAACCGTCCCCTACATCTGCCTTGGTCACGCCCCGTCCCCAGACACAACAGAATCCCATCAAATCTCCATAGATGAGTGGATGGGGACTGTGACCTAAGAGCTGGTGTCTGAGCCCTGGCTCTGCGACCCTTATCTTTGAAACTGTCACCTAGGTGGTCTCGACTGACTTCATCGGGGATTCCCATTCATCCATCTTCGATGCTAGGGCTGGCATAGCCCTCAATGACAACTTCGTGAAGCTTGTCTCCTGGTGAGGAGGAGGAGGGGTCCTAGGACGGCCGGGGGAGGCTGGCGGTGACCCCGAGGTCCCCCCGCCGACGCCTCCTTCCCTCCCTCGCAGGTACGACAACGAGTACGGCTACAGTAACCGGGTGGTTGACCTCCTCCGCTACATGTTCAGCAGGGACAAGTGAGGACGTGGCTTCCCTGCGCGGCTGGGCCCGAGCCCGCACGTCCACTTGCAGGCCTCGGCTGCGCTCGGAAGGAGGGCGCGCGTGGGGGCCGAGGGCCGTGGGGTCCTGGACGAAATAAAAGCCCGACTACGTACTCCGGGTGTCTCTGCGCCGCGTTCGGGTTCAGGGCTCCCCGGCGGCGAGAGGTGGCGCTGGGCTCACCGCCGGCTTCCTCCGTCGGCAAAAATACTGACGGCCTCACGCGAGGGGCCGACTAGCGGGAAGGCGGCGGGGACAGACCCCCGCGCGGCGGGCGCCGCTCTCTGACGTCACGAGCGCGACGCGCTGGCGGCACTACAGCTCCCAGAAGGCCGCGCGCGGGCGAGCGGGCCGCGGCAGTCGGGTGGGCGCCGGGCCCGGGCCGGGCTAGAGCTCCGTTGCCCACCGAGCAGACCCGAGCCGGGGGACGCCGCCTGGCCAGTCCCGCAGGGGCGGGGTGGGGCGGCCGGCGTGATGACCCTGTTCCACTTCGGGAACTGCTTCGCCCTCGCCTACTTCCCCTATTTCATCACGTACAAGTGCAGCGGCCTGTGAGTGCCCGTGCGGGCGGGGGGGCACGGGCGCGGGGCGGCGGGGGCGCGGGGCCCGGGCCGACCCCTCTCTGCCCGCTTTGTTAGGTCTGAGTACAACGCCTTCTGGAAATGCGTCCAGGCCGGGGTCACCTACCTCTTTGTACAGCTGTGCAAGGTGAGAGCCGTCGGGACTCCACGTGTCTGGCCCCAAGGCTGTCCAAGATCCGAGGGCCTGCCTGCTGATCCGCTGTGCCCAGGGTGGGACCGCCCTCCGGACTCCTCATAGGGACTGCTCCTGAACACCTTAGGAAGATAGAACAGCAGAAGCCTTGGGAGTAACTTTTTCTTAGCACTTTCGGTACATTGACAGAACCTCCCCTGTAGGGTTGGCTAAGAAGTTTTAAGAGCCCTAGTCTGCAGGTTGTCTCGTGGCCCTACACCCGACGACTCCGGATCTGGCTCGATTCCTCTGTGAATGTCCAGCCCCCTATGAAACCTAAGCACCTGCCCGCCATCTCCCCCAGCCTCCCGTGATTTTGCCACCCACTCCCAAAAGGACCCGTAGAACCCAGTGTTGTCCTCTCCACTTGCCCACTAACTTCACAATACTCACGTGACTTGTCCTCCTCACCTTCAGGTGACCTTTCTGTTTTCTGCTCTCAGATGCTGTTCTTGGCCACTTTCTTCCCCACCTGGGAAGGTGGCATCTATGACTTCATTGGGGTGAGTGGGACAAGGGAGTGGCAGGGAATGAATGCAGGCAGGAGTTGAGCCGCCTGGCTCCTGAGCTTACTCAAGCCTCAACCTGACCCACAGGAGTTCATGAAGGCCAGCGTGGATGTGGCAGACCTGATAGGCCTAAACCTTGTCATGTCCCGGAATGCAGGCAAGGGGGAGTACAAGATCATGGTTGCTGCCCTGGGCTGGGCCACCGCGGAACTTATAATGTCCCGGTGTGTGGAGCAGCTGGAGCCAAGACTCCTGAAAGGAGACCTGAGTTACCCAAGGGTGCTGGAGGGTGGGGCAGAGCCCGGGTGCTGAGGGGTTCTGGGTACTGGAGACTTGCCTCCCTTTGTTTCCCTCAGCTGTATTCCTCTCTGGGTTGGAGCCCGAGGCATTGAATTTGACTGGAAATACATCCAGATGAGCATCGACTCCAACATCAGTCTGGTATGCAGTCCTGCCCACCATATACACACACCTTTATGCTGGTAGCCATGCTTCTCCCCAAGGCTTGGCTGTCACTTCTTACCCCACCCCAACCCCCCTTCTTCCTGCCAGGTCCACTACATTGTTGCATCTGCCCAGGTCTGGATGATAACACGTTATGACCTCTACCACACCTTCCGACCAGCTGTCCTCCTCTTGATGGTCCTTAGTGTCTACAAGGCCTTTGTCATGGAGTGAGCTGGGAGTGGAGGGTTGAGGCTGGGTCCAAATGGAAGTGGGTTTTCTTTTCTCCTTTCCTCATTGTGCTATTTCCCTACAGGACCTTCGTCCACCTCTGCTCCCTGGGCAGCTGGACAGCGTTGCTGGCCCGAGCAGTGGTGACGGGGCTGCTGGCGCTCAGCACCTTGGCCCTGTATGTCGCCGTTGTCAGTGTGCACTCCTAGGCTTGGTGTCCCAGATGTTGGCATACCTTTTGCTGCCTCCAGGTTTTAGTGAAGTAAACCATATTTGGAAAGTTGTTTTCTGCTTCCATTTCTCTCAGAAAGTGTCTCCCAGGACCATGCCCACCTAGGTCCTACAGAGCCTTGTCTGGCTTTGGAAGCATGCAGACATACCAGGATGCTGGCCATCCCAGTGACTTCCTGGAACAGTTCTTCAGCCTCTTTGTTCCCGTGGGAAACTGAGGACCTGAAGTAGGTGATCTTTGAACAATAACGGGCTAGGAGATGGAGGAACTAGAATCCAAGAGAGGACTTTGGGGTTACCTCGTCTCTTTACAGCTTGGTGTGAGCCTTGTCTCATATGGGCCTTTCCATCACTGGCTACCTCCAAAGCTGATGCCTCCCTTCCTGCCCTCCATCTCCCTATTCTGATCGACCCTCTGTATGGCAGCCAGGGGGATTGGTCTTAAACCTGTGTACTAGGTCACCACCCCGCTTACAGCCCTCCATGGAGCTTCATGATACAGTAGACAGTGAGCTTTGGTTTAGCCATTGATCTCTCAGGAGCTGCTGGGATGACTTGCCTACTCAAATTCTTAAAAATTTTTTTTGTTGTTTATAAGCACAGACAGAATGAATAAGGATACAGGGCCCCTGCCACTGTAAACAAACTCTAAATGCCTTTGTCACCCTGTGCATCTGGCTTTATGTGGATACTGAGGACTCCAACCCTGGGCTGTCAGGCCTCACAAGTGCCCCTAACCACTGAGCCATCTCCCCAGCCCCTACCTACTCAAATGTCATGAGGGGGTGGTGTAAATTGGATATTGAGCTTGTCTGGGGCCCTTGGATAAAATCCTGGCCCGAGTCTCTTTAAGGTGGAGCACAAGGTCAACATGGCCAAATAACAGCTAAGCACACCAGTGGGATGCCACCCTCTACCACCATGACTTGTTCCATTGGGCCAGCTCTTTGCCTATCCCCTCCCTCTTCCTCAGGGGAGTTGTGTCAGAACCGGAGCTCTGACTTCTTGCTAAAGCTCCATCTTGACACAGACCTGCCCTCAGGAAGGTGTTCTCAGCCTTGATGTGCCCAGTGGGTGGACAGTTGCCCCATCCCACCTTCACCAGGCTCTCAAGATCCTGTGTGTTGTTTACCTTGGCCCTAGGAAGGTCAGCTGCATTACAGCTCTGCTGTGTCTTTTATTAGGGAGCACATGTACCCTCAGATGGGGGATCCACCTCCTTCCCCCACCCATCCACAGGTGCTTGGAGGTCTGGTGGTAAAGGATTACTGTGTCCTTAGATGGACAAGAAGCCGATGGGGTGTACACCACACCTTCTGAGGAGGCATAATGGCGTCACTTTCACCCACAACTTCCCATCTCCTGGCCTTCCTGTCCCTTCTTCACGCACACTGCTGTAAGTGAAGGTTACAGCAGTGGCCAGCTGAAATAGCCCCATCTTACATGTCAAGAGGACACAGAAGTTTGTTTGTTTTGTTTTGAGGTAGGGTCTTGCTCTAGCCCAGCCTGACCTGGAATTCACTATGTAGTCTCAGGCTGGTCTTGAACCCACAGTGATCCTCCTTCCTCTGCCTCCTGAGTGCTGGGATTAAAGGTGTGCACCACCACACCTGGCTAGACATGGTATTTATGCTAGGGGGAACACAGGACAGAATTATTAGGGCCCTAGTGAAATGCCTGGCTGTGGGGGTTGTGTCATGGGCCAGAACTGAGTGCAAAACAGAGTTTATGGAAACCCAGAGGAGCTGCCTTGCCAAGCCCAGAGGAGGGGTGGGCTAGGAGGATGTGCAAGCTGGGACAAGAAATGCCAAGGTGGATGTAAAGGTCTGGGGTCACGGTGATGGCCTGGATTCCAGGGAGCATCAGGACTGGTTCTGGCTCCGGGCTTGGATACCTTCAGTCTGTGCCGGGATGTACAGGGGCAGTTTGGGCTTTTGGAAAGAAGCTGTGTATGGTGGTTTGTGGGAGGGGTAATGAGTCAGGAGAGAGGCCTGAAGCTGAGGAATGAGGTAGTGGCTCTTCACTGGTCAACAAAGGCCATAGTGGGGAAGTGACAGGCAAGGAGATAAAGGAGTCCTAGCTAGCACGTGTTTAGGCTTGGAAGCTTCCAGAGAGCTCTCCTAACTTCTTTTTTTTTTTTAAGAAGCATTTATTTATTTATTTATTTATTTATTTATTTATTTATTTATTTATTTATTTATTGGAGAGAGACAGAGAGAGGGAGAGGAAGACAGATAGAGATGGGCGCGCCAGCAGTCTCTCAGCTGCTGCGAACAAAATCCAGATGTGTGCGTCCCCCCCCCTTGTGGGCAAGTGCGGCATTGCACCCTTGCGTCACTTTGCATCTGGCTAAACATGGGACCTGGAGATTGGAACCGGCGTTCTTAGGCTTAGGAGGCAGGCGCCTTAACCGCTAAGTCGTCTCTCCAGCCCTCTCCTAACTTCTTAATGAGACAATAACATGCTGACAAGATAGTGGTGCTATCAGTGATTGGGACAGTGAATGGAGCAGATTTGGGGTGATATCGGGGCCACTGTGGGTCATCTTGGACCTAGTGGGAAAAGCTAAAGACATGTAGGCGTCATAGCAGAAGCGGAACTGAGGTTCTGTGGGCCTGGGAAGAAGCCCAGGCCCAGCTAGAGAACCCTAATAAGGGGGAGAGACAGGGAAGGAGTGGCAATTTCCAGCAGTTGTAGGGGTTGGCTTTTCAAGTGATGGGGAAAGAGGGACTTCCAAATATCACGGCTGGCTACTGCAGGCAGAACTGGTGCAGACCCCATGAAGTGAGGGGCAGTGCTTGGTGTGGAGGAGTCTTGGGCACTAAAAACAGCCCAGATGGGGCACGCAGAGTAGTGGAGTGGCCCAACGCCATGCCTAAGGTCACATCCAGCTTGCTTTTCAATCTGGTCCCCTAGGCAAATAAATGGGAAGTCATCTTCACCAGGACATCTGGTCGGAGCCCTGCCTTATGCCAAGCCTGTCCTAGGCCCTGTAGGTCCTGTGTGGTCTACGTTAGTGTCCATACTGTGGGGCTGTGGGAGATTAAACAATAAAAATAATGCTTAAGACTGCTGCCACCAGATACAAGCACAATCAATGTGAGTGGTTTTATTACAATCCAGCAGGACACGGAGGGCACTTGTAAGGAAGAGCTCTCTTGTCCAGGACACACCACCAGGAGCTGCCAACTCTGTGCCAGCCCCCCACCACCTCAGAGGACTGTTGCTCCAAGGTGGGGAATTTGGGGGCAGGAAGAGCAGTGAGTAGAGTCCCTCAAGGGTGGGATGCCATGAGCTGCAGAAGTGGGCCCAGCTGGAGCTGGGGTTCCATCGCACATGTTTTGGTAACCATCCATGAATGTTGTCCCCACCTGCTGTTGGCAGATGCAGGGGTGACCTAAAGGCAGCTGTCCCTCTAATTAATAGTAGAGTTCCTGGTCCCACCAGCCTGGGGGAGAGAGGAGAAAGGAGACTGAGTGTGGGGGTGCCAGTGATAGGCCAATACGAGGGGGTCAAGATCTTAGGGTCAAATGTCCAGGCTTAGAGGTTAGAAGCTGCTCTGAGAACTATTCTGCCTCCATACTCACTTCCCGGGCAACATCGGACTCCAAGTTTCCGTATCTCATCATAAACGAAGATGAGGAGGCCGAAGGGCATGGGTACCAGCCACCACTGGAACCTGAGGGCACGGGCAAGAAGGCAAAGTGATGAAGGCTATGCCCTGATGTGTCCTGCATCCCCTTGCCCTCTGCTGGGACCTCACCGAATGGGCATGAAGTTGAAGATGTTGGGCATCCCAGGGCAGTAGCACAGGAAGCAGCCGATGCAGACCTGAAACACGATGGCAATCACCAGGATCCTGTTCCTGTAGGACATGGGACAGGCTCAGACTGGCAGGCTGGTGATAGAGACAGACCAGGTAGAACTTGGGGTGTGAGGTGCTCCCCAACAGTGGGAGCCCATGTCAGCCTTAACCCTTAGCTGAGACAAGGAGGAATCCTAATGGAAGCAGCTGGCCAGCTGATAAGGCTGTTTCCCACAGCTGGTACCCAGCTTGCCACCTCCACATGGGTGTTGGCATTTGCCAGCTGCAGTGATCCCCAGTAGAAATCTGACTGGAGCTGGGACTACAGAGCAGGGCTGGGGGCTGCAGAGCAGGGTGGGGGTCACGCAGGGACACCTGAAGAAGCCCTGCTGGAAAGCAGACAGGCGGCGAGTCTTGCGGATGAGGACGTCGGCAATCTGGCACATCTCAATGCTGATGAAGAACACGGTGTAGCAGGTGTACTGCTGGTACAAGCGCTGCCCAAATGTCTGCAGAGGGACAAAGCAGCCTGCACCTGGGGAGAGCCTGTGCTGCCCACCAGGCATCAAGGGCTGGGCCATGAGCACTCCCTCCCTCCCTCCCTCCCTCTGATCACACACAGCTGCCAGGCTATGGTTTGCAGAGTGCCACATGGGCCAAGAGTAGAAGGGGCTTATTGGTGGGGGGAGCGACTGGAGAGATGGCTCAGCAGTTAAAGACGCTTGCAAAGTCTAATGACTTGGGTTCAATTCCCCAGCACCCACCAAAAGCCAGATGACAGTGGCCCATGCATCTGGAGTTTGCAGTGGCAAGAGGCCCTGTCATGCCCATTCTCTCATAATTCTTTCTCCTCTCTCCCTCTCCTTGCACATAAATAAAAACTTTTTTTAAAAAAAGGGGGGGCTGGAGGGATGGCTTAGCAGTAAAGGCATTTGCCTGCAAAGCCAAAAGACCCAGGTTTGATTCCCCAGGACCCATATTAGCCAGATGCACAAGGGGGCGCATGCATCTGGAATTCATTTGCAGTGGCTGGAGACCCTGGCATGCCAATTCTCTCTCCCTCTTTCTCTGTCAAATAAATAAAAATATAAAAATAAAAGGGGGAGGTGCTGGAGATAGGGCCTAGCAATTAAGGAGTTTGCCTTCAAAGGCAAAGGACCCAGGTTCAGATCCCCAGGACCCACATAAGTCAAATGTACAAGGTGGCATCTGTGTCTAGAATTTGTTTGCAGCAGCTGGAGGCCCTGGCAGGCCCACTTTCTCCCTCTCCAGCCTCTTTCTCTCAAATAAATAAAAATAGCCGGGCATGGTGGCACGTGCCTTTAATCCCAGCACTCAGAAGCAGATTGCCAGGAGTTCAAGGCCATCCTGAGACTACATAGTGAATTCCAGGTCAGCCTGAGCTAGAGTGAGACTCTGCTTCAAATAACAATAATAATAAAAAAATAATAATAAAAATAGAATTAAATTAAAATTAAAAAAAGAAGGAGCTTATGTGGTTTTCACAAGAGAAGGGAAGTTGTTTCTTAAACACCCAAGGAAGGGGCCTGAGGCAGCCTCTTCAGGTCTGGTGACTGGGGACAGGCAGGTGGCAGAGTGGCACAGGCCAGGGGAATATGCCGGGAGCAGTGGAAACCCACACAGGTAGGAAGGAGGGAGCCTGGGGATGGGATGGACAGGCAGAGCTCACCCACTCCTGGCCATAGCTGTCCTGCAGATCTTGCAGGTGGTGGTCCTCCCACTGTGGCCGCAGCCCCACGCACAGTAGAGGAAACCAGCCCTCCTGGGCCATGGCAGTGAAGTAGTCGGTGAAGCCTGCAAATGACTGGATGGCACCTGGGGAAGGTGAAGCATGAAAGTGAGGACAGAGATGGAGACATAGAGACACAGTGCACATAGAAAGTCAAGTGCACAAAGAAAACCAAGACCACATAATTGGTGCCATAGAAACAAATAGTGACCACACAGAGACACGCAGAATCCAAGACAAGAAACAGACACACAGAGACAGAGAGAGGTGCAGACAGGGCAGAAAAGGGAGACACCCCTAGAAAACCCAATAAAGACCAAGAACATGAGCCACAGGCAGAGTAGGAGCCACAGAAACCAGCACAGGCAGACAGGGAGACATCAGAGAACAAGGCTCAAAAGCAGCAGTGGAGATCCAGAGTCCCCATCTGGAAGCCCAAGGTAAGTGGGCAGTGCCTGGAGAGCCCTGTCTCCGGCCACAGTGCGCACCGATCTGGAAGTAGGAGTAAGCGGCCAGCGGTTCGTTGACCAGTCGGTCCCGCCTTGGGTTCCTTGGACGCAGATGCATGATGTCACTCTCGGCCTTCTCATATGCCAGGGACACAGATGGGAACTGTACAGGAGCAGAGGCCTGGGTCACTGACTCCTGTATGCTACAGTCACCATGGCCCCTACACACAAACACCCTTCAGATAAGAACAGGCCGTGTAGCCACCCATGCCAGGCCCAGCTGGCCTGTGCAGATGTCAGTGTGTCCTAGTGTCTAACTCTACACAAATGTCTGCTTTTAGTTTTTGCTTTTTTGTTTGTTTTGATTTTTTAAATTTTTATTTATTTATTTGATTATTTGAGAGCAAAAGACAGAGAGAGAAAGAGGCAGAGAGAGAACGGTGCACCAGGGCCTCCAGCCACTGCAAACTCCAGACGCATGCACCACTTTGTGCATCTGGCTTAAGTGGGTCCTGGGGAATTGAGCCTCGAACCAGGGTCCTTAGGCTTCACAGGCAAGCGCTTAACCGCTCAGCCATCTTTCCAGTCCCTGATTTTTGTTTTTTAAGATAAGGTCTCCTATGGTCCAGTAGGGTCTTGAATGTGCTGTGTAGCCAATAATTACATTGACCTCCTGATCCTCCTGTCTCTGCCTGTAGAGTGCTAGGATCACAGACATCACACTCAGCAAATGTCTGCCTTTATTCCATGAGGGTTTGCCCCTCTTGTGGTTTCCTCTATTTCCTCTTTCTTTCCCCCTTCATCTCTCCTCTTCCTCCTTTTCCTGCTCTGTCTCTATATTTTTGTACTCTGGCATTTGAGCCTCTCTGTTTTCCATGGTTATGTCTCTCTCTTCCTTTCCTTTCCTTCCCTCCTCCAATCCTCCCCAGGGTCTTGCTGTGCAGGCCAAACTCACTGTCCTCCTGCCTCCACCTCCCAAGTGATAAGGTCACAGGCTTCCACCACCATATCCAGCTTTACTCTCCTGGCACTTTCTAGCCTCTTTTTCTGTGACTCTGTGTGTGTGTGTGTGTGTGTGTGTGTGTGTGTGTGTGTGTGTGTGTGCGCGCAATCATGTGTGTCTCTCATGTGTCTCTTCAGTCTCTCCTCTCCCATCTGTGATGACAGTAGTAGTAGACTGTTCTGACCAGGTGCACAAGCCCTGGGCACTTGGACTCAGATCCTATTGGGGCCACTTATTAGCTGAGTGACCTGGGGCAAGTCACCAAGCTTGTCTGTGCCTCATTCTTCAGCTCATCAGCAAGACTGGCAGACTCACAAGAAAGCCCCTCCTAAGGGCAGTAATGAGCCCACATTAAGTAAATGAGTGTGGGCCTGGCCAAGCCAGCACCATGGGAATGTGCTGACCAAACACCCAGCAAGAAGGGCCCCACAGCTGCTGCTTTCCGGCTGGGTCTGTGGCTGGTTTCTGTCTCTGCCTTAGGATCTATCTGAGGGAGAATATTTGTGTTTTAGGATGTCTGCCTGTGACCCAAGTTTGGCTAGACATGTATGTCTGTAAACACTTCTCAATGTAGTTATTTATCCTTGGTCTTTCCAGACGGGGTCTCACAGAGACTCCTGTCTCTGCCTCCCACGTGCAGGATTACAGTCATGTGCCACCACGCCTACCTGACATCTGTTCGAATGAGTGCCTGTGAGCTGTCTGTATCCATGGGTCTCTCCCTGCCTGCTTGCCTGCCCACCTGTATGTTCACTTCTGGCTACGTGTTTGTGCACACACACTCCTCATCTCTGTCACCTTGTGTCTACGAGGGTAGGTCATGGTCTTGGTCCGTCACGTCTGTCTATGGTTGGATGTCTGGGGCACCACAGTGGTGACGGCACTGGGGCTAGGAACTCACAATGTCTGTGCAGAGCTCTATGAAGAGAATGGTGATGCACCCAAGGGGTAGGGGCACACTGACGGTAATGTAGATAAGATAGGGCGTCAGTTCCGGAATGTTCTTGGTCAGTGTGTAGGCAATGGATTTCTTCAGATTGTCAAAGATCAGGCGGCCTGTGGAGCACAGCAGGCACTTTAGCCTCTTCCCAGCTCGCTGCCTCCTAGCCATCAAGGACTGTAGGTGTGCTGAATAAACACCCACCAAGAGGGGCCCCCACAACTTCCCTGGTTCAGCCCAGACCCTGCAGCCCATTTCCTCTAGGACCCTCAAAGGCCTGCCCTGCCTTGGCCCATCCCAGACCCTGCTCCACGCCCGTCACAATGGAAGCAAAGTTGTCATCCAGCAGGATCATGTCAGCGGCATTTTTAGCAGCGTCCGATCCTGCAATGCCCATGGCTACACCAATGTCTGCCTTCTTCAGGGCTGGAGAGTCGTTCACACCATCCCCTGTCACAGCCACAATGGCGCCCTGTGGGTAATGGGTCAGGCAGGTGAACGATTAGCAAGATACCAGCCCAGGGCCAGCCTGGCCCATCTGCCATCTTCCTTGACAAGGTCTCACCAGTCGCTGACAGCTCTCCACAATCACCAGCTTCTGCTGGGGACTGGTGCGAGCAAATACCATCTCGGGGTGGGTGCGCAGTGCCTCGACCAGCTCGGAGGGGTCCATGTCCTTCAGCTGCATGCCATTGATTACACAGGCACGGGCATCCCTGTAGGGATGTGGGAGGGTCTCACTGGGGTTGCAGTCTGATGGGGTGCAGGGAGAACCCTGGAGAGAGCTGAGATGAGCTTACTTCCGGTTAACCTGATCCACAGGCACACGGAGGCGGGCAGCAATGTCCTCTACTGTCTCACTCCCTTCTGAGATGATGCCCACACTGGCTGCAATGGCCTTGGCTGTGATGGGATGGTCACCTGTCACCATGATCACCTGTGGGGAAACGAGTACACCTTTGAGCCCTTCAGATCAGCCCAGTATTACCGTCTTCTCTGGCAGACATCACTTGACACATTCATCCCTTAATTCAACCAATCATGACTGTCTGCTGTGTGCCTGGGACAAAACACAGTAGTCCTTATCTTTGTAGAGCTAACATTCTGTTGGGGAGGGAGACAGAAAATCAACTAAGCAAATGAATTATATAGCACATTAGAAGAAGGGAGATAAACTAAGCTTAGAGAAGGCAGTGTTGGCTCAAGTTGACTGTGTACAAGGAGACCTCATGAGAAGGTGACATTTGGCCAAAAAAACCAAAAGTGAGGGAGTTGGCACGGCGGGGGGGGGGTGTTGTGGGATAAATATTTCTGGCAGAGAGAACAGCCAGCGCGAAGGTCCTGACGTGAAAGCATGCTGAACTGCTGGAGATTCACAGGCCTAGAGAGGACAGAGGGTAGAAGACGAAGTATCCCTCCCTCCCTGGACTTGTCCCTGGAAAACCGTCTCAGTCCACCAGGCCATTGGTTGAAGTGAGGTTCCTGCCAAAATTTGAAAAGTGAGCTCAGGTGTGGCTAATCAAGGTATTCTATCCCTCAGCCACCATAGTTAGTTCAGAGATGAACATGTGTACCATCAGGCAGAGAAGGAGGGAGTTGAAGTTAAAGCTGCTGAGAGTGGAGTAAGTTGTCATTTTTCCCTACCCACATTAAGACACTACTTATAATTAAAGCCAGAAGAGAGAGAAAACAAACTGTGGGAAAAGGCAAATTCCTAGTTCCACTGGCCTCCTAGATACAGCTCTACCTGAAGCTCCACTCCCTAGAACTCCAGTATCATCAGCCAACATACACTGATTCATGACAGCTTGCGTTTCCTCGTCCCCTCCTGTCCTAACCCCAGTGGCATACCCGGATGCCTGCTGTACGGCACTTGAGCACAGCATCAGGGACAGTGGCCCGGGGAGGATCAATCATGGATACAAGTCCAGCAAAGCAGAGGCCACTACTGGGAAAGTTCATAGCCTCCACGTCGAAGGCATAGCCAGGTGGGTAGTCCTTCTCATTCAAGAAGAGCTGGCAGAAACCTGACCGAGAAACAGAAAACTGGAGGAGGAGTCTGGGCAGATGTTGCACTAGAGACAAATGAAACAACCAGCCCCCTCGCAATACGGTCCAACCCTTCCTTTGCACTATCTAAATCCATCCGCAAATACCCTGTCAGGTACATTCCCACCCTGCCAACATGGGTTGAGATCAGTCTGAAAAAGAAAAAAAGGAAAGAAAAGAAAGGAGGGGAGACTGGAGAGATGGCTTGATGGCTTAGCGGTTAAGGTGTTTGCCTGCAAAGCCAAAGGATCCTAGTTCAACTCTCCAGGACCCACATAAGCCAGATGCACAAGGGGGCGCATACATCTGGAGTTTGTTTGCAGTGGCTGGAAGCCCTGATGAGCCCATTCTCTCCCTCTCTCTCTCTCTTTCTCGTAAATAAATAAATAAAATATTAAAAAGAATGAAAGGAGGGAGGGAAGGGAAGGGAAGGGGGAGAGGAGAGAAACTCGGGCTAAGAAAGAAAACATTTCTTGACAAAGGTCACTGAGTAAGTTGAGTGAAAGAATCAGACCACATGTTTGTGCCACAGGTCAAGGCAAGAGGTTAGGGGAGTTGACAGGCTGAAGATAAAAACTGGGAAGGATCAAGACCAAGACAAGGACTTAGGGGAACTTTTGAGTGAGACAAGAACTGGGAAGGTCAGAGGGTCAAGAGGACACAGCAGGGTAAAGTGAGACAAGGGATGGGAGAAATCCAGGGGATACAGGCCAGGTAAGCATGCAGATGACCAATGACCATGACACAGGGAAGTCCTAGGTAGGTATGGAGGGTCACAGGGGTCAGGACTGACACAGGGAAGTCAAAGAGTGTGAGGAGTGGGACAGACCAGCCCTTGTCCAGGGATCAGAAAGGGCTGGGATGTTGGCTCAGTGGCCACAGCACTTGCCTAGCATGCACAAGTCCTGGGGATCAATCCCCAGGACAGCAAGGTAACATTAAGCAAAAGCCAGCAGCGTTTGAGGGCTGGTCTGGGGAGGCTTGCAACCTGCTCTTCACGCACGGGGTTCCCCCACGGCCCCGCCCAGGGCGGCTCTCACCGAGCACGCGTTCGCCCAGGCCTCCCAGGCTGAGGTAGGCCGTCTGGAACGCCTCCCGCCACTGCTCGTCGAGCGGCAGCTCCTGGCCCTTGATGAGGATGGAGCTGCAGCGCTCCAGCACGCGCTCGGGGGCGCCCTTCATCACCAGCAGGTGCCGCGGGTCGCGCGGGTCCTCCAGGGTGTGGATGGACAGCTGTGGGCGGGGACCGAGCAGAGCTGGCTGGGCACAAAGCTTTGGGGGCCGCGCAGGGCGAGGGCGTGGTCGTAGAGGGGCGGGGCCGAGGGCACAGCCTCATTGATAGGGGAGGTGGGCGTGGTCACAGAGGGGCGGGGTCGAGAGCCTGTGGGCGGGGCCTCAAGCAGGCCGGGCTCTGGGCTTCGGCCTTGGGCCGTGGGCCGGGCCGGCGGCGCACCTGGAACTTGTTGGTGGAGTTGAAGGGGATCTCGCAGACTTTGGGGAAGCGCTCGCGGTAGCCCATGGCGTTGCCCAGCGTCAGCTCGGAGAACTTGAGCAGCGCCGTCTCGGACGCGTCTCCGATCACGATGCGCTGGGAGCGGGAGCACGGCAGGTGGGAGGGAGCCCCGTCTCGGCGGGCTGCCGGCCTCCCGCCAGTCCCCCAGGCCCTCTCACCTTGGGCACGGGCACCGCATCCTGGCCGGACTTGAAGGCGGCGCGGTTGCACAGGGTGAGCACTCGGCACAGCGCTCTCCAGGTCTCCGAGGACTGGTCAAACGTCTGCCCTGGAGACCAGGCGTCAGGGCCGGCCCGGAGGGAGCGGATGCACCCCAACCAGAACCGAGCCCCTGGCCTTCGTTCCGCTCCCATGGAGTCCCCTCCCGAAGCATGGCTGGGCCCCAAGACCCTCCTCGTATGCCCGCACGGAGCTTTCTTCATACCCAATACCTAGTCTCCTTGGGACCAGATCCAGAGTCCCTTCACAGGCCTTCCGATCCATCTCGCAAGACCTGGACCAGCCCCTCCCGTTAATAGCAAGCCTGGCCCAGATCATCACCGACTACACCCAGTCTCAGCGCGCTTCCCTCCCGCCGCACACCTGACTGGTCCTCCGTGGTGTCGGCCGTGTGGATGTGGTTATCAAACCAAAGATGGGACACCGTCATGCGGTTCTGAGTAAGGGTCCCCGTCTTGTCAGAGCAGATCACTGATGTAGAGCCCAGGGTCTCCACCGCTTCTAGATTTTTGACCACACAGTTCTTACTGGCCAGCCGCTTGGCTGTCAGGGACAGGCAGACCTGGGGGAGAAGTGAGAAACAAATGTGGGGACCAGTCTCTGCTGCCAACCGCACTTCTCTTTCGTCACAGCCCTGGGGAGTCCTTTGGCCACCACACTGCATTCTTCACTAAGAAACAGAATGAAACAGGGTTTGGTTATTTCCAAGCTTTTGCCAGCCTGTGCCTTTCTCAGTCTGCCCAGATAGACTCTCAGAGCTGTGAAATGTGAAAAGGGGGCTGGAGACATGGCTTAGCAATTAAGGCACTTACCTACAAAGCCAAAAGACCCAGGTTCGATTCCCCAGGACCCACGTAAGCCAGATGCACAAGGAGGCGCATGAATCGAGTTCGTTTGCAGTTGACTAGAGGCCCTGGCGCGCCCACTCTCACTGCCTCCCCCTCGCCCGCCGCTCTCAAATAAAGAAAATGTTTTCAGGCTGGAGAGATGGCTTAGGGGTTAAGGTGCCTGCATCCTAAGCCTAAGAACACTGGTTCCAATCTCCAGCGGTTCCAATCTCCAGGTCCCACGTTTAGCCAGATGCAAAGTGACGCAAGGGCGCAATGCCGCACTTGGTCACAAGGGGGCGAACACATCTGGATTTCGTTCACAGCAGCTGAGAGACTGCTGGCACGCCCATTCTCTCTCTCTCTCTCTCCAAAAAAAATAATAAAAAAATAAAAAGTTAAAAAAATCTTAAAAAAAGAAAATGTTTTCAAAAACAAATGTGAAAAGGAACCCACAAGCCTCCTCTGGGTGGATCATGGGCTTCCTCCAGTCCAAGACCCTGCCTGCTCTTCTCTGAGCCCTGGTTGTGCCACAGGCCGGCCTGGTGGATGTTTGCTGACTGGATGAGTGATGGTAGATGGCAATGGATAGACAGGTAGGGAGTGATGGGCAGATGCCTAGCTGGATAACAGACTGAGGGACAGTCTCTCAGCTCTCTGAACCCCTTTCTACCTCCCCCACTTACTGTGACAGTGGCCAGCAGACCCTCTGGCACATAGGCAACCACGATGGCCATAAAGAACACCATGGCCCGCAGGAAAGTATACCCGATGCACATGGCCACCACAAAGAAGGTGGCACCAAAGAGAATGGCCAGGCCAGCGATGATGTCCACAAAGTGCTCGATCTCTATAGCGATGGGTGTCTTCTCGTTTTCCACTCCCGACGCCAGGGAGGCGATGCGCCCAATGATGGTGCGGTCACCCGTGCTCACCACCAGGCCCTGTGCTGTGCCTGCAACAGGGACAAGAAGATGGATGATTCAGGGTGGGGTGGGGGTGCTTGGCAGTGTGCAAGGAGCAGGCCAGTCGTGGGAGGCAGCGGAAACTGTGGCGTGGAGGGTAGAGAGGGGTGAGAAGGCATATGTATGTGGCAGACCCTCAAGGCACATGGTGGAGAAGAAGGCGATGTTCCTGGTCTCCAGGGGGCTCTCGTGTGTGCACTCGGGCGAGCGGGTCTGGGGCTCCGACTCTCCAGTAAGTGAGGAGTTGTCCACCTTGCAGCCCTGGGCTGACAGGATGCGGATGTCTGGGCACACGGTCTCCCCCTTTCATCTCCACCAAATCGCCCACCACAAGCTGGTCTGCATTGATCTGGAACTTGTCCCCATCTCGGATCACAGTGGCTTGCTGTGGGGCAGGAGCATCAGAATAAGACGGTGCCGGAGTTGGGGGTGGAAGTCTCTGAGTGTCATAGGGACACGGTGGGAGTGGGGAAGTGGGGAGAACTGAAGCCCTAAAAGGAGAGATGGAAGCCATAGATGAAGGCACGATGGGTCTGGTGGGAGAGGCCACCAGGAGATGACAGAAGCCAGCCTGGGCTGGTTTGGAGCTTCTGGAATCTGGAGAGGGAGGCAGGGCCGGGCGGGCATGGTGGTGCATGCCTTTAATCCCAGTACTCGGGAGGCAGAGGTAGGAGGATCGCTGTGAGTTCAAGGCCACCCTGAGACTGCAGAGTAAATTCCAGATCAGCCTGAGCTAGAGTGAGACCCTACCTCGCAAAACCAAAAAAAGAAGAGGGAGGCAGGGGGTGGGGAGAGGACCCACCTGTGGCACTAGGTTTTTGAAGCTGGCGATGATGTTGGTGCTCTTGAACTCCTGGTAGTAGCCAAAGCAGCCAGTGACCACAACCACAGCAATGAGAGCCAGTGCTAGGTACAGCTGCCAAGGAAGAAGGGGGGTGGATGGACAGGGTTCATGCATCCGGGCTGGAAGCTCCAGACCCGAGGCTACCCTTTGGCTCCCTGCTCCCTTGGTATTCTTGGGGTCACCTCCATAGTTTTCCTCTCTACTAGAGGTCTTGGGAGGTGTTCCTGGTGTTCTGAGCCCCTGTCCCCATGTTTTACACTCCCCACATTCACTTGCATGTATTTGCAGTGTCATGCACCCTGTGCCCCTAATCCCATAGTCTTTGGCTCCTGATCACACATGTTCAAACATCCTATGATGTTTGCCCATGTCACTGCCTTACATCCTCCATGTCTCCTTATGTTCCTGTGTCATAGAGTGCCTGTGTCCCAAGTTTCATATGATTTTCCACAATGCGTGCCCCTCACTGTCCCCTGTGCCCACTAGCTCCTGTGTCCTCTTTCCTCAATGGTCATGATTTTGTGTGCTGCTAATCATGTCCTGCATGATCAGTGTCCCCATCCTGCAAATTCCAAATCTCTATATACCTGTACCTGACATGTCACTTGTCCTATGACTTCTCAAGCCCTTGTCCAGTGCTACAAATGTCCCTGAGCTGCCATGTCCTTTGTTCTGCATCCCGTCTCTATCAGTGCTCTCCTGTCTAACCCTCGGGTCTGTTCATGTGCTGTGTCCTGTGTTCATTGTTCCTTATGTCCCACATCTGCGTCCTTGTGTCCTTGCTCTGTCCTGTGTCCTCCAGTCTGTTTCTTAGGTCCCTGTCTAAGGTCCATCCTCGGTGTCCCCTGTGACCTGTTGCCTTGGGTCTGTCCCACATCCCAATATCCATCCATCCTTCAAGATCCGTGTCTCAGGAGTGCATCTCTGTCTCTGTATCCTCATCTATGCTCCTCCAGGCTGAAGCCCAGGCTCAGCATCCCTGTCCCCTGAGTCCTTGTCCCCTGTCTGCTCTGCAGCTCCCTTTGCTCACATTGTCATCAGTGGTGAGGTCACCTTCGCTGGCCTGGATGGCAAAGGCAATGAGGCAGATGGCAGCAGCCACCCACATAAGGCACTGCAGACCTCCTGCCAGCTGCCGGGCAAACTTCACGTACTCTGGGGTGCCCCGTGGCGGCCTCAGTGCATTGGGCCCATCCCGAAGCAGCAGCTCTGCTGCCAGGTTTGCAGTCAGGCCCTGGGGACACAGGGGCAGGGTCATGGTGGGAATTACAGGAGGGGAACAACCCCTCTATGTGACTGCTCCTACTCTTCTTCTCTTCCTTCCCCTCCCTCTCTCTTCTCCTTCTATCATCCTCTCTCCTCCATTCCCTCTCTCTTCTTCCTGTCCTTTTCTCTCCTGTCTTCATCTTTCCCTTTTTACCTTTTCTTTCTCTTCCTCTCTCCCCATCTCCCTTCCTCTCCCTCTTCCTCTCCTATCTTCCTTTTTCTTTTTCCCTCTCTCCTCCCCTCTACCTCTCTTTCTCTCCCCCTCTCTTCCTCTCTTCCCCTTTCTCTTCCCCTGTCTTCCTCTCTCCCTCTCTCTTCTGCCTCTCCTTCCCTTCTCACTGCTGCTGCTTCCCTGTATTTTACCATCTGATGCTTCTTTCTCCTCTCTCTGTCCTCATCTTTCTCCCCTCATTGTCCCCTCCCTGTGTCCACCCCCCATGTCCTCCCCTTACCTTGGTGGCACTGGTCCGGTATTTCTGCTCCAGCTCAGCCACTGACAGCTGGTGGTCATTCTGGGGGTGGGGGCAGAATACTCACTCTCTAGCTCTCCTGAGCCCTACCCTGCGCTGCCGGGCCCCCAGCCCTGCCCAGCCCCCAGCCCTGCCCGGTCCCCACACCACGCTCACCATCTCCATCTCCTTCTTCATGTTCTCCAGCTTCTCCTTCTTCTTGCCTCCCCCACCACCCGCCTTCTTCTTGCTCATCTTGGCGGACATGTCCCCACCAGGACCGGATCCCAGCTCCACTGAGTACAGTTCGTAATTGTCCTAGGAACCGCAGGGAGCAAGGGAGGCGTCAGACTCCACTGGGACCCCTGCTCCTGCCCAACCTCCTGAGCCCCTAAGGTGCCACTCACTGCCTTCCCCATGGTGCCTGGTGCTCTGCCCTCCTTGGTCCACAAAGCCTGGCTTCTGGACTAGCTCTATATACCCAGGGAGGTTGGGGGTGGAGCAGAAGTGGCTGATTACAGCTGATTAAGGGGCTCCTTGGGGTGACCTCCAGGCCTGGACAGCTCAGGCATTTCCTGCAGGGTTGCCCCAATCTGCCCAGACCCATCACAATCTGCTGTTCCCATCTGGTACCCCAAGGGTAACACATGGCATCAAGAAGAGGAAATGTGGGTGCCACCCCATGCCAGGCACTGTGATGAGTGCTTTTGCCTATTTTCATCTTATCTAACCTTCCAGCACCTTCTGACATGAGGACTCCCTCTTATAGGCGGGGAAACTGAGGCACAGAGGGATCAATTTGCTTGCCCATGAACGCCAAGCTAGGTCAGACAGGGGCAGGACTCAGGACCAGGTAGGTCACCCACAATGTCATTATTTGAGCCCTCGAGCACATGCATGGCCATCTGCCAAGGCATCTCACATCCCCATTGGGCAGAGGGGGAAACTGAGGCTCAAAGGAGTTCAGAGAGGGTCTCGGCAGCCGTCATCACAGCTTTCAGTCATTTCTGTCCCTACTCCAACCTACTCAGATGGAGGGACCAAGGTGCATACTGGGGAAGGATGTGTCCAAGGGCTTTTGGTGTCAGGAAGTCTGCAAGGCCCTGTGGGGACTCTGGAAGCACCAGTGAGGGGCTGAGCAGGGGATGGTGGGGTCCTTGGTATGATTTTACTGGGCCTCTTGGAATGGGCATGCCTCCAAGGGCAGGTGTGGGTGTACTTGATAAGATAACCACATTGGCAATGCCCTTCTCCTTGGGAGCAGGTCACCTGGGAAAGTCAAAGGTAGTGGGAAACCTGAGCTCCTAGACACCCACCTGGGGGACCATCCCAAGCCCACTCCAGGGAACAGGAGAAAGGCAGCAAGGGTTGTTAGCCCCAGTGGTTGTCGCTACACGGAGTCACTTAGCGCACCGGATGGGCTTCAACTGTGGAGCCCCGGATGCAAAACAGTTTGCGTCTCTTCTATTTACACTGCTCCAAGCCTTTCCTTCATATCACAACTGCAACTCCAAAATGGAGCCCCAGATCAGCTTCCCTGCTCTTTCTGTATGTTGGTCATTCCAGCACTGGCCCTGTCATGTTGTACCCTCACCACAGTCATTCCTGCCTCCGGCCCTGGCCCTTGCCAGGCACCCTTTCCTGGAGATAGCTACAAGGTGCTTTCTCATCTTCCTCCGGTCTTTGTGCAGATGGCACCTTTTCTGAGATTTCTTCCTGTAACATTTCACCCCCTTGGCATTCGTTGTCCTAACCCTTGCCCTATCCACAGAGTTCCCATCTGATATTAGCTTTTATTTGTTCGGGGTCTGTCCACCTGACTCAGAGAGAAGGAAGGGTCTCGGTTGTTTGTTGCAGAAGCACATCCTGGAACAGCAGCCCCAGCACATAGCAGGTGCTGAACAAGCTCTAAGCAGGATTTTAGGCTGGGAGTACCCAGTGACAAGCCTGGAGCACCGTCTGCAGCCCTGCCAGCCTGACACATCAGCTTCTGCCTCCAACATGCTCAGGCCTGGTGCAGCTGTGCAGGTCATGTCTGCAAGCAAGGTCACAGGCGAAGACAGACACCATGAGTAGCAGCAGAGACTTTGTGCACCTCTGCCCGTACAGGGAGTCCCTCTCTGCTCTCCACCTCACTGGTTTTCCCTTCCTTCACAATTCCTAGTGTTATTAGGCTATTTTGAAATTTAATATTTAGGACATGGGAAATGGCTCAGCAGTTAAAGGCACTTGGTTTCAAAGCCTGATGCCCTGGGTTTGATTCCCCAGTACCTACATAAAGCCATATGCACAAAGTAGCACACGCATCTGAGTTTGCTTATAGAGGCAAGAGGCCCTGGCACACTCATTCTCTCTCTCTATCTCTCTATCTCTTTTTTTTTTCTCTCTCTATCTCAAATCTCTTTCTCCTATTTGCAAACAAATAAGTAAAAATTGTTTTTTAAAAGCAAAAAAATAAAAATAAAAAAAATAAAGAGCCAGGTGTGGTGGTGCACGCCTTTAATCTCAGCACGTGGGAGGCATAGGTAAGAGGATCACTGGGAGTTTGAAGCCAGCCTGAGACTACATAGTAAATTCCAGGTCAGCCTGAGCTGAGGTGAGACCCTACCTCAAAAAAAAATTAATAGTGAATTAATATTAATATTGATTAATATTTACGTATTTCAAACATACTAGTTACAGAGATAGTAAAATAAATACTTGCCTATCCTTCACACAATTTTGTTTTTTGGGGGGTTTGTTTTCTTTTTTTAAATTTTTGTTTATTTATTTATTTGAGAGCGACATACAGAGAGAGAAAGAGGCAAATAGAGAATGGGCACGCCATGGCCTCAAGCCACTGCAAATGAACTCCCGGCACATGCGCCACTTTGTGCATCTGGCTTACGTGGGTTCTGGGGAATCAAGACTCAAACCAGGGTCCTTAGGCTTCACAGGGAAGCACTTAACCACTAAGCCATTTCTCCAGCCCCCTTCACACAATTTTAATAATTTGCTACATTTATATTAGATTGATCGATCAATAGATGATAGGCACATAGATACATAGACCAATGGGTGGACGTGTCAACCAATAGAGGACAGATTTCAGTTTTGTTTTGGGGAGCTAGGGAGATGACCCAGTGGATAAAACACTTGCTATATAAATGGGGTTACTAAATTTGGATTCCCAGCACTGCATAAAGCCGGATGCTGTAGCAGGAATCTATAATCCCAGCATAAAATTTGTGTGAGAGAAAGAAGCAGAGAGAGAATGGACATATCAGGACCTCCAGCCACTACAAACGAACTCCAGACACATGCACCTTGAGCGTCTGGTTTACAGGGGTCATGGGGAGTTGAACTTGGATCCTTTGGCTTTTCAGGCAAACATCTTAACTGCTAAGCCATCTCTCCAGCCCTGTCCCCCCGGACCTTTGGTTTTTTTAAGGTAGAGTCTCTCTGTAGCCCAGACTGACCTAGAATTCACTACAGAGTCTCAGGGTGGCTTCAAACTCATGGCAATCCTCCTAACTCTGCCACCCCCACGCATGTCTCTAATCCCAGCACTTGGAGGCAGAGGTAGGAGGATCGCCATGAGTTTGAGACCATCCTGAGACTACATAGTGAATTACAGGTCAGCCTGGGCTAGAATGAGACCCTACCTCAAAGAGAGAGAGAGAGGAGAGAAAGAAGAGAGACAGAGAAATAATGGGTGCACCAGGACCTCCAGCCACCGCAAGTAACCTCCAGATGCATGTGCCACTGCGCATCTGGCTTTACGTGGGTACTGAGGAATTACAAATTCTGTGCCTTTGAGGTGGGGATGATATTTTGTTTGTTCACATTACGCTTCTGTCATGTGTACAAGCAATACTAGTGCCATCTTGGGCAGGTGCATACAGAGGCTCCTGCCCACAGGCTGGATCTGAAGAGAGCAACAGTGTGCACATGTCTGGCACCCTGGACTGACTCTAGCCTGGAGCATAGCAGGGGGACAACTGTACAATGCCATGTCAGGCAGATGGAGGCTCGCAGCACAGTTCAGGGAAAGGACCACTCTCCAGAGCATGGCAAGTGTCATAAGATCCAGTTAACAGTGAGTCAGTAGTGTAAGACTTCACTGAGCCTGAGGCACACTGGGTCAATGAAGGCTTGTTTGAGGACAATAAATGGTCACAATGGAATTTTTTTTCTTCGGAGGAAAAAAAAAGCGTCAGAGGAGGGACCATTAAATAGGGACTTCAAGTGGATTTTAAGGGGAATTTGTAGATAATTTCCTGGAACTGTATACATACACATTCCCAGGAACTTGGAACCCTATAGGCCTAGTGGGCTCAGATCTCTAGACGTCCCTCCTTCTTCCCCACCCCATTCTTCCATTTAAAGATAAAGGACTGGGCTAAAGAGATGGCTTAGTGGTAAGCACTTGCCTGTGAAGCCTAAGGACCTCGGTTCAAGGCTTGATTCCCTAGTACCCACGTAAGCCAGATGCACACGGTGGTGCATGCATCTGGAGTTTGTTTGCAGTGGCTAGAGGCCCTGGCGCGCCCATTCTCTCTCTCTCTCTCTCTCTATCTATCTATCTCTCTCTGTCTCTAATAAGTAAATAAATAGAAATAAAAACTTAAAGATTAAGGACTTTCTGTTTTTTATAATCCTTTCAGGGCTGAGAATATGTATAGTTCAGCGGTAGAGTACTTGCCTAGAATTCAGCAGTGACAGTTGGGGGAATGGCTCTGCAGTAGAGCACTTGCTTAGCATGTGTAAGACCCTGGGTTCCATCCCCAGCAAAACACACACACACACATTATCAAAATCATCATTTTAGTGCAGCCTACTATCACATGCCTCTAATCCCAACAGTTGGGAGGTAGAAAAAAGCCAGAGCCATCAAACAGAGAGGAGGAGGAGAGAACTTCAGGCTTTCGCAAGCCTTCACATGACCTGTACCGATGCCCGTCTCCTCGGCATGGCATCCAAGCAAAAAGAGCCAAGGAAGCAGCAGAACAGGATGTTGAAAAGAAAAAATAAAGTTCTTTTGAGGCATAGTAATAAATCAGTTCATTAAAAAGAAAGAAGAAAGAAAGAGAAAGAAAAAAAGAAAGGAAGGGAAGGAGGGAGGAAGGGAGGGAGAGAGGGAGGGAGGGAGGGAGGAAGAAAATCATTTCATGACCATGACACACTTGGCTTCCTCTGAGACACATGCACACTTGCTCCCCAAGTTCAACTGCTCCTTATCGTTTATGTTAAGTACTGATAGGGGGCTGGGGAGATGGCTTAGTTGTTAAGGTACTTGCCTGCAAAGCCTAAAGACCCAGGTTCGATTCCCCAGGACCCACATAAAGCCAGATGCACAAAGTGGCACATGCACCTGGAGTTCATTTGCAATGGCTGGAGGCCCTGGTGCATTCATTCTTTCTCTCTTTTCTCTCTATCATTCTCTGCTTGCAAATAAATAAATATTTTTTAAGTAGTGATATTGCTTCCTTCAGGAAACTGGGCTACACACCAGACTGACTCCAGGATTCCATAGGTTTTCCCATCACTGCCCCATCTTCACAGAGCTTCGGCATAACAGCTGTGAGGATTTGAATCAAATGTCTCCCACACTCATATTGGAAATATCTGATTCCCAACTAGTGACACGATTTGGGGACATTCTGGAAACTTCCAAAGGTAGGGCCTATCTGAAGAAAGTAGGTCACTTGCAGTGTGCCTTTGAAGGTTATGTCCGGTCCCAGGTCTCTTCTTCACACTCTTCCTCTGCTGCCTGTCCACCATGAGGTGAATGACCTCCTTCTCCACACACTCCCACCACCAGGATGGGACTGAGTGACCATGGACTGAGCCTCTGAAGTCACGAGCCATGAGAAATCTTTTTTCTGTCAGGTATTTTGGTCACAGCGATAAGAAAGGCAACTGACATACCAGTCCTGACCACTTGGACCCTCAGGTCGTCCATCACAGCCCTGACTGCTCTGGGTTGTGACAATCTGGTGACTCTGGACTCCTTGAGGACAGAATCCAGACGTCTCCAAGAGCATTGTGTATCCTTCATTGCTCAACCCAGAGCTGGCCCAGGCTGGCCCCAAGGAGTGTTTGCTGAGTGAAAGCCCTCACTGTGACCTTGACTTTTGATGTGTATTTGAGACTCATTGATAAGATAGTGAGTCTGGCAATGCCCTTCACTCCCCACCCACCCCCCATCACTTCCAGACCATGCCTCAAGCTCCTTGTCAAAACAGTCCCAGGGGCAGAAAGGATTCCCGCCCCCCCAGGTTGGTTAAGCTGGCATCGGGTCCTGCATTCTGTTCCCCTCTTACCTTTGATCAGGCTGGAAAAATCACTCTCCCGGGCCCACCTGGGTTCAGAGCTTTCCACTCCCTCAAAGGTCATACCCGGGATCCAGCTTTCTCCCCCTTCTTTACTCCTGCCTTGGTCAGCCTTCATGGCCTCCCACCTGGACATCCCAGCAGTCTCGTCCTTGATTGCCTGCCCTCACCCCTACTTCCACAGTCCACTCTCCAAACATGGCCAGAGGGAGCCTGTGAACCCTGGAGATAGGGTCAGAGCCCCCCAGGCTGCACCTCACTCAGGCTGAAAGCCAAGTCCTCAAAGGGCTCTTTCCTCATCCCTGGCGGCCCTTCTCCCACTCTCCCAGGTCCTTCATTCCAGTCACTTGATCCTCTCTGTTCTTCCTTCCGCACAGCACACAAGCTCCAACCTCACCCACCACCTAAGCAGGAAGAGCACGATATTCTCTATAGTTCAGTTTCGTTAGACTTCCTCGCATCCACAGCTCTGTTGCCTTTTTAAAAATATGAATTTCTCCAGACCTGGTGGCACACATCTTTAATCCCAGCACTTGGGAGGCAGAGGTAGGCAGATCACCGTGAGTTCAAGGCCACCCTGAGACTACATAGTGAATTCCAGGTCAGCCTGGACTACAGCAAGACCCTACATGGAAACAAACAAAACAATGTCTTTGAGACAGGCATGGTGGTTCATGCCTTCAGTACCAGAACTCAGAACTCAGGAGACTGAGGTAGACGAATCACCTCGAGCACAGAGTGAGTTCCAGGTCAGCCTGGGCTAGAATGAGACCCTGCCTTGAAAAAGACCAATACAACAAAAATATGCCATTTGAGTTTTAATATTTCAAAAAATATTTTTATTTATTTGGCAAGCAGAGAGAGACAGAGAGAATGGGCGCACTGGGGCCTCCAGCCACTGCAAATGAACTCCAGATGCATGTGCCACCTTGTGCATCTGGTTTATGTGGATCCTGGGGAATCGAACTCCAGTCGTTAGATTTTGCAGGCAAGTGCCTTAACCGCTAAGCCATCTCTCCAGCCCTTCTTTTTGTTTGTTTGTTTTCTCGAGGTAGGGTCTTACTCTAGCTCAGGCTGACCTGGAATTCACTATGAGTCGCACAGCGATCCTCCTACCTCTGCCTCCCTAGTACTGCCTACCAAAGGCGTGCGCTACCAAGCCCGGCTCTATTTTTGTTTTTTGTTTTTTAAAATCGTAAACTACACTTACGTGCGCACTGGGGAATTAGAAGCTAGGCCTACAGGCTTTGCAAGAGTGCATTTAACCACTGACCTATCGCCAAAATCCAACTTTCTTACTGGGCTGTCTACTCGGTCTCTCCTGCAGCTTTTGGGAAGCTTTCTGAGCTCTGGCCTCAGATAATGCTCTGGAAACAAGATGCCTATCTATAGCTTCCAACCAACCCCATCAGAGTGGACGGGGTTGTGCTCCACCCTCCTAACAGCCACGGGACCACGCCCACCTTGTGAGGACAGCCAGTGGGAGGGAGGTGCGGGGTCCTCCATTGTGACTGGCCTTTGACAGTGTGGGTCTGGGGCTTCTGGGTAGAGCTAGGGATGCGCCTTGGGTCTGGGTGTCTTCCGCGCTCTTGGGATCTGTTGTTATCCGAGTGGAAATATCATGACTAATGTAGCTCCCCCTGCGGCTGCAGCTACCCCAGCGCCCGCAGCTCCCCCAGCGCCCAAAGCGCCCCCAGGGCCCAAAGCTCCCGCAGCGCCCGCAGCGCCCGCAGCTCCCGCAGTTAAAAAGCCACTGGACCGTCCACAGACTCCTGCGGAACTGGCGTTTTATGCTCGGAATCATTATTGTTTGACCATCTTGGCAATAATTTTATTCCCTCCCCTGGGACTGCTAGCTTTCTACTTCCGCAGCAAGGTAAAACAATCCCTTAACCACAGCCCGTCCTGTCCTCCCCGGCTTCCCCTCTGCGACCTTGAGTGTCGGGTCGGGCCCTTTCCTCATTGGCTGGAACCTTCTTTGAACCTCTGGGCTCCTAAACCACACCTAAGCTCCCGCCCAACAGATCGAAGAAGCCAACAAGAACAGCTACTGGGAGGATGCTTACCTGAACTCCTGCAGAACGATCTGGCTGGACGTATTCGCCATACTCATTGGCTTAGGGATCATCTATGGAGTTCTCCTGTTTACTTAAAGACCAGGACCAACATCCCAAGGGTCTACTACCCAACAGACCAAGACATTGACCAGACACCAATCAAGAACCTCAACAGCTGAGACGAGACCTAGCCAAGAAGCCCACCAACGAGAGAACTCAACATCTAAGCTATTCACCCGCCCCAGAGCCCAGAGGCCACCGCAGGTCAGACTTCAGCTCACTAGGCCTTTGGAGCTGTTTGATGTGCTTCTGGAGCCAAACGTTACACCTCTGGATCCCCTGAGTTCCACTGGGCTGCTCTTGCAAAAAAATATTTATTCAGCCCAATAAAACTGGAGGAAAAGTTCTGGCTTTTCCTGTGTTTGTAGATGTTTTTCTGGGTCGGAGGTGTCTTCACTGAGGCTATTTCCTTAGACTCTGTGAAAATCAGACTGTCATAATGATGCCAGGCATGATGCTCATGCCTAGAAATCCCAGCATTTGGGAAGTGGGGGCAAGAGAATCAGAAATGCAAGGCCAGCCTCAACTATATAGTAAGTTGGAGGCCAGCCTGGGACCACATGAGATCCTGTTTCAAAAAAAGCAGGGGCTGGAGAGATGGCTTAGCGGTTAGGCACTTGCTTGTGAAGCCTAAGAACCCCAGTTGGAGGCTTGATTGTCCAGGACCCATGTAAGCCAGATGCACAGGGTGGCACATGCATTTGGAGTTCATTTACAGTGGCTGGAGGCCCTGGTGCACCCATTCTCTCTCTGTCTCCCTCTCTCTCTCTCTCTCTCTCTCTCTCTCTGCCTATTTCTCACTCTCTGTTTCTCTCAAATAAATAAATAAATAAATAAATAAATAAATAAATAAATAAATAAAAGGGCTGGAGAGATGGCTTAGTGATTAAGGCGTTTGCCTGCAAAGCCAAAAAGGACCTCAGGGGCCGGGCGTGGTGGCGCACGCCTTTAATCCCAGCACTCAGGAGGCAGAGGTAGGAGGATTGCTGAGAGTTCGAGGCCACCCTGAGACTACATAGTGAATTCCAGGTCAGCCTGAGCTACAGTGAGACCCTACCTCGCAAAACCAAAAAAAAAAAAAAAGGACCTTGGATCAATTCCCCAGGACCCACATAAGCCAGATGCCCAAGGGGGCACAAGCACCTGGGGTTTGTTTGCAGTGGCTGAAGGCCCTGGCACGCCTATTCTCTCAGTCTCTCTCTCTCTTTCTCTGCCTCCTTCTCTCTTGCTCTCTCAAATAAATATTTTTTTTAATGTCCTGATGGTTAAACTCACAGACATGGAAAGGGGAAAATGTTGGTTTACATTCTGTTCTAGTGAGGTTCTTGTTGATGGGACAAAACAACTGACCAAAAGCAGCTGATAAGAGGAAATAATTTCTTTTAGTGTACATTCTGGAGGGGAAGCTTCATGATGGCAGGGGAAAGATGGTAAAGCAGAAGCTGGACATCACCTCTGCCACAGCAGGTGGAAAACAGTATCAGTGGGGCTGGAGGGATGGCTTAGTGGTTAAAGTGCTTGCCTCTGAAGCCTAAGGACCCAGGTTCAATTCTCCAGTACTCACATAAAGCCAGAGGTACAAGCTGAAGGCCCTGGCACGCCCATTCTCTCAGTCTCTCTCTCTCTTTCTCTGCCTCCTTCTCTCTTGCTCTCTCAAATAAATTTTTTTTTAATGTCCTGATGGTTAAACTCACAGACATGGAAAGGGGAAAATGTTGGTTTACATTCTGTTCTAGTGAGGTTCTTGTTGATGGGACAAAACAACTGACCAAAAGCAGCTGATAAGAGGAAATAATTTCTTTTAGTGTACATTCTGGAGGGGAAGCTTCATGATGGCAGGGGAAAGATGGTAAAGCAGAAGCTGGACATCACCTCTGCCACAGCAGGTGGAAAACAGTATCAGTGGGGCTGGAGGGATGGCTTAGTGGTTAAAGTGCTTGCCTGCGAAGCCTAAGGACCCAGGTTCAATTCTCCAGTACTCACATAAAGCCAGAGGTACAAGGTGGCGAATGTGTCTGGAGTTCTTTTGCAGTGACTGTAGGCTCTGACACGTCCATTCTCTATTTGCCCCTTTCTCTATCGCTCTGTCTCTCCTCTCTCTCTCCCTCTAATAAATAAACAAATATAAAAATATAAAGAAAAAGCATCAGGAAAATGAGCCAAGCCCTGGCAAGGGGGAGCTGGCTATAATACCCCAAAGCAAACCTCCAGCAACACACCTCCTCCAGCAAGGCTCCACTTCCCAGTGCCACCAGCTGGGAATCAATCATTAAAATACACGAGTTTGAGTCAGGCATGGTGGCGCACACCTTTAATCCCAGCACTCAGGAGGCAGAGGTAGGAGGATCGCCATGAGTTCAAGGCCACCCTGAGACTACATAGCGAATTCCAGGACAGCCTGGGCTAGAGTAAGACACTACCTCGAAAAAACAAACAAACAAACAAACAAACAAAGGTTTGTTGAAGACATTTGATTCAAACCACCACATTCTACCCCTGGCCCCCATAGACTCACAACCATCTCATGATATAAAAATGCATTCAGGGGGACTAGAGAGATGGCTCAGCAGTTAAGACACTTGCCTGCAATGCCTAACAACCCAAGTTTGATTCCTAAGTACCCACATAAAGCCAGATGCACAAAGTGGCTCATGCACCCAGACTGTGTTTGCAGTGGCACTATGCCCTGGTGTACCCATTTTCTCCCTCCCTCCATCTCTCTCTCTCTCTCTCTGCTTGCAAATAAAGGTTAAAAAAATTTTAATGCATTCAGGGATGGAGAGATGGCTCAGCACTTTAATGTACTTGCTTATAAAGCCTGATGGCCTGGATTTGAGTCCCCAGATGCACAAAGTGGCATATGCATCTGGAGTTCATTTGCAGTGACAGGAGTTCTTGGCATGCCCTTACTGTATCTCCTCCCCCATCTGCCTTTTTCTCTGTGTCATAAATAAATAAATAGGGCTGGAGAGATTGCTTAGTGGTTAAGGCATTGCCTGTAAAGCCAAAGGATACCGGTTCGACTCTCCAGGACCCACGTAAACCAGATGCACAAGGGGGTGCATGAATCTGGAGTATGTTTGCAGTAGCTGGATGCCCTGGCATGCCTATTCTCTCTCTTGCTCTCTCTCCCTGCCTCTTTCTCTCAAATAAATAAATAAATAAATATTTTTAAAAATAAAAATAAATAAAATGCAAAGATACATTCAGTCCAACTTTAGAAGTATCCATAATTTTTACCAGTCCCAACATGGTTTAAAAGTCCAAGGTCAGGCCAGGTGAGGTAGCACACGCCTTTCATCCCAGCACTTGTTAGGCAGAGGTAGGAAGATTGCCATGAGTTTGATGCCAGCTTGAGACTACACAGTGAATTCCAGGCCAGCAAGGGCTAGAGCAAGATCCTACCTCAAAAAAAAAAAAAAAAAAAAAAAAAAAGTCCAAGGTCTAGTCCAAAATTCTAAACAGCAAACCTATAAACTTAAAACACAAGTTAAATAAACAGAATGGCACAGAATAGTCACATTGCAAAAACTGGCATAACAGGGCTGGAGAGATGGCTTAGTGGTTAAGGCATTTGCCTGTGAAGCCTAAGGACCCTGGTTCAATTCTCCAGGTCCCACGTAAACCAGATGCACATGGTAGCACATGCATCTGGAGTTCATTTGCAGTGGCTAGAGGAGCTGGCGTGCCCATTCTTACTCTCTTTCTCTCCCCCTCTCTGTTCCTAATAATAAATAAATAAATAAATAAATAAATAAATAAATAAATAAAAAAAATAAAAAATCTTTTTAGCCGGGCGTGGTGGCACACGCCTTTAATCCCAGCACTCGGGAGGCAGAGGTAGGAGGATCGCCAAGAGTTCAAGGCCAACCTGAGACTACATAGTGAATTCCAGGTCAGCCTGGACCAGAGTGAGACCCTACTTTGCAAAACCAAAAAAAAAAAAAAATCTTTTTAAAAAGCTGGCATAATAAGAGAAGATTGAATCAGTGCAAGATCTAAATCAAACAGGGCAAATATCAAATCCTGCAGTTCTGTGTCTACCTGGGACTCACAATAAAGTCTCGGTCGTTCCAATTCCACCAACTCTATCTCCAGTCAGCAGCTCTTCTTGCCAGCTGTTCTATAGTACAGGTGCCTGCAAAATCCTGGGGTCACCACTGCAACCCCCCAGTTCATCCTTATGGCTTCATCAGGCCTCCATGCAGGGACTCCAACAACCCTGCCTAATTGCCATTTCCAAAAAACAAAAAAAGTGTTATCCAATATCCCCCTCTTTCTTGCATTTGTTACACTTCCATAATACCAGATAGGCTTTCAAATTTGTTCTTGGTTGGGGGAATAAAATCAGCTTTGAACAGCAGGAAAATTCCTTCAGCTAACTGCTGTCCCAGTACAGAACAGCTGGCCCAATTTCAATGGGTGTCATCTCTCAATTTCAGTGAGTCAGACAGCAATCTTTAGCCCAAAACTTTCATGTATTTCTGTGCCATATCCTTCTGCTAACACAAGCCCATTTCTTCTAAACTCAGTGCTGATCAAGTTTCCAGGACACGAACAGAAAACACCCAGCCTCTCATACCAACTGCCCCTAGCCCAGTTCTGGCAAACAAGCCCCCCGCCCCATAAGCCAAGACCCACTAGTCCTAAGTTCTTTCTGCATTTCGATATTTCAACTCTCTGACCAGAATGGTCTATCTAGCTCTGCCTAGAGGCATCTTTTGCTGGGCATGGTGGCGCACGCCTTTAATCCAGCACTCAGGAGGCAGAGGTAGGAGGATCGCCATGAGTTCGAGGCCACCCTGTGACTACATAGTTAATTCTAGATCAGCCTGAGATAGAGTGAGACCCTACCTCAAAAAAATAAAAAAGGCATCTTTTAGTCCAAAATTTCAAAATCCTTCCACAAATCAGTTCCAAAGACCAAAGGCTATAGTCAGCTTTCTAGCAGCAATGACCCCATTCCAGTGGTACCTTCAGCCACTGAAAATGAAATCCAGACACATGTGCCACCAAGTGCATCTGGCTTATGTGGGTCCTGGGGAATCAAACCTGAACCCCTTGGTTTCACAGGCAAGCACCTTAACTGCTAGGCCATCTCTCCAGTCCCAAATAATATTTTTAAACATTTTTATATTTTATTTGTTTATTTATTTGAGAGAGAGAAAGAGAATAGATGCACCAGGGCCTCCAGCCACTGCAAACGAACTCCAGAGGCATGCACCCCCTTGTGCATCTGGCTTATGTGGGTACTGCAGTGTCAAACTGGGATCCTTTGGCTTTGCAGGCAAATGCCTTAATGGCTAAGCCATCTCTCCAGCTCCCCCCCAAAAAATACTTTTTCGATTTTTTTTGTTGTTGTTGTTGTTTTTTTGTTTTTTGGTTTTTCAAGGTAAGGTCTCACTCTAGTCTAGGCTGACCTGGAATTCACTCTGTAGTCTCAGGGTGGCCTTGAACTCATGGTGATCCTCCTATCTCTGCCTCCCAAGTGCTGGGATTAAAGGCATGTGCCACCACACCCAGCTAAAAATATTTTTTAAATTTATTTATTTGAGAGAAAGAGGCATACAGAGAGAAAGAATGGATGTGCCAGGGCCCGCTGCCACTGCAAATGAACTCCAGGAGCATGTACCATTTTGTACATCTGGGTACTAAACCCTGGCCCTCAGACTTGGCAAGCAATCACCTTTAACCACTGAGCAATTTTTCCAGACCCAGAGGAAAGATTTGTTTTTCTCTTTCTTTCTTTCTTTCTTTCTTTCTTTCTTTCTTTCTTTTTCTTTCTTTCTTTCTTTTTCTTTCTTTCTTTCTTTCTTTCTTTCTTTCTTTCTTTCTTTTTTTTTTCGTCTTTGTTTTTTCAAGGTAGGATCTCACTCTAGCCTGGGCTGACCTGGAATTCACTATGTAGTCTCAGGGTGGCTTTGAACTCATAGCAATCGTCCTACCTCTGCCTCCTGGGTGCTGGGATTAAAGGAATGTGCCACCACATCCGGCTTCTTGTTTTTAAATACTTTATTTATTTATTTGAGAGAGAGGCAGATAGAGAATTGGAGCACCAGGGCCTACTGCAAATGAACTCCAGGCGCATGCTCCACTTTGTGCATCTGGCTTATGTGGGTCCTGGGGAATCAAACCTGGGGTCCTTTGGCTTTGGAGACAAGCATCTTAACCGCTAAGCCATCTCTCCAGTCCTAAGATTTGCTTTTCATTGCAGTCTTGAGGAGAAGCTTCATGACAGCAGGGAAAGGATGGTGGAGCAGAGGCTGGACACCATCTCCTTGCCACAGCAGGTGGAAAACAGCAGCAGGAGAGTGAGCTGAGCTCTGGCAATGGGGCGGGGCAGACTATAAAACCTCAAAGCCACCAAGCATGGTGGTGTATGCCTTTAACCCCAGCACTCAGGAGGCAGAGGTAGGAGGATCACCGTGAGTTCGAGGCCACCCTGAGACTGCATAGTGAATTCCAGGTTGGCCTAGAATAGAGCAAGATCCTATTTAGAAAAACCAAAAAAGGGGGCTGGAGAGATGGCTTAGCAGTTAAGGTACATGCTGCAAAGCTTAAGGACTCCAGTTCAATTCTCCAGGTCCCATGTAAGCCAGATGCACATGGTGGCACATGTATCGAGTTCATTTGCAGTGGCTAGAGGCCCTGGTGCACCCACTCTCACTTTCTCTCCCCCTCTCTGTCTCTAATAAATAAAAATAAAATCTTACACCAAAGCCCACCCCCAGCAACGCATCTCCTCCAGCAAGAATCCACCTTCCCTGCAGGGACTGCATTCAAAACACGAGTTAATGGAGAACATCAAGTTGAAACCACCACACAAAACTGCATGTCCTTAAAATAAGATTGTTTCCTGGGCCTGGTGTCTTTGTAAGGTAACACAGTGACACAGTCATTGTGGGTGATATTTAGAAAGTTGAATCAATGTTTAGGTGGCTTCCCATTTAAGCTGGGATGTTAGACTTGTTATATCCTCAACCGGATATGCTAAATCCCTGTAACCTGAACATCCATGAGGCAAAGGCAGAAAGACCTGGGCTATACAGTGAGACCCTGTCTCAAACTAACAAAAACTAGCAAAAAGAAAACAGAAACCTCGGGCTGGAGAGATGGCTCAGCAGTTAAGGCACTTGCCTGCAAAGCCTAATGACCTGTGTTCAATTCCCCAGGACCCACATAAGACCAGATGCATAAAGTGGCACATGCACCTGGAGTTTGTTTGCAGCAGCTAGAGGCTCTGGTGCACTGATCTTTCTTTCTTCCTATCTGCCTCCCTCTCTCTCTCTCTCTCTCTCTCAAATAAAATTTAAAATTTCCAAAAAATTAAGAGTTAAGAGTTAGTTAGGGTCAGAAAAGATATTAGAGGGACCAAATGAAGGGCTGGGGGTGGTAAGGTATTTATGGGTGAACAGCAAAGGCTTAGAGAGGACCAGGAAGGGTTCATAGGAAAAAATATCAAACAGACAGGAGAAAGAGTATGTGGAGACACACGAGAACAGCCACCTGCAAGGCAAGCAGAAGACCTGGGAAGAAACCAGACTCCTCGACTTTGCACTCCAGGCCTAAATGGTGAGAAAATGTCTGTTGTTTGAGCCACACAGGCTATGATATTTTGTAATGGCTGCCCTAGCCAGCTGCAGGCAGTATGCCCGTTCCTGGATGGTTTACAGTGAACACTCCGCCTACTTACCAACACATTTATGATAAGGGAACACAAAACACAGGCCACATCCGAAGACAGTGGCTACAACCTGCATATGGCCCAGCAGGTTGGGTCTTCCTGCTACTAAACTTGGGAAAGTCCTTATTAATTTCTGCTAAAACTTCTTCAGCCTCTGTGAGATTCCCATTGACCTGTCCACAGCCCTCATAAAGAAACTTAAAGCGCACTCTAAACACGCTAATTAAACTGAATTACCTCTGTTTGTTTGTTTGTTTGTTTGTTTGTTTGTTTGTTTGTTTGTTTGTTTTAGGTAGGGTCTCGCTCTAGCCCAGGATGACCTGGAATTCACTCTGTAGTCTCAGGGTGGCCTTGAACTCATGGTCATCATGTGCCATCACATCTGGCAATTGAATTCCCTTTTTTTTTTTTAATTTTTATTTTTGAGAGAGAGAGAATGGGTGCCACAGCAGGGCCTTTCAGCCACCATGAATGAACTCCAGACGTGTGCACTCCCTTTGTGTGCATGTGCAACATTGCATATGTGCATCACTGTGCATCTGACTGTGTGGGACCTAGAGATTCAGGCATGCATCCTTAGGCTTCACAGGCAAGCGCCTTAACAGCTAAACAGCTAAGCCATCTCTCCAGCCCTGAATTACCTTTTTTTAAAAAATTTATTTATTTATTTATTTATTTATTATTATTATTATTATTATTATTATTATTTTTGGTTTTTCGAGGTAGGGTCTCACTTTAGCCCAGGGTGACCTGGAATTCATTCTGTAGTCTCAGGGTGGCGTCGAACTCATGGTGATCCTCCTATCTCTGCCTCCTGAGTGCTGGGATTAAAGGTGTGCACCACCATGCCCAGCTCCCTGAATTACCTTTTTAAAGGCCCTTTTCACAATATAGTCACAGTCTGAGGTACTCCCCATTAGAGCTTCAATAGGGTCCCTCATTTGGGAAAGATACAGTTGATAACCTACAGCCTTTAATCTCAGCATTGGGGAGGCAGAGGTAGGAGGATCATCGTGAGTTCAAGGCCACCATGAGACTACGTAGTGAATTCCAGGTTAGCCTGGGCTAGAGCAAGACCCTGCCTCAGAAAACAAAACAAAACAGAAAAGAAAACAGGCCATCAGAAAAGTTCAGATCAAGAGACAATGCCATGCTCTTGTGGGGTAGAGGGTTAGACTCATGTGTGTCTAAGCAGAAACGAGAGGAAATCCAGAAAGAACACCTCCCCACCCCCACACTCCAAGTGTTACACGGAGAGAGAGGGAGGAAGCGGAGCCTTTATAGCATCAGATTCAGGTATGCAAGGGGAAGAGCTGATTGGTTTGTAGGTTTGGAAGGTAGACCCCAGGGCCTGTCCATCTGAGCCAGTCCATCCAGGTAGCACACTTGACTGGACAACCAGGGGCACTGTAGATCAGTCTCCATCAGACATGAGCTCCATTTCTGCCAAGAGTTCAGTTCTTGTGCCAGGGCGAGGTAGCACCTCAACCTCTAACTGAAACTGCCTAAAAGAAACTAGCTTTCTCCCATCCTAGGGAGGCAGAGACAAGAACCCCTAGGGCTCACTGCCTGGCTGCTCTCCCCGAATCGGTGAGCTCTGGGTTCAGCAAGAGACCATGTCTCAAAGAATAAAGTGGAGAATGATTAAGTAAGACACCCAACATTGACTCTGGCTCCACACATGCACACGTGTGCATTGGCCATGAGTGGTGGGGTTTTTTGTATTTTTTTTAATATTTTTTAAATTTTTATTTATTTATTTGCAATCATAGAGAGAGAGAGAGATAGAAGAGAGGCAGACACAGAGAGAGAATGGGCATGCCAGGGCCTCTAGCCACTGCAAACGAACTCCAGATGCATGTGACCCTTGTGCATCTGGCTTACATGGGTCCTGGAGAATCGAACCAGGATCCTTTGGCTTCGCAGGCAAACGCCTTAACCGCTAAGCCATTTCTCCAGCCCTTTTTTGTATTTTTTAATTGACAACTTCTATGCTTATATACAAAAAGACCGTGATATTTCCCTCCCCTCCCTCAATTCCTTCAGAACTCCATTCTCAGTCATATCCCCTCCCTCTCTCCATTAGTCTCTCTTTTAATTTGATGTCATCATCTTTTTCTTCTATTACGAGGGTCTTGTGAAGGTATTGCTAGGCACTGCAAAGTCATGGATATCAAGGCCAATTTCTGTCTGGGCAGTTGCATTGTAAGGAGTCTTCCTTTGGCTCTTACATTCTTTCTGTCCAGCTTTTTGTATTTTTGTTTTGGTTTTTTGGAGGTAGGGTCTCACTCCAGCTCAGGCTGACCTGGAATTCACTATGAAGTCTCAGGGTGGCCTCAAACTCACGGTGATCCTCCTACCTCTGCTTCCCAAGTGCTGGGATTAAAGGCGTGTGCCACCACACCCGGCACTTGTGGTTTGAATGCAAAATGTGTCCCATGGATTGATATGTTTGAATACTTAACCCCCAGCTGGTAGAACTGTTTGGGAACTTTGTGGAGCCTTTAGGAGGTGGAGCCTCACTGCAGAAGGTGTGTCACTGGATGCAGGTCCTGGGATGTTATAGTCCAGCCCCATTTGTGCTTTTGAGTTTTCTCCTTCCTCCCTGCTGATGTGAAGGTGTGATGCTGGCTGTCTGCTCCTGCCATGCTTTTCCCACCATAATGAAACTTCCCCTTGAGACCACAAGCCGAAAATAAATCCTTTCCTTCCTTAAATTGTTTCTTGTTTGTACTTGCCCAACAACCAGAAAGTAACTAATACATACCTGCACACACGCCTGTGCCCCCACACATACAAATATGCATATACACATACACATGCAAAAGTAAATAAACAGGGCTGGAGAGATGGCTGAGCAGTTAAGGCATTAGCCAGCAAAGCCAAAGGTTCAATTCCCCAGTACTCATGTAAAACCAGATGCACAAGGTGACACATGCATCTGGAGTTCATATACAGTGGCTAGTAGGCCCTGGCATGCCCATTCTCTCTCTCTTCTTCTCTCTCAAATAAATATTTTTTAAAAAACTAAATAGGGCCGGACATGGTGGCACACACCTTTAATCCCAGCACTCAGGAGGCAGAGGTAGGAGGGTCACCATGAGTTTGAGGCCACCCTGAGACTACATAGTGAATTCCAGATCAGCCTGAGCTGGAATGAAACCCTACCTTGAAAAAAAAAGTAAATGGGGCTGGAGAAATGGCTTAGTAGTTAAGATGTTTGCCTGCAAAACCAAAGGACCCAGGTTTCATTCCCTAGGACCCACGTAAGCCAGGTGCACAAAGTGGTGCATGCGTCTGGAGTTCATTTGCAATGGCTGAAGGCCCTGGTATATCCATTCTCTCTCTCTCAAATAAATAAATAAAATATTTAAATACAAAACAAAAATAAATAGCCAGGTGCGGTGGTACATGCCTTTAATCCCAGCACTTGGGAGGTGGAGGTAGGAGTCAGAGGATCGTTGTGAGTTCAAGGCCAGCCTAAGAATAGTGAATTCCAGGTTAGCCTGGGCTAGAATGAGACACAGCCTCAAAAAACCAAATAAATAAACAAACAAAGAAATATGGAGGGGCTGGAGGGATGGCTTAGTGGTTGAGGCATTTGCCTACTAAGCCAAAGGACCCAGGTTCAATTCCCCAGAACCCACATAAGCCAGATGTACAAGGGGCACATGCATCTGGAGTTCATTTGCAGTGGCTGGAGGCCCTGGCATGCCCTTTCTCTCTCTGTGTGTCTCTTATCTCTGTGTGTCTTTCTCTCTCTCTGCTTGCAAATAAATAAATAAAAATTTAAAAAAGAAAAAAAGAAATGTGGAGAACCATCAAGGAAGACACCTGACCTCAACCGTTAGGGTCTACATACACGTGCACAAACACGTGTGCCTACACACATAAGAACATGCACACACACACACCACGCAAAAAATTAAAGTATATATAATTTAACATTTGAATATAATAAAATGAACAGTAATTCCTGCATCTCTCCTCACCTTGTTCTTGTCCTCTGGAGATGAAAGACCATTTGTCAAGGAAATAAAGAGTGGGGAGGATAAAGAGATGGCTCGGCAGTTAAAGGCCTTTGCTTGCAAAGCTGGCATGCCTGGGTTCTATTTCCCAGACACCCACGTAAACCATGAAGCAAAAAGTGGAGCAAGTTAGCTGGGCGTGGTAGACGACATAGCGAATTCCAGGTCAGCCTGGGATAAAATGAGACCCCACCTCAAAAAATTAATTAAATTAAATTAAATTAAATTAAATTAAATAAATAAAAATGTGTCTAGCAATCCGCTTGCGGCCACGAGACCCTGGAACGTGCATGTGTGCCTACCCACGTGCAAATAAATATAAAAGAAAATGAAGGGAAGCCTTCGGGCCCTTCTGCCTCTTCTGGAACACCTAGCGGTGAGTCACAGGGCGGGCGAGCGGTCATCACCCCCTGGCCACTTGCTTTCCTCTTGCTCGGGATCGTGCAGCCCCAGCGCAGAGCAGCACGGGGCGTTCAGTCTGCCTGGCAACCGACGACGTCACCGCCGGCGCGCTCGTGACGTCAGAAGCGGGCGCCGTACTTGACGAGAGCAAAGGCGTCGGCGGTGGCGGCTGGATGCTGTCATGGAGCTGCCGCAGAAAGTGCGGGAACTGGGTTGCTGGGCGGCGGAAGAGATGGGGGTGCCCGAGGCGGCCCGGGTCCCGGAGTCGACCCTGCGCAGGTGAGACGGCCGCCGGAGTAAGGCTTCCACCTCCTGGAAGCAGACCCTCGGGGCGAGAGACCGAGGCCGGCCCTGCACCCGGGCAGCATGTCCCCGAAGAGCGCCCTGGAGCTGATGAGGAGCCGGGGTGACCCTGGGAGGCTGCCCGGAGCGGGATCCCTGGCATCTTGGAGGATCGTCTATAAGTTCTCAAAGAGTCCCCTCCTCCAGCATAAAGCTGTCCCTTATCTTACCTTACCTCGGCCACTCCCGCCCTAACCAAGGAGGACAGCGCACGTTGACCAGCCACCCCCCCATTGAGTGCTGCATCTGTGGGGATGAAGACCCGTGCCCTCCTGGGGCACACCTCTCCTCCGTGTCTAGCAGTGACCGCAGCTGGCACCCTCAGAAGAAAGGGAGCACTCCCCTCATGGAATGAGGGTACTCACATGTACTGAGAAGCCCACCTCTCGGGGACACCACTCAGGCCCCTTCCCCCAGAAATGAGAATGCTCCTGATTTTGTTTGTTTGTTTTTGGTTTTTTGTTTGTCGAGGTAGGGTCTCAGACTATCCCAGGCTGACCTGGAATTCACTGTGTAGTCTCAGGGTGGCCTCAAACTCACGGCAATTCTCCTGTCTCTGCCTCCCGAGTGCTGGGATTAAAGGAGTGCGACACCATGCCTGGCCTTGATTAAAAAACTAATAATAATACTTTTGAGCGGGAGAGATGGCTTAACCGTTAAGGTGCTTGCCTGTGAAGCCTAAGGACCAATGTTCGACTCCCCAGAACCTACATTAAGGGAGAGGAACAAAGGTGAGGCAAGCGCAAGGTCGCACATGCCCACTAGGTGGCGCAAGTGTCTGGAGTTCGATTTCAGTGGCTGAGGCTCTGGCACACAAATTCTCTCTATCATTCACTTGCTTTCTCTAAAATGCTTTTACTTATTTACAAAAGAGACTATGGATGTGCCAGGGTCTCCTGCCACTGCAAATGAATTCCACGTGCATGTTCTACTGTGTGCATCTGGTTTTATGTGGGTACTGTGGAATCGAACCTATACCAGCAGGCTTTGCCAGCAAGTGCCTTTAACTACTGAGCCATCTCCAGCCCACAGAAATGAGAACTCTCTAGTAAAAACTTTTGTACCATCGTCTCCCTAGAATGGTGGAAGGTTCTTCACCTGTGTGGTGCCCTAGGCATACCTTATATTCTGTCCTTTCAGGCTGTATCTGGGCCAGGGGGCTGACATCTGGGCCTATGTCTTGCAGCATGTGCGTAGTAAAAGGTGAGCCCAGCTTGTGCAGGGGAAGGAGGCTGGGGGGGGGAGGGGGAGAAGGAGGATGGGCAAGGCCTGTAGCACCGCCTCCCTTCCTCTCTCCATGCAGGAATATCAGGAAGATTCGGGGAAACCTACTCTGGTAACTGTTTCTCAAAGCTGTCTCTTCCTATCTTCCCTAGTCTTGTCTTATACACACCCCCAGCCTCACACTTCCTGCCTTCCCCTCCTGGAAGGCCCAGCCATTGCCTAACTCTGGTTTCATTTCTTTAGGTATGGCCACCAGGACAGTCCAGAGGTGAGAAGCTTTATAAGAGTCTTTCATCCAACAGAGAACTTGGTGCTGGGTCTGCTGGGGACACTGTGTCACAAAACAGCTCAGATCCCCACATGGCCAGGGGAGACTAGGTATGGTAGGGAGGAATACCTAGATGTGGCATCTCAGAGCCTCTGGGAGGAGGGTCCAGAGCTGGGTGGAGTTGTACATGCTTAGAATCCTAGCACTCTGGAGGGTGCCAAGTTCAGGGCCAGCCGAGGCTACCTAGCAAGATCCTATCTCAGGGCCTGGAGAGATGGCTTAGCGGTTAAACACTTGTCTGTGAAGCCCAAGGACCCCAATTTGAGGCTTGATTCCCCAAGACCCATGTAAGCCAGATGCATAAGGTGGCGCATGTATCTGGAGTTCGTTTGCAGTGGCTGGAGGCCCTGGTGTGCCCATTCTCTATCTGCCTCTTTCTCTCTCTGTCTGTCTGTCACTCTCAAATAAATAAATAAATAAAATAAGCAACAACAACAACAAAAAAAAACCAAAAAAAAAAAATTTTTAAAAAAGATCTTATCTCAAACAAACTAAGATCTTTTGTGTGTTCGGGGACCTGGTCTATCTGTGCTGTTACTGCCTCTGAATGCACAAGGATTTAGGAACACTATGAACATTTTAAGTTGTGGAATCTGATAGTGAGGAACTTTCTGTGGAAGCAAATCAGCTTTCCAGTCACAACCAAGCATCTATAGTAGCAGTCCTGCCACTTGCCAATTTTAAAAACTTACTTCTTTGTCACTTTATATGATTTACTCCCGTGAAAAAGCAGTTGATTACAATGCCAAGTGTCTCATTTGTGAGAAAACACTGAATGACAAAGAGGGACGTCAGCTGATGGCAAACCTCTGTAATCTCAGCACTATGAAGTCTGAAACAAGGATCACCATGGGTTTAAGACAAGCTTGGGCTACATACTAAGTTCTAGGCCATCCAAAAGAAAAAATAAATAAAAGCCAAGTGTGGCAGCACACATTAATCCCAGCACTCAGGAGGCAGATGTTGGAGGATCACAGTGAGTTCAAGGCCAGCCTGAGACTCAGAGTGAATTCCACATTCGCCTGAACTAGAGCGAAACTCTCCCTTGAAAAATTAAGTTCTAGGGTGTTTGCCTGCAAAGCCAAAGGATCCCAGTTCGATTCTCCAGGACCCACGTAAGCCAGATGCACGGCGGGGGGGGGGACATGCATCTGGAGTTCGTTTGCAGTGGCTAGATGCACTGGTGCCTCCGTTCTCTCTCTCTCTCTCTCTGCCTTTTTCTCTCAAATAAAATATATTTTGAAAAATTAAGTTTTAAGCCAGCCTGGGGTACAAAGTAAGACTTACTTACTTTATTTATTTATTTATTTATTTATTTATTTATTTATTTATTTATTTATTTGGTTGGTTTTTCGAGGTAGGGTTTCACTCTAGTCCAGGCTGACCTGGAATTCACTCTGTAGTCTCAGGGTGGTCTTGAACTCACAGTGATCCTCCTACCTCTGCCTCCCGAGTGCTGGGATTAAAGGTGTGCGCCACCATGCCCGGCTTAAATTTTTTTATTTGAGAGAGAATATGGGTGTGTCAAGGGTTCTTGCCACTGCAAAACTCTAGCTACGTATGCCACTTTATGTAGATACTGGGGAATTGAACCCATGCTGGCAGACTTTGCAAGCAAGTGCCTTTAACTGCTGAACTATCTCCCCAGCCCAAGACTCTATAAAAAGAAAAAAGAAAAAAATAATCTGGCAAGGGAAGATGAGGGAAGGGACAGGTTGAGATTCTGAAGGGCACAAAGAAGAGCTCAGGATTGGCGCAGAAGCTGAGTGTGGTGGTGCATGCTTGTAATCCCAGCACTGGGGAGGCTCAAGCAAGAGGATCACAAGTTGGGGGCTAGCCTGAGCTACATAACAAAAGCCTGTCTCAAAAAAGACAGATGTGGGTGTTGCCAGCAGGCTAGGAGGGTGGGTGAGAGCAATCTCAGGAGGAAGGACCAGCTTAGTCCATTAGCACTTCTGTGTCAGATACACAAACCGCTTAGGAAAAACCTGTCACACACACGCAGAAGATGTCCACCCCCCAGAGATATTCGAGCCAGCCTAAATCCCCGTCAGTTCATCTGACCCTGTGCCTGATCCCACCAGGTCCGTCGGAAGTTGGAGCTGGAAGCCACTGCAGCCCGCCTGCGGGCAGAGATCCAAGAGCTAGACCAGAGCCTGGAGCTGATGGAACAGGAGTCTGAGTCTCAGGGTAATCTGTGGGGCCTGGAAGATAGACAGTGAAGCCCAGGGTGGAAAAGGCACTGATGGCCACCCCTTATTCTTCCCACAGACATAGCCATGGAGCGGGCACTGCAGAGCCTTCAGGACACCCAGCACCAAGCTCTCCTCCTCCAGGCCCAAGCTGGGGCTGTGCGAAAACAACACCTTGGGCTCCGAGATCCTGTGCAGAGACTGCAGAGTCAGCTCCAGCGCTTGCAGGATGTGGAGAGGTGGGGCTGTGTCCCCCAGGACGACATTCTTAGTGCTCAGCCCTAATCTCTTCCTGTCCCCAGAATTTGGAGTTCCCACTCAAAGCATTTTTTTTTTCCCAGTTTTTCGAGGTAGGGTCTCACTCTAGCCCAGGCTGACCTGGAATTCACTATCTAGTCTCAGAGTGGCCTTGAACTCACGGTGATCCTCCTACCTCTGCCTCCCGAGTGCTGGGATTAAAGGCGTGCGCCACCACACCCAGCTCCCACTCAGCATTTAAGGTCCATCAGAGACTAGTGCCACCCAACATCTAGAACAATAACTAGGAGATACACTCAACACAGGACATATCCCTACCCTCCTGAGGTGCATGGTCTCATGCAGAGAAGGTGGATGGTACCGAAGGAACCATCCCACGATTTCAGGTGGAGATAACTTCTATGAAGAAAAGACCATGTGATAAAGGGAGGGGCGTACTAGACTCACCGAGGGATAACACTGAGCTTCAGTAGCAGAAGCTAGAGTTCAGCCTGGGGAAGAACATCCAGGAGACAGCACAGCCCAAGTCCCACCAGCCAGAGGGGCAACACGAGGAGGTGAGGCCGGAGAGGTAGAAAGCACCATGGCGTCACTGGAGTTGCGGTCGACGGAGGTCAGGCCCTGGCTTGGCCACTTGGAACTTTGTGACTTTTGTGACTTTGTTTTGTTTTTTAGAGAGAGAGAGAATTGGTGTGCCAGGGCCTCAGCCACTGAACTCTCCAGATGCTTGTGCCACCTAGTGGGCATGTGCAACTTTCACTCGTGTTTGGCTTACATGGGATCTGGAGGGTGGAACATGGGTCATTAGGCTTCCCAGGCAAGCACCTTAACCACTAAGCATCTCTCTAGCCCATTGTGCCTCCATTTTTTTTGTTTGTTTGTTCTTTTTCTTTTCAAGGTAGGGTCTTGCTCTAGGTCAGGTGGACCTAGATTTCACTCTGTATTTTCAGGGTGGCCTTGAACTCTCAGCAATCCTCTTTCCTCTGCCTCCCAAGTGCTGGGATTAAAGTTGTGCACCACTATGCCCGGCTCTGTACCTCAGTTTTTTTTTTTTTTTTTTTTGGTTTTTGCGAGGTAGGGTCTCACTCTGGTCCAGGCTAACCTGGAATTAACTATGTAGTCTCAGGGTGGCCTCGAACTCTCGGCGATCCTCCTACCTCTGCCTCCCGAGTGCTGGGATTAAAGGCATGCGCCACGACGCCCGGCTGTACCTCAGTTTTTAAGATCTATTAAGCGGGCTAATATTTCCACCACCCTTCAGAGCGGGTGTGATAATTAGTTGAGCTTCATCGTGGAAAGGACTCAGAAGAGTGTGCTAACTGTTGTTTCTCTGAGGTGGTTGGAAAGCTTCCTGTTATTGTGTGGAGCGGTGCCATGACCTTTGCTAGGTTTTATATGAATGTTTTTATAATTTTTGTTATTTTAGTGGAACACTGACCCTGGTCTTCACATGTTCTAGGCAAGCACTCTTCCACTGAGTTACGACCCCTGCCTTTTTTTAATAATTTTGAAACAGCATCTCACTAAGTTGCTCAGGCTGGCCTGGAACTTACTGTGTAGGTCAATCTGTCCTCAGATGTGTTGTGAGCCTCCTGAGAATTGGGATTACAAGTGTGAGCCACCATACCTGCTTTCCCCAGATTTCTGTAGGATCGTGACCACTGAGATGGATCAAGAGCAGGGAGACCAGTGAGGCTAATGCAGGAGGTGACAGTGGCTCACTTTAGGAAGTATTCCCCAGGAGGCAGGCTCAGCAATCTCTGTGCCATGCTGGCAGTGGGAGGGGACAGGACACCAATATGTGTTCTCCCCTGGGACTCCAGCTGTAGTTGCATTCCTTTTTCCAGAAAGGCCAAAGTGGACGTGACCTTTGGACCCCTGACATCGTCATCCCTGGCCCTGGAGCCTGCAGTGTTGGTAAGAGTCCTGAGCTATGGAGGAATTGAGGTCAGGCAGGCCTGGGTCCCCTATATGTCTGTCATGGCAAGATCAACTCAAGTCACAGGGTGAAGGAATTTACCAGACCAGAGCTGATACAAAAGTTTGAAAAAAATACTGGTGGGCTGGAGAGATGGCTTAGTGATTAAGGCACTTACCTAAGAAGCCTAAGGACCCATGTTTGACTCCCCAGATCCCATGTAAGCCAAATGCACAAAGATGAGGAAAGTACAAGGTTGCACATGCCCACTAGGTGGCACAAGTATCTGGAGTTTGATTGCAGTGGCTGAAGCCCTGGCACACCAATTCTCTCTCTCTCTAAAATTTAAAAAAAAAAAAAAAAAAAAGGGCTGGAGAGATGGCTTAGCAGTTAAGCACTTGCCTGTGAAGCCTAAGGACCCCCGTTCAAGGCTCGATTCCACAGTGCCCACCCTCAAGGTGGCACATGCATCTGGAGTTTATTTGCAGTGGCTGGAGGCCCTAGTGCACCCATTCTCTCTTTCTCTCTCTGCCTCTTTCTCTCTGTGTCTGTCACTCTCAAATAAATAAACAAAAATAAGCAAAAAAGTTAAAGATAAATTTTTAAAAATTAAAAAGAAAGAATAGACACGGGCTGGAGAGATGGTTCAGTGGTTAAGGCTCTTGCCTGCAAAGCCTAATGACCTGGGTTTGATTCCCCAGTACCCACGTAAAACCAGATGCACAACGTGGTACATGTATCTAGAGTTCATTTGCAATGGCTAGAAACCCTGACATGCCTATTCTTTCTCTCAAGTAAATAAATAAAATATTTTTTAAAAAGACAATGGCCGGACACTAGGGAAGCTAAAGTAGGAGGATTGCCCTGAGTTTGAGGCCAACCTGGGGCTACAGAGGAAGTTCCATGTCAGCCTAGACTAGAGTGAGACCCTGCTTTTAAAAAAAAAAAAAAAACCACCATGGAAAGAAACATAGTGGGTAAAAATCTCAGAGAATACCACTTTCCTGAGAGGAGATGGGGTCCTTTTGTAGCAGATGAGAGAGAAGCTATCTGGTCTTGCCTCCTGAGCCATTTGAGTGGGGTTATATTTAAATAGTTTGAGGATGCAGCTCCCTACCTTGAGAACATAAACCTTAAAATGCCCTGAGAGTGGCCATTTGGGATGAGACATCAGGGGCCACTGGAGTTAGGCTCTGTGTATAAAGCATCACAAAAGTCACCGTATCAGGCCCCAAGCTGGTAGGGTCTATCTGTAGCAGGGGATTTTGCTTCTCATTGTTGACCTTTGTGTTTTTGTCCTTCCTTCCTACTTTCCTTCCTCCTTCCTTCCTTCCTTCCTTCCCTTCACACACACACACTCTTTCTTTCTTTCTTTCTTTCTTTCTTTCTTTCTTTCTTTCTTTCTTTCAGAGTGACAGACAGAGAACGAGGCAGGGAAAGAGCAAATGGACATGCCAGGGCTTCCAGCCACTGTAAACGAACTCCAAATGCATGTGCCACCTTGTGCATCTGGTTTACGTGGGTCCTGGGAGTTGAACCTCTAGCCGGGGTCCTTAGGCTTCACAGGCAAGCACTTAACCACCAAGCCATCTCTCCAGGCCATTTTTGCCCTTTTTAAGATATATTTTTTAATATTTTATTTTTATTTATTTAGTTATTTGACAGAGAGAGAGGGAGAGAGAGAGAGAGAAAGGGCATGCCAGGGCCTCCAGCCACTGCAAATGAACTCCAGATGCATTAGCCCCCTTGTGCATCTGGCTAACGTGGGTCATGGGGGATTGAACCTGGATCCTTTGGCTTTGCAAGCAAATGCCTTAACCTCTAAACCATCCCTCCAGCCTGTTTTTGCCCTTTTTAACTGTGTGGTGCCACATTGTCCTTCCCTAGCGTGACGTCCGGGCAGCCTGTTCCCTTCGAGCCCAGTTCCTGCAGACCCTTCTGATTCCCCAGGCAAGGGAGGCAGCGTCCGTGAGTGTCCCCAGGTTCCTTTGACTTTGGGGGTAGAAGGTCATTGGATAAGAAATTCCTCAGATGCTGAGCTCCTTGACACCATCAGTCCTGAGCTTTGCCCTGTAAGGGTCCCAGGTTGGGACAAAGAAGAGACAGATAAGCCTGCCATAAACAGTGACGGCTAAGTGGTCAGGGCTGTTGGGGGTGGTGCGTCTTGAAGCCCTGAGTACACAGAGGAGGCCTAACCCAGCTCAGGGGGCAGAAAGGAGACTTAGCTAGGGTAAAGGGCCAGGAAGAGGCCCTACTTTCATAGGACATGTAAAGAAAGGCCTTAAGGCCATCGAGTTGGTATGATTGGGGAACTCAAGTCAGCAAGCTTAAGAGGACTCAGTTTCCTCATCTGTAAGATGGGAATGAGAGCACCTATCTTGTAGTGGGTAATGGGTATATCTCATGACCTCTTCTGTCCCCTCACTCAACTCCACAGAAGCCCTCATGATGACCAGTTTGGAACTTCCTACCAGCATTGGCTTAGCTCAGTGGAGGTGAGAGGGCAAGGCTCTCTGTAAAGGTCCTCTTCAGCCCCATGAGCAAACCTCAGTGTGCCAAACCCAACCCTCCATCTGCATGTCATTTCCTGGGATTTGCAACCTTGTGCCACCATCCTGTCCTGACTGCACCCCTTCCACCAGACGCTGCTGACAAACCACCCCCAGGCCACATCCTGGCTGCCTTAGAACACCTGGCTGCAGAGCGGGAAGCAGAGATACAGTCCCTGTGTTGTGAGGATGGACTCAAAGATACGGAGATACCCAGGTGTGGAGGGTGGGCAGGTTGATGGGTGAGCCACGACAGGGTAAGAGCAGGCATAGCAACCTGCAGATGGGATGGAACAGAATCCCAGTGCCTAGCTTGGCAGCAGGTGGGTTGATAATGGCTGCCCTCTAGTACGGGGCAAAGACAAAGGCTATCTCGTTCAATGGCTCTGTTCCCACTCCAGGCCCCAAGCAGCAGACCCATCTGGCCAGGCCCTGCCGTCCACAGTGCATCTCATCCAGGTAACCCTTGACACCTTCCCAAGACCCACTCAACCCCCTCCTGCCACAGGCTGTGCCCACACACACTGTGTACCCCCAGGAGGGCTGGCAGGTCGTGGGCGCACTGGTCACACAGAGGGGCACCCTTCTGAAAGAGCGACAAGTCCTGACCGACCGCCTCCAGGGCCTGGTGGAGGAGATGGAGAAACGTGTCCTGGGATCCAGTGAGAGGTGAGGGGAAGGGAGGGAGGGGATCCCCCAGTGAGGCCTTAGGTGCTTTCTTGTCCATTGGTCGTTAGCACCCCTGTGGCTCCCTACTTTTTCTGGCACTGTCTCCCTGTTTGTGGTCCCTGGTGCTTATCCCTCCATGTCTCATCTCCCTTCCCATGGGGCCATCAGTCCCCTCCTCTCCTTTGCTGTCTTTGGCTTGTTCCCCAGGAAGATGCTGCTTCTGGGGCTTCGAGGCTGTGGGCACAAGTATCTGAGTTTGATTGCAGTGGCTGAAGCCCTGGCACACCAATTCTCTCTCTAAAATTTAAAAAAAAAAAGGGCTGAGAGATGGCTTAGCAGTTAAGCACTTGCCTGTGAAGCCTAAGGACCCCGTTCAGGCTCGATTCCACAGTGCCCACCCTCAAGGTGGCATGCATCTGGAGTTTATTTGCAGTGGCTGGAGGCCCTAGTGCACCCATTCTCTCTTTCTCTCTCTGCCTCTTTCTCTCTGTGTCTGTCACTCTCAAATAAATAAACAAAAATAAGCAAAAAAATTAAAGATAAATTTTAATAAATTAAAAAGAAAGAATAGACACGGGCTGGAGAGATGGCTCAGTGGTTAAGGCTCTTGCCTGCAAAGCCTAATGACCTGGGTTTGATTCCCCAGTACCCACGTAAAACCAGATGCACAACGTGGTACATGTATCTAGAGTTCATTTGCAATGGCTAGAAACCCTGACATGCCTATTCTTTCTCTCAAGTAAATAAATAAAATATTTTTTTAAAAGACACTGGCCGGACACTAGGGAAGCTAAAGTAGGAGGATTGCCCTGAGTTTGAGGCCAACCTGGGGCTACAGAGGAAGTTCCATGTCAGCCTAGACTAGAGTGAGACCCTGCTTTTAAAAAAAAAAAAAAAAACACCATGGAAAGAAACATAGTGGGTAAAAATCTCAGAGAATACCACTTTCCTGAGAGGAGATGGGGTCCTTTTGTAGCAGATGAGAGAGAAGCTATCTGGTCTTGCCTCCTGAGCCATTTGAGTGGGGTTATATTTAAATAGTTTGAGGATGCAGCTCCCTACCTTGAGAACGTAAACCTTAAAATGCCCTGAGAGTGGCCATTTGGGATGAGGCATCAGGGGCCACTAGGAGTTAGGCTCTGTGTATAAAGCATCACGAAAATCACCGTATCAGGCCCCAAGCTGGTAGGGTCTATCTGCAGCAGGGGATTTTTTTGACCTTTGTGTTTTTGTCCTTCCTTCCTACTTTCTTTCCTCCCTCCCTCCCTCCCTCCCTCCCTCCCTCCCTCCCTCCCTTCCTTCCTTCCTTCCTTCCTTCCTTCCCTTCTCTCTCTCTCTTTCTTTCTTTCTTTCTTTCTTTCTTTCTTTCTTTCTTTCTTTCTTTCTTTCAGAGTGACAGACAGAGAACGAGGCAGGGAGAGAGCAAATGGACATGCCAGGGCTTCCAGCCACTGTAAACGAACTCCAAATGCATGTGCCACCTTGTGCATCTGGTTTACATGGGTCCTGGGAGTTGAACCTCTAGCCGGGGTCCTTAGGCTTCACAGGCAAGCACTTAACCACCAAGCCATCTCTCCAGGCCATTTTTGCCCTTTTTAAGATATATTTTTTAATATTTTATTTTTATTTATTTAGTTATTTGACAGAGAGAGAGGGAGAAGAGAGAGAGAGAAAGGGCATGCCAGGGCCTCCAGCCACTGCAAATGAACTCCAGATGCATTGCGCCCCCTTGTGCATCTGGCTAACGTGGGTCATGGGGGATTGAACCTGGATCCTTTGGCTTTGCAAGCAAATGCCTTAACCTCTAAACCATCCCTCCAGCCTGTTTTTGCCCTTTTTAACTGTGTGGTGCCACATTGTCCTCCCCTAGCGTGACGTCCGGGCAGCCTGTTCCCTTCGAGCCCAGTTCCTGCAGACCCTTCTGATTCCCCAGGCAAGGGGAGGCAGCGTCCCGTGAGTGTCCCCAGGTTCCTTTGACTTTGGGGGTAGGAGGTCATTGGATAAGAAATTCCTCAGATGCTGAGCTCCTTGACACCATCAGTCCTGAGCTTTGCCCTGTAAGGGTCCCAGGTTGGGACAAAGAAGAGACAGATAAGCCTGCCATAAACAGTGACGGCTAAGTGGTCAGGGCTGTTGGGGGTGGTGCGTCTTGAAGCCCTGAGTACACAGAGGAGGCCTAACCCAGCTCAGGGGGCAGAAAGGAGACTTAGCTAGGGTAAAGGGCCAGGAAGAGGCCCTACTTTCATAGGACATGTAAAGAAAGGCCTTAAGGCCATCGAGTTGGTATGATTGGGGAACTCAAGTCAGCAAGCTTAAGAGGACTCAGTTTCCTCATCTGTAAGATGGGAATGAGAGCACCTATCTTGTAGTGGGTAATGGGTATATCTCATGACCTCTTCTGTCCCCTCACTCAACTCCACAGAAGCCCTCATGATGACCAGTTTGGAACTTCCTACCAGCATTGGCTTAGCTCAGTGGAGGTGAGAGGGCAAGGCTCTCTGTAAAGGTCCTCTTCAGCCCCATGAGCAAACCTCAGTGTGCCAAACCCAACCCTCCATCTGCATGTCATTTCCCTGGGATTTGCAACCTTGTGCCACCATCCTGTCCTGACTGCACCCTTCCACCAGACGCTGCTGACAAACCACCCCCAGGCCACATCCTGGCTGCCTTAGAACACCTGGCTGCAGAGCGGGAAGCAGAGATACAGTCCCTGTGTTGTGAGGATGGACTCAAAGATACGGAGATACCCAGGTGTGGAGGGTGGGCAGGTTGATGGGTGAGCCACGACAGGGTAAGAGCAGGCATAGCAACCTGCAGATGGGATGGAACAGAATCCCAGTGCCTAGCTTGGCAGCAGGTGGGTTGATAATGGCTACCCTCTAGTATGGGGCAAAGACAAAGGCTATCTCGTTCAATGGCTCTGTTCCCACTCCAGGCCCCAGGCAGCAGACCCATCTGGCCAGGCCCTGCCGTCCACAGTGCATCTCATCCAGGTAACCCTTGACACCTTCCCAAGACCCACTCAACCCCCTCCCGCCACAGGCTGTGCCCACACACACTGTGTACCCCCAGGAGGGCTGGCAGGTCGTGGGCGCACTGGTCACACAGAGGGGCACCCTTCTGAAAGAGCGACAAGTCCTGACCGACCGCCTCCAGGGCCTGGTGGAGGAGATGGAGAAACGTGTCCTGGGATCCAGTGAGAGGTGAGGGGAAGGGAGGGAGGGGATCCCCCAGTGAGGCCTTAGGTGCTTTCTTGTCCATTGGTCGTTAGCACCCCTGTGGCTCCCTACTTTTTCTGGCACTGTCTCCCTGTTTGTGGTCCCTGGTGCTTATCCCTCCATGTCTCATCTCCCTTCCCATGGGGCCATCAGTCCCCTCCTCTCCTTTGCTGTCTTTGGCTTGTTCCCCAGGAAGATGCTGCTTCTGGGGCTTCGAGGCTGTGGCCTGTGGGCAGAGCTCAAGGCCCTGCGTGCTCAGAGACAGGAGCTGCTGGATGCAACTGGGCACAGGCAGCTTCTACTGCGGGAGCTTCAAGCCAAGCAGCAGCGGATCCTGCAGTGGCGCCAGCTGGTGGTGAGAGACGGCCTGGGCCTGATAGAGGGCTAGTGTAAACTCAGAGCCCTGAAATCTTGAGCTGGGCCCTGGGGCTGGGGAGATTGCTCAGCAGTAAAGTGCTTGTCTGACAAGCCAGAGGGCCTATGTTTGACCCCCAGAACCCACATAAAAATGCCAGGCATGGGGCTGGGGAAATAACTTAGTGGTTAAGGTGTTTGCCTGAGAAGCCTAAGGACCCAGGTTCGATTCCCCAGGACCCACGTAAGCCAGATGCACAAGGTGGTGCACACATGTGGCGTTCGTTTACAGTGGCTGGAGGCCCTGGCATGCCCGTTTTTTCTCTCTCTCTCTCTCAAATAAATAAATAAAATATCTTTTTTAAAAATGCCAAGCATGTTAACGCATACTTAGAATCCCAACTCTGGGGAGATGGAGACAGATGGATCATTAGAACATGCTGGCCCACCAGTATAACCTAATTGGTAAGGACCAATACAATAAAAAGACACTGTCTTGCTGGGCGTGGTGGTGCACGCCTTTAATCCCAGCACTCGGGAGGCAGAGGTAGGAGGATCACCATGAGTTCAAGGCCACCCTGAGACTCCATAGTGAATTCCAGGTCAACCCGGACTAGAGTGAAACCCTACCTCAAAAAAAAAAAAAAAAAAAAAAAGACCCTGTCTCAAAAAAACGGGGGGTGCAGGGCTAGGGAGATGCTCAGCCTTTAAAAAGCACTTTAAGAGTGCCTCCGGCTCCAGTTACCGCTCTCCTAGCCGCCCCGCCGCCGCTGTCGCAGTAGCCATGCTCTCCGTCCGCGTCCCGCTCGCCACCATCGCCGACCCACAGCAGCTGCCGCTTTCGCCGCTCAAGCAACTCAACCTGGCCGACAAGGAGAACACGCCCCACCCTCAGCGGGACCCGCGTCCTGGCCAGCAAGACCGCGAGGAGGATCTTCCAGGAGCCCGAAGAACTGCAGGAGAGTAAAGCCCCCACCTCCAGCGTTGAGGAAGAACCATTACTGCGAGAAAACCCCCGCCGCTTTGTTATCTTTCCCATCGAATACCATGACATCTGGCAGATGTACAAGAAAGCCGAGGCCTCCTTCTGGACAGCTGAGGAGGTGGATCTTTCCAAGGACATTCAGCACTGGGAAGCCCTGAAGCCTGAGGAAAGATACTTTATATCTCACGTTCTGGCTTTCTTTGCTGCCAGTGATGGCATAGTAAATGAAAACTTGGTGGAGCGATTTAGCCAAGAAGTTCAAATTACAGAAGCCCGCTGTTTCTATGGGTTCCAAATTGCCATGGAAAACATACATTCAGAGATGTACAGTCTCCTTATTGACACCTATATTAAAGATTCCAAAGAAAGGGAATTCCTCTTCAATGCCATTGAAACGATGCCTTGTGTGAAGAAGAAGGCGGACTGGGCCTTGCGCTGGATTGGGGACAAAGAGGCTACCTATGGAGAACGTGTTGTAGCTTTTGCTGCTGTGGAAGGAATCTTCTTTTCTGGTTCTTTTGCATCAATATTCTGGCTCAAGAAACGGGGACTGATGCCTGGCCTCACATTTTCCAATGAGCTTATTAGTCGAGACGAGGGTTTACACTGTGATTTTGCTTGCCTGATGTTCAAGCACCTGGTACACAAACCGTCAGAGCAGCGAGTCAAGGAAATAATTGTCAACGCTGTCAGGATAGAACAGGAGTTCCTCACGGAGGCCTTGCCTGTGAAGCTCATTGGAATGAATTGCACTTTAATGAAGCAGTACATTGAATTTGTGGCAGACAGGCTTATGCTGGAATTGGGTTTTAACAAGATTTTCAGAGTAGAAAACCCATTTGACTTCATGGAGAATATTTCACTGGAAGGGAAGACTAACTTCTTTGAGAAGAGAGTAGGCGAGTATCAGAGGATGGGAGTGATGTCAAGCCCAACAGAGAATTCTTTCACCTTGGACGCTGATTTCTAAGTGAACGGAATGAAGATGGGCTCTGTATTTGCTGATTTTTTTTTCCCCTCTTGTTAAGAAAAATCAGCTAAAGTTAATCCAGCTACACCATGCACTGTCATTAAAGTTCATTAACGGCATTTGTAAAAAAAAAAAAAAAAAAAAAAAAAAAAAAAGCACTTTAAAAGTACTTGCTTGCAGTCTGCCTTCCAAGGTTCAATTTTCCAGCCACCATGTAAAGAAGAATTCACATTTATTTACAGTGGCAAGAGATCCTGGGTGCTCTGCCTCCCATATGCAAATAAGTAAATACATTTTTTTTAATTTGGAGAGAGACACAGAGAGAGACAGAGAGAGGGAGAGGAAGACAGAGATAGGTGCGCCACCAGTGTCTCAGCTGTTGAGAACGAAATCCTGATGCGTGTGCCCCCTTGTGGTCAAGTGCGGCATTGCGCCCTTGCGTCACTTTGCATCAGGGTAAACGTGGGACCTGGAGATTGGAACCAGCATACTTAGGCTTAGGAGGCATGCGCCTTAACCCCTAAACCATCTCTCAGTAAATACATTTTTTTAAAAGAAGAAAAAAAGCTGGGTCTTTTAGAGGGAGAGGACCCAGGTGAGACTCCAAGGAGGAAGCAGGACCCTATGAGGGGGTGAATGACTGCTGGTTTGTGGAGGGACGCAAAGCTAGTCTCAGAGGTGTCCCTGTTTCCCAGGAGGAGACTCAGGAACAAATTCGCCTGCTCATCAAGGGAAACTCAGCCAGCAAGACTCGCCTGAGCCGGGGCCCAGAGGAGGTGAGGTGGATATGGGCTGTGAGGTGGCTGTGGCTGGGTGGGCACAGGCTGTTCAGCCCATCCTCTTTGTCCCACAGGTACTGGCTCTGATTCAGCGCAAAATCATCCCCACCGCTGAGGCAGTGGCACCCCAGAGCCAGGAGCTGCTCCGCTGCCTGAAGGAGGAAGCTAAACATCTCCCCAACATTGTCCCGAGGTGCAGTGCCAAAGGATTGAGACTGGGCCAGCCCCATCCACCTGCCAAGGGTGCCCGTCACTCCTGGAACACATGCAGAAGAGTAGCCTCGGGCCCCAGATTATCACCAGCCTCAGTCTGGCCTCCCAGTCCCTAAGGCCACCTCTCGGTCCCTAAACCCTCCTTCTAGTCCCTGGGCCTCCAGGGCTTCCAGAAGCCAAGCCCTTCTCTCAGTGCTCCATCCAGCCTGGGCATCTCTTCCCTCAGGTTGAATCCCCTGTCTGCAACCCTGCCGTCCATCCATCAGCTGCGTGCTGCCTCCCCAAGGGGCTCCAGCCTCATAGCACTAAGCCATACACTGGGGCTGCGTGCAGGGAAGGTGAGTGTCCATTCCCTGTGACCTGTCTGTCGGCTTCCATCTCCACCCCTGCCCAGTGTGACTGTCCTTCCCCCTCCCCCAGGCTCCAGAGCTGCTGCTTCCAAAGGCTGCCTGTCTCCGCCAAGACCTCCTGTTCCTCCAGGACCAGCAGAGTCTCCGTGGTGGGGATCTCCTCCACATGCCTCTGGGACCATCCACTGAGGGTAGGCCCACACTGCTTGTTTCCTGGGTTCAGCTTGTCAGCCTGTTCCCACCACCACAGCCTCCTGAAGTGATCAGGGGCCCTGCTGCCCCAGCAGCCTGCACACATGGCAGTGGAAGAACTGGGATTTGGTTATCAGTGTTGTTGTTGTTTTTTAAATATTTATTTATTTGAGAGAGAGAAAGAGGCAGAGAGGAGAGAGAGAGAGAATGGGTGCGCCAGGGCCTCCAGCCACTGCAAACGAACTCCAGACGCATGCACCACCTTGTGCATCTGGCTTACATGGATTCTGGAGAATTGAACCTAGGTCCTTAGGTTTTGCAGGCATGCACCTTAACCACTAAGCCATTTCCTTTTTTAGACAAGGTCTTGCTGTGTAGCTCAGGCTAGTCTGGAACTCACTATGTAGCCCAGGCTGGTCTCAAACTTTAAATCTTCCTGCTTCTTCCTCTTGAGTGCTAGGATTATATGCCTGTGTTGCCACACCTGGCTAGAACTGGGATTTAAAACCATGTAGTCAGACTTGGGTCTGTATTCCTAACCACAAGGCCGCACGCTCATCCACTTGCCAAGAATTCACTTATCACCAGAGTGTATGCCTTTTTTTTTTTTTTTTTTTTTTTTTGTGATTTTCGAGGTAAGGTCTCACTCTAGTCCAGGCTGACGTGGAATTTGCTATGTAGTCTCAGGGTGGCCTTCAAATCACAGCAATCCTTCTACCTCTGTCTCCTGAGGACTAGGATTAAAAGTGTGTGCCACCACATCTGACCTAAAAATAGTTTTTAAAAAAGAAGGGGCTAAAGCCGGGTGTGGTGGCGCACGCCTTTAATCCCAGCACTCGGGAGGCGGAGGTAGGAGGATCACCTTGAGTTCGAGGCCACCCTGAGAGTACATAGTTAATTCCAGGTCAGCCTGGACCAGAGTGAGACCCTACCTCGAAAAACCAAAAAAAAACAAAAAACAAAAAAAAAAAAAGAAGGGGCTAGAGAGATGGCTTAGTGGTTAAGGCACATGCCTGTGAAGCCTAAGAATCCAGGTTTGATTCCCCAGGTCCCACATAAGCCATATGCACATGGTGGCACATGCATCTGGAGTTTGTTTGCAGTGCCTAGAAGCCCTGGCGCACCCATTCTCACTTTCTCTCCCTCACTCTCTCACTGTAATAAATAAATAAAAATAAAATCTTTTAAAAAAGAAGGGGCAGAGGAAAAAAGATTGATAAATGATGGTATCACCTGGGATTAGGTCAGGTTTCTCCCCTGGAAAGGGGAGCAGAGATTGCATAATGCAGTCTGTCAGATACCAGGCTGGACTCTGCCTTGGGCCTAGGGAGCTTTCAGGATTCTGAGCAGGGGAGAGTGATCATGTTGCAACTTAGGAATATCACTCTGGCTGTCATGTGGATGGTGACCAGAGTGGAAGACCTGAAGCCTGAGGAGGGAGAAGAAAGACTCAGGCAGCTGTGTGAATGGGTCACAAAGGTTGATGAGCATCCAGGATGAGGCTTCAGGGGTGGCATCCTTCATTTGTGAAAAGAGAAACAGGTTTGGGAGAAGTGCTAAGGTCAAAACTAAGTGATCAAGAACCTGGTGGCTCACTGGGTGCCAGGCTCTGCACAGCCAGAGGACTCAAAGCTACATCCTGGCTTCTAATCTCCAGAGCTGCTGCAGATCCAGGCATCCCAGAAAAAGGAGCAGAAAGAGAATGTGGGGCAGGCGCTGAAGAGGATGGAGAACTTTCTTAAACAGGCCCTGGAGCGGATCCCGGAGCTTCAGGGGGCTGTGGGGGACTGGTAAGTAGGGGAGGGCCACATATGGGGGAGGGCCAGGGGGGCTGGAGGGCTGGGCCCTCTGACGACTCACCCTTCCTCAGGTGGGAGCAGCCAGGCCAAGCCGCCCTTTCTGGGGAGCTCTGTCAGGGCCTGTCTCTGCCCCAGTGGCAACTGCGCTGGGCCCAGGCCCAGGGGGCAGTGCAGCAGCGGTGCAAATGAAGATAGGCTCAAAGCAGAGTGAAGAATTCCACATGAGCCAAGGCTGGTGGTACCTGCCTATAATTCCAACACCTAGAAAGCTGAGGCAGGAGTACTGCCGCCATGAGTTCCAGCCACCCTGTGCTATATAACAAGTTTGAGGTCAGCTGTGCTACAGAGTGAGACTCTGCCTCAAAAATAAATAAATAATAAACTGTGTCACACTTGGTCACCCCAAAATGTCACTTTCCTCAATAAAATAATTGAAAAACACAATTTTAAAATATTTTTATTTATTTATTTGAGAGAGAGAGATGGGTGCAGCAGGGCCTCTAGCCACTGCTAACAAATTCCAGATGAATGCAACACCATGTGCATCAGGCTTACTTGGGTTGTGGGGAGTCAAATCTGGGTCCTTTGGATTTGCAGGCAAGCTCCATAACTGCTAAACCATCTCTCCAGCCTGAAAGACACAATTTTAAAACTTCAATATTTTCTGATTTTTTAAAATATTTTTTATTTATTTATGAGAGAATTGGCACACCAGGGCCTTAGCCACAATAAACCAACTCCAGATGTGTGTGCCACCTTGTACACATGCACCACCTTGTGAGCGTGTGCCACCTTACTCATCTGGCTTATGTGGGTTCTGGGGAGTTGAATCTGGGTCCTTGAGCTTCACAGTCAAGTGCCTTAACTGCTAAGCCATCTTTCCAGTCCTAAAATATTTTCAAAATATTTTATTTCTTTGTTAGAAAAAGAGAAAGAGGCAGAGAGAGAGGGAATAGGTGCATCAAGGTCTCCAGTTACTGCAAACAAACTCCAGACGCATGAGCCACTTTTGTGCATCTGTCTTACATGGGTCCTGAGGAATCGAACCTGGGACCTTTGGCTTTGCAGTCTAAATTTTTTTTAGGGGCTGGAGAGATTGCTTAGTGGTTAAGGCATTTGCCTGCAAAGCCAAAGGACCCAGGTTCAATTCCCCAGGACCCATGTAAGCCAGATGCACAAGAGGTGCATGCATCTGGAGTTCATTTGCAGTGGCTAGAGGCCCTGGCACACCCATTCTCTCTCTCTCTCTCTACTTGTCTATTTCTCTCTCTCAAATAAAGAAAAATAAAATATTTAAAGAACTTTTTTTAGGGCTGGAGAGATGGCTTAGCGGTTAGGGGGCCTGCCTGCTAAGCCTAAGAACGCTGGTTCCAAGGGGCACTGCATCTGGATTTTGTTCACAGCAGCTGAGAGACTGCTGGCGCGCCCATTCTCTATCTGTCTCCCTCTCCCTGTCTGTCTCTCTCTGTGTCTCTCTCCAAAAATAAAATAAAAAACTTTTTTTAGTTCTTCACATTTGTTATTTATTGTAACAATTGTTACAAATAGATTCAGTGAATTTCAAAACAGGACTATATCATGCATTGATCATGGCCACCCACCCTTGGAACTTCTCCCTGCTTCCTTCAGCTCCCTTTAGTACTTCTACTTTGAAATCGTGTTTTGTTCCCATATATGAAAACATAGCACCTTCTGATTCTACATTCATGACACTGACAGACCTCATTCTTTTTTTAATAATGTATATATATTTAGTTTTTCAAGGTAGGGTTTCACTGTAGTCCAGGCTGACCTGGAATTCACTATGTAGCCTCAGGGTGGCCTCTAACTCACAGTGATCCTCCTACCTCTGCCTCCTGAGTGCTGGGATTAAAGGCGTGCACACACCTGGCTTTAATATATATTTTAATTTTTTTATGTTTATTTATTTGAGAGAGAGGGATAGAAATAGGCAGATAGAGAGAGAATGGGCATGCCAGGGCCTCCAGCCAGTGCAAACAAACTCCAGATGCATGTGCCCCCTTGTGCATCTGGCTTATGTGGGTCCTGGGGAGTCAAACCTGGGTCCTTTGGCTTTGCAGGCAAATGCCTTACTACTAAGCCATCTCTCCAGCCCAGAACCTCATTCTTTTATTTATTTACTTACTTATTTTGAGAGAGAGAAGGGTGCGCCAGGGCCTTTCCAGCCACTGTGAATGAACTCCAGACGCGTGTGCCCCTTGTGCACATGTGCAACATTGCGTGCTTGTGTCACTCACATCTGGCTATATGTGGGACCTGGAGATTTGAACAAGCATTCTTAGGCTTCACAGGCAGGCGCCTTAACCGCTAAGCCATCTCTCCAGCCCTTTTTTATTTTTTTTAAGATTTATTTTTATTTATTTATTTATTTATTTGAGACTGAGAGGGGGAGAGAGAGAGAGGGAGAGAGAGAATGGGTGCACCAGTGCCTCCAGCCACTGCAAATTCCAGATACATGTGCCACCATGTGCATCTGGATTACATAGGACCTGGAGAATTGGACCTGGGTTCTTAGGCTTCAGAGGCAAGCACTTAACCACTAAGCCATCTCTCCAGCCCCCAGAACCTCATTCTTAACAGCTGGAGACTGTGGCTTATGTACCATGTTCTCTAACAGTCATTTATTGACTGGCACTTAGGCTGATTCCACATCGTGGTATCGTGAAGTTCCTCAGTAAACAGATGGGTACACGTCTCTTGTGTGCTGACTTCATTTCCTGATACACACCTCGGAATGGATTGGCTGGATCACATGGTTGTTTGGAGGAACCCCCAGATTGTATCCATACAGGTTTTACCCACATACAACTTCTCCAAATTCTAACATGTTTTGGTAATTCCATTGTTTTCATTTGCCTGATGACTAAAGAAAGAGTCATTCCTAACCTTGTCGGCCAGGTAGGTGTGTCTAAGTGTCTGTTCTGACTTTCACATCCTTTGGAGTAAATCTGTTGATACATTGGACATCTCCTGAGATGGAGAGATGGCATGGACTTTTCACTCCGCTTGCTTTGTGGTAGAACCACTTAAATTTGATGCAATGCAATCCTTGTAGGTGGCTTCACTCCTTGTTGCACATACACTTACCATACTGTGACAGACTGCTCCCAGGCTAACAAACAGGAACCTTTGTCTAACACATTTTTAAAAAATTATTTATTTATGAGAGAGAGAATGGACACAGCAGGGCTTCTAGCCACTGCAAACAAACTCCAGATGCATGTACCACCTTGTACATCTGGCTTTATGTGGGTACTGGGGAATTGAACCTGGATCCTTTGGCTTTGCAGGCAAGTGCCTTAACCACTAAGCCATCTCTCCAGTCCCTTTGTCTAACACATTTTAAGTTTGTTTGGTTATTTATCTCCTCCTGCTGTCTTTTGGATCCCACTTGCTTGGAATATTTTAATTTTTGTTTTGTTTTGTTTTTCGAGGTAGGATTTCACTCTAGCCCAAGCTGACCTGGAATTCACTGTGTAGTCTCAGGGTGGCCTTGAACTCACAGTGATCCTCCTACCTCTGCCTCCCAAGTGCTGGGATTAAAGGCATTAGCCACCACGCCCGGCTGTCTTAACCTCTTAATTGCTAGTATTACATGTTTGCATTACCATGTCTGCCTAGGGTTATTACAGTTTTGCCCTTTTACATTTTATGTATATGAAATCACCAGTAATTTCTGTCTGGGTTTTTTCTCAATTTTAGCATTGTGCTTTTGAGAATCATTTATGATGCTATATGTACTAAGAATTCAGTTACTTTCTTTTTCTTGGTACAGAAATGTTTAATGGTTGAAGAATTGTGCACTGGCTCTCTGATGTCTCCATAAAGGCAACTTTTCATGTTTCAAAAATAGACTACAAGCCGGGCATGGTGGTGCACGCCTTTCATCCCAGCACTTGGGAGGCAGAGATAGGAGGATCACCATGAGTTCAAGGCCACCCTGAGACTACACAGTTACTTCCAGGTCAGCCTGAGCCAGAGTGACACCCTACCTCGAAAAACAAAACAAACAAACAAACAAAAAAAATAGACTACAGCCAGGAGTGGTGGTGCACGCCTTTAATCCCAGCACTTGGGAGGCAGAGGTAGGAGGATCACTGTGAGTTCAAAGCCACCCTGAGACTACACAGTGAATTCCAGGTCAGCCTGGGCCAGAGTGAGACCCTACCTCGAAAAACAAAAACAAAAACAAAAAAAACAAAAACAAAAAGACTACAGGGCTGGAGAGATGGCTTAGCAGTTAAGGCACTTGCTTTCGAAGGCTAAGGACCCAGGTTCAATTTCCCAGTACTCATGTAAGCCAAATGCACAAGGTAGCGATGTATCTGGAGTGTGTTTGCAGTGCTGGAGGCCCTGGTGCATCCATGCTATCTGCCTCTTTTCCCCCTCCTCTCTCACACATAAATAAATGAAATATTAAAAAATAAATTATATATATACTAACACCCTACTGCTGAGGACACCATATGCTGTTGGGATGAAATGTGGAGTGACCTGGCCAGGATCTGGAAGAGGGTCAGTCCCCAGTTAGCTTGTCTAGTGCCAGAGGGTGCTGCACGAGCGACTGGGGGGAAATGACCAGCATCTGCCCAAACAACTTGCAGTCTGAGCCACTCAGCAGTAAACAACCTGATGTGATGCTCAAACAAGTGCAATAGTGGCACACAGCCGTGGTGGGTAACCACCTGCTCTTGATTTGGCTAACAGATCCACTCAGTGGAATGGAACTCACAGCTGGAACTGGGAAACAAGTCAGAACCATGTACAAAAAATGAGCCCAGTCTCCAAGATCAAGCTCCCACCAAATGTGGGCTAGAAGAGGGCCTATGCATATAAAATTCTCTCCAAAATAACTATGGCCATCCCATCTATCTAACTTCTCTCTCTGTTGGAGAATTTGCTTCTCTTTTTCAGATGGATGACAAACCTGAAGGGAGGATCAGCCTATCACACCTCACCAGAGCCCCAGTTGAAATCAAAGGGTAACGGGGGAAATGGGCAAGAGTGCAGCTTTTTTGGTGAACCTGACACCAGAACAAGGCTGAAGGAGATAAACACAGAGAACATTCAACTCCTATTAAGCCAGATATCTAGAGACACAGAGGCTCCCAAGACCTCATCACTGAAGTAGAACTAAAATGAACTGAACATGGCTCAGGGAAATTCATGGAAGAGGGGGTGGAAAGAATGTTAGAGCCACAAGTTGGATCGTTATGCACAGAGACTTTGCCTCTCCCCCATAACTGTTGGCTACCCCCATAATGCACGACCCACATTCCCCAATGAAGAGGGTCCCTTCAGAGGGGGGAGGTCAGGGAAGAGGCTACCAGAGGCACCAACATGAATGTAAAATTAAAACAAAATAAAAAATAGATTATATATAAAGATCCAGGTCAGCCTGGACTAGAGTGACAAACCAAAAAGAAAAAAAAAAAAAAAGATTTAAGCACTGGGCATGGCACTTCACTTGTAATTGCAACATTTGGGAGGCAGAGGGTGGACTGTTCCACATTTGAGGCCAGCCAGGGCTACATAGCAAGGCTGTAGAGTGCTTGCCTAGTATGCATGAAGCCCTGGGTTTGACCCCCTGCATGGCATAAAACTGTATGTTCATGCACACCAGTTATCAGAGCAGTGTGGAGGTAGAAGCAGAAGGATCAGAAGCTCAAGGTCATCCTCAGTTACATAACGAGCTTGAGGCTGGCCTGGGCTACAGGAAACCCTGTGTCAAAAAAAAAAGGTCCAATTGGGCTAGAGAGATGGCTTAGCAGTTAAGGCATTTGCCTGCAAAGCCAAAGGACCCAGGTTTGTTTACCCAGGACCCACATAAGCCAGCTGCACAAGGAAGTGCATGCATCTGGAGTTAGTTAACAGTTAACAGTGGCTGAGGGCCCTGGTGCATCCATTCTCTCCCTCTATCTCTGTCTCTCTCAAAATAAAATATAAATTTTTTAAATCTTTTTTTTCCTTTTTTTTTTTTCTTTTTTGGTTTTTCAAGGTGGGGTTTCGCTCTAGCTCAGGCTGACCTGGAATTCTGGAATTCACTATGTAGTCTCAGGGTGGCCTCGAACTCATAGCGATCCTGCCTCCCAAGTGCTGGGATTAAAGGCGTGCGCCACCGTGCCTGGTTGAAATCTTTTTTTTTTTGTTTTGGTTTTTCGAGGGGTAGGGTCTCACTCTGATCCAGGCTGACCTGGAATTAACTATGTAGTCTCAGGGTAGCCTCGAACTTATGGCAATCTTCCTACCTCTGCCTCTTGAGTGCTGGGATTAAAGGAGTGCGCCACCACGCCCGGCTTAAATCTTTTATATATTTTTTATTTAAGAGTGACAGACATGGGCTGGAGAGATGGCTTAGTGGTTAAGGCATTTGCCTGTGAAGCCAAAGGATCCCGGTTCAACTCCCCAGGACCCATGTAAGCCAGATGCACAAGGTGGCACATGCATCTGGAGTTCGTTTGCAGTGGCTGGAAGCCCTTGCGTGCCCATTCTCTCTCGCTCTCTCTCTCTCTCAAATAAATAAATAAATAAATAATAAAAAAAAAGAGTGACAGACAGAGAAAGAGGCAGATAGATAGTGAATGGGCACACTAGGGCCCCCAGTCACTGCAAACAAACTCTAGATGCGTGTGCCCCCTTGTGCATCTGGCTAACATGGGTCCTGGGAATAGAACCTGAGTCCTTTGGCAAACGCCTTAACCACTAAGCCATCCCTCCAGCCCTTAAATCTTTTTTTTTTTTTTCCCCTAGGTAGGGTCTCACTCTAGCCCAGGCTGACCTGCAATTCACTATGTAGTCTCAGGCTGGCCTCGAACTCACAGCGCTCCTCCTACCTCTGCCTCCTGAGTGCTGGAATTAAAGGGTGTGCCACCATGCCTGGCTTGGCTTTAACTTTTAAGATTCAACTGTCCTGTCTTCAGGACATATTTTATCGTGTAGAACAGTGGTTTGTCATTAAACAGGTGTTTCTTTTTCGGGCCCAAGGTTTGGGGATGTGTTATTACCAAGGAATTTGACCTTCATTCCCAAGCCTCTGTTTTAGGGCCAGCTTGTCTCAGCCACTTTAGAACATTGACTAACCCTTCAAGCAACTTTGGGGCTTCATTAACTCTTCAAGGGCTACACATGGAGGCTTTCTTCTAAAGAGCACGGGAAGAGAGTTAATTATAGTGGAGAAGCACCAGTGTGACCTCATCCAAATATTCAGTGGTGACCATTGCAGGGCACTTTGTGTAATTGAACTCTGAATAGAAAAGTACCGTACTTCTGTGGTCGCGACTTGAAAGCTCCATAACCTTATTAAATGAAAGAACAGACAAATCCCAAGCAAGAAACAATGTTCAAAATATCTAACTGAAAATGAATCAGAAATTAAAATATAACAAAAAGCAGCTGACTTTGTCTTGTAAAGAAGCAGACACTGTGAATGCCTGGAATAAATGGACCATTTTATCTTAAATAATTTGTATATTATCATTTTTTTCTTAATTTTAATCTCCTAATGATGTTATGTGAATCAAGCAGTTCTCAACGCTATTAGGATGGAATCAATATTTGCTTCCCTTTTAGTTAATGTATTCTATTCCAAATCATTCACTTGGATAAACAAATCTTTATTGTATAGAATTTGATGACAGCTTGCCTTTATGAGCTAGACACACCACTGGGACTCAAACCCTCAGAGGAGAATGTTGAGCATCTCAATGAAGCTCACTGTGTTGACTTTAGAGCTTTTTCCTAGACAATATTATTTTAAATCTGAAATTTGCACAATATTCCAAAGTAGAAAAACACACTAATTTACTTGTTGATTTTTTGCCTTTGTTAATGAAACTATTGGGTAATAGTTTGCCCATTCCTACCATTATAGTTTTTTTCCATTGTATTAATCTCTAAATAACAAGTCATTGGAAAATTTCTTTGTCATATTAAATTAGTGCATACTCTATACTAATTGTCTACAAAGATTTATTCAAAAGCATTGCCCTTTTCTGAAACAATAGTTGCAAGAATATTTTTTAATTGAGTTGCTTAGTGGATTGAGAAAATAAAGAGGACATTATAGAAATAACATTACTTTTAAACTGGGCGTGGTGGCGCACGCCTTTAATACCAGCACTTGGGAGGCAGAGGTAGGAGGATCACCACCCTGAGACAACATAGTTAATTCCAGGTCAGCCTGGGCTAGAGTGAGACCCTAACTCGAAAAAAACAAACAAACAAACAAACAAACAAACAAACAAAAAGAAATGGCATTACTTTTATATTTTTTCTGTTTTAATGGGTGTTCCAGGGTCTGGGCCAGGCTGGAAACCCATTAAAATTATTTATTTATTTATTTATCACTTATTTATTTATTTATTTATTTATTTATTTATTTATTTTCGAGGTAGGGTCTCACTCTGGCCCAGGCTGACCTGCAATTCACTATGTAGTCTCAGGCTGGCCTCGAACTCACAGCGATCCTCCTACCTCTGCCTCCCGAGTGCTGGATTAAAGGCGTGCACCACCACGCCCGGCTTAAAATATTTTTTAAAAGAACGAAAATAAAGAGCCGGGCGTGAGGACGCACGCCTTTAATCCCAGCGCCACCACGTCCGGCTAAAATAAAATATTTTTTAAAAAAAGAAAATAAAAAGCCGGGCGTGAGGACGCACGCCTTTAATCCCAGCACCGGTAGGAAGCCCCGTGCAGGACTTCCAGGAGACGCTCACGCGTGTTTACAAACTGCAAAGGGCTTCCCAACTTCTGCGGCGTTCTCGGCGTTCCGGACTGCGCACAGGGTGGACCCGACCCTGCCTCGCTCCCATTGGTCCACGTTCCTCCGCGAAGGTGTGGCCGGCTCTGCGCATGCTCCAATAGACTCAGAGTCTTCCGCCACTTTGTCTTGCCGGCACTCTGATTGGCCGCTCTTCCTGGGCCGTGCTCATTGGCTCTGCGCCCCTGAGGCCTGGCGTCACGCCGCGCCCGCGCTTCCGGTCACGTCATCCGCCGGCGCCCAGCCCGACTGAGCCTGGAAGTCGTCTGGAAGCCGCGGCTGCGGTTTGGGCTGTGGAACGGCGGCGACAGCTAGTGCAGGGGCGATGGCCGGGGCGGGGCCGGCTCCGGGGCTCCCGGTGGCGGGGGGACCCGTGGTCCCGGGCCCTGGCGCCGGCATCCCGGGCAAGAGCGGCGAGGAGCGCTTGAAGGAGATGGAGGCGGAGATGGCCCTGTAAGGCCCGCCGTGGGGAGGTGGAAAAGCGGTCCCACACTGACCGCACGGCCCGGCGCGACGTGGCTCTGCCAGGGCTGGGGGACCTTCGGGGCATGGGGTGTGCGGGCGGGGGCGAAGGTGCCCGGCGCTCACTCCAGGATTGGTGCGGGGACCTGACCTGTGGTGTCTGCCTCGCTCCCCCAGGTTTGAGCAGGAAGTCCTGGGAGCCCCAGTGACCGGAATCCCAACCGCTGTGCCCACGGTAGAAGCCATGCAGGTCCCAGCAGCTCCCGTGATCCGCCCCATTATTGCGACCAACACATACCAGCAGGTAAGGTAGAGCTAAAACATGCAAGCCAGGTATATAAGTTGGCTCGTTTTAATTAGCGTGACAAGTTATTCACATGCCAGGCACTGAGGATACACGTAATGACTGAGGCAGACTGTGTCTTCCCTTTGGAAGCCTCTACTTTAGGCCATATTGTCTGGCAGAACTTTGCATAATCGCGGGAATGTTCTGCACTTCTCTTTAAATTTTATATTTACATCAAATCGTTTCTGAATCTCGTTGCTCAAATTTCTAGTGTTCACTAGCCAGCTGTGTATGACTAGTGGAAGGAGAGGAAAGCAGGGAGAAGCTACTTGAATAAATACGAGTAAACAAAACTTTTCTGTTAACAGCTATTAGGTGGGTTGTGGGATAACTCTGTACAGAGCACCTACCTATAATGCTCAAGGTCATGGGTTCAATTCCCTGAACTGCAAAAAAAGAAAAGGAAAGAAAGAAGGCTGGAGAGATGGCTTGTTGTTGGGGCGTATGCCTGCAAAGCCTAAGGTTACAGGTTCAATTCCCCAGTATCCATGTAAGTAGGTTGCACAAGCGTGTGGAGTTCGTTTGCAGTGGCTAGGGGTCCTGACACAGGCATTCTCTCTCCCTCCCCCATAACTAAATGAATTTTTTTTTCTTGGTTTTTTGAGGTAGGGTCTCACTCTAGTTAAGGCTGACCTGGAGTTCACTCTGTATTCTCAGGGTGGCCTCGAACTCACGGCGATCCTCCTATCTCTGCCTCCCGAGTGCTGGGATTAAAGGCGTGAGCCACCACACCTAGCTCCTAAATGAAATTTTTTAAATGGGGGTGGGGAAGAAAGAAAGAAAAAGAAACCAGTTCTGCCAGGCCTGGTGGTGCACAGCTTTAATCCCAACACTCCGGAGGCTGAGATTGGAGAGTTACTGTGAGTTCAAGGCCAGCCTGAGACTACTTCCAGGTTAGGCTGGGCTAGAGTGAGACACCAAGTATTGGATACCTTCTACACACCAAACGCTATTATAAACTCACCACTAGCTTTGGGGGCTTATTTTCCAGTAGGGAAAAGACAGATTACAGGTAGTAAAAAGGATTGAGGGGTTTTTTTCTTTTTGTTTTTTGGAGGTAGGGTCTCACTCTAGCCCAGGATGACCTGGAACTCACTCTGTAATTCCTGGCTTGCTTCCAACTCACAGTGATCCTCTTACCTCTGCCTCTTGAGTGCAGGGATTAAAGGTGTGTGCCACCATGCCCAGTTTGGGATAGCATTTGATGACATCACAGTGAGGGAAAGACTTTCTGAAAGCAAAGATATAAATGAGAAGATGGAGGGAACCATGCAGATAACTGGGGCAGGAGTATTCTCAGCAGAGAAGTGTTAGCGCAAAGGCCTTGAGGCAGGTACATTAACGGTCAGGCTTGCGAAACGGGAGATCAGTGGATAAGTAGAGTAAGCAAAGGGAAAAGTAGAGGAGAATAAAACAAGTGGTGAAGGCTAGACCTTGAGTGCTCTTTGGGCCATTGTAGGAACCTTGGCCTTTACTCTGAGATAGGAATCTATTGGAGAATTCTAAACAGAAGGGTGACGTGGTTCAACTTAGAGGGAACATTGGGTGACCAGGGAATAAACTGTAGTGGTTAGGGTAAATTCAAGGAGACTGAGGCAGGATCTCAATAATGTAAGCAAGAGGTGATGGTACTTGGGAGACAGGGAGGACAGGTTTGATATAATTTGGGATAGTGCTATGGACGTCTGTAATCATGCCACCCTAAACACCCACCTCCATCTCATTTGCTCTTAGAAAGTGAGCAGGGCCAGGCCTGGTCAGTACTTACATGGAAATTGTGCTGTTGAAAATAGGAAACAGGGTGGTGAGAAGTGCGGGGAGAGTCTCCTGTGACCCCAAAAGCCCCCTGTGAAGTGACCTGGTAGCACAGCTTGACAAGTTGCCAGTCCCACACAAGGTGGAAGTTTTGGCCTGTGGACATGAGCCAGCCACAGCAGATGGGAGCACTGAATCACCCTCACTCTGGCCCTCTCCCCAACAGGTCCAGCAGACCCTGGAGGCCCGGGCAGCTGCTGCAGCCACAGTGGTTCCTCCCATGGTGGGCGGCCCTCCTTTTGTGGGCCCAGGTAAGTAGTGAGTGGCAAAGCCAGGGGTCCGAGTCAGGATCAGGCAGAGTGGTAGAAAGGATGCACAGGACTTGTCTCTCACTATCTTCATCTCTCCTTCCCCACAGTTGGCTTTGGCCCTGGGGATCGGAGTCACCTGGACAGTCCAGAGGCCCGGGAGGCCATGTTCCTGAGGCGAGCAGGTAGGTTGGGGACCAGGACCCTCACACATAGCCAGTCCCATTTGTTCTGGTGACTTCACTTGGCCGAACCTGCTTTCAGTCACCTGCTCTGTTCTTCCTCACCCTGGTGTTGTGGTCTTCCTGCAGCACAAGCCTGATGTCTTCTTCACCAGGTCCTTGTCGCTCCTCATTCAGAGCCTTGGCTGTTTTCCAGCGACGTCCGGCATTATTTTTTGAAAATAAAAAGCTCCTCAGCCCACAGGCTCTTCAGCTTGCTGCCTCGCTCCCATTGGTCCAACATGCATTTGTTTCTCTGGTGCCACTTTGTGGAGGGCAGATTGGCCGCTCTTTGGGCCGTGGTTCCCCCCATATTCCGGTACGTCATCCGCCGGCGCCCAGCCCTGAGCTTTGTTTCCCACCTGCGACAGCTAGTGCAGGGGCGATGGCCGGGGGGGCCGGTGGGGCTCCTGGTGGCGGGGGACTTGTGGTTGGCGCCCATCCCGGGCAAGAGCGGCGAGAGCGCTTGAAGGATGGAGGCGGAGATGGCCCTGCCGGGGACTGGAAAAGCGGTTGACCGCACGGCCCGGCGCGAGCCGGGGCATGGGGTGTGCGGGAGGGCGAAGGTGCCCGGCGAACCCTTCTGTTCTGTGCTGAGCAGGAAGTTGTCAGTGGCGCTAACCTTCTACCTTCCTCTACTCTGGCCAGTCCCCATGTTTTTCAGGCACTTCACGTAATTTTTTTTTTTTTTTGTCTTTTTTTTCGCGGGAATGTTCTGCACTTCTCTTTAAATTTTATATTTACATCAAATCGTTTCTGAATCTCGTTGCTCAGAAGCAGCTGTGTATGACTAGTGGAAGGAGAGGAAAGCAGGGAGAAGCTAGCCCAGGCTGACCTGGAATTCACTATAATCTCAGGTCAGTCAATTCTGAACTCATGGCTTGTTCCTCCTGCAAACCTCAGGTTCAATTCCCCAGTATCCCATTTTTTTTTAATTTTTTATATTTTTTTATTTATCAGAGACAGAGTCTGAGAATGGGTGCCTCGAACCAGGGATCCTCTAGCCACTGAGCCAAACCTAGCTCCTAAATGAAATTTTGGGGGGTGGAAGAAAGAAAGAAAAAAAACCAGTTCTGCCAGGCCTGGTGGTGCACAGCTTTAATCCCAACACTGGAGGCATCAGATTGAGAGTTACTGCATCAAGGCCAGCCTGAGACTACTTCCATGGGACCTGGAGAATCAAACCATTATAAACTCACCACTAGCTTTGGGGGCTTATTTTCCAGTAGGGAAAAGACAGATTACAGGTAGTAAAAAGGATTGAGGGGTTTTTTTTCAAGGGTCTGCCTTAACCACTAAGCCATCTCTCCAGCCCTCTTACCTTTTTTCAGTTTTTAGCATTTGTTCAGGGAAAGACTTTCTGAAAGCAAAGATATAAATGAGACAGATGGAGGGAACCATGCAGATACCAGTATTTTGTTAGCGCAAAGGCCTTGACAGTTAACTGGTCAGGCCGAAACGGGAGATCAGTGGATAAGTAGAGTAAGCAAAGGGAAAAGTAGAGGAGAATAAAACAGGAGGCTAGACCTTGTGTTCTTTGGGCCATTTGGCCTTTATATAAGATTCTGGTAGTCGTGGTTCAATTAAATCAACTAAATATTAGGGTAAACAAGGAGACTGAGGCAGGATCTCAATAATGTAAGCAAGAGGTGATGGTACTTGGGAGACAGGGAGGACAGGTTTGATATAATTTGGGATAGTGCTATGGACGTCTGTAATCATGCCACCCTAAACACCCACCTCCATCTCATTTGCTCTTAGCTTTGCATGTTGAAAATAGGAAACAGGGTGGTGAGAAGTCAGGGAGAGTCTCCTGTGACCCCAAAAGCCCCTGTGAAGTGACCTGGTAGCACAGCTTGACAAGTTGCCAGTCCCACACAAGGTGGAAGTTTTGGCCTGTGGACATGAGCCAGCCACAGCAGATGGGAGCACTGAATCACCTCACTCTGGCCCTCTCCCCAACAGGTTTTTGTTCCTCCCATGGGTTTGTTTGTGGGCCCAGGTAAGTAGTGAGTTTTTGTTAGAAAGGATGCACAGGACTTGTCTCTCACTACATTTGTGAACTTTAAAAATTCGGAGTCACCTGGACAGTCCATCCTGAGGCGAGCAGGTAGGTTGGGGACCAGGACCCTCACACATAGCCAGTCCCATTTGTTCTGGTGACTTCACTTGGCCGAACCTGCTTTCAGTCACCTGCTCTGTTCTTCCTCACCCTGGTGTTGTGGTCTTCCTGCAGCACAAGCCTGATGTCTTCTTCACCAGGTCCTTGTCGCTCCTCATTCAGAGCCTTGGCTGTTTTCCTGAGCACTTAGCTCCTTAGCACAGGCTCTTCAGCTTGCTGACCCTGGTTAACATGCTTTGTTTCCTCTGGTGTATACTTTGTGGAGGGCAGAACTTGTGGTTCCTGCCATATATAACTATCCGAGTAGACCCACCTTCCAAGCAAGCTTCTGACTGGTGGTCCAATCCCCCAGGAGCCAGAAACGTGGCAAGCTTGAGGAACCTTCTGTTCACTCGTTGCCATTTCTACCTTCCTCAGCCAGTCCCCCCCTTTTTTTTTTTTTTTTTTTTTTGCTTTTCGAGGTAGGGTCTCGCTCTAGCCCAGGCTGACCTGGAATTCACTAAGTAATCTCAGGGCAGTCTCGAACTCAGTGTTCCTCCTACCTCTGCCTCATTTTTTTTTTAATTTTTTTATATTTATTTATTTATCAGAGACAGAGTCTGAGAATGGGTGCGCCAGGGCCTCTAGCCACTGCAAACGAACTCCAGGCGCATGCGCCATCATGTGCATCTGGGTTACATGGGACCTGGAGAATCAAACCAGGATCCTTAGCCTTCGCAGGCAAATGCCTTAACCACTAAGCCATCTCTCCAGCCCATTTTTTCATTTCTTGTTCAGGTAGCCCCCCACACACACACACACAATACCAGTTTTTGTGACAGTCATCCCCGCATATATGTGAACAGGATATGTGTTCCCATTTGGATATAAGATTCTGGTAGTCTATTAAATCAACTAAATATTGGTACATGTTTGGTGTTGGGAACGAACCCAGGGCTTTGCATGTGCTAGGCAAGTGCTCTGCCACTAAGCTGCATCCCATCCCCTGGTGTTTTTTGTTTCTTTTTGTATGTTTGTTTGTTTTTTGTTGTTGTTGTTTACATTTGTGAACTTTTAAAAATTTATTTTGTGAGAGAATTGGCACACCAGGGCCTTGAGCCACTGCTAACGGACTCCAGACACGTGCGCCACCTTGTGCACATGCATCACCTTATGCATCAGACTTACATGGGTTCTGGTGAATCAAACCTGGGCCCTTGGATTTTGCAGGCAAGCACCTTAACCACTAAGCCATTTCTCCAGCACTCCCCCTTTTTTTTTTTTTTTTTGAAGTAGGGTCTTACGTAGGGTCTGAACTAGTCCCAGGCTGACCTGGTGAGTCTCAGGGTGGCCTCGAACTCATGGCAATCCTCCTACCTCTGCCTCCTGAGTGCTGGGATTAAAGGCATGAGCCACCACACCTGGCTCACCCCCTTTTTAAAAAATATTTTGTTATTTATTTATTTATTAGAGAGAGAATGGGCGCACCAGAGCCTCTAGCCACTGCAAATGCACTCCAGATGCATGTGCCATTATATGCATCTAGCTGACATGGGATCTGGAGAATAGAACCTGGATCCTTAGGGTTCACAGGCAAGCGCCTTAACCACTAAGCCAGCCTTCCAGCCCACTTTTTAAACTTGTTTTTGTCAGCTTCCATACATGTACACAATGTACTCTGATCATAAGCCCCTCCTTCCTTTGTTCTCCTTTACCCACCCCCACCCCTGGTCACTTAACCTCTTCTCTCCAGCTAGTACACCCAGCTTCACATGGGCACTGGGGAATCAAACTGGGGTCATTAGGCTTTGTAAGCAAGTGCCTTAACTGCTGAGCCATCTCTCCAGTCCCCACTTATTTTAATTTTTTTGGTTTTTCAAGGTAGGGTCTCAGTCTAGCCCAGGCTGACCTGGAATTCACTATGTAGTCTCAGAGTGGCCTTGAACTCACAGTGATCCTCTTGCCTCTGCCTCTTGAGTGCTGGAACTATAGGTGTGTCCCATCATCTCTGTCTTTTATACTTTATATCTTATGATGACCTGAAGAATTTTCATGTCTCCTACTCTTTAGTGTGGTTTTGATCATAATGCAAATCTGACCCAGTCACCCTGTGTGGTTCCCTAGTGCCTTCAGAAGGACATCCATGGGTTGGCCAGGAATGTTGTCCTTTGCTGCCTGCTGACCTCCCAGCCCTTCTCATGAGTCTCCTAGACCCCCACTTCCTCTAAGACACTCCTCCTAGATTGAAGAGTGAAAAGGTTTTCCTTATAAATGCTTTCCCTGTGCTGGAGAGATTGCCCAGTGGTTAGAGGCGCTTGTTTGCAAATCCTGACAGCCTGGGTTGGATGTCCCCAGTACCCACAGATGCACAAAGTGGCATATGCGTCTTGAGTTTTTCTGCAGTGGCAAGAGGCCCTAGTAAGCCCATACTCTCCTTCTCTGCCTTTTTTTTCTCTGTTTCACAAATAAATAAATAAATTGTAAGTAAAATAAATAAATGCTTTCCCTGTCAGTAATACTTCTTCACACTGTTGCGTGCCAAGCTTCATTAGCATCAAGTCTCAGCTCACAGACCCTTTCTCCAGGAAACCTGTAGTTCTGTGCTTGGGCTTCCTCTTTTCAACCCTGACCACTCTGAGCTGCCCCACTGTAGTGCTGCTCTACTTTAGGAGCTCCCCGAGATCCCATGGCCTATTAGTGTGTCCCCAGCATTGCTCACCACAGAACTGAGGTCCACAGGAGGATCCTAATGGTCAACTTGCTGAATGACCATTGGCAAGACCCCCACATCTCCAGAAAGGGTCCTCAGTCTTCTCCAGGATTTCTTGGATGCAGACAGTACCCCACACGCTCTGCCCCAAGCCCCTGTCCCCCATGACACACCCCCCAATCTCTCTTTCCCACAGCTGTGGCCCCTCAGAGGGCCCCTATCCTGCGTCCAGCCTTCGTCCCCCATGTGCTACAGAGAGCAGGTGAGGGGCCAGGGTCATCATCCCTGCCACACAACTCCCCGTCCCCGAGCCCTGGAACTTCCTGACTAACACCCTGATAGATTCTGCTCTCTCTCCAGCAGGTGGTCCCCGACCAATGGCCCTGCGGCCCCCTCATCAGGCCCTGGTGGGACCACCTCTGCCTGGGCCCCCTGGACCACCTATGATGCTACCACCAATGGCCCGGGCCCCTGGACCTCCTCTGGGCTCCATGGCTGCTCTGCGGCCTCCCCTGGTAAGTGGGGACCAGTTATCAATATCCGCGGTGCCATAAGTGGGAGGCCCCAGTCCTGGCACCACTCTTCTGGGCTTTTTCCTCTCACTTCATCTTCAGGTCTCCTTCTGCCTTTGTCTTTTTCTGTTTCTTTCTGGGACCCAGAGTCAGGATCTCACTACATAGCCCAGGGTGGCACACAGTCCTGCCTCAGCCTCCTGAGTGCTGGAATTAGGAGGCATTCTCCACCAGGCCTGGCTTTGGCCCATGGTTTGAAAGGAAGCATTGTAGGGCCTTTCTGTCTCTGTTCTCCTCCTTGTCTTTTGTTTGTTCGAGGCAGGGTCTCATGGTAGCTTAGGCTGGCTGCAAAAATTCATGGTTGTCCTACCTGTGCCTTCTGAGTGCTGGGGTCAAAGGTGTGAGCTACCATGCCTGGTCCTGTTGTCCTTTGATGTCTCTCCCTAATTGTGTGTACCTTTGTCTCCTTCACTGCCTGTCTTTCTCTTTATGGCTGACTAAACTTCATTTCAACCTGTTCTCAGGTTTCCAGATCTTTTCTTTGTATGGATGGGGATAGAAGTAAGACAAGAGCCTCTGAGCTGTGCCCCTCTCTTGCCCACAGGAAGAGCCAGCAGCACCCCGAGAGCTGGGCCTAGGCCTAGGGCTGGGCCTGAAGGAGAAGGAAGAGGCAGTAGTGGCTGCTGCGGCTGGGTTGGAGGAGGCTGGTGCAGCAGTGGCTGTGGGGGCAGGAGGAGCCCCAGCAGGCCCAGCAGTCATTGGGCCCAGCCTACCACTGGCCCTGGCCATGCCCTTGCCTGAGCCTGAGCCCCTGCCACTCCCGTTAGAGGTAGTGCGTGGTCTACTGCCCCCGCTGCGCATTCCTGAGCTCCTGTCTCTGCGTCCAAGACCCCGGCCGCCTCGACCTGAGCCACCCCCTGGTCTCATGGCTCTTGAGGTAAGCAGGAACAGAAGAGGCTGGGAAGAAGGCCGTTGCCATGAGCTTCCACTCACAGGAGTATGCGTGGTCCTGTGGCCAGAGGGTGGGCAGGAAGTAGGGTGTGGTGGGAGCCTCCAGTACTCATCTGCTGCCCTCTGCAGGTCCCAGAGCCACTGGGTGAAGACAAGAAGAAAGGCAAGCCAGAGAAATTGAAACGCTGCATTCGTACCGCAGCAGGGAGTAGCTGGGAGGACCCCAGCCTGCTGGAGTGGGATGCTGGTAAATGGCTTGCAGCAGGGCGTCAGGGATGGTATGGCTTGGCCAAGAGCAGATTATGCTTGTTTGGGAGTACAGATAGTGAAGGAGAGACAGGCAACTACAGCTCTCTGTAGGACAGGCATTGTTGATAGCCCCCCCCCTTAGGGTCTGCCATACTGTGCCCCAGAGCATCAGGTCATCCCCTTGCTAGTGGCTGGAACTTGGTAACTTGGTGGGCATGATTGGTGCCCAGGGTTTTGGTCTCATTCTGTGTATGTATGTATGTGTATGTATGTATATGTGTGTGTGTGTGTGTGTGTGTGTGTATGTATGTATATATATATGTATATATATATGTGTATATATATATGTATATGTATACATATATGTATATAATTTGTTTTAGAGGCAGAGAGAGAATAGGCATGCCAGGGTCTCTAGCTACTGTAAATGAACTCCAGATGCTTGCACCATCATGTGCATCTGGCTTTATGTGGGTACTAGGGAATCAAACCTGGGTCCTTTGGCTTTGCAGGCAAGCACCTTAACTGCTAAGCCTTCTCTTTAGTCCCACCCCTTTTTTTGAGAGAGAGAGAGACAGATAGAGAATGGATGTGCCAGCAGCCTCTCAGCCTCTGTGAATGCACTCCAGACATGTGCGCCCCCTTGTGGACAAGTGCAGCATTGCACCCTTGCATCAGTTTTTGTGTCTGGCTAAACGTGGGACCTGGAGAATTGAACCAACATTCTTAGGCTTCACAGGCAGGTGCCTTAACTGCTAAGCCATTTCTCCTGCCCCACCCCCCCCCTTTAAAAAATATTTTTACTAGGCCAGGTGTGGTGGCAGATGCCCTTAATCCCAGTACTTGGGAGGCAAAGGTAGAAGGATCACTGTGAGTTCAAGGCCACTTTGAAACTACATACTGAATTCCAGGTCAGCCTGGGCTACAGTGAGTCCCTACCTTGAAAAAACCAAAAAAAAAAAAAAAAAAAAAAATTTTTTTTTTTAACTTACTTGCAAGCAGAGAGAGAGAGAGAGAGATGGAAGAGAGACAGAAAGTATGGGCATGTCAGGGCCTCCAGCCACTACAGATGAACTCTAGATGCATGCACCACTTTTGTGCACCTGGCTTTATGTGGGAACTGGGGAATCGAACCCCATTTGTTAGACTTTGCAGGCAAGCACCTTAACTGCATCTTAACCGAGCCATCTCTCCAGCCCCTTTGTTTGGCATTTTTGTGAGACAGGGTCTTTGTAGCCCAGGCTGACCTTGGACTTGTGATCCTTTGGCTTCAGTCTCCTGAGGACTGAGATTATAGCTGTACCACCATACCCAGCTTGGTACCTAGGCTCTGAGTGCTGTCTTACTCATGGAGGGCCTGGCCTGCTAAAGGTCAAAGGGGAATCTTTTATTTTATTTATTTGAAACAGGGTCTCATGTAGCCCAGGCAGGCTTCGAGCTTGCTATGTAGCCAAGAATGACCCTAAACTTCTGATCCTCCTCTCCCCATCTCCCAAGTGCTAAAATTATTAGCATACATGCATACTACACTTTTATGGTTTTTTGTAGTTTTTTTTTTTGTTTTTTTTTTTTGCAAGGTAGAGTCTTGTTATAGCCAAGGTTAAGCCTGATTCATATGTAGTCTCAGATTGGCCTCAAACTCCAGTGATCTTCCTACCTTTGCCTCCTGAATGCTGGAATTAAAGGCATATGCCACCATGCCTGGCATTATGAGGGTTTTAATACATTAGTATTCATTTCCTTTAATCCCCGCACTTGGAAGGCTGAGGTAGGAAGACGACTGTGAGTTTGAGGCCAGCCCGGGCTAGAGTGAGACCCTACCTGGAAAAAATTGAATGCATTCTTCCATGTAATGCCATTATCAAAGCTAAGGAAATATTATGCAGGCATTGGCTGCTGTTATTGAGGGCCCCAGGCAAAGACTGATGACAGGGAGGAAGGCTGGAGGTGCTGCCTGCTCTGACCTGCTCTCTTCCCATCTTCAGATGACTTCCGGATCTTCTGTGGGGATCTAGGCAACGAGGTGAATGATGACATCCTGGCACGAGCCTTCAGCCGTTTCCCATCCTTCCTTAAGGCTAAGGTGATCCGTGACAAGCGCACAGGCAAGACCAAGGGCTATGGCTTCGTCAGCTTCAAGGACCCCAGTGACTATGTTCGCGCCATGCGTGAGATGAATGGTGGGTGAGGTCTTCCCTGGGGACAGTGGGTGTGACATGCACTGACCTAAGCCTGACCTCAAACCCTCCATTCCCATAGGGAAATACGTGGGTTCACGCCCCATCAAGCTTCGCAAGAGCATGTGGAAGGACCGGAATCTGGATGTGGTCCGCAAGAAGCAGAAGGAAAAGAAGAAGCTGGGCCTCAGATAGGGATAGGGCTGCGGCGGGCTCCCACCCACCTGGCCAGTGCTAGCTCTCCCTGGATGGCTTTTGAAAACCCCCACCTATCCCCACCCATCCCAAAACCAGTTTCAATAAATGTACCTTCATTTCCACCCCTGCTAGGTTTGGAAGCCCTCTGGAGACAGGTCTTGACCCATTCCCTTAAGAAATAGGGAGTCAGGCATGGTGGCACACGCCTTTAATCCCAGCACTTGGGAGGCTGAGGCAGGAGGGTCATTGTGAGTTCAAGGCCAGTCTGAGACTACAGAGTGAGTGCTAGGTCAGCCTGGGCTAGTGTGAGACTCTACCTCAAAACAAACAAAAGCCAGAAGCTGAGCTGGGCTCTATAATCCCAGCACATTGATGGCAAGAAGAGAGGCAGACATGAGGACTCCCCAGAAGTTCAAGGACCAGCTAACCTGGCAAAAGTGATGTTTTCTGTGGCTCCACAGGTGCACCTTGGCTCGTGCACTCAAATGTGAACACACCATACACAAAGACTGAAAGTTCACACAGCAAACTTTGCAGGGGTGTTTCTGGGCCTTGGGACCCTTATGTCCCCATTACCTTTTTTTAATGCCAGTTTTGTTTAGTTTGGGCATGTGTGTGTGAGGGCACATGTGTTCAAGGCAGAGGACAACTTCAAGTGTCAGCACATGGGTTCTGGAGATGGGAACTCAAGTACTCAAGCTTGGGTGGCTTGATCACTGAGCCGCCCAGCCCACCTTGGCTTTTGGTTTTCTTAAGAGGCAAAAGCAACAGAGGGAGAGAGACAGAATTGGCATGCCAGGGCCTCAGCCACTGCAGTCGGACTCCAGATGCTTGCACCACCTATTGGGCATGTGTGACCTTGTGCTGCCTCACCTTTGTGCATCTGGGCTAACATGTGATCTGGAGAGTCGAATACAGTCCCTTAGGCTTCACAGGCAAACACCCTAACCGCTAAGCCATCTCTCCAGCCCTCTTTTAATATTTTATTTATTTGACAGAGAAAGAGGCAGATAGAGCGTGCCAGGGCCTCCAGCCACTGCAAATGAACTCCAGACGCTTGTACCCCCTTGTGCATGTGGCTTAGGTAGATACTGGGGAATCAAACCTGGGTCCTTTTGCTTCACAGACAAGCACCTTAACCACTAAGCCATCTCTCCAGCCTGGCTTTTGCTTTTTTAAAATATTTTTAGGGCTGGAGAGATGGCTTGGCAATTAAGGCACCTGCCTGCCAAACCTAGGAAAACAGGTTCCAACCTCTAGGCCCCACATTTAGCCAGATGCAAAAAAGTGACACAAGGGCACAATGCCGCCCTTGCCCACAAAGGGGTGCATATGTCTGGAGTTTGTTCACAGTGGCTGAGAGGCTGCTGGCGTGCCCCACTATCTCAAAAAAAAAAAGTATTTCTATGTGAAAGAAAATGGGTTTACAAGGGCCTCTTGCCACAACAAACTCCAGCCACATGTGCCACCTTGTGCTTTAGGTAGACACTGGGAATCAAACCTGGGCCAGCAGGCTTTGCAGACATCTCTAACTACTAAATCATCTCCCTGGTTCTTTTTTTGTTTTGTTTTTCAAGATAGGGTCTTGCTCTAGCCCAGGCTGACCTCAAACAGTGATCCTCCTGTCTCTGCCTCCCAAGTGTTAACACACACCCAGCTTTTTTTTTTTTCTTTTAATGAGAGAGTCAGAATTTGTGCAGGGCCTTAGTCACTGTAAATGAACTCCAGATGTGTGTGCCACCTTGTGTGCATGCGCCACCTTGTGCATCTGGCTTATGTGAGGTCTGGGGAATCAAACTTGGGTCTTTAGGCTTCGCAGACAAGCACCTTAACCATCAAGATATTTCTCCAGTCCTCTCTGACTGTTTTTGAGACTTTCATGTAACTGTGGCTGGCCTTCAACTCAGTCCTGCCTCAGCTTCCCTGCTACCAGTATTACAAGCGTTTGCCACATGCCTAGCTCCGTTACCTCCTTTTGTTTTGTTTTTCTAGGTAGGGTCTCACTCTAGCCCAAGCTGGCCTGGATTCACTATGTAGTCTCAGGCTGGCCTCAAACTCATGGCGATCCTCCTACTTCTGCCTACCGAGTGCCGAGATTAAAGTTACGCACCACCATACCCAGCCTGGTTTTTCGAGCTCAGGCTGACCTGGAATTTACTATGTAGTCTCAGGTTGGCCTCGAACTCATGGCAATTCTACCTCTGCCTCCCAAGTGCTAAGATTAAAGGTGTGTGCCATCATGCCTGGCTATTATCTGTTCTTAAAACCTCTAGTGCATGCTTAAAACCTTTTCTGGGCAGTAATGGGGGCTGTGACAAGGTCAAAGGCAAGCTGAGGCTCAAACACATGTCCTGTCTCCACCTTGTATTCTCAGCATTGAGGTGGGAGATTAAGGGTCAAGTGTGGCCAAGCCATTGGCTTTCTGAGGCCTAAGACAGCTATGGATATGACACCCAAAATTTAAAAAAAAACCGCATGGTGGTGCATGCCTTTAATCCCAGCACTCAGGAGGCAGAGGTAGGAGGATTGCCATGAGTTCGAAGCCACCCTGAGAATACAGAGTGAACTCCAGATCACCCTGAACTAGAGTGAGACTTGACCTCGGAAAACCAAAAAAAAAACGGCTAGAGAGATTGTTTAGTGGTTAAGGTGCTTGCCTGCAAAGCCGAAGGTCCCATGTTAAACTCTCCAGGTCCTACGTAAGGCAGATATACAAGGTAATGCAAGCATGAAAGATCGCACATGTGCACAAGGTGGCACACGTCTGGAGTTTGATTGCAGTGGCTAGAGGCCCTGCATGCCAATTTTATCTCTTGCTTGCTCGTTCTTGCTCATATAAAACTTTACAAAAACAAAACTTAAAACCTGTCTGAAGAGATGGCTCGCCAGTTAAGGTGCTTGCTTGCAAAGCCTAAGGACCCTGGTTTGATTTCCCAGTACCCACATAAAACCAGATGCACAAGGTGGCACATGCATCTAAAGTTTGTTCATTGCAGTGGCTAGAGGTCCTGGTGTGCCCATTTTCTATCTGCATCTTCTCTCACAATATATTTTTTTAAACTTTTTTAGGGCTGGAGAGATGGCTTAGCGTTTAAACGCTTGCCTGTGAAGCCTAACGATCCCAGTTTGAGGCTCAATTCTCCAGGACATACGTAAGCCAGATGCACAAGGGGGCGCATGCATCTGGAGTTTTTTGCAGTGGCTGGAAGCCCTGACGCGCCTGTTGTCTCTCTTTCTCTCTACCTGCCTATTTCTGTATCGCTCGCTCACTCTCTCTCTCTCAATAAATAATGTTGCTTGTTTCCTTCAAAGGGTTAATTTTAGTACTCTATTTAAAAAAAAAAAAAAAAAAAAACTTCTGCCGGTTGTGGTGGCACACACCTTTAATCCCAGCACTTGGGAGGCAGAGGTAGGAAGATTGAGGTGAGTTCGAGGCCACCCTGAGACTACATAGTTAATTCCAGGTCAGCCTGGACCAGAGTGAAACCTACCTAAAAAAAAAAAAAAAAAGGGCTGGAGAGATGGCTTAGCAGTTAAACTCTTGCCTGTGAAGCCTTAGAACTCTGGTTCAAGGCTCGATTCTCCAGTATCCATGTAGGCCAGATGCACAAGGGGCGCACACATCTAGAATTCATTTGCAGTGGCTGGAGGCCCTGGTACGCCCATTCTCTCTCTCTACCTGCCTATTTCTGTATCTCTCTGTCTCTAAAATAATATTTTTTAAACCTTTTTAAAAAAATTAATTTATTTGATAGAGAAAGGGGGAGAGAGAGAAATGGTGCATCAGGGCCTCCAGCCACTGCAAACAAACTCCAGACACATGCGCCTCCTTGTGCATCTGGCTAACGTGGGTCCTGGGGAATTGAACTTGGGACCTTGGGCTTTGCAGGAAAATGCCTTAATCACTAAGCCATCTGTCCAGCCCTCTAAATATTTATAAAATTTTAGCTGGGCATGGTGGCGCATGCCTTTAATCCCAGCACTCAGGAGGCAGGGGTAGGAGGATGGCTGTGAGTTCAAGGCCACCCTGAGACTACATAGTGAATTCCAGGCCAGCCTGGACTAGAGAGTGAAACTTTACCTCGAAAAACAAAACAAAAAATAAATTAAAAAATAAAAGAAGGGGCTGGAGAGATGGTTTAGCAGTTAAGCGCTTGCCTATGAAGCCTAAAGACCCCAGTTCAAGGCTCAATTCCCTAGTACCCACATAAGCCGGAGGCACACGCATCTGGAGTTCATTTGCAGTGGCTAGAGACCGTGGCGTGCCCATTCTCTCTCTCTCCATGGCTATTTCTGTATCTTTCTCAAATAAATAAATTAAAAATAAAATATAAATAAAAGAGGGCTGGAGAGATGGCTTAGCAGTTAAGGCACATGCCTGTGAAGCCTAAGGACCCCAGTTCGATTCTTCAGGTCCCATGTTAGCCAGATGCACATGGTGGTGCATGCATCTGAAGTTCGTTTGCAGTGGCTAGAGGCCCTGGCATGCCCATTCTCACTCTTTCCCTCCTTCCCTCCCTCTGTCTCTAATAAATAAGTAAATATAAAATCTTTTTTAAAAAATAAAAAGAAAAGAAAATTTAATTCCAGGTCAGCCTGGAAAGTGAGTGTAAAAAAAAAAAAAATAAAAATAAAAATAATCCCAGCACTTGAGGCCAGAGGATCACTAGGCCACCCTGAGCCCATAGTGAACATGCCTGAGCACATGAGTACCAAAAAAAAAAAAAAAAAAAAAAAAATCTTTTTTAAAAATAAAAAGAAAAAAAAATTTAAAAAAAAAGGCTATGTGTATGTTGACCAGAGTGGTACAAACCATTTAATCCCAGCACTCGGGAGGCAGAGGTAGGAGGATCACCATGAGTTCGAGGCCACCCTGAGACTACATAGTGAATTCCAGGTCAGCCTGGGCTAGAGTGAGACCCTACCTCAAAAAGTCAAAAAAGGCCAAGTGTGGTGGTGCATGTCTTTAATCCTAGCACTTGGAAGGCGGAGCTAGGAAGGAGGATTGCCTTGAGTTTGAGGCCACCCTGGGAGTACATAGTGAATTCCAGGTCAGCCTGGACTACAGTGAGACTCTACCTTGAAAAGCAAAAAAAAAAAAAAAAAAAAAACCCTCAAAAATGAAATACAAGGTTTTTATTTTTTTAATACTTTTATGTGAGAGAATGGGTTTCTAGCCACTGCATACAAACTCCAGATGCATATGCCATCTTGTGCACCTTGGCTTTATGTGGGTACTGGGGAGTTAAACCTGAGTCATTAGGCTTTGCAAGCAAGTGCCTTAACTACTAAGCCATCAATCCAACCCTTTTTGAAAAAAAAAATACTATTTTGATGGGCTGGAGAGATGGCTTAGTGGTCAAGGCATTTGCCTGCAAACCAAAGGACCCAACTTCAATTCCCCAGGACCCACATAAGCCAGATGCACAGGGTGGTGCATGCATCTGGAGTTTGTTTGCAGTGGCTGGAGGCCCTGGTGCACCCATTCTCTCACTCTCCCTCTCTCAAATAAAATATTATTTTGAGACAGATATAGACAGTTTGGACACTCTAGGAGCTCCTACCACTGTAAATGAACTCCAGGTGCATGTGCCACTTTGTGCAACTGGCTTTACATGGGTACTGGGGAGTTGAAGCCAGGTCATTAAGCTTTGTAGGCAAAGAGAGGCAAAGAGAGAATGGGTGTGCCAGGACCTTCAGCTGCTGCAAACGAACTCCAGACATGTGTACCCACTTGTACTCATGTGCAACCGTGTGCTTGTGTCACTGTGCATCTGGCTTACACGGGACCTGGAGATTCGAACATGAGTTCACAGGCAAGCACCTTAACTGCTAAGCCATCTCTCCAACCCACCCAACCCTGTTTTTGGTTTTGAGGCAAGATCTCACCATGAAGTCACTCTAGCCCAGGCTGACCTGGAACGCGAACTTCTTGCTTGAGCCTTCTGTGAGCTGCTAGCACTGTAGGTGTGCTGTCTTACCCTCTGACCCACTCATTCACACTGCTGTTTCTCCTCTCTCTGGGGTGAGCCCTAGCTAGCATCTCCTGTGGGTGCCTGAGTGTTCCTGTTTCTTGTGTGCTAGCTCTCTATCTGTGGGTCTATCTCCAATCTTGTCTTGCTTGTCTGAAGAGATGACCTTCAGGACCTAGAGCTCAGGACTTCCACTTAAGACAGCAGTGTGTCCCCTAGAAGCTGAGACAAGGCTTGGGCACAACAGGCAGGGCCCTTGCTTGCTGAATTTACACTTCAGAAAGATCCCTGAGGCACCTGGCATAATGACACATGCCAGGAATCCCAGCAGGAGGCTCAGGTAGGAGGATCACCAAGTTCAAGGCCAGTCAGGGCTACATAGCAAGACTCTGTCTTTAAAAAAAAAAATCACTATATTCCTGAGGTAGGAGAAGTACCAAGAGTTCCAGGCCAGTTTTAGCTACAGGGTGAGATCCTCTCTCAAAATAGAAAAAAAGAGAGAGAGAAGGGGAAGCCCTGAGCATATTTGCTGGACGTCTGGAAGGAAACTGGGGCCGTCCAGGCCTGAGGAAAGAGATGCAAACCTGGAGTGTGGGGAGGGGACCTCAGGTCTCCCTGGGATGCAGGCCTCAGAACCCTGAACTGGGGACAAGTTGGGAAGGACTTGTGGGCACAGACAAGGGGACAAGGCCTGTGAGGGAAGATTACCCAGGAGAGGTGTCAGATTTCAGTTCCTGTCTCTCCTCCACCTTACTGCCCCTTCTCTGACGTCACATTTTCCATTCTGGTCAGTATTGTGGGCTTCTATCCCTAACAGGAAGTGCCCTTCAGCCCCCTGGGCTGAAGCCACTCAGTCTCAAGACCCCCAGATGCCCCTCTCCCCATCACTAACCCTTCCTATCCCTGTCCCACTTCTGCTCACTGCCACCAAAGAGGTGTGGAAGGAGATGGGACAAGTGATCCTAGAAAAGCATTCTCTGGGAGGTGAGGCTGGAGCAGGCAGATACAAGGATGGAGGAAAAGAGTTGAGTGAGAAATGGCAAGCAAAACAGCACAGTGCAAGGGAAGTGTGGGGAAGACAGACAAGGACACACAGAAGGGAGGGATTGACATTTGTTGGGAAAGAAGGAGTGTCAAGGTCTCACCTGGAAAGGTGCCATGGAGACCCAGAGCTGGGGAACCAGAAGACATGAGACAAACAGGAGAGAGGCCAGCTTCAGGGAGAGGGGGCCTGGAGCCTGCAGGCAAGGCAGGGCTCCCAGACTCCCTCCAGGTTCATGAGTGGATGAATGGAGGGAATGGAGGGACCAGTGATACTCCAAGTCTCATGGTTTGCTGGGTTTAATCCTAGCTCCAAGTGACTTCTCTTGAAGAGCCCAGTTTTTCTTCTGTAAATTGGACAAAAGAGCTGTGTACCCCCACCTTCCAGTTATGAATAACGATGGAGCTGGCTGAACACTGGAAACTGGCCATAGTAATTTTTTTTTTTTTTTTTTTGGTTTTTCGAGGTAGGGTCTCACTCTGGTCCAGGCTGACCTGGAATTAACGATGTAGTCTCAGGGTGGCCTCGAACACTCGGCGATCCTCCTACCTCTGCCTCCTGAGTGCTGGGATCAAAGGCGTGCGCCCCGACTGGCTGGTAATTTTTTTTTTTAATTGGGCGTGGTGGAGATGAAGGTAGGAGGATCTAGAGTATGAGGCCAGCTGGGCTACACACTGTATAAAAAAAAAAAGAAAGGTAAGCCAGATGTGGTGGCGCACGCCTTTAATCCCAGCGCTCGGGAGGCAGAGGCAGGAGGATCGCCGAGAGTTCGAGGCCACCCTGAGACTACATAGTTAATTCCAGGTCAGCCTGGATCAGAGTGAGACCCTACCTTGCAAAAAAAAAAAAAAAAAAAAAAAAAGGAAGGTATAAAAGAAAAGCCAGGCGTGGTGCTGCACACCTTTAATCCTAGCACTCAGGAGGCAAAGGTAGGAGGATAACCCTGAGTTCAAGCCACCCTGAAGAACGTGGAGAGAAAGAGAAGTGGGAAAACACATGCCTCGATTTCCCCTTCATAAAATAGGAATAAAAATAACTTCCACCTCTTAAGAGGATTAAATGAAGGCCCACTAGACATGGCTCATTGGCCCGCATGAGCCCATTCAGTGTTAGCTGTCATTACTGTTAACTGTCTATGCTGATGTCATGACTTTATGATTGACACACTTCTGCAGCAGCTCCAGGACACCCTCCCCAACTGTGCCTGGTAGGTTGGCCCACCTCCCATCCCATCCCGCTGTCCCCCTGCCGTTTGTGACGTCAGCAATGTTGGGGAAAGGGGGCATCTGGCCGGAAATCCCTCTTCCTGTTGCAGATAAGGCCAGAGTTGCCCAGTTGACCCCAGACCCTCCTCCCCCACCTCCATGTCGCGGGATCAAATCCTCAAGAGGAGGAAGCTGTCCACCAACCCCGCCCCACCCCATCACCCCGTAAACACCCCTCCCCCTGCCCTGCCCGCCGTTCCCCAAGCCATCCCTGCAACAGGACAAGCTCCAGGAACCAGTGCGATCCCTCAGTGGGTGGGGGGGGGAGAATGGCTCAGCCCCGCCCCCACCCCTGCAACTTGACCCAGCCTGCGACCCCCAGCTCTGACGTCTCGGAAAATTCCCCCCCAGGCCCCTGGAGAGGGGGTGCATGGTATGAAATGGGGCTGAGACCCCCGGCTGGGGGCAGAGAAACCAGCCAGAGGTGAGTCATGAAGTGGGCACTGGATGAATGCTTGGGTATCTGGGTTAGGAAGGACCTGGGGTCTATGACAGACTCCTAAGGGCTTCCTGGACGACTGGGCCTCAGAGAGGGCAAAGGGAACTGGAGGCTCAAATCCTGGCTTCCTAGGGAAGGAGGGAGCAGAAAGCTGGACTCGGGTCTGCGGGACACAAGAGCTGGAGACCAGACTCCAAAGTCCCTAAGCGTCCACTAGCTCATCCACTACCGTTTGGACTTCTGCTTTCCTTACTCAGAGCATTCAGGAGCATCCATGGACCTGTGGAACTGGGACGAAGCATCACCCCAGGAAGTGCCTCCTGGCGACAAGCTGTCAGAGCTAGGTAGGCTGGGGCTTGGGACAACGAGTCTGGGGAGGAGGGCCCTCTGATGACCCCTGACCCAGCCTTAACGTCCCTGTTTCTTGCAGAAGGAACCGAATTTGGCTTTTATTTCCCTGAACTGGCACTCCAAGGAGACTCGACGCCCGTGGAAACAAGCTGGAAAGGTGGCTGGTGGGCTGGGCCCCCTCGGTGCTGGGAAGAAGAGAAGGGGCGGGCTCCCGGATCTAAGGGAGGAGAGGGGCTGAGAGGGAACGAGGCAGCGTGTTTGGGTGGATCCCTGGGCCTGGTGGAGGTCTTCAGTCGTTGTTCATAACTTCTCTAAACTCGGCTGCTATCCTGATCCACGCAGAGTTCCCGGAGCTGGACTGGAGCCCCGCGTTACCACACCCAGAAGCTCCTTGGGGGGCAGGTGAGTGTGTGCGGAGATGCTGCGTGGGGGAACTACCGCCGCTGGGCACGGGGCGGGGGGTTAGGATCCCAAGCTTCAGAGAAAGGGGACTCGGACTTGGGGTGAGGGGTATGTGCATTCTCAACGCGGATGAGTTGGATCTGGGAACCCTGGCTCCGCAGCGCCAGGAAAGAGCTCTTAAGTCTCTAGAACTCCCGAGCATGCTGGGGCCCAGGATACCTGAGCCCCTCATTTAAGGCCCATCCTCCTCACAGAGCCCGCGGCTCACGCCCTCCCGTGGTCAGGACACTGGACAGACCTGGCTCGCACCCGCGCGGACCCACCGAGCTGCACCTCGCAGACTCTGGGCCCCGCCCCTCCCGGCCCTGGCCCCGCCCCTTTCGCTGGTTCTGATGGGGCGACAAGTCCGAACTGTGGCACCCCATGGTCGCACTCTCAAACCTGGAGCACTGTCAATTGGGACTATGCGGTGGACTCCACCGGCACCACCTACTGGGACAGTGGCCTCGGCGGGGAACCGCGTGCGGACTGGACCCCGTCGTGGGCAGCAGGGTCTGCGGGTTCGGACTTCACCTCGTGGCACACTGGGCCGCAGAAGGGACGCAGCATCTGTTTGGAGGAGGACCAGAGTTCAGCTCTTCCCACTCCCTCCGAGCCCAGCCGGCAGCCGGATCGCGCCTCTTTGACTCGAAACCACAAAACTAACCACCGAGGTGAGAGCCCAGCTGAGCAAGGAGGTGGCGCTGCTGCCCAGCCTAGGTGCTGCGGAGGGGCGGGGCGAGAGGACCGGGACATCTTCTAGGGTTAAACCTAGGGAACGAGCCCCAGGATTATACGAGAGGAAAAGGAGGACGCTCGGGTCTCCGAGGCGGCGAGGCCTAGCTCCTGCATTAACGGATAGGAGTCCAGGATGCCTGGGTCTTGTATATGGGGGGATCTGAATGCATGGATCCCCCAAGAGAGGGCGACCGGACCCCCGGGTCCTTCAGCGTTCGCGGTGAAGGCATCCACCTGCCTCTGCCTGCAGGTCCCATTCAGCTATGGCAGTTTCTTCTGGAGCTGCTTCACGACCGGGCCCGTAACGGCTGCATCCGCTGGACGGGCCAGAGCCGCGAGTTCCAGCTGTGCGACCCCAAGGAGGTGCGACCGCGGCCCGGCCCCCGCCCCCTGCTAGTCCAATTTTGTCCCCCTGGTCCCTGCGCGCGCGGGTCCTGGCCCCGCCCCTACCACGCCCGAGGCCCCGCCCCTCGCGAACAGGCCCCGCCCTCTGACGAGCCCCGCCCCGCCCTAGGTGGCCCGGCTGTGGGGCGAGCGCAAGCGGAAGCCGGGCATGAACTACGAGAAGCTGAGCCGAGGTCTGCGCTACTACTACCGCCGGGACATCGTGCTCAAGAGCGGGGGCCGCAAGTACACGTACCGCTTCGGGAGCCGCGTGCCCGGCCTCGCCTGTCGGGATGGCGCGGGCGACACCCAATAAAAGTCAGATCTCGCCCCGCATGCTTGTGTCTGTCTTTTCCACCGACACCGAGACCCGCCGGGAGCGGGCGTACAGGAGTCTGGCATCCCCGCCACAAGGACCTGGGGGGTGAGCCGCAGCCCCGGCAGTCGCGAACTCCAGCCCCTTAGCCCGTCCTCCCCGCCCCGTCGGTGCATAGGCCCGGTTTTCCGCTCCTCCTTCGCTGCCTGTCACCTGCATCTCTCAATCCGGGGGTTAGTTTGGAGGGTAAAGAGCCACCCAATGCCCGAGACAGCAGTGGCCCTCAGGAGCCGGGTGTGTCCACCATGGGACGAGACATGCAAGGGAAGGAAACCCCGCGTCCATAAGGCTTACTTTGTGCTTCTCTTGTGCAAGGACTTTGTTGTTTTCGAGGTAGGGTCTCGCTCTAGCCCAGGCTGACCTGGAACTCACTCTGTGGTCCCAGGATGGTCTCGAACTCACTGCGATCCTCTTACCAAAGGCTTGTGCCACCACGCCTGGCTTTGTGCAAGGACCTTTAAAGAAATCTGGCTACTAGGAGTTGAATATGGTTTGTCCTCATAAATTTATCTAAGAATTTATTTACTTGTTTATTTTAAATTATTTATTATTTTTAAATACTTATTTGGGAGGGAGACGGACAGAGTGGGTGTGGCAGGGCCTCCTGCTGCTGCACATTAATGAGTTAATGAGACTGCTTTTATATGGTACTGGGGAAATAGACCAGGGCCCACGCTTGGCCAGCAAGTGCCTTCCACCACTGAGCAATCTCTCCAGCTGTTCTTATTTATTTGAGAGAGGTCTCTTGCTTCTTCAAGTGAATTCTAGATGCATATGCCACTTTGTGCATCTGGCTTTACATGGGTACTAAGGGAATTAAACCTTGGCTGACAAACAAACACCTTTAACCACGGAGCCAATTCCCACCCCCATCTAAGAATTTAATCCCCAAAGTTTTATGGTAATCCAATTACGATGGAAACAAAGTCGGTAGTTTATTTTTATTTATTTATTTCGAGGTAGAGTCTCACTCTAGCCAAGGCTGACCTGGAATACACTATGTAGTCTCAGGGTGGCCTCAAACTCATGGCGATCCTCCTACCTCTGCCTCCCGAGTGCTGGGATTAAAGGCGTGTGCCACCACGCCCAGCAAATTATTTTTATTCATTTGCACGGAGAGAGAGAATGGGTGCCCCAGGGCCCGTTGCCACTACAAACAAATTTGTACACCTGGTTTTTCACATGAGTACTGGGTAATGGAACTCAGGCTGGCAGGCTTTGCAAACCAACGCCTTTAACTGCTGAGCTATCTCCCAGACTGTCTATGGTGTTTAGAAGTGGCCCATCTGAGAAGTGGTTAGGTCATTAGGATGGAGTCCCCATGATTGAGTCCTGTGGTTCTATAAGGAGACACACAGGGATGTTCCCTGTTTCATCAGGCGATGCCCTGAGCTGCCCACAAAGCCATCTGGCTGGGAGTGGTAAAGTAGTGTTGCTTGCCAGTAAGCCCAGTAGTCAGGAAGCTGACGGGAGGGTGAGGGGGGAGACCCAGGGGAGAGCCCTTAGCTTCCTGTTTGAGCTCCTCCTCCCCCAGCCAGCCTACATAGCAAGACATTACGCCTTTAAAACTAACTGGGGCTGGAGAGATGGCTTAGTTAATTCCAGGTTAGCCTGGGCGTTTGCCTACCCTCGAAAAACCAAAAAAAAAAAAAAAAAGCCAAAGAATAACTGGGGCTGGAGAGATGGGCTTTATTCTCCAGGACCTGGCTTTATTCTCCAGGCCAGATGCACAAGGAGGCGCATGCATCTGGAGTTCGTTTGCAGTGGCTGTGGGCCCTGCGCGCCCATTCTCTCTGTTTCTGCCTCTTTCTCTCTCTCAAATAAGTAAATAAAATAAAAATCTTATCAAGCTGGTGTGGTGGCCTACAGAACGAAGCCCTGCCTCAGAAGATTGTACTTTCCCTGGGACATTTTCCCCACGCCCACTCTCCAGACAGTTCCACCGCTGTCCTTTCCCACGTAAAGAGAGGGAGCCGCCAGGAGTGCGCCCTGAGTTCAAGGCCACCCTGACACTAGATAGTGAATTCCAGGTCAGCCTGAGCTAGAGTGAGACCCTACTCCGAAAAACCAAAATAAATAAATAAGTAAATAAAATAACACAAAAGACAGTGGGGAGGGAAAGACAGAGAGCCGAGAGCCCTGCCCAGGCCCGGCGCGGAGCTCGGAGCACCGCCCACGCCCGGCGCAGTGATGATGATAGACGTGTAGTCCAATAGGAGTTCAGAGCTCTTCGGGGTGGGCGTGGCCAAGGGCTTGGGCGCTCTAGCCACTCGGAGGACTCGGCCCGCTTCCGGCCGTCTGAATTCCGCTTCCGGTCTGACATTGGCGTCTTTGCGAAGGGTCACATTGAGCTTCGCGCCGCTTCAGGGGCGTCTTTGGGTGAGTGCGGGGGTTCGCGAGGCGGGGACCCGGGCCCAGCAGGCCGCGGCGGCTGAGGCTTCCTGCGGCGCTGTGGTTCCGACGGTGGTAGCTAGCGGTAACCCCCAGCGTCCTTCCCTGATGCCGGGTTTATACGACCCGCGCCATCCTTCCTCCAGTCCCGTGAGCCACCAGGAAGCGCCTTGAGCGCCGCAGCCCCCCGTCTTTGCACTGCGGAGCTCTTGGTCCCGCTTCTCAGGCCGGCCTCCAGCGCCTCCGAAGCGCCGCTGGTCTCCCCTGTAGTCTTGTTCTTGCTCCCCATCACCTTTCACCCGCCTTCTCGCTCAGATAAAAGGTCGAGCGAGGTCTTGCACAAAAGATTTCCCGTCCCCACGCCACCCGCTGGCCTCCTAATCTGGTGCCCCAGGTGCCTCCTGAGGTTGGGCTACTTAAATTTGACACTGGCCTGTGCACCTCAGTGTGGCACCGTAGTTCCCTAGACTCTGGACCGTAAACATGTTCTCTCATTCTATAATTGAGGCGGTCACCTCTTTAAAGACACAACAGTTTCTTTTTTGTTTTTGGTTTATTTTTTTAAAACCTGGGTTGGTAGCATTTAAAGAGTGCTAGTACTTGAGTGGACTAACGGAATAACGTCATTGTTGTACTGCCCCTAATTGAAATGTAACATTTAGTGGGGAGGCAGAGGTAGGAGGATCACTGAGTTCGAGGCCACCCTAAGATGACATAGTGAATTCTAGGTTAGACTGGGCTAGAGCAATAAGAAGAAAGGAAAGAAAGAAGAATGAAAGGAAAGAAAGGTAACACTTCTTTCAGTTAGGAATGGAGGTGACACTTCGTACATTTAGCAGCATCTGAGGCTTTGTTATGTTCTTCCATCACATAATTGCAAATGTCACAAAACACTGTTTTCACTCATGATTACTTAAAAATTGTGGTACATGATAAACATTTAGCTAGTTATAGCTGGTTTTCTTTGTCAATGGATGTAGTTTCCTAAATTTACTTAGAAGCATCCTGAGAAAGAGGTTATGGGGTTGTTACCAGGCCCTGTGAAGTTTGTGGCACCAGAAAGAACCTTTGTGATGGAGGGGTCACTGGTGATTGGGGTAGCCCCAACATCTGTGTGCTGTGTGGCCTTGGGGAGTTGATGAGGCACCTTGTCTCTCCCTTGTGTGGGCCACAGGGCTAGTAATAGTTGCTGCCCTTTTACAGTAGCCATAGGAGAAGTTGAGAAGAACACCTGGCCTGTAGTAAAACAGTGTTAAGTATCGTTATGTGGGATCTCCTCCAACCCTACAGTGACTTTCACACTCAGGTGTACTGATGGGTCTTGCCATCATCTTTATGGATGTGGAGAGCGGGGCCTTAGTCACACTCAATCCATTCTTCTGGTCTGGGCCTCTTCCCTTGGGTGTGGTTGGCTGGCTGGTCTGTCATTCCCGAGCCCAGCCCCCTAACCCCACCATTCCCATGGCACCCGCTCCCTTTGCATCCAGCATTTAGCACCATGGCAGAAGACATCAAGACGAAAATCAAGAACTACAAGACGGCCCCTTTTGACAGCCGCTTCCCCAACCAGAACCAGACTAGGAACTGCTGGCAGAACTACCTGGGTAAGCAGGGCATGGAAGGAGGAGGTTTGCAGGGCTTCCCTGGCGGGGTTTTGGGGGTACCCATGGATCCTAGCCTGTTCCCATTCATTCTGGACACCCTGTTTGGTGGGTCCAGGCTCACAACCTTTGGGCCATAGTGCAGTGATTTTTTTTTAAGAGTGTTTTGTGTGTGTGTGCATGCCTGCGTATGTGTGTGTTCATAGGAAGTAAAGAAAATATATACAACTAAATAATTTTTTTTTTTTTTTTTTTTTTTTTTTTTTTCGAGGTAGGGTCTCACTCTGGCCCAGGCTGACCTGGAATTCACTATGTATTCTCAGGGTGGCCTCGAACTCCCGGCAATCCTCCTACCTCTGCCTCCCGAGTGCTGGGATTAAAGGCGTGCGCCACCACGCCCGGCCAACTAAATAATTTTGCAGTGGCTCCTTGGACAGTGTTAATCCACGTGGGAAGATAGACACTGCCACATGCTGGCCTGTGCTTGCTTCACATCCCGCGAGGGGTGTGACCCCACCAACTGAAGATGGGCACTTTTCGGTTTCCCTGGCACATTTAGGCTCGCCGTTATGAATTTTGTGTATACTGTGTGTATCCTTCTGTGCATAGATCATATGTGGTATATGCGTCCTTCTAATGTCTTTATTTTGAATGTGTGGGTGGGTTCCTGTGTGGGCAAGTGTGCATGCACATGTGTGAATGGGCCAGAGCACAACCTCAGGTGTCATTCTTTGGGGACACCAGCCACCGTTTTTCTAGACAGGATCTCTCATCGGCCTGAAACTCAACAGTTATGCTGGAGTGCTAGCCAGCAAGTCTTAGGGATCAGCCTGTCTCCACCTCCCAGTGCTGGAATTGTAAGTGCATGCCCTCATGCCTGGCTTTTCACCAGGTTTGGGGGCTCAAACTCAGGTACTCATGTATGCAAGGCAGACATTCTACTGACTCAATGTTCTCCTCAATCAAAACTTTTTTTTTTTATTTATTTATTTATTAGAGACAGAGAAAGGGAAAGAGAGTGAGAATGGGCATGCCAGGGCCTCTAGCCACTGTAAACGAACTCCATACTCATGTGCCACCATGTGCATCTGGCTTACGTGGGACCTGGAGAATTGAACTGGGGTCCTTAGGCTTCTCAGGCATGTGCCTTAATAGCTAAGCCATCTTTCCAGCCCAATTTTATATATATTTTTAAAGTGAATTCTTGCCGGGCATGGTGGCACACACCTTTAATCCTAGCACTCGGCAGGCAGAGGTAGGAGGATTGCTGTGAGTTCAAGGCCACCCTGAGACTACATAGTTAATTCCAGGTCAGCCTGGGCCAGAGTGAGACCCTACCTTGAAAAACCAAAAAAAAAAAAAAAAAAAAAGTGGTTCATTTGCAGTGACTGGAGACCCTGGTACACCCATTTTCTTTCTCTCTCTCTCACTGTCAAGTAAATAAATAAATAAACAGATATTTATTTATTTATTTATTTATTTATTTTTAAATTTTATTTATTTGACAGAGAGAGAGAGGCTAACATGAGTCCTGGGGAATCAAACCTGGGTCCTTTGACTTTGCAGGCAAGTGCCTTAACCGCTAAGCCACCCCTCCAGCCCAAATAAATAAAAATTTTTAATAAATTGAACTGAGCTGGAGAGATGGCTTAGCGGTTAAGGCACTTGCCTGCAAAGTCAAAGGACCCAGGTTCAACTCTCCAGATCCCATGTAAACCAGACACACAAAGGCGAGGCAAGCGCAAGGCTACAGATGCCCATTAGGTGGTGCAAGCGTCTGGAGTTCCCTTGCAGTGGCTGAGGCCCTGGCACGCCATTTCTCTCCCTAAAAAGACATTTTTTTTTAAAAGTGAACTTCTGTTCCTTCTGAGTAAACCTCCCTAGCACTGGAATTATAATGTGTGTCATCATGCCCACACAGCATTGTCTTCAATTCACTGGTTTCTGTGTATACCAGGCTGGCCTGTAACTCGCTGTGTGGCCCAAGCTGGCCTTAACCCTTTTTCCTCAACCATGGAGTACAGGGATTACAGTACATGGGGTGTGGGCCCCATGCCCAGTTCATGAATGCAATTTTATGTGCTTGTGCTTGATTTTTCTCCCTGACAATTTTATCTTGGAGTAGACTACCTGAATGCCAGCATTGTGTGCATATGTGTTCGTGCAGTCACACGTGTGTGAGGAGGCCAGAGGTGGACATCAGGTGTCTTCCTCAATTGCTTCTCACTGAACCCAGAGCTTACCAGTTTGGCCAGGCTGGCCTGCCAGCTCACTGTGAAGGTTCTCCTCTTTCCACCTCTTGAGCCCTGGGCTTGCAAGTGTACACTGCCTCAGCCAGCGTGAGATCCAAACACAGCTCCTCATGCTTGCATGGCAAGAGCTGCACCTACTGACCTGCCTACTTTTTACATTTTATTTATTTATTTATTTAAGGGGGAGAGAGAATTGGCATGCCAGGGTCTCCAGCCACTAATCAAACTCCAGATGTGTGTGCCACTTTGTGCACATGTGTGATCTTACGTGCTTGTGTCACCTTGTGTGTCTGGCTTCCGTGGGACCTGGAGAGTCTAACATGGGTCCTTTAGGCTTTTTAGGCAAGGGCCCCAGTCGCTAAACCATCTCTCCAGCCCAAATATTTATTTATTTGTTAGAGAGAGGGGTGGTGGGGGTTCGAATTGGCATGACAAAGCATCTAGTCACTGCAAATGAACTCCAGAGGCACCATGTGCATCTGGCTTATGTGGATACTGGGGAATTGAACCTGGATCCTTAGGCTTCTCAGGCAAACACCTTAACTGCTAAGCTATCTCTCTATACCTTGTTTTGGGTTATTTGTTTATTTGTTTGTTTGTTTTTTGATTTTTCGAGGTAGGGTCTTGCTCTAGCCAAGGCTGACCTGGAATCCACTCTGTAGTCTCAGGGTGGCCTCCAACTCAAAACAATCCTCCTACCTCCAGCCTCCAGAGTGCAGAGATTAAAGGCTTGCACTACCACGTCTGGCTCCTTGTTGTTGTTTGTTAAAGTAATTTTTTAAATAAGTGCCTTTTACCATTGAACAATTTTAAGGCTTAATTAAAAGAAATATTTATGACTGTTATATGAAACTTAGACAAACTATATTAACATTGTTTATATACAGTGGATTTCCCTAAGACATGGGGAGCTTTCTCAGTTTTCCTAAGAACAGGATTACAATAAATCACTTTTTGTAAGACTTAGATTATAACCTTAGTGATAATCACCCCGCAAGACCAGCATGAACAGGACAAGAACCATCTTAAAATTACAGAGTTTTAAGCCGGGTGTGGTGGCGCATGCCTTTAATCCCTGCACTCGGGAGGCAGAGGTAGGAGGATTGCCATGAGTTCGAGGCCACCCTGAGACTACATAGCTAATTCCAGGTCAGCCTGGACCAGAGTGAGACCCTACCTCGAAAAAACCAAAAAAAAAAAAAAAAAAATTACAGAGTTTTAGTCAGGCATGATGATGTATGCTTATTGATAGCCAAAACATCATGTACTTTGTATAAGCTAAATTACAATATTTTGATATCTGGAAAAGTCTGATATTAACAAAAAGTGGAGTTCACATATTTAAGGCACATGAAGCTACAGGAAGTAAGCTATGAACAAAAAATTTGCTAACAGGGCTGGAGAGATGGCTTAGGAGTACGGCGCCTAAGAACGCTGGTTCCAATCTCCAGTGGTTCTAATCTCCAGGTCCCACGTTTAGCCAGATGCAAAAGTGACGCAAGGGCGCAATGCTGCACTTGACCACAAGGGGGCATACGCATCTGGATTTTGTTCTCAGCAGCTGAGACACTGCTGGCGCTCCCATCTCTGTCTTCCCCTCCCTTTCTCTCTCTCTCTCTCTCACTGTTTCTCTCCAAAAAAATAAAATAAAAAATTTGCTAACAGAATTTAAAATAAACAAGAAATCTATATTATGTAGTAACATTTTTGGCTTAAATATGAAGACACATGAAAAATTTTATAATTTTTAAAGCTCATCAGAATCAGGATGCCTTTATATAATATAATATAATACTATATATATATATATATATGAGGAGATTTAGGACTTTTAAAAGCTAAATAAAATCTGTAAGTCAGTTTCTGAAATTAATTCAGCTATATCTAATATACCCAAAGAATAGAGGAACTGGACTAAACTGCCATGATCTAATGAAGAAGGAGACAAGTCTCATGGAAAGAGAGGATCCAGGCCTGCCAGGGCCATTTGCCACTGCACACAATCACCAAATGCAGCTCCACTACGTGCATCTGGCTGTGCAAACAACCACCTTTAACTGCTGAGCCAAAAAGAAATATTTTTAATCTACCCCAAATCAATTTTATACAACTATAATGAATTCCAAACATATACAAAATTTCATGACACAATCCATAACTACTCAAACCTTAATCAACTCTATAATTTTTTCTATGACGGTTTGATAAACTTGTTCAGTAATGACGTAAGTTAACATCAATGAGTTAAAGTTAAGTTTATAACCTGAATACCATAGCAACCTGCTACCAGCCAGGACCATACTTTATTAGTCTGATGTAAGCCCTAGGCTAATAGTCATTTTATATCTCAAGAAGTCTGTGATCTGATTAAGTACTTTGTCCTTAACCTTCTGTTTAAGCTTACTCATACCTTCATCCAAATCAAACATTTAACATCTAACATTTAAAGTTTTCTCTCCAGTTTATCTTCTTTAGTCAGTTCATCTTATAATTACCAACAAAAACTTTCATTGTCCTTACCATAAGACTTTTATTATTATTATTATTATTTTTTTTATTTTTCAAGGTAGGGTCCCACTCTAGCCCAGGCTGACCTGGAATTCACTATGTAGTCTCAGGGTGGCCTCGAACTCATGGCAATCCTCCTACCTCTGCCTCCAGAGTGCTGTGATTAAAGGTGTGTGCCATCTTGCCCAGCTAAGTTACAAATTCTTAAAATAAGTCCCCATCTGTTCTTAGCAACTTGACATCCACCCATTATCATGCTGGGGCCAGGATCCTGAGATTCCCTGTGCCTGCAGCCCCCTGGCTCTGCAAGGCAGGGAAGCTAAGAAAGAGCCATTAGGGATTTTTCCTGGGGCAGCATAAACCCCAGAGAGATCTGTGTCTTGTCTCTCTGCCCAACAATGATCTTTGTGTGTTAGGTTCCCTCTTACTCCCAGGGTCACCTGGCCATCCACAGATCAAGCCCTTCAGGGGAAAGCACTAAGTAACACATTACAGGTCCATCTGCTGTACTGGCCCAGAACTTAACTTATTTTTGATTTACTTTTTGTCCCTGGAGAATACAGTGGGACAGCATAAGTCCCCAATTACTTCCAGTGTTTCTTCTGGGGGACACTCAACAGTAAAAGTTGGCCATGCCATCTAGTACAGTGGGCTTGGTGGAGAACATCAATGAAATGGCACTGTTCAGAACAGAAATCATGCTACAGCCTTAGGGCTGTGAGCCACATATATTTCACATACACACATTCATTTCCCTTTCACATATTCATTCATTCATTTACTTATTTAGAAGCTATGCATTCCCATTTTAAATTTCCAATTCCGGAGCATGATAGTGGGAGCATGATAGAGCAGAGAGAAGACCGTGCATGCAGAGTGAAAAATTTCAGACCACTTGCCTGTACGGTGGCAGAAGTTTTCTAAATCAGTGAGAATTTGGACATCAAAAGTACTATATTTAGGCCATTTGGACCCATTGTCCAGCCTATATTGTGGCCAGGCAAAGTTGCAGAGAAAGATCAGACAACCAGGTTTGATGTCATCCAAGAGTTGTAGAGGCTTTACGTTCTTAAGGAGAAAGGGAAAGAGCAAAACAAGGGTGAGAGAAAGGAACCAGGACTTAAGCTGGGTTTACACAGAACACCAATATGACCCCTGGCCCGTTAGGGTGAACGGGACCTGCACCTCCCACGTGGGCAGAGACCATACAGGTTGCAACTGTCGGCTTTTTAGCCTGTTAGTGGGCAGGGCAGGCATCTGTGCTCTCAATGGCCAAAGCGGCTAGCAGTGAAGATGAGACCTCAGGAGGGAGAGGAGGAAAAAACAAAACCAAAGGCACCCCTTAGGGTACAGAGGACCAGAGAGTGAGAGACCCGAGGTGTCGAGTGCGTCTTTCTCGAGACCTGGGGTTGGGGCCCAGCAGCGGCCAAGGGGTGTAGCCTGGCATGCTGGCACGGCTTCCATGAGGAGGGATCAAACCCGAGAGCAGGCCAACCCGAGAGGGACACTTACCGAGAAGAAGGGAGGAGACGAAGAGGAGAAGGGTGAGGCCAAATTGTGGATGTGAAGGCCGGTATCAGGCAGAGATGGTCCGAAGCCATCAGAGGGTAGGTAAATGGCAGCTCAGTGGTCTGGTCAGGGGAAAGGAGGCCTGGTTGCCCAAGCCTCCTATCCAAGTCAGGCACCAGATGTAAGGTTAGGGAGTGATCTCAACCATGCAGACCACTCTGAGGCAAAGATGAAAGCTTTTATCCAGGAAAAGCACGAGCTGCCAGGGCTGGCTCACAAGAGAGGAGCACTGCCCTGTTATTTTATTATTATTTATTTTTGAGGTATGGTCTCACTCTGGCTCAGGCTGACCTGGAATTCACTATGTAGTCCTCAGGGTGGCCTCGAACTCTCGGAGATCCTCCTACCTCTGCCTCCTGAGTGCTGGGATTAAAGGCGTGCACCACCACGCCCGGCTTCTGGTTTTTTGTTGTTGTTGTTGTTTGTTTTTGTTTGTTTTTCAACTTTTCTACCCATATTTTTTTTTATTGACCACTTCTATACTTACATACAAAAAAACACATATTTCCCTCCCCTCCCCCCATTCCCCTTTAGAACTCCAATCTCCATCATATCCCTTCCCTCTCTCCATTAGTCTCTCTCTTTTAATTTGATGTCATCATCTTTTTCTTCTATTATGAGGGTCTTGTGAAGGTATTGCTAGGCACTGCGAGGTCATGGATATCGAGGCCAATTTCTGTCTGGACTTCCTTTGGCTCTTCCATTCTATCCGCCCCCTCTTCCACAATGGTCCCTGAGCCTTGGAGGGTGTGACAGAGGTGTTTCAGTGCTGGGCACTCCTCCATCCCTTCTTCTCAGCACTATGTTGCCTTTTGGGTCATCCCAGTGGTCATTGCCATCTGAGAAGAGAAACTTCTCTATCCAGAAGTGAGAGTAGCATTAATATGTGAATATGAACATTAAGTGTAGTGCTTTCAGGGCAACTTGGTGGGAATAATATATACATTTAGTCAGACAATAGCAGGCTTTATACCCCTAAGGCTCATGACCTCCCCTGCCATAGACTTCCTTAGGTTTTTCAGTACCAGGTATGTATTCCCTCCCATAGAGAGGGCCTTCAGTCCAATTCTGTTGTTGTTTTAAATAAGTTATTTATTTATTTGCACTCAGAGAGGGACAGAAAGGGTGTGCTGGGGCCTCTACCCACTGGAAAAGAACTCCAGATGTATGTGGCACTCTGCATTTGGCTTATGTGGGTACTGAGGAATTGAACCTGGGTTGTTGGGCTTTATAGGCAAATGCCTTAACTGCTTAAACATTTCTCCAGACACTATTTTTTTTTTGGGGGGGGGGGGTTGAGGTAGGGTCTCACTCTGGTCCAGGCTGACCTGGAATTCACTATGTAGTGTCAGGGTGGCCTCGAACTCTTGGCGATCCTCCCACCTCTGCCTCCCGAGTGCTGGGATTAAAGGCATGCGCTACCACGCCCGGCTATTTTGTTTTTTTTTTTTTTGAGGTAGGCTGTCTAGGCCAGGCTGACCTGGAACTCACTCTGTAGCCCAAGGTTGGCCTCATACTCACAGTTATCCTCCTACCTCAGCCTCCAAAGTGCTGGGATTAAATGTGAGCACCACCATGCCTGGCATATTTGTGAATTTTGATCAAAAACGTGTCCCAGCTCTTGGTCTGGGCTGACCTTGACCCTGTCTCCACAGATTTCCATCGCTGCGAGAAGGCAATGACTGCCAAGGGAGGGGATGTCTCCGTGTGTGAGTGGTACCGGCGTGTGTACAAGTCACTCTGCCCCCTATCCTGGGTATGTACTTCCCAGTGGAGCCATGGCATGCTCAGGTTGGGACCTTGCAGAGAGTGCTGACAAGGTGGGAGTTCATCTACAAGGGTCAGAGGGAGGCTAAGGATCCCACTGCACACTCAGGGCCTCAGTCAAGACTACCAGGACCTTCTTGCTAGGTCTCACTCATGCACTCTGTAAGAGTGGACTGTACAATAGGCTGTGAACATTTTAGAAACCTCCATTAAAGTAGAGAGAGTTAGGCTGGAGAGATGGCTTAGCAGTTAAGGTGCTTGTCTGCAAAGCCAAGGGACCCAGATTCAGTTCCCCCAGGACCCATGTAAGTCAGATGCACAAAGTATTGCATGCGCCTGGAGTTCCTTTGCAGTGGCTGGAGGCTCTGGTGTGCCCATTCTGTCTCTCTCTGCCTCTTTCTCTCTCTCTCTCAACTGAATAAAAATGTTGTATGGGTTAGAGAGAGGGCTTAGGTTTTAAGGTGCTTGACTGCAAAGCCTAAGGATGCAGGATCGATTCCCCAGTACATAAGCCAGATACACAAGGTGGCACATGTGTCTGGAGTTCATTTGCAATGGCTAGATGTCCTGGCATGCCCATTCTCTCTCTCAAATAAATAAATAAATATTTAAGACAAATGCGCTCGGGAGATGGCTCAGTGATTAAAGGCACCTGTTTGCAAAGCCCACTTGCTCAGGCTCAATTTCCCAGCAACCCATGTAAAGCCAGAAAGGCATTTGTTTGTAGCAGCAAGACACCCTGATGCATGCATGCACATACATACACACATATATGAGTAAATAAGAAAATTTAAAAAGTTATAAGCAAAACTCAGAATCTTCTAGATGGAGTGCTAATTCCTGGGAATGCCGTTTTTATGACCAGTAGGGTCTCTCTGTTTGGCCTAGCTTGCCCTTGGTTGCATAATCTAGAGATCCATTCATGCCAGAACATAGATTAGCCTTCCTTTCACAGCCGTCCATCCAGTATTCCTCTTTCCTCTCTTCTTCCAAGCAACACAGAGTGTCACTGGGACTGGAGGCAGGGCACATCACACTCTTCAAAATCGAGCAGGGACACTTCTCCCTGGGGCCAGCCCTACAGTGAGCCTGGGATTCTTCTGCCTTTGCCTTCCCCAGAGTCTCAGGGTAGTGATTGCTGTCTTTTGGGGTCTGTGTTGATTTCCTGGCCCTTGAGAATGGTGGGCACACAGCAGGTTCCTGTGGCTGTTGGTCATCAGGGACACAGGTGGGTAACGTGAGGTGAGCAGAAGCCCACCACGTGCTTTCCCCACGGAGAGGGCAGTGACATTACCTGTCTCTCTGCAGGTCTCAAGCTGGGACGACCGCCTTGCAGAAGGCACGTTTCCTGGAAAGATCTGACGTGGCTCCACCTCAGCTGTCCTCTGTCCTTCCAGGGTAGTAAAAGGGGACCTGGGTACATGATGGTCCCTGCCCTGGGACCCTGAATCATGATGTAACTGCTAATAAAAACTCACTGGAAAAGTGTTAGGCTGTGTGTGTCCAAGAGCTGGACAGCTCTGGCCAGTACAGGAGTCTGAGTGGTTATTTATTTATAAATATTTGATTATTTATACTACAGACAGTGTCTTACATTCCTCAGTCTAGCCTCAAACTCCCTGCAGCCGAAGATGAATCCTGATCCTTTTGCCTCCACCACACCCAGCCTCCTACAAGATGCTGTTGAACGATAATCACGATACCTTCGTTACACCTGCGAAGTTAGTGCACTCTTAGTGCTTCGTGTGCAGCTCCCTCCACAGGGGCTCCTGTCCCTGAGTGCTGGGTCCCCGCACTTCCTGTGTTTATTGCTGAGACAGCAGGCCAAGGGCTCTTATACCATAGCAGCCAACCAGGCTCACAGGTAAGTCCAAAGTAGCACCAGAGCTGCGTGGCCAGCTAGAGCACCATGTGGTGGCTGAACTGGGAGATCCCCAAGACCTGGACCCAGCAAACTCCTGACGCACGTTCAGATGATCCGAGCCCAGAAACACCTGTCCCCCGGAGGGGGAGTCTAGTGCATTTGACAGGACCTTGAAGGACTCCTGCTTAGCACATGCATGAACAATACCAAAGGACTTGAAAGCATGGTAAAAAACTGCTTTTTTTGTTTTGTTTTTTGGGATAGGGTCTTGCTTTAGCCCAGGCTGACCTGGACTTCACTCGGTAGTCTCAAGGTGGCTTCAAACTCACTGCAGTCCTCCTACCTGTTCCTCCCAAGTGCTGGGATTAAAGGCGTGTGCGCCACCATACCCAGCATTTTTTTCTAATTTTTTGTTTGTTTATTTGAGAGCAACAGACAGAATAGGTGTGCCAGGGCCTCCAGCCACTTCAGACGAACTCCAGATGCATGTGCCATCTTGTGTATCTGGCTGCTTACCTGGGTCCTGGGAAATTGAGCACTGAACTGGGATCCTTGGGCCTCACAGGCAAGTGTTTAACTGCTAAGTCATCTCTCCAGGCCTTTTTTTTTTTTTTTTTTTTTTTTTTTTTTTTTTTTTTTTGAGGTAGGGTCTTACTCTAGCCCAGGTTTACCTGGAATTCACTCTAGTCCCAGGGCAGACTTGAACTCACAGCAAACTATTCACACTTAAACTTTACCAGCTGAACCATCTCTCCCCAGATTTTTAAAAAATTGTTTTAGGTAAGGTGTCAGTGCAACCCAGGGTGGCCTCAAACCTCTATTTTTCTGCCTTGTCTCCCTGCACACTTGAATTACAAGCATGGCCCACCGCCCCTGGCTAATATGAAAGATGACAGGATGTCCAATGAAGAGAGAAGGGTAGGACTCCCCATAATAACTGCCCACAAGCTACTGCTATTTGCTATTTCTTTAATTTTCCACCTGAGATAGTCCACACACTTAAAAGCATTTATGAATATATTTGATAAGGTGGGCGTGGTGGCACATGCCTTTAATCCCAGCACTTGGGTGGCAGAGGTAGAAAGATGGCTGTTTGAGGTCAGCCTGGGCTAGAGTGAGATAAAACCTCAAAACCAAATAAAAGCCTGGTGTGGTGGCTTTAATCCGAGTACTCAGGAGACAGAAGTTGGGTGGATCGCTGTGAGTTCGAGGCCACCCTGAGGCTACATAGTGAGTTCCAGGTCAACCTGGGCTGGAGCGAGACCCTACCTCTCTCTATACATGTTGATATGTATTTGAGCATGTAGCTTGGTGGTAGTTTGCCTAGCATGCCCAAGGCTCTGGCTTCCATTGTTAGCTCCTAGCACTATTTGTGGGTATGTGTATTTTTTGTTTGTTTGTTTTGAGGTAGGGTTTCACTCTGGCCCAGGCTGATTTGGAATTAACTATGTAATCTCAGGGTGGCCTCAAACTCACGATCCTCCTACCTCTGCCTCCCAAATGCTGGGATTAAAGGCATGAACCACCATGCCCAGCTTGTTTTTTTTTTTTTTTTTTTTTCCATGGTAGGGTCTCTAGCTCAGGCTGATGAGGAATTTGCTATGTGATGTAATCTTGGAATGGCCTCAGACTCGTGGCAATCCTACTTCTGCCTCCCAGTATGTATTTGTTTTGATATACTTGGCCCTTATGGTTCCTCTGATCTACCAGTGATGTTTGCCTACCCTCTTGCTGCTGCTCTGGCCTCTGGTGAGGCAGGATCTGTACAAGCAAACGGGACATTTCAAGACCCCTGGTTGGCTCCAGCTTCAACCCGTGCACTTGCTCTCTGCTCTGCCTGGCACACAGCTCACTTTCTCACCAGCTGCCGGTCCTCCCACAAGTATAAATTAGTGTGCCCTTCCCTAACTGCTAGACCTTGTCTTCAGATCCTCTGCACCGTTCCAAGTGTTTGACTTCCTGACTTTAGCGTCTGTGGTCATGATGCGGAGCTGGAGTTCTGGTGGGTTAGGTTCCCATGAAGATGCAGGAGACTCCAGGCAGGGAACTCCAGTGTGTCCAAGCGATCAAGAAACTGAAAATGCAAACTCAGAAAAGGGTGAATTGTGAGGTTTATTTTAGAAAGAGTTGGGATCAGGAGGGAAGGCAAGCCCAAGCTAAAAGATATCTTCCCTGTTCCCAGCCTGGGGAGGAGCCAAGAGCTTACCAAAGAGCCAAAGGCATGGAGCAAGGCCACACAGGACTATGGGCTAAGAACCAAGAGGGCGCATGCGCGGCTTGGGCCCATTTATGTGAGCGAAACATCCAGTTAAAATGAGCCTCATGGGCTGGAGAGAAGGACCCAGGTTCAATTTCCCAGGACCCATGTAAGCCAGATGCACAAGGGGTGCATGTGCCTCTCTTTCAAATAACTGACTAGTATGTGTGTATATGTGTGTGTGTGTATATATATATATATGACTGAGCCGGTGTCATGGCGCACGCCTTTAATCCTAGCACTCAGGCGGCAGAAGTAGGAGGATCGTTGTGAGTTTGAGGCCACACTGAGACTACATAGTGAGTTCCAGGTCAACCTGGGCTACAGTGAGACCCTGCCTCAAAAAATAAAGAAATTGAGCCTCATCAAACTCAGGTGTGTAAGGGAGGGACCTGATTGGCTGGTGGGTTCAAGAGGCTGGCTCAGGAAGGGCTGGCCCACAGGTGTGCTAAACTGAGAAAAGCAGGAACCTGCTGAGGTTTTTCAGCCATCTTGGAGGAGATTGGATCAGACACAAGTTCTAGGCCTGCCAGAGCAGGCAAGGTGGCACCCATATTACTGTGGCTGACTCCCTGCCAGAAGAAAGGCTCCCTTATTCCTGTATCATTGTTAATTTTTTGTACTTTTTTCTCTGAACCACTTTGAAACAGTCTCCAAATATCTACATATACAGAGTAAGACCTTGTCTCAAAACACCAATAATAATATTCTTAAAACCAGGTATAAAACTGGGTGTGGTGGCACACACCTTTAATCCCAGCACTCAGAAGGCACAGGTAGAAGGATGGCTGTGAGTTCAAGGCCAGAGTGAGACCCTACCTAAAAAAAAAAAAAAAAAAAGAAAGCCAGGCGTGGTGGTGCATGCCTTTAATCCCAGCACTTGGGAGGCAGAGGTGGGAGGATTGCCGTGAGTTCGAGGCCACCCTGAGACTACATAGTTAATTCCAGGTCAGCCTGGACCAGAGTGAAACCCTACCTCGAAAAAAAAAAAAAAATGAGGAAGGCCTGCGGCCACCAAGGATACATGAGTCCCTGTCCCAATAAGGGAGGGAACGGTGGCTCAGCGGTGCCACACAAGCAGGAGTACGAGAGTTGGGTCCCAAGCGCCCATGTAAAAGCTGGATGTGGTTAGAGTGAGTCTGTAACACCAGCGCTCTTATGGATAGATGGGAGGCAGAAGCCGGAGAAAGAGAAGTTCGTGGGTCAGAATACACCCCCTCAAGCAAGGTGGAAGGCGAAGACCAAAAACTGAAGTTGTGCTGGGGCATGCGGGCACGCACAAACATGTGCACACTCACACACACGACATCGTAGGAAGAATAGTCCTACGAAAGCTTTTCACACCCATCCCAGATGCATCTCACTGGAGTCTGCTGTGTCATCTTTCGTGCTCCCCAGCAGGAGGCAACAGGGTGCCTCTGTTAACAAGGGCTGTGGGGTGGTACCTCACTTTTAATCACACAACTCAGGAGGAAGAGGTAGAAGGGTCGCTGTAAGTTTAAGGCCAGCCTGGGACTACAGAGTGAATTCCAGGTCAGCCTAGGTTAGAGTGAGACCCTACCTGGAAAAATAAATTTAATATTTTTATTTACTTGAGAGGGAGTGGAGAAGAGTATGGGATGGGTGTGCCTGGGGTTCTTGCCACTCAAACTTCAGATGCACGTGCCACTCTTGCCTCTGGGGTTACTGGAGTGCCCCCACCAGTCCTGGCTTAGCCAGCCTCGCCACCAGAGGATCTGAAACATCAGTTGTTGGCCGGTTCGCATACAGTGGCGCAGTGACTGCTCCTAAGGACGAAACAGATGCCCTGGCTTTGCGCCTACCTTGGTGTGAACAAGCCCTGCCGGAGTCGGGCTTCTGCCCCAAGCCACCACGATACCCGCAGGGACAGGGCTGTACCACCAGGGGCGCCGTCGGAAGGCACAAACTTGGCTCACTCAGTTCTCACTGCCACCGGCAACATGGTAAGAGGACACCCTTGTTGCAGACGTACACTCCAAGTCATCTGCAGTAAAGACAGTAATTAATTTAATTTGTTTTATTTTTTGGATTTTCAAAGTAAGGTCTTACTCTAGCTCAGGCTGACCTGGAATTCATTATGTAGTCTCAGGGTGGCATCGAACTCATGGCGATCCGCCTACCTCTGCCTTCCTAGTGCTGCGATTAAAGATGTGCACCAGGCTACTTTTTCTGTTTTGTTTTGTTTTTTTGCGGTAGGGTCTCACTCTAGTTCAGGCTGACCTGGAATTTACTGTGTAGTTATTATTTTCTTTCTTTCTTTTTTTTTTTTTTTTGTCCCCAGTTCCCCTTATTTTATTTTTTTTACTTGCAAGAGGAGAGAGACAGACAGTGAGAGAATGGGTGCACCAGGACCTCCAACTGCTGTGAACGAACTCTAGATGTACACTTAGTGCATCTGGCTTTACATGGGGAATCAAACCTGGGTTAGGCTTTGCAGGCAAGCACCTTAACTACTGAACCATCTCTTCAGGTTTTTTTTTTTGTTGTTGTTTTGTGTTTTTTTTTTTTTTTGAGATATTGTCTGGCTCTGTAAATAGCACAGGCTGGCCTAGAATTTATGATCCTCCTGTTTTCACTCCACATGCTGGGGTTATAGGTTTGCACTGGGTGGTGCTTGAACCTAAATCTCTTTGGTTCTGCAGCCAGAAGTGGGGGGGGCATTAGGGAAAGTGGGCTCCTTTTCTCCCACCAAGCCTATTCCTTTTTCTACATTCTTCTCCCCCTTCATTGTACAGCCATGTACAATATACATGTCAGCCATGTGCAAAGTGCCCTCACTCACCCATCTGCCATACTGTCCATCCTCTCCTTACTGCTGTCTCTATGACAGCACCCTGAACATGCTTCCTACCTTCCCTGCACTTCCTTCCCACTGCTTTGTCTGGGGCCAGTCCTGACCTCTGCAGTCAGGGTCCCTCTTTGGCCCTTCCTTTGGGGTCCTGGGCTCAGAGAGCTGGAACCAACTGCCCAGGGTCACACAGCAAAGGAGAGAGCTGAGGCTGGAGTCTCACCCATCTACGTGGGTCTGTCATGGACCAGGCCTCTGCTCCTAGGAAAGGCCAAGTAGATCTATCTGCAGGAGAGCACCCTGGGGCAGAGTGCTCATCCCCCAACCTCATCCCTCCTGTACAGCCTGGGAACCAGAGGCCCTGGGCATACCACTTTGCCTCAGTGGCCAGACATGAGCACAATCCTGAATTTCAGGTCTGTAAATCACTTCAATGTCAGAGAGCATGTAAAATCTGTTATTCCATCTTGGTTTGCCTGCTGGGCTTCTTGACCCCTCCTCCATGCACCCTCCCTCCTTCCTTGGGCACTGGCTCAAGGAGGGGCCTGGGCATATATAGGGAGCCACTGTGGGTGGGGCTGGCCAGAGAGGCTTCTGCAGTAGAGGTGAGAAGGGGGTTCTGGGAGTCTGGTGGGGCAGGAAGAGTTGGGATGGGCTCTGAGCTTACCTTTCCTATTCTTATTCTGTAGAAGGGCTTACTGGCAGTGCTGGGGAGTCTGGGCACAATGGGCACCAGCCTAAGCTCTGCAGTGGGCGCACCCCCTGAGAGCTGGGGTAACAGATAGAGGGTTTGGCTACCCCTCCCTCCCTCTTCCCTCCGAACTTCTTCCTGGCCTTGTCCTTGTTCTCTTTTTTCCAGGCAGGAAGGACAATGTCTTCCGTAACACCAGAAGTGGAGAAAGGGTCTCCAGTGGTAGTAGGACTGTTGGTCGTGGGCAACATCATTATTCTGGTGAGAGGCCCCTGCACTGGGGAGCCATGGGGACCTGGGTGTTGCCGAGGGTGCTCTAGTCAGCACATCCTGGCTGCGTCCCAGCTCTGAGACCTCAGGGAACAACTTGACTTCTCCCTGCTTCCTCTTCCTCGTCTATAGACTTTGTGTTGCTGATTGTGTAAATTAAGTGACATGGGGCCCTCAACTTAGAAAAAGTGGTTGAAGCCCAGAGTGTAACCTCATGTCTGTAATCCCAGCACTCAGGAGGCTGAGGTAGGAAGGTTGTTGTGAGTCTGAGGTCAGCCTGGGACTACAGAATGAGTTCCAGATCAGCCTTGGCTGGAGTGAGACTTGCCTCAAAAAAAAAGAAAGAAAGAAAGAAAGAAAGAAAGAAAGAAAGAAAGAAAGAAAGAGAGAGAAAGGAGGAAAGGAAAAAGAAGAAAAGAGGGAGAGAGAGAAAAGTGCTTGAAAGGCTGGGGATTGTAGCTCAGTTGGTAGAGTGCTTGCCTGGCATGCAGGAAACCTTAGGTTCAAGCCCCAGCACCACATAAACCAGGTACATGGCACACACCTGTAATCCAGGCATTCTGGGAATGGAGGCAGGAGCATCAGAAAGTCAAGGTCATCCTTGCCTGCATAATGAGTTTGAGGACAGCCTGGACTATATGAGACCCCCATCTCAAAAGAAAAGAAAACTTAGCCAGGTGTGGTGGTGCAGCCTTTAATCCCAGCACTCAGGAGGCAGAGGTAGGAGGAGTGCTGTGAGTTCAAGGCCACCCTGAGACTACATGGTGAATACCAGGTCAGCCTGGGCTAGAGTGAGACCCTACCTCAAAAAAACAAAAACAAACAAACAAACAAAAACGCACATGGGCCACTGGAATGTGGGAGCCAGGCTCTAGCTGAGCCCTGCCTTCCCCCCTGGCTTGTACCCACCTCATCCCTGCTCCCCAGAGGTGAGGGCTGTGCCGCCCTTGTCCAACTTTTTCCTGAGGGCACGGGGCACTGGGGATAGAGACTCAGGCAGCTCAGCCAGCAGCTGACCCCAGCAGACATCTAACCGCTGACCTGTGCAGCTGTCAGGTCTGGCTCTGTTTGCCGAGACGGTATGGGTGACGGCAGACCAGTACCGCGTGTACCCGCTGATGGGCGTCTCGGGCAAGGACGACGTCTTTGCTGGCGCCTGGATCGCCATATTCTGTGGCTTCTCCTTCTTCGTGGTGGCCAGCTTTGGTGTGGGAGCAGCACTCTGCCGCCGCCGGTCCATGGTCCTCACGGTGAGACCCTCAGGACAGGGGTGGTTGGTACAGATGGGCACAGAGCTTGTCATTGCAGTCATAATACTACCCGGGTCACTAGTGTGAGTTCCACTTGGCACCTTGCTCCAGTCTTAAGGGCATCTTTTCATTTCATCCTTCCCTGACCCTATTGCTGTTATGTCCACTGTACAAACAGAACTGGACAGGGAAGCTCTGCACAGCTACTAGAAGGCTCCTGGCAGCAGGGCTGAGATTCAAACCCCAATTAGTAGGGTTCCACAGTCTGTGCTCACAAGCTCCTCCAATGACAACAACAACAAAAATACTAACAGCGCTGTTACCGTTCTGTGAATGTGCACACCAGGCCAGGAGCTCAATGGATTACAGGAATTAGCTTGCTTACTTCTCACGGCCTGCCTTGAAACACTGCCATCTTCATTGCCATAACCACTGTCCTATTTGGCACAAAGGGCAAAATTCAGAGAGGCACTGACCAGGCCCACATGGCCAGCGGATCAGCTCTTGACAGTGCTAGTTCTGCCTTTTTTTTTTTTTTTCGAGGTAGGGTCTCACTCTAGCTCAGGTGACCTGGAATTCACTATGTAGTCTCAGGGTGGCCTCAAACTCACTGTGATCCTCCTACCTCTGCCTCCCAAGTGCTGGGATTAAAGGCATGTGCCACCACACCCGGCTGTTTTTGTTTTTTTGAGGTAGGGTTAACATAGCCCAGGCTGACTTGGAATTCACTATGTAGTCTCAGGGTGGCCTCAAACTCAGCGATCCTGCTACCTCTGCCTTCCAATGCTGGGATTAAAGGTGTATGACTCTGTTGCTTTTTGTTGTTGTTATTGTTTGTTTGTTTATTTTTAGTTGTATTTATTTATTAGAGACAGAGAGGGAGGGAGAGAGAGAATGAGCACACCAGGGCCTCTAGCTACTGCAAACGAACTCCAGATACAAATGCCACCATGTGCATTTGGATTATGTGGGACCTGGAGAATGGAACCTGGTTCTTTAGGCTTCACAGGCAAGTGCCTTAACTGCTAAGCCATCTCTCCAGCCTGATTGTTTATTTTTAAATAGTTTACTTATTTGCAAAAAGAAAGAGAGGGGAGGAGGGAAGGAAGGATGGGGCACGCCAACACTCTTGCCATTGCACCTCCAGATGCATGCACCACTTTGTGCGGTTGGCTTTATGGGGGTACTGGGGAATTGAAACGAGGAGGCATCAGGTTTTGCAAGCACCTTTAACTGTTGAGCCATCTTTCCAGCCTTGTGGTTTTGTTTTGTTTTGTTTATTTTTGTTTTTTTGAGGTAGGGTCTTGCTCTAGCCCAGGCTCTGTTTTGGTTTTCTAAAACAGAGGAAGAGGAGCTGAAGAGATGGATTAGTGGTTAATATGCTTCCCTGCAAAGCCAAAGAACCCAAGTTCAATTCTCCAGGACCCACATAAGCCAGATACACAAGGTGGTGCATGCATCTGGATTTTGCTTGCAATGGCTAGAGGCCCTGGTGCACTCATTCTCTCTCTCTCAAATAAATAAAAAAAAATATTTTAAAACAGGGCTGGGAAAATGGCTTAGTGATCAAGGAGCTTGCCTGAGAAGCCTAAGGACCCAGCTCTGATTCCCCAGGGCCCATAAAAGCCAGATACACAAGGTGGCACATGTGTCTGGAGTTTGTTTGCAGTGGCTGGAGGCCCTGGCACACCGATTCTATCTGCCTTTCTCCCTTTCTCTCCAATAAATAAATTAATTAAATCAAAACCGGAAGAGGAGGCAGGGAGAAGTCAAGTTGTTCACCAAGGTCACAGAGCTGGGGTGCAGTGGAGGGTCTACGGCCTCCCAGGAGCAGCGCTTCCTCAGCCAGCAAAGCTCACTGAGCAGGACAACCATCCCCACAGGATGCACAAAACTCGCAGCAATCTTGAGGAGTCTGGGGAGGATGAGAAAACCCCAACAGCCTGGGGAGGAAAAGGCACTGGAAGTCTTTCAAGCTGTCAGACAACAGTGGGGCTGTGGTGGGAGAGAAGGGAAGGGAAGGTGGCCAGCCAGGGTAGATGGGCTTTATTCTTAGTAAGATGTAGTTATGTACAGAAGAGTTTCTCACTGCTCCCCTCCTCCTCCTCCCCCTTCCTCTCTTCTTCTTCTCCTTCTTTTTCTTTCTTTTTTTTTTTCAATGTAGGGTCTTACTCTAGCCCAGGCTAACCTGGCACTCATTCTGTGGTTCCAGGCTGGCATCAAACTTACAGCAATTCTCCTGAGTGCTAGGATTAAAGAGGTGCACCACCACACCAGCCTTCTTTTATATCTTATGTTTAATTTTCTGGCGTAACAATCTAACAAAAAACCTAAAAATCATCAGGGCGTGGTGGCGCACGCCTTTAGTCCCAGCACTCGTGAGGCAGAGGTAGGAGGATTGCCATGAGTTCACCTGGGCTAGAGCGAGACCCTACCTAGAGAAACCAATAAATAAATATTTTTAAATAAATATTTTATTTATTTACTTATTGAGAGAGACAGATATATATATAGAGAATGGGCACACTAGGGCCTCCAGACACTGCAAAAGAACTCCAGATGAATATGCCACCTTGTGCATCTGGCTTATCTGGGTACTGGGAAATAGAATCTGGGTCCTTTGGCTTTGCCAGCAACCGCCTTAACCATTAAGCCATCTCCCCAGCCCTGTTAAGATTTTTTTAAAATACTTATTGTGGGAAACTAAAGCAGAAGTGATGGTGGTCTGTGCCCCAGGGAACTGTCACCTGGTTCAACAAGATCCTAGCTCTGGCCAATAGTAGATCACCTCTGCTCCCCTCTTTGCTGACAGGCCACATTTTTTCCACCTGAGGAATTTTAAAGCACATTCTAGATGTCTAATCATTTATCTGTAAATACTAGAGTCCATATTTCTCTGTGTCACAGGACATTGTTTTCTGTGACCCCTCCTACTCAGGGGACAGAATACAGGGACCTGTGCATGCTAGGACATCCCCAGCCCCTCCCTAGTAGATTCTAGGCAAGTACTCTACCACTGAAGTATACTGAGCTTTGTAATTTTTTTTTTTTTTTTTGCCTTTCATGCCATTGGCATACTGCACAAAATTTTCCTTAATTTCTTCATATTTTCCAATGTCTAGTCTGTGCTTAAATGTTCCTAGTTTTCTTGAGAATATCTTTATTTTACTTACCTATTCTATTTCTTTTTTTTTTTTTTTTTCTTTTCTTTTCTTTTCTTTTCTTTTTTTTTGGTAAAGGCTGACCTGGAATTCACTATGTAGTCTCAGGATGGCCTTGAACTCATGGCAATCCTCCTACCTCTGCCTCCTGAGTGCTAGAATTAAAGGCATGCACCACCACCCCTGGCTATTTCTCTTAATAATTGTGTTTATTTGTTTGTTCGTTTGTTTGCAAGTAAAGAGAGAGAATGAAAATGGCTGCTCCAAGTCCTCATGTCACTGCAAACAAACTCCAGACAAATGTGCCACTTTGTACATCTGGCTTTGCATAGGTGCTGGGGACTCAAACTCAGGTCATTAGGCTTTGCAGGAAAGTGCTTTAACCACTGAGCAATCTCCTCCAGCCCATCATTTTCTTTTTTTTTTTTTTTTTTTTTTTTTGGTTTTGCGAGGTAGGGTCTCACTCTGGTCCAGGCTGACCTGGAATTAACTATGTAGTCTCAGGGTGGCCTCGAACTCTCGGCGATCCTCCTACCTCTGCCTCCCGAGTGCTGGGATTAAAGGCATGCGCCACCACGCCCGGCTTCATCATTTTCTTTTTAAAAAAATATTTTATGCTGGGCGTGGTGGCACATGCCTTTAATCCCAGCACTCAGGAGGAGAGATAGGAGGATCACCATGACTTCAAGACCACCCTGACACTACATAATGAATTCCAGGTCAAACTAGGCCTGAGACTCCACAGTGAATTCCAGGTCAGCCTGGACTAGAGTGAGACCCTACCTTGAAAAACCAATACATACATATGATTTATTTATTTGACAGAGAGGAAGAGGCAGATAGAGAATGGGTGTGCCAGGGTCTCTAGCCATTGCAGAGGAACTCCAGGCACATGCACCACCTTGCCCATGTGGCTTACATGGGTCCTGGGGAATCAAACCTAGGTCCTCAGGCTTTGCCGGCAAGGACCTTAAATACTAAGCCATCTCTTCAACTCCTTTATTTCCTTTATTGTTTTATTTTTGGTTCTTTGAAATAGGGTCTTATGTAACCCAAGACGGCCTCCAACTTCCTGTGAAGCAAAGGCTGGCTTCTTACTTGTGGGAATCCTCCAGCCCTGTTCCACCATACCTCACCATACCTCAATTTATGCTTTTTGTTTTGTTTTGTTTTTCAAGGTAAGGTCTCACTCTAGTCCAGGCTGACCTGGAATTCACTGTGGAGTCTCAGGGTGGCTTTGAAATCACAGTGATCCTCCTACCTCTGCCTCTCAAGTACTGGGATTAAAGGCGTGTGCCACCACGCCCTGCCCATTTTATTTTTTTTATTTGTTTGCAAACAGAGAGAAGATAGAGAATGGATAAACAAGGGCTTCTAGTCACTGCAAACTCCAAATGCATGCACCACTTTGTGCATTTGGCTTTATGTGGGTACTGGGGACTCGAACCTGGGTCATTGGGCTTGCAGGCAAGCCCCTGAACCACTAAGCCATCTCTCCAGCCCCTATGCCTCCCCCCCCCGACCCCCAGGTAGGGTATGGTTCTAACTCAGGGTGGCCTTGAACTCATGGCAATCCTAACTCTGCCTCCCAAGTGCTGGGATTAAAGGTGTGTGCCACCACGCCCCTATGCCATTTTATTTTATTTTATTTATTTATTTATTTATTTATTTTTATTTATTTATTTATTTATGGTTTTGCAAGGTAGGGTCTCACTCTGGTCCAGGCTGACCTGGAATTAACTATGTAGTCTCAGGGTGGCCTCAAACTCTCAGCGATCCTCCTACCTCTGCCTCCCGAGTGCTGGGATTAAAGGCATGTGCCACCACGCCCGGCCTCCCTATGCCATTTTATAAAATACTTTTTGTGTGTGTGTGTGTGTGTGTGTGTGTGTGTGTGTGCGTCACTCTGTCCAGGCTGATTTGGGTGGAACTCAGTGCCCAACTGCTGTTTTTACCTTGAGGAAAGCCTTCATTTAACAGAAAAGAGCGGAGCCTGGGCCCTCTGGGAACTTTTGTTGTTGTTTGTTTTTCTTTTTTTAAAAGTATTTTATCTTTATTTATTTTTAAGTGTCTTATTTATTTATTTATTTATTTATTTATTTATTTGAGAGAGAGAGAGAGAGAAAATGGGTGCCCCAGGGCCTTCAGCTGCTGCAAATGAACTCCAGATGCATATGCCACCTTGTGCATCTGGCTTAAGTGAGTCCTGGGAAGTCAAACCTGGGTCCTTTGGCTTTGCAGGCAAGCACCTTAACTGCTAAACCATCTCTCCAGCCCTTGTTTTTGTTTTTTGAGGTAGGTTCTCACTGTAGCCCAGGCTGACCTGGAATTCACTATGCAGTCTGAGGCTGGCCTCGAACTCATAGCAATCCTTCTACCTCAGCCTCCCAAGTACTGGGATTAAAAGTGTGTATCACCACACCTGGCCAGGGGCAGGGCCAGAAAGCCTGTACCCAGGCCTCCAGCTGCTGCAAACTAACTCCAGACGCATGCACCACCGTGCATCTGGCTTGATGTGGGTCCTGGGGATTAGAGTTTGGGTCTAGTTGTTCCAGGCAATCTCTCCAGCCCCTCTGGGGACTTCTGAGACAGCCCTAAGTCTTTTCTGAAGGGTGAATCTTCCTGGAGCCTTTGGGAAACCCTCAAGATTTTTAGGATCAAATTCAAACGCCATGCAATGGCTAAGATGTTCAGGTGGACCTGCATGATGGAAGCTTCAAGGCAAGGGCGAGACAGCACCTGTAAGTCCTGGGGCTGACTGAACATGTGACCTGGAGCAGGGACGGAAGGCATGTTAGCTCTGGTTAGCAAGCCATAGCCTTGGGTCAGTTGCAGCCAGGGAACTAGAGTGACCCAGTGACCCAGTGCTTCTCAACCAGGTCACTGTACCCCCAGGCACACTCACTGGCCGGGTCTGTACACATTTTGGGCGTCACAACTAGCTGGAGCATACACTGGGTTTCGGCCAGGGAATTGCTACACGGCCTATTGTGTTCATGACCATTTCTGACCTCTGTCCTCACTCCAGCCTCACCCCTTCCTTGACAGAATCGTCGGTCTCAAAATGTCTGTAAGTGCTGAGGCACTTAAAAACTGATGACATCAAAATAGAAAAGAGACTACTTGGAAAGAAGAAGGGATGAAGTGGAGGGGCGGAACTTGGGAGAGAATTATGATTAGGATACATTGTTTATTTATGTGTACAGAAGTTGTCAATAAAAAGTCAAAACAAGCAGGGCGTGGCGGGGCACGCCTTTTGTCCCAGCACTCGGGAGGCAGAGGTAGGAGGATCGCCATGAGTTCAAGGCCAGCCTGAGACTACATAGTGAATTCCAGGTCAGCCTGGGCTACGATGAGACCCTGACTCATGAAACCAACCAACCAAGCAACAAATGACTATAATAACCAGGAAAAGACCATGAGACGCATCCGTCCTTCCCACGCTGTGACCTTTCCGTTGCTACTGCAGCTCAGGCTGAATCCATTGCTTCATGTCCAAGTACGTTTTGAACTCCTAGATTGTTTCACGCCTTCCTCTTTCCTTCTCCTTGTTCTCTTCCTTTTCTTCCTCCTCTTCTTTTCTCCTTCTCTTCTCCTTTTTTTGTCTTTTTACTTCTTTTAAATATTTTACTTATTTATTCATTCATTCATTTATTTGCAAGGAGAGAGACAGAGAGGGAGAGAATAGGTGTGCCACTGCAGAAGAACACATGCACCACTTTATGAATCTGGTTTTATATGGATACTGGGGAATCAAAGCCAGGCCACCAGGCTTTGCAAGCAAGCACCTTTAACTGCTGAGCCATCATCTGTACAAACTCTTTTTCTTCGTCCTGATCGGATTTCACCATGGCCCAGGCTGGTCTATAACTTACTGTGTAGCTTGGGTCAGCTTCCTGCGTGCTGGGCTTATAGATGTGTTCTACTATATCGGGCAGCTGTGGCTGCTTTTTCCCCCTAAAATTATTTCATTTATTTATTTGAGATAGGGAGACAGAAAAAAGCAGACAGAGAAAGAGACACACAGAGAGAGAGATAGAATGGGCATGCCAGGACCTCCAACTGCCACCAACAAACTCCAGATGCATGCGCCACCTTGTGCATCTGGGTTACATGGGTCCTGGGAAACTGAACTTGGGTCCTTTGGCTTTGCAGGCAAGCGCCTTAACTGCTGAGCCATCTCTCCAGCCCAACTGCAGCCTCTTAGTTGACCGCCTGATTTCTAGGATGGCTGTCTTCTCTCCGTGCCTCCACCAGATACTGCAAGTTCCAAGACTCACTTGAGGTTTCAGCATGCAGTCACAAGTGACACAGGGTCACCTGCACATAGTGCTTTTGCAGACTGGCCAAGAGCTCTCCATAAATGCAAATTCAGTCCCACCATGGCCTGCCTTAAGCATTTCAGTGGTTTTTTTTTTTTTTTTTTTAAAGTTCATCTTCACATTTTTATTCATTTATTTGAGAGAGAGAGAGTGTGTGAGAGAGAGAGAGAGAGTGTGTGTGTGTGTGAGAGAGAAAGGCAGATAGAATGGGCATGCCAGGGCCTTGGGCCACTGCAAATAAACTCCAGGTGCTTGCACCACCACATGCATATGGCTTTACATGGGGCCTGGGGATTCGAACTTGGGTCCTTTGGCTTTGCAGGCAAGCACCTTAACCGCTAAGCCATTTCTCCAGCCCCTTCAGTGGTTTCTTGATTCTCCAAGAAAATGTTCCACAGGCCACCAGGTTCCTGAAGCCATACACTTAGTATTGTTTTTGTTTTTGTTTTTGATAGTCTCACTCTGGCTCAGGCTGACCTGGCACTATGTAGTCTCAGGGTGGCCTCCAGTGATCCTCCTACCTGCCTCCCAAGTGAAGTGCCAGATGACAGGTATGTAGCCCAGATGGCCTTGAACTCCTGATCCTCCTGTTCTGAAGTGCCAGATGACAGGTAAGAGCCACTGTTCTTGTGCAGAAGCCACATTGATTAAATCCAATATTATACTGCATGAAAAGACAAGAAATTGAGGGCTAGGGAAATGGCTTAGTGGTTGAGGCATTTGCCTGTGAAGTCTAAGGACCCCGGTTCAGTTCCCCAGGACCCACATAAGCCAGATGCACTAGGGGCGCATGCGCCTGGAGTTCATTTGCAGTGGCTAGAGGCCCTGACATGCCCATTCTCTCTTTTCTCTGCCTTCTTCTTTTCTCTCTCTCTTCAAATAAATAAAATAAAATAAAAAGAGAAGGAATTGAGTTCCAGCATGAGCCAAGTCTGTAGCTGTCCAGGAATAGAAACTTGTCTGAAAGACACGTGTACCTGTCTTTTTCATCATTCAAAGATCACAAATTCAATACCCACTGGAGCTAGTGGTGGCCTTCAATATCAGCACTTGGAAGGCTGAGGCAGGAGAATTGCTTTGAATTTGTGATCAGCTTGGGCTACATAATGAAACCCTATCTCAAAAACAATAGCTGCCAGCTATGGTGGTGCACACCTTTGATCCCAGCTACAGAGTAAGTTCTAGGTCAGCTTGGGCTAGAATGAGAGCCTGCCTCAAAAAAAAACAAAAACAAAAACAATAGCAGCAATAACAAACTCCACTCACTGGAACCAGAAACCTAAAAATCTGTTTTCTCGGAGATCCTCCTACCTCTGCCTCCCGAGTGCTGGGATTAAAGGCATGCGCCACCACGCCCGGCACCACTAATTTTTAAAAATATTTTCATGTCTTTAAATGTTATAATATTTCTGTGATTTAGATTTTTGTAATGTTTTACACTTTCTAATTTATTCATTTTTATCTTAGTATAAATTACAAAGAAGCATAAAAACAAAAAAAACAATGTTTATATTAAATATCTTAGATATTTTAGAGCATTACTTATTTCCAATAATAGGAGTGTTTGAGATATAAAAACTGCATCAGATACTTAAATAAAATTTTGATTAACTGATTATATACATCTTAATAAATTATGATGTTTTATATATCAAAGTAATTTTGTTTTTAATCAGCAAATATTAAAGTGCATTTATGACATATAGCAGTTTATATGTACATGGGATTAGCACTGTTTATAAACAACAGATTTTAATATTTTCATTTCTTTTTTTTTTTTTTACCTATTAGGAGTTATGTTAGAATATGGGGCTTTTTTTTTTCCTTTTACTCCCTTTTTTTGACAGCTTCCATAATTACAGGCAATAAACCCTGGTAATTGCCACACTTTGCCTTTGTAACTCCAATCTGCATCATATCCTCTCTCCCCTCACTCAGACTCTAATTTTGATTTCATCATCTTTTTCTCCTGTTATGATGGTCCTGTGTAGGCAGTGTGATGTGCTGCAGAGTCATGGATCTCCAGGCCATTTTATGTCTGGAAGAGTGCATTGTAAGCAACCCTACCTTTCCTTTGGCTCTTACTTTCCTTTGGCCACTTCTACCACAATGGACCCTGAGTCTTAGAAGGTGTGTCACTTCATCTCAGGACTCTTGTGCCTTCTGAGTCATCTCAAAAGAGAACAATCTGAAAGGTGAACCTTCTCTAACCAAAAGTGAGGGTAGCATTAATACATGGGTATGAATATTAAAAGGAGTGCTCACGAGGCAGTTTGGTGAGCATAATACCAGTCACCAGCAGATGTTACACTCTTAGGGCTCATGACTACCCCTGTAGTAGGTTTTCAGTATCAGGCATATATTCCCTCCCATGGAGCGGGCCTCCATTCCAATTAGAGAGCCGCTGGTTTCCTCCATAACAGAAATGCCACTATTGCACCCTTTGGCTCATGCTGCCTGGCTGGCCATACTTAAGGCTTGCAGTGTCCATTGTTGTTCATCTCCATTGGTGATTTCTCTCTCCCACATGGAACTTCATGCAATGTAGCCTTTTCCAGCTTTTTCTCTCTGCTGGTTTACACAGAGGTGGTTTTCAGCTCAGCTCCAGCTGGATTTGTCAGTTTCATTGCAACATTAGTATGTGGAGTCTTCAGCAATAGGGTCTTTCCAGCTTTTCCTGGTGGGAAACCAAGAGCTGCGGCAATGGCCTGTAATGTTTTGGGGGTGTCAGGGACCTCCCTGGCCAACAACTCACTGGAAGGTATCCCATGCCTGGCACTGAAAATTTTCTAGTAAAAATCTATGGCTTCTGGGGGTGCCATTGTCCAAAAAATTAGGTTTCCATAGGACTTATTAATGCACTCAGAGAACAAAAGTTATAATGATTAAAAACAGACTATTCTCATATAAAACATATGTGGTAAACCAAGTACTGATCCTTGGGTAGAATTAGCATCACTTAGATTTTATTTTTATCTTCTAATGAGAGAGGAAATCACTTTTAAATTTTATAGCCCTTCAGATATATTTAATTGCATCTTTCAGAGAGAAAAGTCAGTGCAAACTTTGATTTTAAAACTTACTTTCTGTAGGAAAATTTTTATATAGAAACAGTTAATTTGATTAAGCATTGTAAAGATTTTTTAATCTAACTTTGATAAGTAAATTAACATCAGTTATTTTAATTTTAACAAATATAATCCCTTACTGAAACCAAAGCAGCTAGATAATGCTAGTAGCTGTGGGCAGACAGCTGCTGGGGGCACTCAGAAGCTGAGGTAGGATGATCGAGAAGTTTGAGAGCTGCCTGGGCTACAGAGGCAGGACCAAATCCACTTGTGCTAGACTAAGACTCTACTTCTACATAAGGCAGTCAATTTTTACATATCCAAATTGAGAAACCAGAATTGAGACAGTCACTTAAAGACTTAAAGTTGTTTTGCTTAAATTTATTTAATATTGAGAGAAAAATATATGGTCATTAATCTGATCTAGGTCAGAGGCATTTTCTTTAATATAAAGCCATTTTATTTTTAATTTTTAAAATTTAATTTTAAATCATTTTAAATGAAAATAGGTGAAGTTTAGATATGATATTGAAATATGTAAGTACGTTTGGTACAGGCATGGTTTATAAAACAGATTTTAGTGTTATAACTCAGAGTTAATTTATTTTGACACAGAAATTCAGGTTATCTTGGCAAGAGAGTATTAAAAAAATTTAAGAACAAATTTGTCTTGAAGGGACTGACGTCTAAAAGTCACAAGACAAACTGAGTCAAAATTATGATTGTTTTTACCTTAGTATTTTTAAATATATAGTCATTCTGTTATTTAAATTTTAAAATATTTTGTCTTTAAATTTTATAGTATTTCTGTGATTTATCTGGATTTTGGTAAAGTTCAAAAATTTTTAATTGACTCATTTTTAACTTAGTATAAATTACAGAGACACATCTAAAACTCCATTTTAAAAAATATTTTATAGATTTTTAGTGTTAATTATTTAATTATTACCAACAATAGGAGTGTTTTGAGATATCAAAACTGAGAGCTAAATAAATTTTTGATTAAGACTAATTACATATATCTTAATTAAAACATTTTAACTTTAAAATGATTTAATCTTGAGAGAATTATAGAGTTCTTAGTTTGATGTACATTGTGGGCATTTTGTTTATCAAAGTAATTTTATGTTTTTAATCAATGACTATTAAAGTAGATTTCATTTATGATATATAGCAGTTTACATGTACATGAGATTAGCATTGTTAATAAACAGATTTTAACATTACCATTTCATTTAATTTTTTTTTTACCTAATAGGAGTTATCTTAGAATATGGGGTCTTTTTTATTACTTTTTATTGACAGCTTTCATAATTATAGACAATAAACCATGGTAATTCCATCCTCCTCTCAGTCTCTCTTTTATTTTCACGTCATCATTCTGTTCCTCCTGCTATGATGGTAGGCAGTGTTATGCACTGCCAGGTCATGGCTATCCAGGCCATTTTGTGTTTAGAAGTGTGTATTGTAAGCTATTCTATCCTTTCCTTTGGCTCTTGCATTCTTTCTACCACCTCTTCTGCAATGGACCCTGAGCCTTGGGAGGTGTGATAGAGATATTTCAGTGTTGTGCGGTCCTGTGTCACTTCATCTCAGCCCTATGGTGGCTTCTGAGTCATCTCAAGGTCACCAACATCTGAAAGGTGAAGCTTCTCTAACTAAAAGTGAGGGTAACATTAATACGTGGCTATGAAGATTAAGTAGAATGCTCACCAGGCAGTTTCTTGAGCACAGTATATACACTTAAGCAGACTCCGGCAGACCTTAAAACTCTAGGGCTCATGACTACCCCTGCCGTAGGTTTTCAGTGTCAGGCATGTGTTCCCCTCCCATGGAGAGGGCCTCCATTCCAATTAGATAGCAGTTGGTTTCCCCCATAACAGACAAGCCACTATTGCACCCGTTGGGTCATTTGGCCCGGCTGGCCATTCTTAAGGCTTGCGGTATCCACTGTTGTTTATCTCCACTGGTGATTTCTTTCTCTCCCATTGAACTGCATGCATCATAGCTTTTTCCAGCTTTTCCCTGGTTTACACAGAGGAGGTTTTCATCTCAGTGATGTGTCAGTGTCATTGCAGCACTAGGACATGTATTCTTCAGCAATAGGGTCTTTGCAGCTATTCCTGGTGGGAAACCAAGAGCATCAGCAATGGCCTGTGTCCTAAGCACTTTTAAAAGTTTATTTTTAATTTTATATAACCCCACAAGGAGAGATCGTTTCTTTCAACAATGAGGAAATGGAGGCACAAGCCTGGATGAGGGTACACAACTGGAAAAATCACACAAATTGGAAAGATTCAAACCTAGGCCACCAGGGTTCCAGAAGTCATACTGCTTTGCTTTAGTATTGCTTTGCTTTGCAGGTCTTCTGGCTCAGGCTGACCTGGAATTCCCAGGGGTGGCCTGAACTCTCAGTGATCCTCCTACCTCTGCCTCCCAAGTTAGAGGCGTGCGCCACCACGCCCGGTTTGCTTAGTATTGTGATAGTCTCATGTAGCCCCAGATGGCCTTGAACTTCCTGATCCTTGTGCACCTCTGAAGTGCCAGATGACAGGTAAGAGCCACTGTTCTGTGCAGCCACACTTGATTAAATCCATTATACTGCATGAAAAGACAAGAAATTGAGGGCTAGGGAAATGGCTTATAGTTAGGTGCATTTGCTCGTGAAGTCTATGACCCCGGTTCAGTTCCCCAGACTCACATAAGCCAGATGCACTAGGGGCGCATGTCTGGAGTTCATTTGCAGTGGCTAGAGGCCCTGACATGCCCATTCTCTTTTCTCTGCCTCTTTTCTTCTCTTTCAAATAAATAAAATAAAATAAAAAGAGAAGGGAATTGAGTTCCAGCATGAGCCAAGTCTGTAGCTGTCCAGAATAAAAACCTGTCTGAAAGTACACGCGTACCTGTCTTTTCATCATTCAAAGATCACAAATTCAATACCCACTGGAGCTAGTGGTGCCTCAATATCAAGTATTGGAAGGCTGAGGCAGAGAATTGTTTGAATTTGTGATCAGCTTTACATAATGAAACCCTATCTCAAAAACACATGCCAGCTATGGTGGTGCACACCTTTGATCCCAGCTACAGAGTAAGTTCTAGGTCGCTTGGGCTAGAATGAGAGCCTGCCTCCAAAAACAAAAACAAAAACAAAAACAATAGCAGTAATAACAAACTCCTTTCACTGGAACCAGAAAACCTAAAAATCTGTTTTTTTTTTTTTTTTTTGGTTTTCTGAGGTAGGGTCTCACTGTAGCTCAGGCTGACCTGGAATTCACTATGGGTCTCAGGGCAGCCCTGAACTCCTCGTGATCCTCCTACCTCTGCCTCCCGAGTGCTGGGATAGCAGCGCCACCACGCCAGGCAAAATCTGCTTTTAAACAAAAGAATTTTATTTTTTAAAACATTGTTTTATTTGTGTGTGTGTGTGTGTGTGGCCGCCAGCCTGGGCCTCTTTGTCACTGCAAATAAACTCCAGGCACATATGCCACTCTTTGTGTATGGAATTGAACTCCTGGCCACAGTCTTTGCTAGCAAAAACACCTTTAACTGTTGTGTCATTTCCCAGCTCAACAAAAAAAGAATTTTGTCTTTTATTTTTATTTATTTATTTATTGGTTTTTTGAGGTACAGTCTCTAGCCCAGGCTTGATCTTAGAATTCACCATGTACCATCAAGCTGGCCTTGAACTCACAGTGATCCTCCCACTTCTGCCTCCTGAATGCTGGGATTAAAGGCAAATGAATTTTAAAAGAAATAACAAAGGGCTGGGAGAGGGGTCCGTGGTTAAAACAAGCACTTGCACCAGCCTGACAAGTAGAAATTGGATTCCTGAGAACTCCACATTAAGCCAAAGGCAAGTAGTGTGCATGCTTCAGTAGAGTCCAGGCTGGGGAGTCTGACATCCCAACAGCAAATGAGTCTTTGTCTCCCAACAAGGGTGGAGGGGGGCCTAACAACCCAGAGTTGTCCTTTGACCTCCACATGGCTGCTTTGATGTGCACCCCCACACACACACAGATAAAGAAAGAGCAGGCGCGTGGCACATGTCTCTAATCCCAGCACTCAGGAGGCAGGGGTAGGATCACTGTGAGTTCGGCGTCAGCCTGAGACTGATAGTGAATTCCAGCCAGCCTTGGGCCAAAGCCAGACCTTATCTGGAAAAGAAAAAAAGAAGAAAGAAAGAAAGAGAGAGAGAAAAAGAAGGGAGGGAGAGAGAGAGAGAGGGAAGAGAGAAGGAAGGGAAGGAAGGAAGGAAGGGAAGGAAGGGAATGGGATGAGGATGGTTTGGTCCAAATCTCCCACCAGCCTCCTGGCCCTAGTGGGAATGTGATCCCTTCACATTCACATATGTTGAGGCCCAGGCAGTATCAAAGGCTAGCTCTGCCTCACCTTAGTGTGTGACCTCAGGTAATCAGCAGTCCTCTCGCACCCAGCCTGCCTCACACCCCGGCATTTTCCAGCAAGAATGTTGCAGGCACCTCTGGCCCCATGGACTGGGTGAATTACACATCGACCTTCCGAGCGGCCACCCGCTGGTGGTGTTGCTCCCTGGCCCCCACTGTGCTGCCGGGCCGGACAGAAACTCATTCCCATCAATGAAGAAGGCTGCCGTGTGGGCCATGGACTACCTGTTCACCAAGGCATGTCCCCTGCCCGGCTGGCTGCACCTGTCAGCGAGCACAAGTGCGGGAGCCAGCTCTGACTCGGTCATTGCCAAAGGTCACAGGCACTACCTGGACGTCCCTTGTTGCTCCAGGGCGGGCTCAGCATCACCTTCCCGGCTCCGCTAACCTCCTGGGAGGAGACAGTGCCACAACCCCACTGGATAGCTGGGGAATGAACTGAGGCGGTGGCGGGTGGTATGCCCTGCCACCACCCGCCAGGCCCCCCAGGGTTATTTTCCTCGCGCCTGTGTTCCTCTGCCCAGGGCTGCTGGAGCACATCGGCCACGCCATCGACAGCTACACGTGGGGCATCTCCTGTCTGGGTCTGCCATCCTGATGTGGACGGTGAGGCGGGGGCTCAGGGCGGGCGGGTGGGGTGGGGGCCGGGGCGCCCCCTCCTCACGGCCTCCGCTCGCGTCAGTTCCCAGTGATGCTGATAGCCATGTACTTCTACACCACCCCTCTGAGGACAAGAGGCGAGGCCGCCGGAGCCACATACATATGATTTATTTATTTGACAGAGAGGAAGAGGCAGATAGAGAATGGGTGTGCCAGGGTCTCTAGCCATTGCAGAGGAACTCCAGGCACATGCACCACCTTGCCCATGTGGCTTACATGGGTCCTGGGGAATCAAACCTAGGTCCTCAGGCTTTGCCGGCAAGGACCTTAAATGCTAAGCCATCTCTTCAACTCCTTTATTTCCTTTATTGTTTTATTTTTGGTTCTTTGAAATAGGGTCTTATGTAACCCAAGACGGCCTCCAACTTCCTGTGAAGCAAAGGCTGGCTTCTTACTTGTGGGAATCCTCCAGCCCTGTTCCACCATACCTCACCATACCTCAATTTATGCTTTTTGTTTTGTTTTGTTTTTCAAGGTAAGGTCTCACTCTAGTCCAGGCTGACCTGGAATTCACTGTGGAGTCTCAGGGTGGCTTTGAAATCACAGTGATCCTCCTACCTCTGCCTCTCAAGTACTGGGATTAAAGGCGTGTGCCACCACGCCCTGCCCATTTTATTTTTTTTATTTGTTTGCAAACAGAGAGAAGATAGAGAATGGATAAACAAGGGCTTCTAGTCACTGCAAACTCCAAATGCATGCACCACTTTGTGCATTTGGCTTTATGTGGGTACTGGGGACTCGAACCTGGGTCATTGGGCTTGCAGGCAAGCCCCTGAACCACTAAGCCATCTCTCCAGCCCCTATGCCTCCCCGACCCCCAGGTAGGGTATGGTTCTAACTCAGGGTGGCCTTGAACTCATGGCAATCCTAACTCTGCCTCCCAAGTGCTGGGATTAAAGGTGTGTGCCACCACGCCCCTATGCCATTTTATTTTATTTATTTATTTATTTATTTATTTATTTATTTATTTATTTATTTTTGGTTTTGCAAGGTAGGGTCTCACTCTGGTCCAGGCTGACCTGGAATTAACTATGTAGTCTCAGGGTGGCCTCAAACTCTCAGCGATCCTCCTACCTCTGCCTCCCGAGTGCTGGGATTAAAGGCATGTGCCACCACGCCCGGCCTCCCTATGCCATTTTATAAAATACTTTGTGTGTGTGTGTGTGTGTGTGTGTGTGTGTGTGCGCGCGCGCGATTTGGGTGGAACTCAGTGCCCAACTGCTGTTTTATTGAGCTACAATAACAGCCACTCGATTATTTTTTTTTTAAAGACGGGTTTTATGCTATAGCCAATACTGGCTTTGAACTCACTATGTGTAGCCCAGGCTGGCCTCAAATTTGTGTGGTCCTCCTATCTCAGTGACCCTAGGTAGCTAGCTAGTATTACAGATGTAACACCTCCATGCCCGACTGACCTATACCATGTCTTCACACTCCTTTTCTCTCCCTCCCTTCCTCCCTAGTTCCTTCTTTCTCTTCCTTCCTCCTACCTTCCTTTCTCTTTTACTGTCTCTGTCTCTCTCCGGGGTGGGACCTGCCCTGCCCCTTAGCTGCCCCTCAGCCCTGGGCCTGCAGCTGGGTGGCTCTGACTCCGCCCACCCCACTGCTGCCTCTCTCCGCAGTACCTGCTGCTGATGCTCATCGTATACGTGTTCGAGTGCGCCTCGTGCATCACGTCCTACACCCACCGCGACTACGTGAGCCCGGCGGGCCGCGGGGCGGGGCGGGCGAGGCAGGAGGGAAGGGGACCCCGCGGCTCCTCACCCAGTCTGCGGGCTCCAGCTCTTCCCACCCTCCCTGCGCAGATGGTGTCCAACCCGTCCCTGATCACCAAACAGATGTTGACCTTCTACAGCGCAGACACCGACCAGGGCCAGGAGCTGACCCGCCTCTGGGACCGCATCATGATGGAGGTGGGCGGGGCTGTCTGCCCACCTTAGATAGGAGTGCTGGAAAGCCCCTGGGGATCCCTGGAGGGACGTTCATTTGCCCAGGGTCACCGAGTTAGTAAGTGCTGATCACAGTTTCAGCATTTGGGGAGCATCAGCTCTGTGTATGTGTTTCTCTCTAGCCCAGGCTGACCTGGAATTCACTATGTAGTCTCAAGATGGCCTCGAACTCACGGTGATCCTCCTACCTCTGCCTCTCGAGTGCTGGAATTAAAAGTGTGCACCACGATGCCCCGTTTAGCACTAACTTTTAAAAACTGATTTTATTTATTTATTTGAGAGAGAGAATGTGCATGCCAAGGCCTCATGCCTCAGCAAACAAACTCCAGACACATGCACTACTTTGTGCATCTAGCTATATATGGGTACTGGAGAATAGAACCCAGGCCAGCAGGCTTTGCAAGCAACACCTTTAACTGCTGAGCCATGTCCCCAGCCCAGCAAGCTCTCTCTTATTTACTGCCGCGAGTGCCAGACTAGTTGGCCCAGAAGCTTCTAGAGTCTCCGGACTCTATCTCCCATTGCCATGGCATTAGAATGCAGTGCTGCTTGCCTGCAGCTTCACCTCACTTCTGGGAATCTAATCTCGGGTTTTCATGCTTGTGAGCCATCTCTGCAGCCAGCCCACTAAACTATTTATTTATTTATTTGATTTTTTTTTTTTTTGAGGTAGGGTCTCACTCAAGCCCAGGCTGACTTGGAATTCACTATGTAGTCTCAGACTGGCTTTGAACTCAGCGATCCTTCCACCTCTGCCTCCCTAGTGCTGAAATTAAAGGTGTGCATGCACCACCATTCCTGGCCTAAGCACTTTTTAAAATATTTGTTACTTTTTAAAATTTTTATTTATTGATTTTGGTTTTTCGAGGTAGGGTCTCACACTAGCCCAGGCTGACCTGGAATTCACTATGTAGTTTCAGGGTGGCCTTGAACTCATGGCGATCCTCCTACCTCTGCCTCCTGAGTGCTGGGATTAAAGGAGTGCACCACCACGCCCAGCTTACTTTTTTTTTATTGACAACTTCTTTAACTGTAGACAATATCCCATGGTACTTCCCTCCCTCCCCCTACTTTCCCCTCTGAAACTTCACTCTCCATCATATACCTCCCCCTCTCAATCAGTCTCTCTTTTCATTTGATGTCATGATCTTTTCCTCCTATTATGATGGTCTTGCGTAGGTAGTGTCAGGCACTGTGAGGTCATGGATATCCAGGCCATTTTGTATCTGGAGGAGTGTGTAAGGAGTCCCACTCTTCCTTTGGCTCTTACATTCTTTCCTCCACTTCTTCCACAATGTACCCTGAGCCTTGGAAGGTGTGTTAGAGATGTTTCAGTGTTGAACACTCCTCTGTCCCTTCTTCTCAGCACCATGGTGCCTTCTGAGTCATCCCAAGGTTGCCACCATCTGAAAAGAGAAGCTTCTCTAACCAAAAGTGAGAGTAGCATTAATATATGGTATGGACATTAAGAGAAGTGCTTCCTGGGCAGTTTGGTGAGCATCATATATACATTTAGCCAGACACCAGCAGACATTACATCCCTAGGGCTCATGACTACCCTGTTGTAGGTTTTCAGTATCAGGGATGTATTCCCTCCCATGAAGTGAGCTGGCCAAATTTAAAGCTTGCAGTGTTCACTGTTGAATATCTTCACTGGTGTTTTCTCTCTCCCATTGAACTGCATGCAGCATAGCTTTTTCCAGCTTTCTGTCAGCTGCCCCACATGGAGAAGGCTTTCAGCTCAGTTCCAGCAGGATTTCTCGGTGAACTTGTCACCCAAGTATGTGGAGTCTTCAGCAATAGGGTCTTACCATCTATTCCTGGTGGGAAACCAAGGGCCTTGGCAATGGCCTGTAACGTTTTGGGGGTATCTGTGACCTCCCTGGCCAACAACTCACTGGAAGGTATCCCATCCCTGGTACTGAAAATTTTCTAGTAACAATCTATGGCTTCTGAGTGTTCCATTGTCCAGAAAAGTAGGTTTCCATAAGACTTATTTACATCCTGTTAGATTTTGATTAGCCCTCCCTCCATCTTTCCTTTACTCAATCTCTTCCACTGACCTCACTTGTCCTAAGCACTTTTAAAGTTTATTTAATTCTTATAATAACCCCACAAGGGAGATCGGCTTTTCAACAATGAGGAAATGGAGGCACAAGCCTGGATGAGGGTACACAACTGGAAAATCACACAACTGGAAAGATTCAAACCCAGGCCACCAGGTTCCAGAAGCCATACTGCTTTGCTTAGTATTGTTTTGTTTTTTTGTTTTTCAAGGTAAGGTCTCACTCTGGCTCAGGCTGACCTGGAATTCACTATGTAGTCTCAGGGTGGCCTCGAACTCTCAGTGATCCTCCTACCTCTGCCTCCCAAGTGCTAGGATTAAAGGCGTGCGCCACCACGCCCGGTTTGCTTAGTATTGTGATAGTCTCATGTAGCCCAGGATGGCCTTGAACTCCTGATCCTCCTGCCTCTACCTCTGAAGTGCCAGATGACAGGTAAGAGCCACTGTTCTTGTGCAGAAGCCACACTTGATTAAATCCAATATTATACTGCATGAAAAGACAAGAAATTGAGGGCTAGGGAAATGGCTTAGTGGTTGAGGCATTTGCCTGTGAAGTCTAAGGACCCCGGTTCAGTTCCCCAGGACCCACATAAGCCAGATGCACTAGGGGGCGCATGCGTCTGGAGTTCATTTGCAGTGGCTAGAGGCCCTGACATGCCCATTCTCTCTTTCTCTCTGCCTCTTCTTCTCTCTCTCTCTTTCAAATAAATAAAATAAAATAAAAAGAGAAGGAATTGAGTTCCAGCATGAGCCAAGTCTGTAGCTGTCCAGGAATAGAAACTTGTCTGAAAGACACGTGTACCTGTCTTTTCATCATTCAAAGATCACAAATTCAATACCCACTGGAGCTAGTGGTGGCCTTCAATATCAGCACTTGGAAGGCTGAGGCAGGAGAATTGCTTTGAATTTGTGATCAGCTTGGGCTACATAATGAAACCCTATCTCAAAAACAATAGCTGCCAGCTATGGTGGTGCACACCTTTGATCCCAGCTACAGAGTAAGTTCTAGGTCAGCTTGGGCTAGAATGAGAGCCTGCCTCAAAACAAAAACAAAAACAAAAACAATAGCAGCAATAACAAACTCCACTCACTGGAACCAGAAAACCTAAAAATCTTTTTTTTTTTTTTTTTTTTTTTTTTTTTGGTTTTCTGAGGTAGGGTCTCACTGTAGCTCAGGCTGACCTGGAATTCACTATGTAGTCTCAGGGCAGCCTTGAACTCTCGGTGATCCTCCTACCTCTGCCTCCCGAGTGCTGGGATTAAAGGTGTGCGCCACCACGCCAGGCAAAATCTGCTTTTTAAACAAAAGAATTTTATTTTTTAAAACATTATTTATTTGTTTTGTGTGTGTGTGTGTGTGTGTGTGTGCCTGGCCTCTTGTCACTGCAAATAAACTCCAGGCACATATGCCACTTTTTGTGTATGGAATTGAACCCTGGCCACAGTCTTTTGTTAGCAAACACCTTTAACTGTTGTGTCATTTCCCCAGCTCAACAAAAGAATTTTGTCTTTTATTTTTATTTATTTATTTATTGGTTTTTCGAGGTACAGTCTCTCTCTAGCCCAGGCTGATCTAGAATTCACTATGTACTATCAAGCTGGCCTTGAACTCACAGTGATCCTCCTACCTCTGCCTCCTGAATGCTGGGATTAAAGGCAAATGAATTTTAAAAGAAATAACAAAGGGCTGGGGAGAGGGGTCCGTGGTTAAAACAAGCACTTGCTACACCAGCCTGACAAGTAGAATTCGGATTCCCAGAACCCACATTAAGCCAAAGGCAAGTAGTGCATGCTTCAGTAGAGTCCAGGCTGGGGAGTCTGACATCCTAACAGCAAAATGAGGCCTTGTCTCCAACAAGGGTGGAGGTGGGGCTCAACAACCCAGAGTTGTCCTTTGACCTCCACATGGCTGCTTTGATGTGCACCCCCCCCACACACACAGATAAAGAAAGAGCAGGCGTGGTGGCACATGTCTTTAATCCCAGCACTCAGGAGGCAGAGGTAGGATCACTGTGAGTTCGAGGCCAGCCTGAGACTACATAGTGAATTCCAGGCCAGCCTGGGCCAAAGCCAGACCTTATCTGGAAATAGAAAAAAAGAAGAAAGAAAGAAAGAGAGAGAGAGAAAGAGGGAGGGAGAGAGAGAGAAGGAAGGAAGGAAGGAAGGAAGGAAGGAAGGAAGGAAGGAAGGAAGAAGATGAGGATGGGTTTGGTCCAAATCTCCCACCAGCCTCCTGGCCCAGGAGGAATGTGATCCTTCACATTCACACATATGTTGAGGCCCAGGGCAGTATCAAAGGCTAGCTCTGCCTCACCTTAGTGTGTGACCTCAGGTAATCAGCAGTCCTCTCTGCGCCCCAGCCTGCCTCACCCCCGGCTTTCTTTCCAGCAAGAATGTTGCGGCACCTCTGGCCCCATGGACTGGGTGAATTACACATCGACCTTCCGAGCGGCCACTCCGGAGGTGGTGTTCCCCTGGCCCCCACTGTGCTGCCGTCGGACAGGAAACTTCATTCCCATCAATGAAGAAGGCTGCCGTGTGGGCCACATGGACTACCTGTTCACCAAGGCATGTCCCCTGCCCGGCTGGCTGCCCCTGTCAGCGAGCACAAGGGGAGCCAGCTCTGACCTCGGTCATTGCCAAAGGTCACAGGCACTACCTGGACGTCCCTGCTTGCTCCAGGGCGGGCTCAGCATCACCTTCCCGGCTCCGCTAACCCTCCCTGGGAGGCAGACAGTGCCACAATCCCCACTGATAGCTGGGGAATGAATCCAGGCGAAGGGGAGCGTGGACATGCCCTGCCACCACCCGCCAGCCTCCCAGGGCATTTTCTCAAGCGCCCGTGTTCCTCTCTCTGCCCAGGGCTGCTTTGAGCACATCGGCCACGCCATCGACAGCTACACGTGGGGCATCTCCTGGTTCGGGTTCGCCATCCTGATGTGGACGGTGAGGCGGGGGGCCTGTGGGCGGGGGGCGGGGTGGGGTGGGGGCTGGGGCGCCCCTCCTCACGGCCTCCGCTCGCGTCAGCTCCCAGTGATGCTGATAGCCATGTACTTCTACACCACCCTCTGAGGACAAGAAGAGGAGGCCGCCGAGCCGCCCCCGCCCCTGCCTGCCCGCCCCGGTGCCACGGCCTCTTCACGCCCCGCTTCTCCCTGCCCACAGCCCGTGACCCTCCCTTTCCCACTCCCAGAATCCCGGTCAAGGGCTAGGGAGTGCTCCCGGGCCTAGATGTGTGCGCCTGGACCCTGAACCCTTGACCTCAGTTCACTTGGCTAACTCCTGGCTCATTGTTCAAGGGACAACAAAAGGTCCTGTCCTCAGGTCCCCTTCCCTGGTCCTCCAGCCCACTCGCAGACCCCGATCTTGCAGCTCCCGGTTCTTCTTTACCGCAGCTGTTCTTGCAGCTTCCGGTTCTCCTTTACGGCAGCTGATCTTGTAGCTCCCGGTTCTCCTTTACGGCATGAGCACTGTGATTGGCTGTTTCAGCTCCGAGACACTAAGATTGTCATAAGAGGAGTGACAGGTTATGTCATGGTCGTTTTGTTGTCCCCATCATCATCCAGCACATGGCTGAGCATGAAGACCAGGTGTTCAATAAATTCTGATTGTCTAAATAAGTGAATGGGCTTCTTTTATTTTTAACTTCTTTGTTTGTTATTTATTTATTTTATTTGAGGTAGGGTCTCACTCTAGCCCAGGCTGACCTGAAATTCACTATGTCTTCTCAGGCTGGCATCCAACTCACTGAAATCCTCCTATCTCTGCCTCCCAAGTGCTGGGACTAAAGACATGTACCACCATGCCTGGCTTCTTCTCTTTTCCTTCCTTCCTTCCTTCCTTCCTTCCCCTTCCTTCCTTCCTCCCTTCCCTCCCTCCCTCCCTCCCTCCTTCCCTTCCTTCCTTCCCTCCTTTTTCTTCTCCTGCTCCTCCTCCTTCTTCTTTTTAAAAAATATGTTTATTATCTGTTTGAGAGAGATAGAGAAGTACAGAGAAAGAGGCAGACAGAGAATGGGTGTACCAGGGCCTCTAGCCAGTGCAAAAAAAACTCCAGACACATGTGCCTCCACCTTGTGTGTCTGGCTTACGTGGATTCAGGGGAGTCGGACTTGGGTCCTTAGGCTTCACAGGCAAGCGCTTCAACCACTGACACATCTCTCCAGCCCCTCTTTTCTTTCTTAAAAAATATTTGTGAGCCGGGGGTGGTGGTGCACGCCTTTAATCCCAGCACTCGGGAGGCAGAGGTAGGAGGATCGCCAAGAGTTCCAGGCCACCCTGAGACTACATAGTGAATTCCAGGTCAGCCTGAGCCAGAGTGAGACCCTACCTCGAAAAAACAACAAAAAAAAATTTTGTGTGTATGAGAGGGGGGAGAGAGAAAATGAGAATAAGCACACTAGGGCTGCTTGCTGCTGCAAATTAACTCCAGAAATATGCACCGCTTTGTGTGGCTGGCTTTATGTAGGTACTGGGGAATTGAACTTGGGCTGGCAGGCTTTGCAAACAAGTGCCTTTAATCACTGACCCACCTCCCAGTCCCCCAAGTAGGGTCTCACTCTAGCCCAGGCTGATCCAAATTCACTATGTAGTCTCAGGGTGGCCTCGAACTCACAGCATTCCTCCTACCCCTGGCTCCTGAGTGCTGGGATTACAGGTGTGTGCCAGCTCACCTGGCAAAATACTTTTTAAAAATTTTATTTAGAGAAAGATGCAAATATATATGTATAGAAAATGAGTGTACCAGGGCTTCCAGTCACTGCAAAAGAACTCCAGATGCATGTGTCACCTTGTGCTTCTGGCTTATGTGGTTACTGGGGAATCAAACCTGGGTCCTTTGGCTTTGCTGGCAAGTGCCTTAACCACTTGGCCATCTCTCCAGCTCCTTCCATTTATTTATTTATTTATTTATTTATTTATTTATTTATTTATTTATGGTTTTTCAAGGTAGTGTCTCATTCTAGCCCAGGCTGACCTGGAATTCACAATGTAGTCTCAGGGTGGCCTTGAACTCACAGCAATCCTCCTACTCTGCCTCCTGAGTGCTGGGATTAAAGGTGTGTACCACCACACCCGGCTTCCTTCCTTTTTTTTTTTTTTTTTTTTCGGTTTTTCCAGGTAGGGTCTCACTCTGGCCCAGGCTGACCTGGAATTCACTATGTAATCTCAGGGTGGCCTTGAACTCATGGAGATCCTCCTACCTCTGCCTCCCGAGTGCTGGGATTAAAGGCGTGCGCCACCACGCCCAGCTTTCCTTCCATTTTTAAGTGATCATTTTTTTCCTCCAAAAAATTCAAGAATGAAATGTTAATACAATGCCAATGTTAGCAGGGTGTGGGACACACACCTGCAATCCCAGCTACTCAGGTGGCTGAGACAGGAGAATTACAAGTTTGGGGTTAACCTGAGTTACAGAGTGAGACCCTGTCTCAAAACAAAAAGGGCTGGGAGCTGGGCGTGGTGGCGCACGCCTTTAATACCAGCATTTGGGAAGCAGAGGTAGGAGGATCACTGTGAATTCAAGGCTACCCTGAGACTACGTAGTGAATTCCAGGTCAGTCTGGGCTAGAGCGAGACCCTACCCTACCTTGAAAAACCAAAAAATAAACATAAAAAAATAAGGAGGGCGCGCTGGGGATATAGCTCAGCAGCAAAGTGCTTACTTAATAAATGTGAATTCATAAATTCAATTCTTGGTTTTTCCAAAAAAAATTAAATTCAAGAAAATTTAAAATGATGTCATTTCTGGGTATGCAATGTGCATGGAAGGAAGAATTTCTCTGCTGAGCATTTTCAAACAGGCCAGGCCTTGCCAGCTGTGGGGGTCTTGGAGTAGAACTGGTATCTGGGACCCTCGTCTCTGTCCTCGTCAGCTCGCTGCCCTCTGTGGCTCCTTATGACCACATAACTGCAGGGTGGCTCAGCTGGTCTGACAGCCATGTGGTTCGATTAAGACAGGCCTGGGCTGGCAGAACAGGTTTCTTTGCTCTGGCTCCTCACCCAGAGACCAGCTCCTGTGGGTGAGAGGGTCATGCAAGAGAGCAGCAGCCATTTGTGGCTCTTCTACTGCAACCCCCAGCTCTCTAAAGCCACATCCCTCCTGGACTCAAACTGCATAAGCCTCCCCAGTGTCCTCAGCATGTGGTCTAACCCTCATTGTCATGAAGGGGCCCATGCGGCTTGGTCACTTGCTTTCCTCTTTCCTGCCCCACTGAGCTATGCTCTCTCTCACCAACTAAGATAATAGGATGGAAAGGGTAATAAATGTTATATGGCAAAGAATGGAAAGAGTAGCTATAACATCATATATATATGAATATATATATTTGTGAGAGAGAAAGAGGCAAATAGAGAGAGAGAGAGAGAGTGTATGGGCATGCCAGAGCCTCTAACCACTGGAAACAAACTCCAGATGCATGAGCCACCTTGTGCATCTGGTTTATGTGGGTAGTGGGGAATCAAACTCTGGTCCTTAGGCATTGCAGGTAAGCACCTTAACTGCTGAACCATCTCTTCAGCCATATATATATATATTTAAAGAAAAGCAAGAACTGGCCAGGCATGGTGATACACACTCTTTTCTTTCATTCTTAGTGTTTATTATAAGTGTATAATATGTTATAGTATAGTATATATAATATAATAAGAGTGCTGGGGTCGAGCCCAGGGCAAATCAGGCCCTCTCTGGCCCTCATTGCAGCAAGCACTTTTACCAGTGGGGCCATCTCCTAAACCTTTGTTTTGTTTTGTTTTGGTTTTGATTTTGTTATTGAGACCTTAAATGGCCTTGAACTCATTATGTAGACCAGACTGGCCTTCAACTCTCAGTGATATTCTTGCCTCTGCCTCCCAAGTGCTGGGAGTACAGGCCTGTGACACCACACACACCTCCTCCCCCTCCCCCTGCTGGGATAGATTGTCTGCAAGTCTATACCAGTTTCCCCAGCCTGGTTTAAATGATAGACACGGCCTCATCAGCCCCTTTAAAAGGGAAATTTGAGATTGTTATGTAAGAACTTTAGACATTGTGATGCAAATAATGACTATGCCAGGTATGAGCTATTCTAAGAATTGAACTTTTTATTTTTATTTATTTATTTATTTATTTATATTGTCTTTTTTTTTTTTTTTTTTTTTTTTTTGGAGAGAGACACATAGAGAGACAGACAGAGAGGGAGAGGGAGACAGATAGAGATGGGCGTGCCAGCAGCCTCTCAGCTGCTGTGAACGAAATCCAGATGCGTGCGCCCCCTTGTGATCAAGTGCGGCATTGCACCCTTGTGTCACTTTGCATCTGGCTAAACATGGGACCTGGAGATTGGAACCCGGTTCTTGGGCTTAGCAGGCAGGCACCTTAACCGCTAAGCCATCTCTCCAGCCCTTTATTTTTTTTGGAGTGGGGGGAGAGGAAGACAGAGATGGGTGCGCCAGCAGCCTCTCAGCTGCTGTGAACGAAATCCAGATGCATGCGCCCCCTCGTGGTCAAGTGCGGCATTGCACCCTGGTGTCACTTTGCATCTGGCTAAACGTGGGACCTGGAGATTGGAACCACTGGAGATTGGAACCAGCGTTCTTAGGCTTAGGAGGCAGGTGCCTTAACTGCTAAGCCATCTCTCCAGCCCAGAATCGAACTTTTTAAACCTGTATAGTGGCACACACCTTTAATCCCAGCACGTGGGAGGCAGAGGTAAGAGGATCACTGTGAGTTTGAGGCCACCGTGAGACTACATAGTGAATTCCAGGTCAGCTTAGATCTTTAGCCACTGCAAATGAACTCCAGATGCATACCCCACCTTGTGCATCTGGTTTACGTGGGTTCTGGGGAATAGAACCTGGGCCCTTAGGCTTTGCAGGCAAGCACCTTAAATGCTAAGCTATCTCTTCAGCCCTAAAAATACTATTATTTATTTATTTATTTGCAAGCAGAGAGAGATAGAAGAGAGAAAGGCAGAGAAAATGGGCCCATCAGGGCCTCCAGCCACTGCACCATGGCTTTGTGCCTCTGGCTTTATGTGGGTACTGGGGAATTGAACTTGGGCCATCTCTCCAGCTCCAAGAATTACATTTTTTTTTCAAGGTAGGGTCTTGCTCTAGCCCAGGCTGACCTGGAATTCACTATATAGTCTTGGGGTGGCCTTGAACTCACAGCGATTCTCCTACCTCTGCCTCTTGAGTGCTGCCACGCCCGGCAGAATTAAACTTTTTAGATGTGGTGAGAGCTGGGGTGGCCTTGAACTCACGGCGATCCTCCTACTTCTGCCTCTTGAGTGCTGGATTAAAGGCGTGCACCACCATGCCTGGTAGAATTAAACTTTTTAGATGTGGTGAGAGCTTATTTTATGCAGGCTTGTCACTGATACCTTGTGCCCCAGGGACCTGGGTCCAGGAAGTGCAATTTGCACTGGCTCCTGTCCAGCAGGATAGACATCAGACCTGTCTCTCCCTTTATAAAATTGACTTTTAAAAAGATTTATATAGGGCTGGAGAGATGGTTTAGTGGTTAAGGTGCTTGTCTGCAAAGCCTAAGGACCCAGGTTTGACTCCCCAGAACCCACGTAAGCCAGATGCACATGATGACACATGAGCACAAGGTTGCACATGCCCAGAAGATGGTACACGCATCTAGAGTTGATTGCAGTGGCTGGAGGCCATGCGCACCAATTCTCTTTCTCACACATACATAAAATAAATAATAATAATAAATTGTATATTTGTTTGTGTGTGTGTGTACACAAGGGTCTCTTGCCACTACAAATAACAGATGTTTGTGCCATGTTTTGTGTTCAGCATTACGTGGGTACTGGGGATGGAACCAGGGCCAATGTCATCACAAGCAAGTGCCTTTAACCAGAGCCATCTCCCCAGCCCATAAAGCATCAAATGCAGCTTGCCTGTAACCTCAGCAATCTGGAGACTGAGACATACAGTTGGAAGTCAGTCTGGGTGATATTGTGACATCCTGTCTCATTTAAAAAAGTGGGAGGGAGGCTGGAGAGATGGCTTAGTGGTTAAGGCATTTGCCTGAAAAGCCAAAGGACCCACGTTCAATTCCCCAGGACCCATGTTAGCCAGATGCACAAGGGGGTGCACATGTCTGGAGTTCGTTTGCAGTGGCTGGAGGCTCTGGTGCACCCATTCTCTCTCTCTCCCTCCCTCTGTCTCTCCCTCTTTCTCTGTCAAATAAATAATTTTTTTTTAAAGTTTGGGGGACACACCTTTAATCCCAGGAAGTAGGAGGATTGCTGTGAGTTTGAGGCAAACTTGAGACTACATAGTGAATTCCAGGTCAGATTGGGCTACAAGAAGACCCTGCCTTGAAAGAATAAAACAAGTTCATGGTGTCACACTTGCCTTGCTTGCACAAGGACCTGGATTGGACTCTCAGCACCACAAACCAAAACCAAAGAGAGACAGATGTGCAAAAAATAATAAATACTAAAAATGAAAGAAAAAAAAATAAAATGCAGGAGGGAAACAGGAAAGGAGACAGGGAGTCTCGGCACCACCCCAGTGTCCAGGCTGGCTGTGTGGGTGGTGCCTTCTGGACGGCTTCCAGTGTCCCCTTTGGAGGCTATGCTGCACCCTTCTGGGCAGGAGGTGGGAAAAAAGCTCTTCAACTGGCCATTCCTGAGGCACATCTTTGCTCTCAGAGCAGGGAGGGAGTCAGTTCCATTGCGCCTGTGAAGAGGGGGAGCTGCAGGTGACCTCACTCAGGCCCTGAGACTTGGGAAGAGTGAACAGGTGCCAGTGACAGAAATGACCACTACCCCTCTCGTCCACCTTCCACCTGGTGATTCGGTGGCAGTGGTTTAGAATGTGCCGAGAAATCGCTGTCACTGTTTTTATGGGTATGAGGGGCTCCCCTTCATCCACCTGTGACAATTACCATTTGCTGGGTTACACCTTGTCAGTGGAGGGCGTGTGAGGATGCTGCAGGAGCTGGGCAGCACCTTCTGAGGCTAGTGCCCTCCTGGTTCTTCGTACCGGGCTGTGGACAGCAGGTGGCTGTCACTCCTCACCGTGGCTGCAGACCAGGACTGTTCAGTTTGTTCTGTTTTCTGTTCTGTTCTGTTTCTGAGACAAGGTCTCATGCAACCCAGGCTGATCTAGAACTCTCTGTGTACCCGAGACAAGCCTTGTACTCCAGAGCGTCCTGCCTCCCAAGTGCTGGAATTACTGACATGTGACATCAAGTCAGGCTTTCCAGTGCTGCCTTAAAAAATTTTTTTAGCTTGGTGTGGTGGTGTACGCCTTTAATTCCAGCACTGGGGAGGCAGAGGTAGGAGGATTGCCATGAGTTCGAGACCACTCTGAGACTACAGAGTGAATTCCAGGTCAGCCTGAGCTAGAGTGAGACCCTACCTTGGAAACCACCCACCACCAAAAAAAAAAAAAAAAAAAAAAAAAAAAGGCATGCGCCACCATACCCAGCTATCTTATTTTTTTTCATTTTTAATATTTCACTTATTTATTTGAGAAAGAGAGAGAGAGAGAGCAAGATAATGAGTGCACCAGGGCCTCCAGCCACTGCAAACAAACTCCAGATGCATGCATCCCCTTGTGCATCTGGCTTACGTGGGTCCTGGGGAATCGAATCTTGGTCCTTTGGCTTTGCAGGCAAATGCCTTAACCACTAAGCAATCCCTCCAGCCCAGCTTGTCTTATTTTTGAGGTGGGACTCCACATACATCCTAGTTTGGCTCCAGGTTCACTATGAAGCACAGGCTGGTGTCACATTTGCTCAGCCTCTCAAGTCCTGGGATTGGGGGTTGCAATGTCCCACCCTGTGGAGGGGAGTAGAGAGAAACCCATGGCTGATTCTTCCTGGCATATCCTGCTCTTGGAGCCGGAGCCAAGATGGAGTTGGCTCCATTCTACAGGGCTCAATCTGTGAGGCAAACTGGTAGGTGACTTTCCTCAGGCTCAGGCCCAGGAACTAAGGAAGGATGACAGTGACAGTGACAGTGACAATGACCACTAATCCCTCTCATCATCAACAATTTCCCACCTGGTGATTCCGTGGCAACAGCTGAGAATGCTCTGAGAAATTGCCATCACATATGAGTACCACATCCAGCTAAAAGTGTTTTGATTTGTTTGTTTGTTTGTTTGTTTGGTTTTCAAGGTAGGGTCTCACTCTGGTCCAGGCTGACCTGGAATTCACTCTGTATCTCAGGGTGGCCTTGAACTCATGGCGATCCTCCAACCTCTGCCTCCCAAGTGCTGGGATTAAAGGCGTGCACCACCACACCCGGCAAGTGGTCTTTTTCTAATGAGAGAGAGAGAGAGAAATTGGCACACTAGGACTTTCAACCACTGCAATGGAACTCCAGACATGTGCCAGCTGTGCACATGTGTGACCTTGCACTTGCATCACCTTGTGGTCTGGCTTACATGGGATCTGGAGAGTCAAACAATGGGTCCTTAGGCTTCACAGGCAAGCGACTTACCTGTTAAACCATCTCTCCAGCCCTAAAAGTGGTCCTTTTAAAAAAAGGTTTATTTATTTATTTACTTTGGTTTTTTATGGTAGGGTTTCACTCTAGCCCAGTCTGACCTGGAATTCACTATGTAGTCTCAGGGTGGCCTTGAACTCACAGTGATCCTCCTACCTCTGCCTCCTGAATGCTGGGATTAAAGGTGTGCACCACCATGCCTGCAAGACTGATTGATTGATTTTTTTTTTTTTTTCGAGGTAGGGTCTCACTCTGGTCCAGGCTGACCTGGAATTAACTATGTAGTCTCAGGGTAGCCTCGAACTCATGATGATCCTCCTACCTCTGCCTCCCGAGTGCTGGGACTAAAGGCGTGCGCCACCACGCCTGGCTTGATTGATTGGTTTTATTTTTTATTTTTTATTTTTATTTTTTATTTTTTGATTTCTTGAGGTAGGGTCTCACTCTACCTCAGGCTGCCCCGGAATTTACTATGTGCCGGGATTAAAGGCATGTGCCACCATGCCTGGCTTATTGTTATTTAGTTATTTATTAGAGACAGACAGAGAGAGAATGGGCACACCAGGACCGCTCTAGCCACTGCACACTAACTCCAGATGCATGTGTCACCATGTGCATCTGGCTTACATTGGGCCTGGAGAATCGACCCTGGATCCTTAGACTTTGCAGGCAAGGGCCTTAACCATTAAGACATCTCTTCAGCCTCTAAAAGTGGTATTTTTCTATTTTATTTTATTTTATTTATTTGAGAGAGAGAAAAAAAAAGAGAGAGAATGGGCGCACCAGGGCCTCCAACCACTGCAAATGAACTCCAGATACATGTGCCCCTGTGCATCTGGCTTACGTGGGACCTGGAGAATCAAACCAGACTCTTAGGCTTTATAGGCAAGCACCTTAACCATTAAGCCACCTCTCCAGCCCTAAAAGTTGTCTTTTTGAAGAACCACTCTAAGCCTTGCTTGAAAAATAACCAGGGCTGAAGAGATGGCTTAGCGGTTAAGATGCTTGCCTGTGAAGCCTAAGGACTAAGGTTTGACTCCCCAGAACCCAAGTAAGCCAGACGTACAAGGTGGCCACATGTGTCCGGAGTTAGTTTGCACTGGCTAGAGACCCTGGTGTGCCTATTCTCTCTCTCTTGCTCGCTCATAAGTGAATAAAAATAAAATATTTTAAAAAATACTTAGCTGGGCATGGTGGCACATGCCTTTAATCCCAGCATTTGGGAGGCAGAGGTAGGAGGATTGCTGTGAGTTTGAGGCCACCCTGAGATTGCAAAGTGAATTCAAGGTTAGCCTGGGCTAGAGTGAGACCTTACCTTGAAAAACAAAAACAAAAACTTTAAAGCATATACTTAGATCAAGGCAAATGACCTTTGTTGAAGCCTGAAAACAACTCTAGTCTACATTATATCAGGTAGCTTTTGAAAAAAACACTCTAAAATAATGATATTTTTGTTTTAAACATTTATCTTATTTATTTGAGCAAGAGAGAGAGAGTGAAAGAGGGAGAGAGAGAGAGAGAATGGACACGCCAGGACCTTTAGCTGCTGCAAATGAACTCCAGACGCATGGGCCACCTTATGCATCTGGCTTACGTGGGTCCTGGGGAATTGAACCTGGGTCCTTTGACTTAGCAGTCAAGTGCCTTAACTGCTAACTCAACTCTCCAGCCCTTGTTTTGTTTTTTGTTTTTCAAGATAGGGTCTCACTCTAGCCCAAGCTGACCTGGAATTCACTATGTAGTCTCAGGGTGGCTTTGAACTCACAGTAGTCCTCTACCTCTGCCTTCTGAGTGCTGTGATTAAAGGTGTGCGCCACCATGCCTGGCTCTTTTGGTATTTTCGAGGTAGGGTCTTACTTTAGCCCAGGCTTTCCTGGAACTCCCTCTTTAGTCCCAGCACTCAGGAGGCAGAGGTAAGAGGATCACTCAGAGTTTGAAGCCAGCCTGGGACTATAGAGTGAGTGAATGTCAGGTCAGACTGAGCTAAAGTGAGACCTTACCTTGAAAAACCAAAAAAAAAAAAAAAAAAAAATTAGGGGCTGGAGAGATGGCTTAATGGTTAAAGTGCTTGCCTGTGAATCCTAAGGATCCAACTTAGATTCCTCAGTACCCACATAAAGTCAGATGCACAAAGTGGCACATATGTCTGGAGTCCATTTACATGGCATGACCATTCTCTTTCTGTGTCTTCTATCTCTCTCTGCTTGCAAATGAATAAATAAAAATATTTAAGAATAAAAAACAAAAGCTGGGCATGGCGGTGCACTCTTTTAATCTCAGCACTTGAGAGGCAGAGGTAGGAGGATCACCATGAGTTGGAGGCCACCCTGAGATTACATAATGAATTCCAGGTCAGCCTGGGCTAGAGTGAGACCCTACCTTGAAAAAACAAAAAATAAAAAATAAAAAGTAAAAAGCAAAACAATTCCCCCCAAGGATTGGGAGATGGCTAAGTGGTTAGAGATGCTTGCTTGCAAAGCCTGGCATCCTGGGTTCATTTCTTCAGTAACCCACATAAAGTTGGACAAACATTCATTTACAGCAGCAAGAGACCCAGGCATGTACACACACACACACACACACACACACACACACACCCTTCTGCCATACATAAAGAACCCCCAAGGTCAAATGGCCAGAAATGTTCCATCCCATCATTCCTTTCAGCATTGTTCTGGAAACCCTGCTAAGTGCAGTAAGACAGGAGCAGAAAAAAGGAAAGGTAGTTATATAGATTGGGAAGAAATAGAACTGTTTGTTCACAGATAGCATGATCATTGTGTTGGTCTGAATTAGGGGTCCCCTATAGCTCATGTGCTTTGAATGCTTGACCCCCAGCTGATGGCAATTTGGGAGGTGGAGCCCTGTTGGAGGTGAAGGGCTGGCGGTGGACCTTGATGGCTTATTAGCCACTAGCTTGCCAGTGTTAGTGGGCTCACTCTTCTGCTGCTGTTTTCCACCTGCTGTTGCAGAGGTTTTGTTCAGCCTCTGCTCATGCCACGTCTTTCACCTGACATAATGGAGCTTCCCCTTAAGACTGTAAACCAAAAGAGACTGAAGCCAAAATAAACCCTTTCCTCCCATAAACTGCTTCTGGCCAAGTGTTTGAGCACAGAGGGTAAACACAACAATCACCTATGCAGAAAATCCTAAAAGCTTTACAACAAACCCTTTGAGAATAAGCAATCATACAAAGTTGTCAAATTCAAGGTTACCATACAAAAGAGCATATGACACTGGGGAGGCAAAAGTAGGAGGACTACTGTGAGTTTAAGGTCAGCCTAGGGCTACAGAGTGAGTTCCAGGTCAGCCTGGGCTACAATGAGACCCTACCTTAAAAAAAAAAAAAATAAGACGGGCGTCGTGGCGCATGCCTTTAATCTCAACACTCGGGAGGCAGAGGTAGGAGGATCGCCATGAGTTCGAAGCCACCCTGAGACTACATAGTGAATTCCAGGTCAGCCTGAGCTAGAGTGAAACTGTACCTTGAAAAACCAATAAATAAATAAATAAATAAATAAATAAATAGAAAAAATATATATAACAAAATAGATCATTTGACATCCAAGCACTGCATCTGTCAACCAGTATCATCACTGCCTAATGCTGTCACCATCAAGTTATAGATGAGGGGCACCAGGGAGATGACTCCATGGGACAGTGCTTGCCGTCTGAGCTCCATCCTCATGCCAGTGTGAGGCTGGGGAGATGGCTCAGTGAATAAAGTGCTCACTGCTCAAGTCCAAGTACCCAGATCTGATCCCCAGACCCCACATAAAAATTGGGAGGCCTGGCTGGAGAGATGGCTTAGTGAGTGGTTAAGGTGCTTGCCTGCAAAGCCAAAGGACCCAGCCATAAGGACACCAGGTTACATGCATCTGGAGTTCATTAAGCCAGACACACTGGGTGTTTCATATCATCTGGAGTTCATTTAAAAGAAATTTTTTTTTTTTTTTGGTTTTTGGGTAGAGTCTCACCTGGCCCAGGCTGACCTGGAATTAACTCTAGCCTCATCTTGAACTCTTTCTCTCTCAAATAAATAAATAAAAATAAAATATTTTTAAAAAGTTGGAGGCCATGGCAGACGTTTGTAATCCCAGCATGTTGACAGCAAGATGGGAAGCGGAGGCAGGAGATTTCCCTGGAAGCTCATAGCAAGCACAGCAAAGGATAACAGGAAGGAGAGCGGGCAGAGGCCTCCCTGTGCTTTATGATGAGGCCTCACTGTGGACATCGGGTTGCCTGGTGCCTCAGATTCTCCTGCTTTCACTGCCAATGCATCAAGCAGTTTACTGCCCTCGTCAGTGCCTGTTTTGCTTATTCCGCTTGTCCCGATCACAGATCACACATGTCCTGCTCTCTTCCAAGGTGCTCTCAAATGTGACTCCTGGTCTTGCTTGGTTTGCTGTTTTGGGTTAGTCAGTTTCCATTATGGTGACAAAATACCTGAGGAAAAACAACTCACAGGAAGATTGATTTTGATGTGTCACGTCATGGACAGCTGGCTCCATCGTATTTAGGCTGTGTATGGTAAGACAGAAATGCAGCACAAGGGCGTGGCGGAGAACAGTTGTTCATCGGATGCCCGCCAAGGACAGCTAGACTCTTCAAAGGCAGCTTGCAATGACCCACTTCCTCCAACCCAGCTCCTTGTCCTAATAGTTCTTTCAGTCATGAACCCATTAACAGACTAACCCATTAGTGCATTTATGTTTTCATCATCCATCAACAGTGCCACCAGCTGGGGTGCAAGCCTTCAACACATGAGCCTTTTGAGGGGACACTTCACATCCATGTAATTTTTTTTTCGATGTACGGTTTCACTCTGGTCCAGGCTGACCTGGAATTAACCATGTAGTCTCAGGGTGGCCTCGAACTCACGTTGATCCTCCTACCTCTGCCTCCCAAGTGCTGGGATTAAAGGCATGTGCCACCACACCTGGCTCCATGTAATTTTTAAAAAAATATTTAATTAATTTATTTATTTGAGAGAGAGAAAGAGGCAGAGAGAGAGAGAGAGAGACAGAGAGGGAGGAGATAGAATGAGAGAGTGGGCGCGCCAGGGTCTCTAGCCACTGCAAACGAACTCCAGATGCATGCGCCCCCTTGTGCATCTGGCTTACGTGGGTCTTGGACAGTTGAACCCGGATCCTTTGGCTTTGCAGGCAAACGCCTTAACCACTAAGTCATCTCTCCAGCCCACATCCATGTAATTTTAAAAATTTGTTTTGTTTTTTTATTTTTCTTTAGTTTATTTGAGAGCAAAAGGCAGACAGAGAAAGAGGCAGAGAGAGAGAGAGAGAGAGAGAGAATGGGCACGCCAGGGCCTCCAGCCACAGCAAACGAACTCCAGATGCATGCGCTACCTTGTGCATCTGGCTTACGTGGGTCCTGGGAATTGAGACTCGGACCGCGGTCCTTAGGCATCACAGGCAAGCGCTTAACCACTAAGCCATCTCTCCAGGCCCGCACATCCATATAAATTTATTTATTTATTTATTTATTTATTTATTTATTTATTTATTTATTTGGGAGGCAGAGAGAGAATGGGCGCGCCAGGGCGTCCAGCTGCAGCAAAAGAGCTCAGACGCAAGTGTCATCTTGTGCATCTCATTTACATGGGTCCTGGGGAATAGAACCTGGGTCCTTTGGTGCTGCAGGCAAACCTTAACCTTAAGTCATCTCTCCATCCCATATCCTTAATTTTAAGCAGCCTAAAAACCTCTTCTGAGCTAGAGTCTGAATATGTAAAGTCTTCAGGATCCGATTAAAGTCCAAAATCCAAACAAACAAAAATTTAAATCCAAATCCTAAATCTTCATTTTGTACATAAAGTAAACCAGGGACCACGTGACTACATCAAGCCTTCCATATCTCCAAGTACAACTCTATTTAATCACAATGTAGCTTAATTAATTAATTTTTTGGTTTTTAGTTTTGGTTTTTCGAGGTAGGGTCTCACTCTAGCCCAAGCTGACCTGGAATTCACTGTGTAGTCTCAGGGTGGCCTTGAACTCATAGCAATCGGTAGGTCTGCACCACCATGCCCGGCATTTGTTTTTCTGGCACTTTTTTTTTTTTTTTTTTAAGAACAGGGTATCTATATGTAGTCCAGGCCAGCTTCGTAACTCATGATCCTCCTGTCTCAGCCTCTGGAGTGCTGGGATTACAGGAGTGAACCACAGGTCCCACTCGTGATACAACTCCAAGGAGGCACTCTCACAATGTTTCCAGTCCCAGCAGCTTCGGAATCTGCGGTGTGACTGGCGACAAAGGGCTTCGTCTCTCTGTCTCTCGGGTGAGCCCGCATCGAGATCGTCTTTTGCACGCCGTGGTTTAGGACGCAGTGAGGATGCCTCGAGGGCGGCTTCGGCACAGAGCTGCCATCACTACTGCAGAGCCCGTCTTTCCCGTCTGGGATTTCGCGCCTTTTGGCAGGAAAGTCTCAGGCTGTCTCTGTCCTGAGTTACGGATCCAGGCTCTCCTGGGTGCTGCCCTTCTCAGGAGAATCTTCTCGCCAGGCCCCGTCTCTCCGACAACCAGCTCCTCCGCTAGCTGCTAGCAATCGAGGCGCGAACAGATCTGCTCTCGCCTGGGGAAAGTTTGCCGCTCGGCTACCGCTTCTCGTGCCCCAAGAAACTCCATCAAAAGCGAGAGCAAGCCTCTGAGCCAATCAGAAGCGTCAGCGGCAGAGCCATGCCCGCCCCCGCAAAGCGCCCTCGTATTTCATTGGTTTGTCTGAGAGCAGGGCCAGCCAATCAGCGGCGCCACCGCACCGTGGCTCGGGCAGGCTGTCCAAGGGAGGCCCAGGACAGACGCGGTGCCAGCGGCCTGTGCTCACCAGCATTTGGCCCACGCGGGAAGCGGGCGGAACATGCGGGTCAGGGAGAATTTGTAGGGCGAATAAATTGCTCATTGTGAATCAAAAAACTGCCTGTGGGCTAGAAAGTTGGCTAAGCGGTTAAGGCGTTTGCCTGCGAAGCCTAAGAACCCAGGTTCGATTCCCCAGGACCCACGAAAAGCCAGCTGCACATGGGAGCACACGCGTTTGAGTTCGTTTGCAGCGGCTGGAGGCCCTGGTGCGCCCATTCTCTCCCTCTCTCTCTTTCTGTCTCCCGCTCTCGAATAAGTAAAAATAAAATACAAATAAATTTTAAAAAAGAACTGCCTGGGCTAATATTTTCTCCGCCCTAGAATGCTTCTGGAAGGGGAGCGCGGGGGTATCGGATCAGCTCATTGGTGGTGGCACAGGGAAAAAGACGGGAAAATGAAGTCTTTATAGTGGCCTGGCTTTTGAGGACCTTGCAGCCGTTCCAGTGTGGACATACTTATTCGCAGACTGGCGATCTTCGTGGATAGTAGGAGGTTGAGAGAAGAAAGTGGAAGGTTTGAGCTAGGGATATGGCTCAGCGGTAACAGGAGCTTGCTTGCAAAGGCTGACAGCCAGTTTGATTCCCCAGTACCCATGTACAGCCAGATGCACAAAGTTGTGCATGCATCTGAATGAGTTGCCTTTGCGCGGGCAAGAGGCCCTGGCATGCCCATTCTCTCTCTTTCTGGTTGCAAATACATAATAAAAAATATATTTAGCCGGGCGTGATGGCGCACGCCTTTAATCCCAGCACTCGGGAGGCAGAGGTAGGAGGATCACCATGAGTTTGAGGCCACCCTGAGACTACATAGTAAATTCCAGGTCAGCCTGAACTAGAGTGAGACCCTACCTCAAAACAAACAAACAAACAAACAACAACAACAATATATACATATATATATTTAAAAGCTGGGCGTGGTGGCGCACGCCTTTAATCCCAGCACTCGGGAGGCAGAGATAGGAGGCTCGCCCAGAGTTGGAGGCCACCCTGAGACTACATAGTTAATTCTAGGTCAGCCTGGACCAGAGTGAGACCCTACCTTGCAAAACCAAATATATATATATATTTTAAGGGCTGGAGAGATGGCTTAGCGGTTAAGGCGCCTGCCTGCTAAGCCTAAGAACCCGGTTCCAATCTCCAGGTCCCACGTTTAGCCAGATGCAAAGTGACCACAAGGGGGCACACGCATCTGGTGCTGGTGCTCCATCTCTGTCTTCCTCTCCCTCTCTGTCTCCCTCTCTGTGTGTCTCTCTCCAAAAATAATATATAGATAGATAGATATAGATATAGATAGATATATAGATATAGATAGAGATATATAGATATAGATATAGATTTAAGGCCAGAGAGATGGCTCAGCAGTTAAGGCATTTGCCTACAAAGACAAAGGACCCAGGTTCGATCTCCCAGGATCCACATAAGCCAGCTGCACAAGGTGGAGCATGCCTTTGGAGTTCGTTTGCAGTGGCTGGAGGCCCTGGCGCGCCCATTTTCTTTCATAAATAAATAAATAAATACATATATACATCTCTAAAAACTTTTAGAAGGTGGAAGGGTGCAAGCAAGAACTACTCAGAATATCAGGACCTGGATAGGAAAGGTGGTGGGTGGCTTCCCAACGCGCCTCCAAAGGCTATTCCTGAGCGGGAGGTTCAGGGACCCAAAGCCTATGCCCCAGGGACCAACCAGACTCAAGTTCCACCCTTTTCAATTGGCTTGAGCCCACATCCGTCAGCAGCAGCGAGGGCGTGGCGCCTTCTCAGCTGTTCAGCCTGCACCAACCAGGAGAGAGCTCGGCTAGACCTACAGCCAATCAGCGGCCGCCTGAAGACCCAGGCGAGAGCGGGCTGTGCACGCGTTTGTGGTGTGGCGTCGTTGGCCTCGTCGTGTGGCTCCCTGCTTTCCAACGGTCAGTCGGCCTGTGCCGCCCTGCATGTGGGTGAGGCTGGAGGGGAGGAGAAGCAGGTCTGCGTGGTGAGTCTGCGGTTTTCCTCCTTTTTCCTTGCTCTTGGGCCCCGACAAGGCTGGCCATGGGGCCCCGGGAGACGCAGTGCGGGATTGCTGGCGTTGATGGCTTTCGGCCTCGTGCCTCCTTCTGATGGCAGTGGGAGCTCGTGGGCGGTGTTGGACCGGGGCTGGGCAGCCCAGCGTCTGACTTTGGACCATGGCCCCCGAGGCCAGCCCGTGCCGGAGGTGCGCAAGTTGTCAGTCCTCACGTCTGCCTGGCTTCCTGCAGCTGGAAGTGGAGGGCCATGGTTCTCCGACGTTACAAGTCATTGGCCAGGGTGAAATGGATGCATGATCTGGGGATTTTTCTGGGGTTTTTGGACCCCACCTGGCTGAGAGTAAGTTTTGGTGAGGTTGAAAAGCCCACTGGGAAGTTGCCAATAACCATTTTGCCCAGACTAGGCTTGGTACCATGTGCTTTCTGGACTCAGGGTTGAGGTGCTGTTGGCATATTTTCCAGTACCGAGTCTTGGTTGGGCAATGTGACCAGTTGAAGCAGCGATGCTCTGGAAGTTCTCAGAGGGAAACAATCCCAGCCGGGCTGTGGCCGCAGGAATCATTACTGGCCTGCCTGGCTCTAGACAAGAGCAGGGTTGGGCCTTCTCAGTCTTGAGTCCCCACTCCTTCCCATGCTCCTCGGGGCTGTAAGCCTGGAGCAGGTGCACAGGAAGTTGTACTGGAGTGTGGGAAAGTTGTGTGAGATAATCCATGCTTTCCAGAATCATCCAAGTTGTCTTTGCTGGTATCCTTTTACATTCTTCTGATTTGAGACAAGGGCATGTTATGTATTCCCAGGCTGCCCCTGAAACTTGTGATCCTCCTGCTTTGGTCTCCCAGGCGATGGTACTACAGGAATATAACTTTACCCCTGTCTTTTTTGTCGTTCTTGTTATTATTATTATTATTTTTTTGAGGTAGAGTCTCGCTCTAGCCCACGCTGACCTCAAACTCTTATGTAGTCTCAGGGTGTCCTCGAACTCACAGTGATCATCCTACCTCTACCTCCCAAGTGCTGGGATTAAAGGCATGTGCCACCACGCCTGGCTTTTCTTCTTTTTTTTAAATAATATTTTTATTGGATTGGAGAGATGGCTTAGTGGTTAAGGTGTTTGCCTGCAAAACCAAAGAACCCAGGTTTGATTCCCCAGGACCTACGTAAGCCAGATGTACAAGGTAACGCATGAATCTGGAGTTTATTTGCAGTGGCTGGAGGCCCTGGCATACCTGGTTTTTTTTTTTTTCCTCTCTCTCAAATAAGTAAATAAAATTTAAAAAGAAAAAAAAAAAGAAAAAAGTGGGGTTTTTTGTTTTTGTTTTTTTTTGTTTTTGGATTTTCAAGGTAGTGTCTCACTCTAGCTCAGGCTGTCCTGGAATTCACTATGTAGTCTCAGAGTTGCCTCGAACTCATGGCAATCCTCCTACCTCTGCCTCCCAAGTGCTGGGATTAAAGGTGTGCGCCACCACTCCCGGCAAGAAAAAAATTTTATTTATTTGTAAGCAGAGAGTGATAGTTGCAAATGGACTCCAGATGCATGCGCCACTTTCTGCATCTGGCTTTATGTGGGTAGTGGGGAATCAAACTCTGGTCCTTAGGCTTTGCAGGCAAGTACCTTAACCACTGAGCCATCTCTCCAGCTCAACACTATCTTATTGCTGCCTTTTTTTGTTATTTATTTGAGAGAGAGAACCAGGGCCTTTAGCCACTGCAAATGAACTCCAGACACATTGAACCTGGGTCCTCAGGCCTTGCAGGCAAGCACCTTACTTTATTTTTTTTAATGTTTATTTATTTGAGAGTGACAAAGAAAGAGGCAGAGAGAGAGAGAGAGAGAGAGAGAGAGAGAGAGAGAGAGAGGGAGAGAGGGAGGGAGGGAGAGAATGGGCACACCAGGGCCTCCAGCCACTGCAAACTAACTCCAGATGCATGTGCCACCTTGTGCTTCTTGCTTAAGTGGGTACTGGGGAATTGAGCCTCGAACCAGGGTCCTTAGGCTTCACAGGCAAGTACTTAACCACTAATCCATCCCTCCAGCCTGCAAGCACCTTACTTTTAAGCCATCTCTTTAGCCCATGCTGCTTTTTTTTTTTTTTTAATACTCATGGGACAGACTCTTCATACCTAATTTTGCTTCAGTTGTTCAGTGGCATTAAGGTTTTCAGAGTACTTTCACATACGCTTAGAGTGTGGGTACAGGAGGCAGTCAATGTGTGGACTTTAAGGATCTGTGGACTCCTGGAAAACCCAAGAAAATCTGTGTGTACGTGATGCAGGTAGAGCAAAAGAGGCTGCAAGGATAAGAGAATCTTTAACTTGTCTAGGGATGAGATTCAGAGCAATTTGGGATTTTCTGTTATTCATATGTAAAACGTTATGAGTGTCTAACATACCCTAATATAAAGGGCTGGTCCAATGGCTGCATGATGAGCCCCTAAGAGACCAATGCAATAAAATAGACTCCTTTATTATTTATGGAGCCTGGGCAAGACTGAAAAATCCCCTTGTTCTTCCAACACCTACTTTTGGTGTCACACTCAGGGCCTGATGTATGTCTGTTAGTCACATATTACTCAGGAGTGGACAGGGGCTGAGGCCCATATATGGGCCAGGGATGTGGGCTCAAAGTCATTTGGTTCCAGAAACCCTGGGCTCTGGATTTCCAAAGCCCAGTCTTAAGGTGTGGGAGGTGGATTTCTCAGCATCCATATAAGTACTTCCTAGATGCCCTTGGACTTGTCAGCTCATAGGAAGGGACATAGACCAAGGAGCCCAGAGTGGTGGCCTCTGCCTGGGTTTAAGTGAATGCTGATATTCAGCCCCTGAGAGGAAGTTGAGGTGGGAAGAAAAAACAGTGAAGATGTAGTGAGAGTTTTCTAGCTTCTAGTCCATTCCTTTGCCACTTAATCCCAAATTCAGCTTGCCTGGGTGTGACTATATGTGGTTCTTGGGTTATGCAGAGCTTAGATTCAAGAAAATCGAGCTGTTTCTGCTCTGGTATGTGTGGGATGTCCTAACTGAGAGAATATCTCAAAAGCTCCTGTCAGGTCTGCATAATTGGGACTTAATCTAGATAAATACTGTGGGGAATTTTAGCACCTTGATTTGTGGAAAGAGATGTGTTGCTGGGAAGAACTTTTCCTAATTCTAAATTCAGTCTTGTTAAACTTGGGTTGGTGAATAGGCTCAATATTTAAAATACATGAGACAGAGTGCCTGTAATTACAGCACTTGGGAGGCTGAGCTGGGAGGACTGCTTCAAGGCCAGTCTGGGCTACATAGTGAGCAGGCCAGGCCCTGTCTCAAAAAGAGAGACAAAAAGAGAACATTTTTCATAAAACAATCATCTCTAGCATATTCTGATAGTTTCATTTTTAACTATAATATTTAAATAGAATATTGATGCTATTACATGAAGTTGTGCCTTGTGATACAAGGACTTTAGAAAGCTCATTTTACTGCAGGCTCAGCGCCTCACATAACCTCCTTTATTGTTTTATTGGTTGATTCTATTAGTAGGAATTTAAAAAAATCATATCTCTGGACTGGAGAAATGGCTTAGTGGTTAAGGCACTTGTCTGAAAAGCCAAAGGATTGATTCCCCAGGACCCACATAAGCTAGATGCACAGGTGGCACATGTGTCTGGAGTTTGTTTGCAGTGGCTGGAGGCCCTGGTATACTCATTCTCTCCCTCCCTCCTTCCTCCCTCTTTGCTCTTTCTCTCAAATAAATAAATAAAAAATACTTTTAAAAAAGATCTCAAAAGCCGGGCGTGGTGGCGCACGCCTTTAATCCCAGCACTCGGGAGGCAGAGGTAGGAGGATCACTGAGAGTTCAAGGCCACCCTGAGACTACATAGTTAATTCCAGGTCAGCCTGGACCAGAGTGAAGAGTGAAACCCTACCTCGAAAAAAAAAAAAAAAAAAAAAAAAAAAAAAAAAGATCTCAAAAGCCGGGCGTGGTGGCACACGCCTTTAATCCCAGCACTTGGGAGGCAGAGGTAGGGGGATTGCTGAGAGTTCGAGGCCACCCTGAGACTACATAGTTAATTCCAGGTCAGCCTGGACCAGAGTGAGACCCTACCTTGCAAAAAAAAAAAAAAAAAAAAAAAAATCTCAAGCCAGGTGTGGTGGTGGCACATGCCTTTAATCCCAGCACTTGAGAGGCTGAGGTAGGAGAATCACCATGAGATCCAGGCCACCCTGAGACTACATAGTGAAATCCAGGTCAGCCTGGGCCAGAGCCAGATCTACCTGAAAAAACAAAACAAAAAAAGTCAGATCTCAAATTTAACTCAGCAATATGGGTATTAAATTGAAATAGAACAGAAAAAGGGCTGAGCTATGGCTCAGGGGTAAAATGCTTGCCTAGTGTGTGAGGCCCTAGGTTCAACCCCTGGGGCCTTCCCTCCCCACACAGAACAACATAAAAAGAAAAGAGAAAGCTGGGTATGGCGGCTCATCCTGTAATCTCAGCATTTAGGAATCTGAGGCCACCCTGGGCTACAGAGTGAGACCTTGTCTCTGAAAGAAGGGGGTGGAGAAGGAAAGGAGGGAAAAAAAAAGAGTCAGGTCTTTCTCTTCTAGTCACATCTTGCCCAATCTTTCCCATCCATGTGAGGCTCTGTCTGGATACAGGCAGTGTCCTCCTGAGCTGTGCTTTTCTGTCTTCCCCAGGGGGACAATTACAGATGATTCTTAGTAGCCCCGGCTTAGTGCAGAGTGTGTTGGACAGCCCTGCCAGACTGCAGGGAGAGTCCAGAAGGGAGTGTCACTAGCATAAAGGCTCAGGTGAGGGCCCTGAGATCCCTTTAGGAGACTCTGAAAGGGTGACGTCAAGTGGGAGGCACGAAGAGCTCTCCCCTTTTGGGAGCTTTGTTCACTCAGTGGGAGTCCCTTCCCCTCCTTCTTGGTGCCCTGAACGCCCACTGAAACACTCTGTCAACTGCCTTTGGTACAGAGGCACTACCCTTGTAGCAGTCTCCACCTCTTGGTTGTCAGTGGGCAAAAGGCCCCTGTGGGGCAGCTCAATCATGGGCATGATGGAAGACAGGAGGGGAGAGGTGGCATTCCACCGAGTGATGAGGTCACCTTCAGGCCCCAGTACCTTTGTGTTCTTGTGGCTTTCTCTCACTTCCTCCTTGTCATTAGATTGTGTATTTCTGTGGAGAATGTTTCTGCAGGCATATCAGGACTCACGTTTTATATGTCTTCACATAGGAATCTAATGTACCCTTGGGTGTGGTGATGTGAGGAAATGGAAATACTGAACGTTCAGAGTAGCAGATGGACACCACTTGTCATTTGCATTTCCTTTTCATTCTGACTCGTCTTCCCCTCTTGCCAACCTATTGCCCCTCTACCAGCCTCACCCACCAACATGCCCTGATTTATTTCAGAAGGACTCCACCTGCCTGGACCCCAGCTAGAGTGAGAGGGAAAGCACCTTAGGTCTGCAGGGAGAGAGTAGTAGGATGCTGGGGTCCTGGGGTCAAAGGGAGCTTAGACACACAGCATTTGGGGAGCAGGATCTAGAGAGACATCTAGAGGGATCAGATTTTACCTTGTCACCAGAGCAGCCTGCTAGTGTCTGACTTGTCTTCTAAGTATTTGTCGCACACATATGATGGTATTCTAGGCACATGCCACAGATATCTTAAAACATTGGTTAAACGAATGAAAAAGTTTCTATGGGATCAGGTTGATAGAGTAGTAAGAAACAGGAAAAGCAAGTCGAGTTGAGTTGAGCCAGGCATGGTGGCGCACGCCTTTAATCCCAGCAGAGGTAGGAGGATCACTGTGAGTTCAAGGCCACCCTGAGAATACAGAGTGAATTCCAGGTCAGCCTGGACTAGAGGGAGATCCTACCTTGAAAAAAAAAAAAAAAAAAAACAAAGTTGGGTTGAATGTCTCCAATTTTATCCCTTTCTCAATTTAAAGAGTGCTAAAGCTGGCTTTGGCACATGCCTATAATCCCAGCACTCAGAAGGCTGAGGCAGGACGGTGATGTTGAGACCTTCCTGGGCTACCCAGAGATTGTGTTTCAAAGAAGCAAAAAAGCCCAGGTGTGAAAGGGGGGGGGGAGGACCTTGACCCCTTAAGCAGAAAGTGAAAGAAACCACTGGGTTCTGATTTCAGAGAAATGTCATTTGTCATCAGCTCAGGAAAAGAGTTTTTCTCTTCACAGACCACCACAAGCCTTTTCTGGGTTGTCCCTTCAGAGCTTGCTGGGAGGAGCTGAGTCACACACACACACAGGTCCTTCTGGTGGCCCAGATAAGATCAGTCCTACAGAGTAAGTGAGGCTTTCCATACCAAGCCAAGGAGTGAGAGAGGAGGCATGCTTTTGACTCTCCTTGACCTTACCCTCCACTTGGAATCTAGATGTTTCTGTCCTTTTTACTTCTGAGCTAGTAGAAACAGCTTCCAGCTCTACTGTCCTCTAAAACAGAACCCACACTGTTTGAATAATGGGCCACACTTACAAACCCCTTACATTGGCACATCACTTCGTCTTCACTCCCCCTCCAAATGAGGAAACCAGAGATTACTATTCATGAGTGCAGTAACAGGCTCTGGGAGGTGACTTGCCCAAGGTGACTCAAAGAGCATATGGCAGAGAGGCTGAGACTCTAGTCTGATTATTATTAAGTATTTATTTGAGAGAAAGAGGGAAGGAGAGAGAGCGTGCGCCAGGGCCTCCAGCCACTGCAAACGAACTCCAGATGCATGTGCCCCCTTGTGCATCTGGCTTACATGGGTCCTGGCGCACCGGGATCCTTTGTCTTTGCAGGCATATGCCTTAACTGCTAAGCCACCTTTCCAGCCCTAATCTGATTATTTATGTTAAAGTCTATGTTGCCAGATTCACCTCTCTGACTACGAGTTCACAAATGAGTAGAGACACGAGTGAAGAGACAGTCTGTTTTCTCAAAGTACAGCGGCAGTCTCCACTGTAGGCCTTAAGGGGGGGGGATAAAGCCACACCCCCCCCCCCGGGGAATGTGGCAGATTGATGCTTGAGGTGTCCAATGAAGGGAATGAAGTCAGGGGTGGAGCTAGCTGGGGGGCGTGGGGGGGAGCAGGAGCCCCAACAGCAGTACAGAGCATGAGGTGCCAGGTGAGTGGTTGTTTGTCCCATCTAAGGATTTCCACCTTATACCCCTCTTTCTGTTCACTCTCTGCCAACTTGTACCTGTTGCCCCAAGGTGTCCAGATATGAATCCTTGCTCTTAGAGGTCTGCAGAAGGCTAGGCATGCTAGGTGCTAGGGCACTTAGGCTAGTTCTCTTAGGATCTGGGTTCCCAGCTTTCTTAAAAGCCAGTGTTGTGGGTTTGATGTGTGATAAAACTGCCTTGGGGTCTTTCTAGTCATTTTTAGCTTAAAAGGAAATAAAACCGTTTGTTCGTCCTGATTGTGAGAGGGAATAGCTTTCCTGCTAGTTTGTTTCCTTTCTCCTGCTTGCTTGGCATCAAAGCCTCCAGAACTTCTCTCCTGTGGCTGTAGAATTTTCTCTTTGCTCACTGGACAGGAGTTTTTGTTCTCTTTCAGTTGCTGCTTCTTCTTCTTCTTTTTTTTTTTTTGGTTTTTCGAGGTAGGGTCTCGCTCTAATCCAGGCTGACCTGAAATTCACTATGTAGTCTCAAGATGGCCTCGAACTCACGACGATCCTCCTATTTCTGCCTCCTGAGTGCTGGGATTAAAGGTGTGTGCCGCCATGCCTGGCTCAGTTGCTCCTTTGGGTATGTGTTCTGGAAGCTTCAGCTTCAGGTTGAAGAAGAGCCTGCCTGCTCTCCTGCCACCTTCTCTGGCTTGCAGGCATGATGGGCTCCAGGGAAGAACCCACTAACTTCACGAACCAGTCTTGCTCCATTGCTAACTGACAGGGTAACTGGGTTTTGTGTGGATTGTACTTAAAGATCTTTCTCCGCAGAATGGCAGAAGCAGAAATGTTCTTTAAACTGGAATCTGTCGCCTTTATCATTCTTAAACTTGATACTTGTGCAAAATTTAGCTCAATTTACATTCTCCTGCCTCCACTTGGGTTAGTTTATTTGCTCCACTCGGGACAGAGGCGCTCCAATCTAGCACCAGCAACTCACTCTTTTCCCCTCCCTTTCACAGGCTTGAGAACATGCTGTTTCTTTCTCTCCTTTCTGCCATGGACTCCCCATTGTGGCCTTTCTCAGAGCCTCTGAAACTGGTAGCCACACAAGTCATAATGCCACTGTCACCCACAAGACTGCTCAGCCCCTATGGCTCTGAACAGTTAGTACAGTTAGCAGCCAGGCTTTGGCCAGCATTATGTGATACCTTGATTACTGCAGGAGGCCAGGAGTTCCCTGCCCACAGCCTGGTGCTTGCAGCTGGGCTGCAAAGGCCGGTGGGCTCTGGTAGAAGGGATCAGCCTTTCCACCTTTGCCCAGCTTCTGAGCTTTGTGTATGGAGAAAGTATACAGCTTCAGCCTGGGGAGCTGGGAACCCTTAAAGAGGCAGCCAAGGCCTTGGGGGTTCAGGCCTTGGAAGAAGCATGCCACAGGGCTCAGAGGATCAAGGCTGAAGATGAGCTGGATTCAAGACTGAAAACATGGGAGGAGCCTGAAAAACCCACAGCAGGTTCTGAGAAAGGTCTGGGGGGGGCCTTGGAGGAAAGCAGAAACCCGAGAAGGATTTTGGAACTTTTGGGGGAGAACAAGAGATCTTGTACAAGCACAAGCCACCCGGAGAGAGCTATGAGATGACAGGAGAATCTGTGGGAGTTCCCTGGTCCCCTTCCCCCACTAGGTTCCCTCCAAACCAGTCATCCCCCCAGCTTGGTGGGCTGAGGCCCCTTGGCTGGGAGTGGGCCAGTCTTCCCTGTGGAACATCCTGCTGTGGCCACCCACACCCTTCTTCCATAGCAGCACCATCTCTGGAGCCTGGCAGGAGGTCTGGCCTTGGGACCGGAGGTGAGTGAGAGGCTTAGTGGGAAGACCTCCAAGCTGGGAGGGGCAGTGCGGGATGGGCCACAGTGAGAGGTGGGAGCGCACCTGCATCTCCTGTTTGTACTGTGCATTTCCTGAACTGGACATGAGACCTTCCTACCATGAAGGAAGCCAGGGCCTGGCTAGCTGACAAGAAGACTCACCACATCCTCATCCTCAGGAACGGGAGAGAGAGAGTTGGTTATTATTCTCAGGCCTTGCCAAGGTTGTAATTCTTCCCCACCCTACTGCCAGGATCCCTCTGACCCTGAACCACCCCAAAGGACTCTGGAGTCCAGCCCCAGTTAACAGCCCCACCCCAGTTAAAGCCCCACGGGTGCTCTCCCAGGCACCTGGGCTTCAGGAGTCCGCCTGAGCAGGACTCCTACCTTACTCTGCTCCCTCTAAGATCCTTGCCCCAAGTGTGCCCCTGTGCAGTTCAACTCTGGGGTGACAGAATCTGGGCAAGTGCACACCGGGGAGTAGGGCGAATTGCACTGCAGCCTCAGGCCCACTGAAACTTTTCTTTCTTTCCTTCTTTTGTTTTTTTCTTTTTCTTTCTTTCCTTTTTTGGTTTTTCGAGATAGGGTTTCACTCTAGTCTAGGCTGACCTGGAATTCACTATGTAGTCTCAGGGTGGCCTCGAACTCACCGTGATCCTCCTACCTCTGCTTCCCCGAGTGCTGGGATTAAAAGTGTGCGCCTCCACGCCCTTTTTTTTTTTTTTCCGAGGTAGGGTCTCGCTTTAGCCCAGGGTGACCTGAAATTCACTCTGTAGTCTCAGGGTAGCCTTGAACTCATGATGATCCTCCTACCTCTGTCTCCCAAGTGTTGGGATTAAAGGTGTGTGCTACCCTACCTGGCTCGTGTCTATTTTCTTATTTATTTTGAGGCAAGGCCAACAGACTGGCCTTTTTTTTTTTTTTTTTTTTTTTTTTGGTTTTTCGAGGTAGGGTCTCACTCTAGTTCAGGCTGACCTGAAATTCACTATGTAGTCTCAGGGTGGCCTTGAACTCACGGCGATCCTCCTACCTCTGCCTCCCGAGTGTGCACCACCACGCCCGGCTCCACTGAGACTTTTCTTGCCGGATGCTCCAGGGATGCGGCCTTGGGATTCCAGCCCATGCCCGGTTCACTTCTCTGTCCACATAGGCAGACCGGCAATCTGTGTGGGTCAAGAGGACACGGCGGGCATGCCATCTCACCAGCTCCCTTCCGCCACCCTCTCCTGCTTGGTTTAGACCCTATTCTTGCACCGTCTGTCGAAAAAGGTTTTCACTGAAGCATCAGATGAAGACGCACTACCGAGTCCACACAGGTATGGGCGCCCTGCCCAGTCCTGGTCAGCTTGCTCCTCCCTCACCCCGTGGCCCGACATGATATACTCAGCTTGGCCAACTTCGCCCCCTTCTTCCTTCTCTGGCCTTCCTTCCGCCCCCAGGAGAGAAGCCTTTCTCCTGTAACCTCTGTCCTCGGCGCTCCCGGGACTTCTCCGCCGTGACCAGCACCTGCGGACCCCCGGCGCCGCCCCGTACCGCTGCCCGGAGTGCGCGGCCGGCCGGCCCAGCCTGGCCTCCATGCGGGCGCACATGCGCGGCTGCAGCCTGCGAGCCACCTTCCCTGCTCCTGCTCCTCGGGACCGCCGGTCCGGGGAAGAATGAAAGCGGCACCTGCAAGTCGAGCTCTCCCGGACGGCCGCGGCCCAGGTGTGGGCCCGCGCGGCTAGCGGAGTCCTGCGGCGCCCGGGCTCGCGGACACCGGTGGACTGTGGGGGCTGCGCTCACGGCCATAATAAAGTTTGCTGAACGCTAACGAGGGCTGAGATCCAGTCCCGCCGCGGCGCGCTCGTCCCCGCCCGCCCGCCCGCCCGCCGCCTGCCGCCTGCCCCGGTCTGGAGCGGCCCCTGCTGCCGCGCCGCCCGCCCGCCCGCCCGCCGGGTGACATTTCCCCCCGCGCTCGCTCATCCCGGGCCCGGCCGGCCGGCGTCGGGGCGGAGCCGGAGCGCTCGCTCATCCCGGGCGCGAGGCCTTCCCCGCGTCCCTGCCCGGACGGCGCGGCCGCCTCCACTTCCCGGCGTCGCCGCCCGGCTCGGGCTGGGCCCGCGGTACCCTGGGAGTGGTAGTTCAGGCCGGCGCCGGTTCCCACTACAACAATGGGAGGAGCCTGAGTGGAGGGCCACACCTCCCGAGACCGGGAACTGGCTTTCCGGGTCCTCGGCGGGGCCCGGTAGTCCCTGCTCGGCCGGAGCGGGGCGTTGGGACCACGTTCCCCGGAGGACGCCGCCCTCGGGCCCGCGCCGCGGCGTGCGCGACGGCCGGTCGGCCCGGCCCCGGCCCCGGCCCCGGCGGCGCGGGCTGTTGTCGTGAGCCGCGGCCGCCGCCCCGCCCCGCCCCGCCCCGCCTCCCCGCCCCTCCCCCGCCTGCGCACGGGCCGCCCCTCCCCCTCCCGGCCCTCTCACGGTGCCAAGATGGCGGCGGCGGCGGGCGGCGGCGGTTGCCCCGGGCCTGGCTCCGCGCGGGGCCGCTTCCCCGGGCGGCCGCGGGGCTCCGGCGGGGGCGGGGGCCGCGGCGGACGGGGCAGCGGGGCCGAGAGAGCGCGGGTGGCCCTGCGGCGCGGCGGCGGCGGCGGCGCGGCGGCGGGGCCGGGAGGAGCCGAGCCCGGGGAGGATACGGCCCTGCTCCGCTTGCTGGGGCTCCGCCGGGGCCTGCGCCGGCTCCGCCGCCTGTGGGCCGGCCCGCGCGTCCAGCGGGGCCGGGGCCGAGGTCGCGGCCGGGGCCCGAGCCGCAGCGGCGTGCTGGAGGAGGAGAGCAGCGACGGGGAATCGGACGCGGAGGTGAGGCGGCGGAGGCGTCCCCGCGCCGGGCCGTGCGGGGCGGATGCCAGGGGCGCGGAGGGCCCTGGGTGCCCCGAAGGGTGGTCGCGGCCGGTGGGTCCTGGGGCCGCTGCGGAAGGCAGCAGCTTCTGCAGACGGGCGTGCATGGAGCCTCGGCCTGGGGAGGGTGGGCAGAGCAACCCGGGTCGTGCCGAGTGTCCTGAGCTGATCCTTCGTAGTAGCAAAGGTGGGGCCCCGGGGGTGTGGGCGAAGAGGCGTTGGGGACCCGGCCTGGCCAGCCCGTGGAGGCTGACAGCAGTAGCGTGGCTTTATTTAGCAGACCCAGACTGGAGCTGCTGGGGGCTTACCTGTCGGCTGCCTTCCTGGGCCTGGCCATCTCTTGTCACATCCCTGGTTTCACCAGTGCCCCAGTTGCTCTTTGGCTCTAAGGTAGAGCGGTGGAGGGCTTCCTGGGGCATGTGTTGAAGTGCAGTAGAATGAAGGCTGAGTCGGGTCTGGCCGATCCTCATAGGTCAGCTACCGGTCCTTGGAGGGCTCAGAGTGGATGCTACTATGATTAACCGTCTGAAGCCCACCCCATCACCCAGTTTTCCCTACTCCCATTCAGGAAGAAACTATGGCCCCAAAGGATATAAATGGGGGGCCCACTTTGTTGTGAGTTGGAATTGTAAGGGTCTCCTGCTTAACCTGAAGTTAAGTCGTGTTTTCTTCTGGGTTAGTGAGCCACTCATGGTCGCGCTAGTATGGTCTGGCTCTGGGGAGGGGAGTTCAAAAATGCTTGTGCCTCCGTTCCTGGAGAGATCATTTCTATTCCCTCTGACCTTCCAGTCTTTTTAATTCGTTGGTAAAGAAGCAGGAGTACATTGAAGGGAAGCTGGGGCTAATATGCTTGATACCTGAGTCTCAGGTGGAAGCCGGGATTTGGCACTGACTGCTGTTTCTCCCCTCCACCCCTGGCCCCCTAAATCAGGAGTTTCAGGGTTTTCATTCAGATGAAGATGTGGTCCCCAGTTCCTTGCGCTCTGCGCTCCGATCCCAACGAGGTGAGTGATGGGGAAACTCCACCTCTGTAGCCTTACAGCTGTGTTATTCTGGCCCTTTGTGTGAGCTCTGCCCTGTTCACCTAGTCTCCATCGGTTACTGAGTGTGTCCTGTGTTCGAGTCCAAGCTAGGCCGGGCTGTGGGGGAATCAGACAAGTAAGGCTTAGTTCCCACCTTCCTGGAGTCCCTTCCTTAGACTACACCACCAGATTGACCCATCTTCCTACACCTATTCTCCTTTTAGGTCGAGCCCCGCGAGGTCGGGGCCGCAAGCATAAGACGACCCCCCTTCCTCCTCGCCTAGCAGATGTGACTCCTATCTCCCCAAAGACCCCTACTCGGAAACGGGGTGAGGAGGGCACAGAACGAATGGTGCAGGCACTGACCGAACTTCTCCGGAGGGCCCAGGCCCCCCCAGCCCCTCGGAGCCGGGCATGTGAGCCCTCTACCCCCCGTCGGTCTCGGGGACGGCCTCCAGGACGTCCAGCAGGCCCCTGCCGGAAAAAGCAGCAGGCAGCAATGGTAGCAGAAGCGGCTGTGACAATCCCTAACCCTGAGCCTCCACCTCCTGTGGTGCCAGTAAAACACCGAACTGGCAGCTGGAAATGCAAGGAGGGACCTGGTCCAGGACCTGGAGCCCCCAAAAATGGAGGACAGCTTGGGAGAGGAGGTCGTGGAGGCAGGGGTAGAGGTCGAGGCGGGCTTCCTCTCATGATCAAGTTTGTTTCAAAGGCCAAAAAAAGTAAAGATGGGACAATTGTCTTTGGGACTTGAATCAGTTCAGGGTCAAGGTCAACATGGGGAAAGCTGGCAGGATGCCCCTCGAAGAGTTGGAGCTGGACAGGAAGCAGGTTCTTGTTGGAAGAAGCAGGAACACAAGCTGGAGGAGGAGGGAGAAGAGAAAGACAGAGAAGAGGGAGAGAAGGAGGAGAACGCTGTGGTTAAGGAAGAGGTGATACCAGCCAAGGAAGAGGCTCCAGAAGAGGAAGAGGCAAAGCCATCATTCACACCTCTGACTCCTCCGGCCCCTCCACCTTCCCCCCCACCTCCTTCTACTTCTCCTCCCCCACCAGAACTCCCTCCTCCCCCACCTTCCCCTCCCCCATGTCCAGCCCCAGAGAAGAGGGAAGAGTCCCCTCCTTCTGTGGTCCCAGCTACATGTTCCAGGAAGAGGGGCCGGCCTCCCCTGACTCCCAGCCAGCGTGCAGAGCGGGAAGCTGCTCGGGCAGGACCAGAGGGCACCTCTTCTTCCACCACAAACCCTAGCGTTACCACAGGAGGCTCTATGGAAGACAGTCCTACTGTGGCCCCCAAAAGTACCACCTTCCTGAAGAATATCCGCCAGTTTATCATGCCTGTGGTGAGTGCCCGATCCTCCCGTGTGATCAAGACACCCCCCGGCGATTTATGGATGAAGACCCTCCCAAACCCCCAAAGGTGGAGATCTCACCAGTTCAGCGACCTCCTATTGCCACCTCCCCACTTGCTCCCCAGGACCCAGTGCAAGTTCCCTCTCCGCCCCGTGTCCCAACTCCCCCATCTATCCAAGTTTCGCTACCTGAGAAGAGACGGTCCATCCTAAGGGAGCCCACGTTTCGCTGGACCTCACTAACCCGGGAGCTGCCGCCGCCTCCCCCTGCTCCTCCACCAGCCCCGTCCCCGCCACCTACCCCTGCCACCTCCTCCAGGAGGCCCCTGCTCCTTCGGGCTCCGCAATTTACCCCGAGCGAAGCCCACTTGAAGATATATGAGTCGGTGCTTACTCCTCCTCCTGTTGGGGCTCCTGAAGCCCCTGAGCCAGAGCCACCTCCAGCTGATGACTCTCCAGCTGAACCTGAACCTCGAGCAGTGGGGCGGACCAACCACCTTAGCCTGCCTCGATTTGTCCCCGTTGTCACCACTCCTGTTAAGGCCGAGGTGCCCTCTCCTGGACCTCCAACTCTGAGCAATGGGCAGCAGCTTCAGGCTCAGCCACAGCAGCCCCCCCAGGCCATGCAGAACCAGCTCCTGCCCCAGGCTGTACCACCACAGGAGCCACAAGTGCATCCGCAGGCACAGCTGCAGCCGCCACCATCACCACAACACACACCACCACTGGAGAAACCTCGGATTGCAGGCCTGGGTTCCTTGCCGCTGTCTGGGGTGGAGGAGAAGATGTTCAGCCTCCTTAAAAGAGCTAAGGTGCAGCTGTTCAAGATTGACCAGCAGCAGCAGCAGCAGAAGGTGGCAGCGTCGATGCCGGTGAGCATGGTACTGGAGCAGATCCTTCACTCAGCCCCTGCAGCTGCCTCAGCAGACACTGTCCAGAAGGAGCCCTCGGGACCAGTCCTTCCTTTAGCCCACCACCTGTTTCTGTCCTGGCCACTTCCCTTCCCTTTACTAGTCCCTGTTCCCCTGTGTCCTCACTTTGCAGCCCTGACCCTGTTTATTCTCCTACCAGACAAGCCCTGGAGGGCAAATGGAAGAGCCTGTGGGGACTGTCAAACAGACCCCAGACAGAGGCTGTGTGAGGTCTGAAGATGAATCTGTGGAAGCCAAGAGAGAGCGAGCCTCGGTATGCGGGGAGAGGAGGGTCTTCTGGAGAAGGATGCCTGTGGGACCATAGGGAGCACCTCCGTACACGTATCCTGCTTTCTCCTCTCAGGGCCCCGAGTCCCCTGTGCAAGGCCCCCGCATCAAACATGTCTGCCGTCATGCTGCTGTGGCCCTGGGTCAGGCTCGGGCCATGGTACCTGAAGATGTCCCCCGCCTCAGTGCCCTCCCCCTCCGTGACCGGCAGGACCTCGCCACAGAGGGTAGGGTTGTGCAGTGGGGAGGCTTGGCAGCCATGTCAAGTTTTGGCATGAGCAGGAGCACCAGGGACCTCAGTGAGGCTTAGGGAGCAAATGGGTTGTGTGCCACTGGGTTTTGGATAAGATAGGCTGGTTCAAGCTGGGCGTGGTGGAGCACACCTGTAATCCCAGCAGTTGGGAGGCAGAGGTAGGAAGATCACTGTGAGTTCCAGGCCACCCTGAGACTGCGTAGTGAATTCCAGGTCAGCCTGGGCTAGAGTGAGACCCTACCTTGAAAAACCAAAAAAATAAAAAATAAAAGTAAAAGGTTGGTGTGGAGGCACCTGAGACCTACCTGTCTGTATGGGAAAGTGGTGTCCGCAGGGCCAAGTGAGCATAGGGAAGGAAGCGAGGGGTAACTGGCTCTGTGGCTGTGTCCCTCTTGTGCCATAGATACATCGTCAGCCTCTGAGACTGAGAGTGTCCCATCCCGATCCCAGCGGGAAAAGGTGGAATCTGCAGAGCCTGGTGGAGACTTGGAGCCTGCCGGGTCCGCAGGGACCCTAGCCCACACACCCCGGCGCTCACTGCCCTCTCACCATGGCAAGAAGATGCGCATGGCTCGATGTGGGCACTGTCGGGGCTGCCTGCGTGTGCAGGACTGTGGTTCTTGTGTCAACTGCTTGGACAAACCCAAGTTTGGGGGCCCCAACACCAAGAAGCAGTGCTGTGTGTGAGTAACTGGAGAGTGGCTTCTTCCCAAACAGGGTTGTCAGGCACCCAAGCCCTAGCCCCTCTTCTGCCCAGCCAGAGCAGTGGGATTGGCATCCTTGTGGAGAGCTTCCTCTCTTCCCCCAGACCACCAGTCCCCTACCCTGGTGACGTGCTGCTCCCCTCCCCAGATACCGAAAGTGTGACAAGATAGAGGCTCGGAAGATGGAACGGCTGGCAAAAAAAGGTAATAAGGTTTGAGAAGCATATTGTCAGAAGCTTAGATCTGAGCTGGGTGTGGTGGTACATGCCTTTAATCCCAGCAATCAGGAGGCCGAGGTGGTAGGATGGCTGTGAGTTAGAGGCCAGCCTGGGTTACACAGTGAGTTCTAGGTCAGCCGAAGCTACAGTGAGACCCTACCTCAAAGGGAAAAAAAAAAAACCCAAAACTTAGATTTGTGATATGGAGAAAGCTATGTTTTCTTTGTTTTTCCCCTTACCTTTGTGGTTCTGCTCTTCTGTCCCTTCCCACTGGTGCTTTCCTGTCTTCCATACGCTCCTGCTCTTGGGCCATGTTTCTTTCTGACTTTCCTCTATCCTGACATCCCTTGTTCCTGGTTAAGTTCTGCTGAGTTCTTTGCCCCCCACAGGCCGGACGATAGTGAAGACGCTGTTGCCTTGGGATTCCGATGAATCTCCTGAGGCCTCCCCTGGTCCTCCAGGCCCACGCCGGGGGGCGGGAGCTGGGGGGCCCCGGGAAGAGGTGGGCACTGCCCCCGGGTCCGAGGAGCAGGACTCCCTCTTCCTGCAGCGCAAGTCAGCCCGGCGCTGTGTCAAACAGCGGCCCTCCTATGATGTCTTCGAGGACTCCGATGACTCAGAGCCAGGGGGTCCTCCTGCTCCCAGGCGTCGGCCCCCCAGAGAACATGGTACGAACCGCTTGATACTTTTTCTGTCAAGCAATCAAGTCGTTTGCCTCTTCTTTTGACAGTGCTGGGGGTGGAGCCCAGGGCCTTGTACGTGCTGAACAAGTCCCCAAGCCTTTTATTTGGAACGGACAGGCTCCCAGACCCAGGAGTCCATCAGTCTATTCAAGAGTGGCTGTGGGTAGAAGAGCAGGTGTTTCTAGAGAGACATATGGAAAACTGGCATGTGTGGTTCTCACTGAATTTACTGAGCAAGGCTTAAGGGTCTTCCTTGTGAGCAAGCCCTGGGAATCTAGGTATTGCTTGGAAATAGTACAAGAATAAGGGCCATGGAAGGAAAAGGACCAAACCGCTCCTGTGTCCTGCCTAGAGCTGCCAGTGCTGGAGCCTGAGGAGCAGAGCCGGCCCCGCAAACCCACCCTGCAGCCTGTCTTGCAGCTCAAGGCCCGAAGGCGCCTGGATAAGGTCAGCACGACCCGCTCCGAGAACCCCAAGCCCTGTGTGAGGCATGGCTCCTGCTCTCCAGGAGCTACCTGGCAAGTCAGGGTGATGGGCACACCTGAGTGCTGTGGTGTGTCCTCACCAGAGGACAGGCCCTGAGGGATGAGTCCAGCCAGCTGGGGGCAGGGCACTGAGGAGGAGTCCTCAGAAGGGTGGGGCTGGTGGCCTCTGACCACCCCATGTCCTCCTTAGGATGCTTTGGGCCCTGGCCCCTTTGCCTCTTTTCCCAATGGATGGACTGGAAAACAGAAGTCCCCTGATGGTGTGCACCGGGTCCGAGTAGATTTTAAGGTACAGCATTGGTGGGCTGGTGAGATGACTCAGCAGTTATAGATACTTTCTTGAAATGCCTGCTGGTCCAGGGTTCAATTCCCCCACATAAAGCCAGACACACAAGATGGCATATGTGTTGGGATTTCATATGTGCTGGTAAAAGGCCCTGGTGTGCCCATTCTTATTCATATTCTATCGCTTTCTCTCATAAGTAAAGGAGAGAGACAGAGAAAGAAAAGAAGGAAGATGCATAAGGTGGTGCATGCATCTGGAGTTCATTTGCAGTGGCTGGAGGCCCTGGTGTGCCCATTCTCTCTTTCTCTCTCTCTGCCTCTTTCCCTCGCTCAAATAAGTAAATAAGCTAAAAAGTCTGGGCGTGGTGGCGCACGCCTTTAATCCCAGCACTCGGGAGGCAGAGGTAGGAGGATTGCTGTGAGTTTGAGGCCACCCTGAGACGACAGAGTGAATTCCAGGTCAGCCTGGACTAGAGTGAAACCCTACCTCGAAGAACCAAAAGAAAAGGAAAGAAAGAAAAGAGGAAGGGGAAGGAGAAAAGGAAGGAAGAGAGAGAGACAGAGACAAAAAGGTGCACCCTTGAGAGCTGGTTGTAGAACCTGGGTGAAAGAAGCTGGTTGTGTTCAGTAGCCAGGGCGTTCAGGGTGGATCTGCCGGTGTCCCTGGCCGCTCTCCGATCCCGTCCTCTCTTCCCCTAGGAGGATTGTGACCTAGAGAACGTGTGGCTGATGGGTGGTCTGAGTGTGCTCACTTCCGTACCAGGGGGGCCACCAATGGTGTGCCTTCTGTGTGCTAGCAAAGGCCTCCACGAGGTTGGTGCTTTGTCTTTTTCACTGGCTCTTAAGCACTCCCAACTCCCCATTGCCCTTCTTCTCACCAGGCCTCATCCCCTGGTCCTGCAGCCTCACTCTGTCCATCCTTTGCTTTCCCCTCCCCCCAGTTGGTCTTCTGCCAAGTCTGCTGTGATCCTTTCCACCCTTTCTGCCTGGAGGAGGCTGAGCGACCCCTGCCCCAGCATCATGATACCTGGTGCTGTCGCCGCTGCAAGTTCTGCCATGTCTGTGGGCGCAAAGGCCGGGGATCCAAGGTTTGTGTGAAGGCCAGCCTTGGGCGGGTGGGAGATTGGAGGGAGAGGCTGTCCCTATGCAGGAGATTTTCACATTGCTGTCTCCTCTGCTATCTGCCAGCACCTCCTGGAGTGTGAACGCTGTCGTCATGCCTACCACCCGGCCTGCCTGGGGCCTAGCTACCCGACCCGGGCCACTCGTAGACGGCGCCACTGGGTGAGATGAGTGTGCCTTCCTCGCTCTGGCATCAAATTCTCCTACCCCACACTGCACTACCTCTAGACCAAAGCTTTCATGAGGACAGGAGAGTTGGGGATCACTTTGATATTTTCTCTTCTGAATTTTCACATAGCCAAGCTGTAGATGCAGAATTTGGTATAATGATTTTAGGAGCTCGTGGGTTTAATCCACTTCTGCCCTCTCTTCCTTCTCTTACTCACCTCTCCAACACCTCTCTTCTTGTACTTGACCTTCTTCATCTGTTTCCCTGCACCCCTCCCCACTGTCCTGTTGCTCCAACACAATGTCTAGCTTCCTTCGAACATCACCCTGTTCCCCCAGATCTGTTCAGCCTGTGTGCGCTGTAAGAGCTGTGGGGCAACTCCAGGCAAGAACTGGGACGTCGAGTGGTCTGGAGATTACAGCCTTTGCCCCAGGTGCACCCAGCTCTATGAGAAAGGTGGGACCTGGCAGGGAAATGGGGCCTGGTGGTGGGGGAACAGGGGAGCAGACCAGGCTCCTGGATGTAGGGCCAACTCTGATCCTCACCAGTGAAAGTCAGGAAAGAGATTCTAGGGGCTTTCTACCTTGTAGCTGAGGAACTTGGGTTCAGAGTACTTTCTACCGAAATCCTCTGTGTATATATAACAAACAGCCCTTCTTGAAGACAGTGAGATTCAAGGGCCTGGGAACCTCTTCTCAGTCTCTGAGGGTCTCTCCTGGAACCCACATCTATCTCCATTGGGCGGTTTGAACACTGGCTCTCCTCTTTTGTTCATCTGTACACTTAACAAGGCCCTGATTTTTGGAAGTTGTTGGGGCTACAGAGTAAACAGGCTTTTTCCTCTACCAGCTTCTATGGACTGAGAGGTGTAGTGGAGGCAGCTCGTGCAGCCATCAAGATGTGGTCAGCCTCAGAACAGGACTCTGAGGGGTAGAAATAAACCTTCCCCTGACCCTTCCCTTTACCTTTTATTGTAGGAAACTACTGCCCAATTTGCACACGCTGCTATGAAGACAATGATTACGAGAGCAAGATGATGCAGTGCGCACAGTGTGACCACTGGGTGCATGCCAAATGTGAGGGTCTCTCAGGTAAGTAGTTAGTGTACCTGGGATGCAGACTTGTGTCCTTAATATGACAGATGGTCCAGCTGTTTGTGGGTTAGGGCCTAGTTTCTGAGGCCCTCACACCTTCCCTGATCCTTCTTTCTCACTCTATTCTAGATGAAGACTATGAGATCCTATCTGGGCTGCCAGACTCGGTGCTGTACACGTGTGGTCCGTGTGCTGGGGCCACACAACCACGCTGGCGAGAGGCACTGAGTGGGGCCCTACAGGGAGGCCTGCGCCAGGTGCTCCAGGGCCTGCTGAGCTCCAAGGTGGCCGGCCCATTGCTGCTGTGCACCCAGGTCTGGAGTGCTCTGGAGGCAGGGTGGGTGGGGCAGTGCTCCCCCAGCCTTGCTCACTTCCCCCACTTGCAGTGTGGGCAGGATGGAAAGCAGCTGCATCCAGGACCCTGTGATTTGCAAGCTGTGAGGAGACGTTTTGAGGAAGGCCACTATACGTCTGTGGTGAGCAGGACACAGGGAGGAGCAGTGGTTCCAAAAGGAGAGGGAAGGGCTGGGACTGTGGGTTGGGCAAAGTCTCAGACCCTGAGAGACCCTCCTTACAGCACAGCTTCATGGAGGACATGGTGGGCATCCTGATGAGACACTCAGAAGGAGAGACACCAGAGCGCCGGGCTGGAGGCCAGATGAAGGGGCTCCTACTAAAGGTAAGTGTGGGGCAAAGAGTGTTCCCCCCTCCCCCAAACTCTTGGGTGAAGCCTGTTCTTCTCATTCTGTTAACCCACTCCCCAGCTGCTAGAGTCTGCGTTCGGCTGGTTCGACGCCCACGACCCCAAGTACTGGCGACGGAGTACCCGGCTGCCAAAGTGAGCAAAGCTGTGTAGCAGGAGACTGGGTACCAGGGACTGAGGGTAAAAGACAAGGGTATTTGGGAATCCAGGGATCAGACTGGGTGAGAATAGCTGAGAAACAAGCAGTGTTTGGGTTCAGGCTGGTGGTAGGAGGGGTGGCTTCCCTAGGGCTTCTGCCTTAGAAAGACTCGGGGGGACAGTTAGCTCTTGCCTTGTCTCTACATTTGGGGACAACAGTACAGAAGGGCATGAGACTGGACTGAATAGTGCCGGGCGTGGTGGTGCACACCTTTAACCCCAGCACTCAGGAGGCTGAGGTAGGAGATTTGCTAAGTAGACAAGCTTGGGTTACAGAGTGAATTCCACGTCTGCCTGGGCTAAAGACTCTGCTTCAAAAACACCAGAAAGGAGCTGGAGAGGTAGCTTAGTGGTTAAGGCACTTGGCTGCAAAGCCTAAGGACCAGAGTTTGATTCCCCAGTACCCATGTAAAGCCAGATGCACTCAAATTTAAAAAAAAAGACAGAAAGGATTGAACTGAGTAAACAGCTTATGTTTGGAGGGTGGGCAGGCATTGATGACCCAGGTAGTCAGAGTTGGTCACAGAAATCTGCCCAGGAGGTGGTCAGCTCACATAGGGCACTTAGAGCCAGGGGAAGGAGGAGTCAGAACGCTTTCTCGAAGAGGTGATAGCTGAGCCGTGGGAGAAGAGGAATAGCACACCGTATGTTAAAGGTGGCACAGGAGAGCCTAGCTTACTTGAGGGGTTAAGAAAACGTGGAGAGAGGAAGAAGGTACCCTGGCATGTTTAGGTTTGTATTGTGGGCAGACCTCAGGCTGTCTGTCCTTGTTGAGCACAACAGATGCTAACCCTGCCTGTCCACAGTGGAGTCCTCCCCAATGCCGTGCTGCCCCCGTCTCTGGACCACGTCTATGCTCAGTGGAGACAGCAGGAACCAGAGACCTCGGAATCTGGGCAGCCTCCAGGTGACCCGTCCACAGGTACTGGACATGGGGCTGGGGCCTGCTTGGTGGGCCACGTTTCAGTTCCTGATTTTGAGATTTCCCTGCCCACATTTTTTGTAGCTTTCCAGGGCAAGGACTCAGCTGCTTTCTCACACTTGGATGACCCCCGTCAGTGTGCCCTCTGTCTCAAATATGGGGATGCTGACTCCAAGGTGAGGGCTGTTGTTTGAAGCCCCAGGTTGTGTGGGGGCCTGGTACCTGGGGGAACTCTCCTTCACTTCACTTGTCTTGTGCTCCCAGGAGGCAGGTCGGCTCCTGTACATCGGGCAAAATGAGTGGACACATGTCAATTGTGCCATTTGGTCAGCTGAAGTATTTGAGGAGAATGATGGCTCCCTCAAGAATGTTCATGCTGCTGTGGCACGAGGGAGGCAGATGGTGAGGGCTGTGGGCATGGGGGGTGGGCAGCCTTTGGGGTCTGAGCTTGTCCTCTCCTTTAGCTCTTTTCCTAGCCTACGGGACCCGTCCTAGGTAGTGTTTTTGCTTGTTCTGGTACTGTGGCGATGGCAAACACTCTTTTTTCTCTGGCCATGATCTGGCCCTGAAGCACAGGACACTGCAAGTTTAATGTCGTCTTGCTGGTTGAACCTGTGCTGGATGTTTTCTGTGCAGTGACTTCTCCCTTTCAGTGCATGACCCAGTGAAGGTGTTATCAGAATGTGGGCAGGGTCCTGGAGCACAACCTAAGCTCCCTGGCAGGGGCTGAACAGGAGAGCTGCTGCCCGCAGGGCACTTGTGAGGACTGATGAGTAGAGCAGGCTCCACATGATGTTCGTTTTTTCGTGTGGGGAAGACTGCTACCAGCTTTCTCCCAGACACTGCTCCAAAGCTCTCAAGTACTTTGAACACACACTTGCTCCGAAGTGCAGCAGGGGGGCGGGGGCTGGTTTGTTTGAACAGTTTGGGCTGTGTGAGGTGCAGGGCTAGGCAGGGGTCATGCAGTCTGAGTTAGGTGCCTTGCATCAATCCCAGGATGCTGTTCAGCACTTCTCCCTCAAATCGCCCCTTCTTCCCACAGCGCTGTGAGCTCTGCCTGAAGCCTGGAGCCACTGTGGGCTGCTGCCTGTCCTCCTGCCTCAGCAACTTCCACTTCATGTGTGCTCGGGCCAGTGACTGCATCTTCCAGGACGACAAGAAGGTTTTCTGCCAGAAACACACAGACCTCCTGGATGGCAAGGTGAGTCTGCATCTGCGAGACAGCTGCCCGCTGTGCTGCCAGTCTCCTTGCAGGGCTCTCAGAGTCCTGAGGCCAAACACCGGGCTGTTCTGTCCTGGCCTAGAAAACTGTCCCCTCACCCCGGCCCAATCCAGCAACCTCCGTTTGCCTCTCACCTCCCAGGAGATAGTGACTCCTGATGGTTTTGATGTTCTTCGCCGAGTCTATGTGGACTTTGAGGGCATCAACTTCAAGCGAAAGTTCTTGACAGGGCTTGAGCCAGATGTCATCAATGTGCTCATTGGTAAGCCACATGCTCTCATTCCTACTCTTCCTGACCTCTCCTGGCCTACCCCACCTGACCTCTCCTTTGTACCTTAGGCTCCATCAGAATCGACTCCTTGGGGACCCTGTCTGATCTCTCAGACTGCGAGGGTCGGCTCTTCCCCATTGGCTACCAGTGAGCAGTCCAGGGCTGATGTGGGGTGGGGGCTTCAGGGCTAGATGTCCTTTCCCACGTTGTCCTAACCTTCTCATCCCTCACGTCTGCCTCCAGGTGCTCCCGGCTGTACTGGAGCACAGTGGATGCTCGGAGGCGCTGCTGGTATCGGTGCCGAATTCTAGAGTATCGCCCATGGGGGCCAAGGGAGGAGCCTGTTCACCTAGAGGCAGCCGAAGAGAACCAGACCATTGTGCACGGCCCCACCCCTTCAGGTATGTCCTTGGTACTGCCTCATTTCCTTCTGGAATGCTGCCCTCTCAAGACTGTCACCTAGGGCTGGAGAAATGGCTGAGCTGTTAAGGCGCTTGCCTGTGAAGCCGAAGGACCCAGGTTCAGTTCCCCAGGACCCACATAAGCCAGATGCACAAGGTGGTGCATGTGTATGAAGTTCATTTACAGTGGTTGAAGGCCCTGCCACACCCATTCTCTTCCTGTTTCTATCTCTGTCTCTTCTGCCTCTTTCTCTGTCTCTCAGTTAAACCTGTTACCCACATACTTCTATTCCCCTCTTGCCTTGCAAAATTCTGGGATGCTGTTCCTCTTTCCTTCCTTCCTCCCTCCCTTCCTCCCTCCCTCCCTTCCTCCCTCCCTCCCTCCCTTTCTTCCTCTTCTTCCTCCTCCTCCTTCTCCTCCTCCTCCTCTTCTTCTTCTTCTTTTTTCCTTCTTCTTCCTTTTTTTTTTTCTGGTGCTGAGGACTGAACCCAAGGCCTTGTGCTTGCTATGCAAGCGCTCATCTACTGAGCTAAATCCCCAACCCCTTCTTCTTTTTTTTTTTTTTTTTTTTTTAAAATATTTAATTTATTTATTTATTTATTTGAGAGAGAGACAGAAATAGGCAGGTAGAGAGAGAGAGAATGGGCACACCATGGCCTCCAGCCACTGCAAACGAACTCCAGATGTGTGTGCCCCCTTGTTCATCTGGCTTACGTAGGTTCTGGAGAATCAAGCCTCGAACCGGGGTCCTTAGGCTTCACAGGCAAGCGTTTAACCGCTAAGCCATCTCTCCAGCCCCTTTCTTCTTCTTTTTTGAGGTAGGGTCTCACTCTGGCCCAGGCTGACCTGGAATTCTCTATGTAGTCTCAGGGTGGCCTTGAACTCATACTCATGGTGATGCTCCAACCTCTGCCTCTCGAGTGCTGGGATTAAAGGCATACGCCACCATGCCCAGCTCTTTTGGTTTTTCTAGATAATGTCTCGCTCTAGCTCAGGCAGGCTGTCCTGAATTCATTGAGGAGTCTCAGGACGGCCTCAAACAGTGACCCTCCTGCCTCTGCCTCCCGATTATAGGCATGCACTATCATGCCCGGCTTATTCCCTCTTTTTTTTTTTTTTTTTTTTTTTTTTTGAGGTAGGGTGTCACTCTGGCCCAGGCTGACCTGGAATTAACTATGTAGTCTCAGGGTGGCCTCGAACTCACGGCGATCCTCCTACCTCTGCCTCCCGAGTGCTGGGATTAAAGGCGTGTGCCACCACACCCGGCTCTTATTCCTCATTTTTTTGTTTGTTTGTTTTGTTTTGTTTTTCGAGGTAGGGCCTCGTTCTAGCCCAGGCTGACCTGGAATTCACTATGTAATCACAGGGTGGCCTCAAACTCAGTGATCGTCCTACCTCTGCTTCCCAAGTGCTGGGATTAAAGATGTGTGCCACCATGCCTGGCTTTATTCCTCTTTGGTTTTTCGAGGTAGAGTCTCACTACAGCCCAGGCTGACCTGGAATTCACTCTGTATTCTCAGGGTGGCCTCGAACTCAGAGCGATCCTCCTACCTCTGCCTCCCCAGTGCTGGGATTAAAGGCGTGCACCACCATGCCTGGCTTATTCCTCTTTCTCTATTGACCAGAGAGCTGTTCACCTCATTTCATAGGATGTGAGAAGAGAGCACCAAGGCGCTCTAAGGAACTTTACAGGAGCTTTTCTAGCTGGGACTGTGTACTCCTGTAATGCTCTACTGGCCCTCTTATAGGCACAGACTGCATTGTTAGTTCAAGGGGGGTAGGTTACCTCTGCAATAACAATGTGTAGAGCCAGGATTTGGGCTTGGATCTGCTCAGTTTTCCACCTGCATGTTAACGCCGTGCTGATAGTGAAGGGCATAATAGCTGGATGGTATAGAACAGATAATGAGCTTGGAGGTCAGTAAAGGGAGAGGTCACCATGGGCCACTTAGCATGAGGAAGAGGACAGATCTTGTTTATGGCAATAGCTACATCCTTGGTTGTAGACTTGGAGTGTTGGGGGGAGAAGCAGAGATCAGTTGGCAAAGCCTGAGCACCAGGATGTGTTTGGTGTAACAGTGGTACACAGAACTCCAAAGAAAGTGGAAGGACTGGCATGCTGGAGAGAGGTCCTTGCTGGCAGCACAGGGCACGTGGGGCTTGCCCCAAAGAGTAGCAGTGGGCAGCCAAAGAGTAGAGAGATGGCCAGGGGTAGGCAGGAGAGATCATGGAGGGACCCTGACCTAGTGGTGTGGGGAGGGCTTCCAGATGCCACAGAGGGAGGGGGCTTGGGGCCTATGGTGACTAGACACCAGTGCATGTCAGCATCAGGGCCCTGGAGAGCACAGTTGGCTTTAAAGAAGAGAGGGCGTGTGGTGGGGGGCTTTGACAAGGAGCCCATGCCTCCTGTGATGCAGTGCTCTTGCTTCTCCAGAGCCCCCCAATCATGAGGACCTGCCAGATACAGATGCCCTGATCCTTGGAGCTCCTGAGCACCATTCACCTGTTCAGAGTCTGGACCCCACTCTTCGGCCAGATTCAAGCAGTGGCCCTTCTCCTGCCCCCCACTCCTTGGGGGCTCGAATTAAAGTGCCCAACTACTCGCCATCCCGGAGGCCCTTGGGGGGTATCTCCTTTGGCCCCTTGCCCTCCCCTGGTGAGCATGTGGGAGTGTCCAGGGGTGGGTAGAGCAGAGGCGGCTAATGCTGTTGGCTGACATTGACTCTTTCCCTACAGGAAGTCCATCCTCTCTGGCCCACCACATCCCTACAGTGGGAGACCTGGACTTCCCAGCTCCCCCTAGGCGCTCCCGGCGTCCTAGCCCCTTGGCCCCCAGGCCGCCACCCTCACGGTGGGCCTCCTCTCCTCTCAGAACCTCCCCTCCGCTCAGGGTGCCCCTGCCTACCTCAGTTGTCACAAGCCTCACACCTACCTCAGGGGAGCTGGCTCCCCCTGGCCTGGCCTCATCTCCTCTGCCACCCCCTGAAGACCTGGGCCCAGACTTTGAGGACATGGAGGTGGTGTCGGGACTGAGCGCTGCTGACCTGGACTTTGCAGCCAGCCTGCTGGGGAGTGAGCCCTTCCAGGAAGAGATTGTGGCTGCAGGGGCAGTGGGGAGCAGCCATGGAGGCCCAGGGGACAGCTCAGAGGAGGAGGCCAGCCCTACCACTCACTATGTCCACTTTCCTGTGACTGTGGTATCTGGCCCTGCCTTGGCCCCCGGCCCCCACCCTGGAGTCCCTCGAATTGAGCAGCTGGACGGCGTGGACGACGGCACCGACAGCGAGGCTGAGGCAGCCCAGCAGCCCCGGGGCCAGGGGGCTCCTCCGTCAGGACCAGGACCAGCAGTGGGACGAGCTGGGGTCCTTGGGGCTGCAGGGGATAGGGCCCGACCTCCTGAGGACCTGCCTTCTGAAATTGTGGATTTTGTGTTGAAGAACCTAGGGGGGCCAGGTGAGGGGGCTGCTGGTCCTCGAGAGGAGCTGCTCCCCCAAGCACCTCCCCTGGCCAATGGCAGCCAGCCCCCTCAAGGTCTGCCCTCTAGCCCAGCTGACCCCACTCGGACATTTGCCTGGCTCCCTGGGACCCCAGGGGTCCGGGTGTTGAGCCTGGGCCCTGCTCCTGAGCCCCCTAAACCCGCCACATCCAAGATCATTCTTGTCAACAAGCTGGGGCAAGTATTTGTGAAGATGGCTGGAGAGGGCGACCCTGTCCCACCCCCTGTAAAGCAGCCACCTTTGCCCCCTATCATTCCTCCGACGGCTCCCACCTCCTGGACTCTGCCCCCAGGACCTCTGCTCAGTGTGTTGCCAGTGGTAGGAGTTGGGGTGGTTCGTCCTGCCCCACCTCCACCCCCACCCCCACTTACACTGGTGTTTAGCAGTGGGCCCCCCAGCCCACCCCGCCAGGCCATCCGGGTCAAGAGGGTGTCCACCTTCTCTGGCCGTTCCCCACAAGCTCCTCCCCCAAACAAAGCCCCCCGGCTGGATGAAGATGGGGAGTCCTTGGAGGATATCCACCAAGTTCCTGGGCTTGGTGGCAGTGGGTAGGTACCAGTGCTGAAGCTGGGCTAGGGGAGGTGGGCAGGAGATGGCAACTCAGTCTTCTGTGTTTCCTCCCGCTAGATTGAGCCGTGTGCGAATGAAAACCCCCACAGTGCGTGGAGTTCTTGACCTGGACAACCCTGGGGAGGAAAGCCCTGGGTGCGTGGTCATCCTTTCCCTGGAGCCACTGGGACCTTACCTCTCACCCATCCTGACAGATCTCTCCTCACAGGCCCCTCCAGGACCAGTCCCCTTCGCTGTCACTTCCAGAAGTTGGTCCTTCCCTGGCCCCTGATGGTCCCTTAGACCTGCTGCTTGAGTCCCAGTGGCACCACTATTCAGGTAGAGAACAGTCTTTTCCTCATGCCTTCTTCCTGTGTTTGGTCTAGCGGGTGACCAACAGAGTCAGAGTTGGCCCAGTCCACAATGCAATGCTCAGCGTAGACTGAAGAGCCTGGGCTCCATACCCAACATCAGAAAGAAAACAAAAAACCAGTACAGAGACAGGTGTGGTAGCGAATGCCTTTAATCCCAACACTCAGGGGGCAGAGGTTGGAGGATCACTGAGTTCAAGGCCAGCCTGAGACTACAGTATGAGTTCACACACCTTTAATCCCAGCACTTGGGAGGCAGAAGTAGGAGGATCACCTTGAGTTCGAGGCCACCCTGAGACTATGTTAGTGAATTCCAGGTCAGCCTGGGCCAGAATGAGATCCTACCTCGAAAACCAAAAAAAAAAAAAACCTCCCAAGAAAGGACACCAGCTTTCTGTATAGGCTCAAATCCTGCTTTGTGCGCTGAGCCTAAGATCCCAGGGGAGGCCTCAGGGGCCAGTAAAACCAAAACTGGAATTCTGGGGTCCTAAATCACTCTTACTTTTGTGCCCACTCCCACCCCAGCTACAGTGGTCAGCTTCAGTGTACACCCTACGAAGCACTTCCTTCCCTGGAATCCCAGGACCCCATATTCTGCACTCACCTCTGCTCATGTCTCATTCTCCAGCTTTTTTTTTTTTTTTTTTTTTTTTTTTGTTATTGTTGGTGGTTTGTTTTTGAAGTAGGGTTTCACTCTAGTGGTCTGGTATTCACTATGTAGTCTCGGGGTGGCCTTGAACTCACTGCAATCCTCCTACCTCTGCCTCATGAGTGCTGGGATTAAAGCCCAGCTTCATTCTCCAGTTTTGTGTGTGTGTGTGTGTATATATATGCATACACACACACACACACACACACACACACGAATGACCTGGACAACCCTGGGGAGGAAATTTATTTGAGAGAAAGAGGCAGAGAGAGAGAGAGAATGGGCGCGCCAAGGCCTCCCGCCACTGCAAATGAACTCCAGATGCAGGCGCCCCCTTGAACATCGTGCATCTGGCTTGCGTGAGTCCTGGAGAATCGAACCGGGATCCTTTGGCTTTGCAGGCAAATGCCTTAACCGCTAAGCCATCTCTCCAGCCCATCCGCCAGTTTTAATGTGTTCCAGGGTCATGTCCCTCCCTCCTTCTTTTCTCTGGCTTCAGGGTTTGGAATCCCATCTGATAACCACCACAGGACTTTCTCCAGCCCAGACCTCATCCCTAGATTCAGGCATCTGCATTCTGCTGCCTCCTTGCCACCTCCCCCAGCAAATTGAAGGAGGAGGTTTTCTGAGAGATAGCTCAAAGACAGCATGTCCAAACAGTCCTTGACCTCAAACTGTTCCTTCCTTCATCTTGACAGTTGATGGCAGTTTTATCCTTCCTCTGTTTAAGCCTCAGACTTCAGGGTTGCCCTGACTCTGGTCTTTGTCACATCCACATCTAAATACATCAATAGTCCCGTGTGTTCTGTCTGAACTCTATGAACTCCTATAAGTCCTAGCAACTCAGAAGTCAGGCAGGAGGATCTCTTGAGCCCAGGAGTTCAAGGCCAATCTGGGCAACTAATGAGACCTTGTCTCAAAAAACTCAAGAAAAAAATTTGAGGTTCGTTAAGTAGCTTATACACTACGCTTGGATATGTGTCTGTACGTATATGTTCACGATAGCTGTAGAAATATATTGTATATGGGGCTGGGGAATGTAGCTTCGAGTTAGAATATCTACATAGCACAAGCAGGGTCCTGAACTCAGTCCCTAGTGCCACAAAAAGAAAAGCTTTCTGCCTGTGATGAGTGTACGTACAAGACAGTTCTCCGGGATCTGTGACGAGCACATAATGATGGGTGGAAGGGTGTGTATAGTAAAGTGGGCTTGAATGAGCCTTCAGTGTGGCCCAAAGAGGCTCCACACCTCTGAGTCAGCTGTATGGATAGACGTTGCTGCCAGACCCCTTGGAACACCTGTGTCCATGTCACAGGAGCTAGAGGAGGGCCATCTGCCTGCTTATACCTGGGTGGAAAGAGAGCAGTGTCTTCTGGGAGTGTGTGTGGTGGAGGGCGGGGAGAGGCTTTGATCCTGGGACATGATCCTTGCCTACTTACTCTTCTCGGCTTCTTGGGTCCAGGTGAGGCCTCCAGCTCCGAGGAAGAGCCTCCATCCCCAGAGGACAAAGAAAACCAGGCTCCAAAGCGGGCTGGGCCGCACCTGCGCTTTGAGATCAGCAGTGAGGATGGCTTCAGTGTGGAGGCAGAGAGCTTGGAGGGTGAGTTGGGTGTAGCAGTGGCAGGGAGGAGAAGTGTCCCTGCAGACCCCATCCTGATGGCTCTGGCCCTCCCCTTACTCCAGGAGCCTGGAGAACTCTGATTGAGAAAGTGCAAGAGGCCCGAGGGCATGCGCGGCTCAGGCATCTCTCCTTTAGTGGTAAGGAGCTTTAGTGGTAAGGATGATGGGTTCTGGGGTAGTCCCAAGGGTAAGGTGGGCCCTCTACACAGTTCCTTCTCTTCTCAGGAATGAGTGGGGCACGGCTTCTGGGCATCCACCACGATGCTGTCATCTTCCTGGCAGAGCAGTTGCCTGGGGCCCAGCGCTGCCAGCACTACAAGTTTCGATACCACCAGCAGGGAGAGGGCCAGGAAGAACCACCCCTGAACCCCCATGGGGCTGCCCGCGCTGAAGTCTATCTCCGGTGAGAGGTTGGGGAGCCCAAATGTGGGGATTTGGGCTGGACAAGTTGAAGCCAAGGCCACTCTAGGAGTCATATGTAGTGTTCCCATCAGAAGAATGGGCCCCTCCCACTTGTTTTGTTATCATTTGTATGGCCCTGAAAAGCTGGTGCCAGCATGTCCTTGAAGGAATGGCTGTGACCGTCCATCCTTTCCTCCCTCCCTTCCACCTGTAGGAAGTGCACCTTTGACATGTTCAACTTTCTGGCCTCCCAGCACCGCGTGCTCCCTGAAGGAGCCGCCTGTGACGAGGAAGAGGATGAGGTGCAGCTCAGGTCTACTAGGTATGGAGGTCAAGTTGGGGTGCTGAGCCTTGTCTGAAAGTCCTAAAGAGGGTGACTGTTGCTGAATACCAGCCTATGTGGCATTGCTGTCTCCTACCAGACGTGCCACGAGCCTGGAGCTGCCCATGGCCATGCGCTTTCGCCACCTCAAAAAGACGTCGAAAGAGGCTGTGGGTGTATACAGGTTAGTGGGGTGGGGTGCCCCTTAGGTGGATGGGCAGGTATCCTAATGGGGAGCTGTCTGGTTTCTGTCCTCCTTCCTCCTGAGTTCCCCGCTCCATCCTGCCCTGCAGATCAGCCATCCATGGGCGTGGCCTGTTCTGTAAACGAAACATTGATGCTGGAGAAATGGTCATTGAATACTCTGGCATTGTCATTCGCTCTGTGCTTACAGACAAGCGGGAGAAGTTCTATGATGGAAAGGTGAGTGCCAGAAGGCTGTGGAAATGAGGTAAGTAGTAGGCTGCCTGTGGGGACTGAGCATCTAATTCTGCCTTGTCCCTGTAGGGTATTGGGTGCTACATGTTCCGCATGGATGACTTTGACGTGGTGGATGCCACCATGCACGGCAATGCCGCTCGCTTCATCAACCATTCATGTGAGCCCAATTGCTTCTCTCGTGTCATTCACGTGGAGGGCCAGAAACACATTGTCATCTTTGCCCTGCGCCGCATTCTGCGAGGGGAGGAGCTCACTTATGACTACAAGTTTCCCATCGAGGATGCCAGCAACAAGCTGCCCTGCAACTGTGGCGCCAAGCGCTGCCGTCGCTTCCTTAACTGAGCTGTGGATGCCCCCAGTCCTCACGTGCCCACCACATCTCACCCCGGCCTGTGGCTCCCTAGTCTCTCAGAGGCCTCACTCCCACCCTCTTGTTCAGGGTGGATGTGGGGATGCAGGGGGTAGGGGGCCCTGCCTCCATCCCTCCTCCCAGACCACCCAGCAATCACCCCCTTCCTGCCTTGGGGACCCAGGATGTAGATATTGTACAAAGATTTCTAAATCCCTTCTTTTCTATGCACTTTTTTATTTAAAAGGGTGGGGTCCCAGGTGGGAACCCCCCCCACAATAAAGTCTGTCAATGTTTGGAGAGTTGGCCCCATTTGTGTGTTGCTAGGGGGTGGGTAGGAGCCCCACTTTATCACACCCCACACTCTTCCTAATCAAGGAAGTCTCAGTGGTCTGTATGCCATCAGCCTGAATTAGAAGTTACAGGCTGCTTGCCTCACATGCATGAAGCCCTGGGTTCAATCCCCAGTACTGAGTGACTCGTGTGTGCTAGTGCACTTGGGAGGTGGAGGCAGAGAGTCTAGGTTGGTGAGTTGCCCCAAGGGTGGCAGGAGGTCCTGTGTGCATAATGGAATGGGCAAAGGGGAAGGAAGATGTCTTGGCTCTTGGCCCACTGAAGACCCCTCTAATGAGGACCATAGATGGCAGGTATTTGCTTCAAGGGGACTTTTATTTAGTAGGCCTGACAAACCCTGGCGCAGCCAAGCTTGGATAGCACCTGCAGTGCATCTGCTGGCCGTTTCGGCCAGGTGTTTGCCAAACTGACTCAGAGTGGCAGATGGCTCCCTTGCCACCACCATCTCAATCGGGGCCTGTAGAGGTGATTGGCTGGGCTGCAATGAGTAGGCAAAAGTGGACCAGGTGGCAGGCAGCCCATACCTGGCAGCCAGATACCACGTGGAACTATAGGCTGCACTTGCACCAGGCTCCGGGTCCAGCAGCACAATTGCTCTTCCAGCACCTCCAGCCGATCCAGGAGGCAAGACGGGCTTCAAGGCGAGGCCCTGCAGCTCTGCAAGACCAGAGGGGAGTTAAGAGGATGAAGACTGGCTTCCACCTGTCCCTACAAAAGCCCTGCTTGAGAGGTGCAGAGCAACCTGCCTTGCTCTCGCCAGGAGGGCGGCACCAGACTGCATTCAGACCTTGCTGTCCTGGTGTCAGCTACTAGAACTCCCTGGTGAACCAGACACTAGATGCTTGAGTTGTCAGGGACAGACTCTCTCGGGAGGATTGAGCTTCTGAGAATAGGGGTTTGAGAGTAAAATTAAGTGGCCTTGCTTGGCTCTTGGCCCCATCAATCCAAGCCTCCCACCCTTACTTCCTTCAATGCAACTAAATCCGCCCGATCTTGCACCTACCTCACCCACTCCCCACTTGGAGATTCTGCTATGGTCCCTCAGGTCCCTTCAACGACTCAAGCCTCCGCTCATCCGACCCCTCCCACAGCACCCTCAGCAAGCTCCGGCCCAGGCCCTGCAGTTAGACTAGCACCTTTCTACTGCGCTTCTGCATTCTAACGGGGCTCCGCTGCTGCAGTGGCTGCACAACTCTGCGCCACTGCAGTTACAATACCCGGAAGAACACTTTTGGAACGATAGCGTTTGGAGATCGCCGAAGTCATTGAGACCGAAGTATTCAGTAAATTCAGGGTCTAGTGGGAGATGCAGGCTCCAAAGGGCTGCAGAGCCAAGCGCTCTTCCGGTTGGCCCTACCTAGGCCACCCCCCTCCTATGCAGACCCATCCAGTGTACACCCCACCCCTTTCCCATGAGGCCCCACCCTCCAGCCCATGCGGACCCCATCCTTCTGCTCCTAGCCACGCCCTTTTTGCACTGATCCTTCCTTTCCAGTCTTAGCTGACCGCCCTGCCCCCTAGGCAAGCCCCACTGGCCGAACAGACCGACCTCGCCCGCGGCTATCACCCCACCTCTTATCTCCGCCCAGATTTATGCACATACGCGCAGTCCCTAGCCTCACCCGCGGCCCGAAGCGCTGCAGGCACGTGCTGCAGCATTTCTTGTCAGGGTTCCAATACTCCAGACGCTTGCACGCCTGCAGTTACGTGGAGGTTTCGGTCGACCCAGCCCGGGCCCGGAGGAGCACTGCCACCTAGCGGAAGCGCTTGGGCCCCATCTGGGCGGAACTTCCAACATTCACAGGCACTTTGCAGGGAACCCGAGGCAGGCGAAAGAAGGGTGGATTTGGGGACACAGAGTTCTACCGCCCCTTTTAGCCAGAAATCTACCCCAGCCTCAACATCTGGCCCATTAGCAGAGAGGTCCTCAAAGATGGCTAGCTAAAGGGTTCACGCCTATAATTCCAGCACTTGGGAGGCTGAGATGGGATTGCCTGTGGGTTCCCGGCTAGCCTGGGCTAGAGTGAGACTTTGCCTAAAAAGGGGGGGGGTAGGTGCACCCTTTAATCCCAGCACTCAGTAGGCAAAGGCCACTCGGAGACTACATAGTGAATTCCAGGTCAGCCTGGGCTAGAGTGAGTCACTACCTCTGAATGAATGAATGAATGAATGAATGAATGAATGAATAAAATAAATAAAGGGGAGGTTAGAGAAATGGCTTAGAAGTTGAGGTACTTGCCTGCAAAGCTAAAGGACCAAGGTTGGATTCCCCAGGACCCACATAAGCCAGATGCCCAAGGTGGCACACGAGTCTGGAGCTGTTTGGCAGTGTGGCTAGAATCCCTGGCCCACTCTTTTTTTTTCTTTCTCTTTCTCTCTCTTTCTCAAATAATAATAATAACAGAGGCTAGTGAGCTCTGGATCTAGGTTGTGCACTAGTATCTCTATGTCTTCATACACCCACCCTCTTTTCCAGCTCTACAATGAGATAACAGCACGTGCCTCAGAACTACTAGAAGTAAAGCACTTAGCTGGCTTTGGTGGTGTAGGACTTTAAATCCTTTAATCCCAGCTACTTGGGAGGCTGAGGCAAGAGGATCCAGTCCAGCCTGGGCTACATAATGAGGCAGGCCCTGGAGAGAGCTGGGGGAGGTGAGGGGTAAGGAAAGAAGAGAAGGAGAAACTTAAAGCAGCACAGCGTGTGGCATTTGGCAAACTCAAGTTAAGCGATTTAAATGTTAGGTGTTAGAGATTTACAGCTCTGGGGATTGGTGGGCTTCAAGGATCTAGCTCTAACTCACTGGAGACTCTCAATGGCACCCAGCCATCACCCCGCCCCTCCTTATACCCATCTCCTATGCTGGGGACATGCTCCACTTGTCCAAACTACTCCCCTACTAGCAGCAGCCTTGAATGTAGAAGTGAGGTGTCAGGCACAAAAGCAGACTCCACCCTACCCGGACCCTAAGCCACCTGAACAGCTGCTTTGGCTAGCCTCTGCAGAGCATGTGGTTCAAGTGCAAGGGAGCTGCTCTTTCATCAGGGGCGGGGGAGGCAGGAAACCACAGCCCCATTAGACAAAGTCAGTGTGGTGCTTTATTAGGGAAGGGAAGTAGGAGAAAGTCCCTGTGTTGAACAGATTGATTACATCATGAAGCCTGAGGAAGACAGAGCTGGAGAGTGAAGGGGTTTTGGGAAGGGGTCCTGGTCAGGAACATCTATGACCGTGGGTGAAGGGCAAGGGACTAGTCTCAGAAGCGGCCATAGCGGTGGTCTGGGAAATGCCTACGGGTCCTTGCTCGGGGATGGTGGCCCATATGGGATCTTGGAGGTGACCTGTGGGGCAGGCGTGAACAGAGATAAGTTAGAGCTGTTGGGAGTGGTGCAAAGATCTTCCAGGCTTGACTGTCAGGGACAGTGTGGGTGTTAATGTAACTAGGGTTCCAGAAAGTCATCTCAGGATAGGTACTCAGTGACAGGGATCCAAGCAGGTTCACGCTGGTCTGGGCATTGAGATTATTGTCTCTAACAGGGCTAGGACTATTCTTAAAAAAGAGTCTTGGGCCTAGTGTGGTGGTGCACGCCTTTAATCCCAGCACTCAGGAGGCAGAGGTAGGTGGATCGCTGAGTTCAAGGCCACCCTGAGAATACAGAGTGAATTTCAAGTCAGCCTGGGATAGAGTGAGAACCTACCTCAAAAAAAAAAAAAAAAAAAAAAAAAGTTTTGGGACACTGTGAGTGGGAGTTTAGTGTATAAGGCCTTAGGGTATAAGAAATCCTGGCAAGGTTGGCCCGAGGTAGGTACCTGCGCCTGGGTCCCCGCCCATAGAGCTGCCTCCGGAGGTTTCGGGATATGGGTCGCAGGTGCATGAAGTTGCAGAAACCCCCTCGGGTACATTCTCTGAGGACAGAAGGATGGAGGAAGCTATTAAGACTGTCAACCCCCAACCAAACACTCATGCATCTGAGACTCCAAGTGCCCACCCCACCCTTGCTCTGCCATACCCCATCTCATACTGGCGGCAGCATGACTCCCGGAAGTCGGTGACAGGCGACAGCTCGGCATGCACAGCCTGCCCGTTGAACCAACGGTTATTGAGTTCAGCCACCGCCCGCTCTGCATCCTCCTCCCGCCGGAACTGGGGGGAAAGTGGGTGACGGTGGGCTGTGGAACTCGAGATCTTCAGAAGACTAGTCAGCTCTGAGGCTGGACTAGATTTAGTGATGGCCAACAGACACTGAAATGCTTCCACTTCCGGGCTCTAAGCAGGGGCCAGCAAGCACCTTAACATAGACATTGCCCACAAGGTGGTCCCCGAGGTTGTCGCAAACATTCATCTCTTCAATCTCTCCGTACTTCTCCTGCAGTTCTGTAAACACCTCCTGTGGAAGATGGGGAGGAACTCAGCTATACGTCTGGCAACAACAGCAAACCCAGCTGCCCTGGCAACCCTCACCTCAAAGAAGTTATCATAGTGTTCCTGCACCTCCACGTCGCTCACGTGACCTGGAGGGACGGGGTGGAATCAGGGTGTGGCCTGCTGGGAGCTGTCCACCCTCCCCCTGCCCTACCTGGTCTTATACTCACAGTGAGATCCATCTGCTGTTTGGGCCGTGTTCTGTGGATTTCGGTATAGGTTAAGCAGCACTATGGTCTGAACAAAATTTAAAAAGGGGCAGAAACTGAGCTCAGAGGTAACGCTGCCCGCCGAGAGGGTACGAGGTTTTCACGTGAGTCCTGAACCTGGGGGATCTACGTCTCACGATTCATTGGCAAACTGGCCCCTAAGAAACTCCGGGAGGTAGGACCTGGAGAGCCTGGACAGCTAAGGGGCGTGGCCTGTGCACTGGGGCGTGGCCGAGCCCTTGGGAGGCGAGCCGGAAGCGGCGGAGAGGGTGGGCCTTAGCGATCCGGAAGAGGCGGGGCCCCGGGGGACGGCCCGGGGGAGGAGGAAGCGCGCGGCCGCCTGGCTCCGGGCCGGGCTCACCTGGCTGAAGGTCGGTTTGTTGTGCAGCCGGGAGCACCGGTCCCCGTGCCGGCAGGCCCCGATCTTAAAGTAAAAAGAGCAGTTAACCCTGGAAGAGGTGCAAAGACAGAGGTGAACTGGCGCCGGCCGCCGCCCTGACCGCACGGACACCGAGGACCCGACAGCGCCCCCCGCGCCCCGAGAGAGCACGCCCTCCGCCCGCTCTCACTTGTCCTTCTCAGTCCCGAAAATCGAAGCTAAATATTCAGCCATTTTTGTCCGAACACTCCCACTCGCCCACTCCTGACGTCACTTCCGTGGCCTGGGAGCGTCGGGAAACGTAGTTCGCCGCCTCCGGACGCTGGCAACGCCCGCGCGTGCTCTATACTGCGTGTGCGCGGGGGGCGTGGCCTGTCGGCGCATGCGCACGGCGCTCCCTCGAATACAAGTGTTTTTTTTTTTTTTTTTTTTGAAAGGACTACCAACTCCGCAGAAACCTAAGGCTTCTCGCACGAACGCCCGTAGTGGAAAATAGTAAAGCTATCCGAGGTGGGAGGAGTAAGCCCCACTGGTGAGTTGGGAGTCGCTTCGCGCACCCCATCAACGTAAAGAGCTCGTGGGTGGAGAAAGCCGGGTACCTTCTTCAGCTAGCCCCCGCCGAGCTCTCACTGGCCGAGGGCGCGGCGGGTCTGTCCGTAGTCTTCGCACCTGCCGTTCGCGTCTTGCCCAGCAGCCCCTTCGGACGACCCAGCGCGAGGATGAATCTGGAGCGGGTGTCCAATGAGGAGAAGCTGAACCTGTGCCGCAAGTACTACCTTGGTGAGAGATGGAGGCGACTGGCCTAGAACGCCCGAGGCGAGAAGGCTGGGATGTGGAGGGTGCAGCCCTGCACACGGGCGCTCTTCCTGTGGTCGGAGGGACGGGGCGGCCTGGCGACCGAGGAAGGAGGAAGCTGAGGCCTCAGCTTTTGGGTCCCAAGAGAAAAGGACTGGACTCCAGGGTCCCGAGAAGGGGGTGGCTGAGGAATCGGCTTCCTGGATCTTGAGGAAGAGCCTGACTACCCTGACGTCAGAGATCTTCACTTGAACTCAGGGATGGGCGAGGACCTTCCAGATGGGTCTTCTAGGTGAAGATCAGGGACGGTCCGCATTGCCTTGACCCCATGTGGCTTCGCTTCCTAGGTGGGTTTGCGTTCCTGCCTTTTCTCTGGCTCGTCAACATCTTCTGGTTCTTCAGAGAGGCCTTCCTTGCCCCAGCCTACACAGAGCAGAGCCAGATCAAAGGCTGTGAGTCTAGGGCCCAATGAAGGGAGGCCAGCGGGGAGGCGGGAAGGGATGGTGGAGGCTCTAGAATCCTGGGCACTGTGGCAAAGAGGAAGGCATGGACTGGGGGACTTCAGATTGCAGCTAGAGGCCAATTCTCTCCACTTGTGCCCCTCATTCTAGATGTGTGGCGCTCAGCTCTGGGCTTCCTCTTCTGGGTGATTGTACTGACCACCTGGATAACGATCTTTCAGATCTACCGACCCCGTTGGGGGGCCCTTGGGGATTACCTCTCCTTCACCATACCCCTGGGCACCCCCTGACAACTCCTTCACAGGCTGGTAGCCTGGTCTTTCTCCCAGGATGGGCTCATCTGCTCCAAATTCAATCTCAAGCCCAAAGATCTTACCTATCTCCCATCTTCTTTGCTGACATACCCCAATAAAGGACCCAAACTTTAATATTGACTTTGTGGGGTGTTTTGGAGATTGAAGCATAAAACGAACATTCAGAAACATTTATTGAGTGCTGGAGAGATGGCTCAGTGGTTCAAGGCACTTACTTGTAAAGAGCCTGATGGCCTGTGTTCAATTCCCCAGTACTCAGGTAAAGCAAGACACACATGTGTCTGGAGTTCCTTTGCAGTGGCAAGAGGCTCTGGTGTGCCCATTCTCTCCCTCCTCCCCCCAAGTAAATAAATGAATTAAATATATTCAAAAACATTTCATGAAACTGGGCATGGTGGTGCATACCTGTAATCTGTGCACTCAGGAAGGTGGAGGCAGGAACGTCAGGAGTTCAAGGCCAGCCTTGGCTACATAGCTTGCGCTCCATGAGACCCTGTCTCAGCAACAACAACAAAATTTATTGAGTGAAGCACCTTGTGGTAGGCTTAATTTTTTTTTTTTTTTTTGTTGTTGTTGTTGAATGCTATTCATAACCCTTTGAAATAGGAACTTTTTCTTGCTCAGCAACCCTATTTTACAGATGAAGAAAATGAAGAATGATTCCATTTCTAGGAGCTTCTATCTCATACTGGTAGTTGTGAATTTAAAAAGGTGACTTGCCCAAGTCAGGTGTGGTGCCACCCTTAATCCCAGCACTCCGGGCTGAGGTAGAAAGCTTGCACTGGAGGCCAGCCTGGGACTACAGAGTGAGTGGGGAGGGAGGCTGAGGTAGGAAGCTTGCACTGGAGGCCAGCCTGGGACTACAGAGTGAGTGGGGAGGGAGGCTGAGGTAGGAAGCTTGCACTGGAGGCCAGCCTGGAACTACAGAGTGAGTGGGGAGGGAGGCAATTACTCTCCCATCTGGGGATGTAGTTTAGTGGCACAGCACTTGCCCCACATGTGAAGATGTGAAAGACTCAGCTTTGGGGCTGGAGAGACAGCTCAGCGGTTAAAGGCTTGCAATGCCTGATGGCCCAGGTTCAGTTCTCCAGTACACACATAAATCCAGATGTAAAAAGTGGCCCATGGGGCTAGAGAGTGGGCTCAGTGGTTAAGTCACTTGCCTGTGAAGCCTAAGGACCCATGTTCTACTTCCCAAATCTTACATAATCCAGATGCACAAGGTAACACATATGTAAGGTCACACATGTGCACAAGGTGGCACATGCCTCTGGAGTTCAACTTTAGTGGCTGGAGGCACTGGTGCGCCAATTCTCCCCTCCCCCATCAAATAAATAATACACACACATTGTTTTTCAAGGTACAGTCTCCGTGTAGCTCACACTCACCTGGAATTCATTATGTAGTCTCAGGGTGGCCTCAACCTCAGGTGATCCTCCTACCTCTGCCTCTGGAGTGTTGGGATTGAAGGTGTGCGCCACCACGCCCGAAGATACACATTTATACTCACATAAGCCAGATGCACAAGGTGACACAAGTGTCTAGAATTTATTTGCAGTGGCTGGAGCCCCTGGTGCACCCATTCTCTGGCTGCTTTTCTCTTTCTCATATAAATAAATATTTTAGAAAGTGAAATGAATAGATAAAATTTCAACCCCTACCTGAATGTCCCTATGACTATTTCAAAGTATAATCTTTGGCTGAGGATATAGCATTCATGAAGCCCTGGGTTAAACCCCCAGCCCCGCATAAACCCAGCATAGTTTACATGCCTGTAATCCTAGTTCGTTTTTCTTTTCTTTTTTTTATTAGAGAGAGAGAGAGAATGGGTGTGCCAGCGGGCAGCCTCTGTGAACGAACTCCAGACTTGTACGCCCCCTTGTGGGCAAATGCGGCATTGCGCCGTTGCATCACTGTCACGCGTGGGACCTGGAGATTGGAACTGGGGTTCTTGGGCTTGGCAGGCAGGAGCCTTAACTGCCAAGCCATCTCTCCCTCTAATCCTAGTTCTGAGGGAGGTAGGGGCAGGAGAAGTTTAAGACCATCCTCGGCTGTATAGGGAGTTTGAGGATAGTCTGGATAATACGAGACTACTGTCATTCGTATATTTTCCTTGCTTCTGTTACATTTCACTTAGAATGATTTGTTTATAGTCAAAATATATATATATATATAATATGTATGTGCTCCATTGGGGCAAGTGGATTGTACGTTTAATCCAGTGTAGTGTCCTCCTGCCTGGATGAATACCTGACATACTGATAAATATTTGCAGGGGACTGGAGCAGTCAAAAGCGCTTGTTTGTAAAGCCCGTCCTCTCATCTGGGGACGGACACACACACAGGTAAATACTAAATTGTCGAATGAAAAATGTTGTACCTGCCGAGGGTGGTGGTGCATGCCTTTAATCCCAGCACTCAGGAGGCAGAGGTAGGAGGATTGCCATGAGTTCAAGGCCACCTGAAACTACTTAGTGAATTCCAGGTCAGCCTGAGCTACAGTGAGACACTACCTCGAAAAAATTTGAAAAAACAAAACAAAAAAAAAATGTTGTACCTTCAAAGACAATAGCTGGATGGCGCCTAGCGAGTTCACCCAAATAAAGGATCTAGTCTAACCCGAGAATAGTCTTCCTTTTAAAGAACTAGAGACTTCCACAGTTCTGTAACTACGTTATTACTAAAACCTAGAACTACAAGTCCCAAGAAGCCTTGCGATGCTGGCGTCTTTGTTTCCCACAATGCCCCTGGGGCGCAGGCGGTGTTATTACGCTGTCTCTGGTGCTTGAACTACATCTCCCAGAAGGCACCTGGGTTGTCGTTGGTTTGTTTCAGGAAACAGAGCCTCGGGAAGGTGGGACTTAGTGCTGGGAGCCGACTGTAGAGGCTGTCAATTGGCCAGAGGATAAGATTGATCTCTTCCCTGGCTAATGGAAGCTAGCGACTGCCGAGCAGGTCTGTCCACAGAGGAGAAGGCAGGGAGGGTCAGCCGGGGCGGGGACCGCCCGCACGCCAGCTTCCCTTTGACTTCTGCCCGCCCGCCTCCGGCCTGGCCTTGGGAGCCTCGTTCGCCTTTGGGCTTTTCTGACCCAGCGAATCAGACCCAGACCGAGACCCGCATCATGTTCCCGGTGAAGGTTAAAGTGGAGAAATCAGGTGAGGCCCGGGAGCCCAGGACACTGCTGATCCGAGTATGTATGGAAGGCCCGAGAGACACGGTTATTGCGAAAAGGCGTCCTCCGTGACAGCCTTCTGCAGCCCATCTGACAGTCGCGGTGCTGGGCACAGAGCGTTCGCAGGACCCCTTCACGGCCTCCGGGGTGTGCTCCAAGGAGCTTTGAGACTGAAGAACGGCGATTCCGTAGTGTAGTGGTGCTAACACGTGCAGATTCGGAACGCCTGCCTTGACAAGGGCCCTGTCCTTACCCTACCTCACTTTCCCCGCTCCCAGCAGTGGTCATGAGTGAGACATTGCGCTGTCAGCCTGAGGTATAGGGACTCTTAATCATCGATAATCGCTGTATTCCGATGATCTTAGGATGTAGGAAGTGAGATTGATGGAGAAACTGAGGTCAGGCGGAGGCAGGCAGCTGAGTTGGGGAGGAGCTGGAAGGAAGCCCAAGACTGGCATGGCAAGAGCAGTGGGGAGGGGACACCGAATCGCAAAATGATGACATGAGATGTTAGATGGGATACGTGTTATTAAAACAAAATGGACTGGGGAGATGGCTCAATGGCTAAACGTACTTGCTGACACAGCATGCTGGCCCAGGTTCAATCCTCTAGTACTTAAAGCCAGATGCATAAAGTGGCACAGGAGTGGAGTTCATTTGCAGCAGCAAGAGGTCCTGGCATGCCCATTCACTCTCTCAAATAACTAATTAAATAAATACATTTATAGGATGGCGATATGGCCCATTAACAACCCAGGTTTGATTCCCCAGTACCCACGTAAAGCCAGGTGCACAAAGTGACACATACATCTGGAGTTTGTTTGCAGTGGCTGGAGATCGCAGTGACCTATTCTCTCTGTGTGTCATTCTCAGCTTTCAAATAGATTAAGAAAATGTTTTAAGAGCCGGGCGTGGTGGCGCACGCCTTTAATCCCAGCACTCGGGAAGCAGAGGTAGGAGGATCGCCGAGAGTTCGAGGCCACCCTGAGACTACATAGTTAATTCCAGGTCAGCCTGGACCAGAGTGAGACCCTACCTTGCAAAACCAAAAAAAAAAAAAAAAAAAGTTTTAAAAGAACAACAAAATGAGATGCAGCTGTGGGTGCAGCTCATTGGTAGTCAACTGTTTGGCATACATGGCCCAGAATTCTCCCTTCAGCACTGAAAAGTAGAACCAGACCTGGGTGGGGTAGCCTCTAGAGTCATAGCAATTCAGAGGTGTAAGACAGTTTGGCCACTGGAACCAGGATTTCAGGGTCTATCTGTACAACATCACCTATGAAATCTAAAATGAAAAAAAAAAAAAAAAAGGTAGGAGAAGGTAAGGGGATCAGGAGTGGGGACAGCCAGTGCACAAAAGAAATAGCAAGGAGCAATGGTGGCTGGAGTGAGAAGTCGAGGCAAAGAAGAGGTAGGGGAAGAGGACAGCTCATGTGGGTCCAGGTGAGGACGGTTTCTGTGAGGGAAATGGAGAGCACAGGGAGATTTTGAACGAAAAAGTGAGTTCACATGAGTGTACCCCAAGATGCCAAAAATATTCTGAGTGGAAAAGTAGAGGGGACATGACCCCAAATGATGGAGAAGGCAGCTGGGTGCAGACCCCACCTTCTAGGGGAGGAGCCGTGGAATCCTAGGGGATTCTATCCTCGAGAAAACGAAGGTTAGGTTTTTGTTTTGTTTTGTTTTTTGCATGTGACCATATATAAATGATATATATGGGGGGGGGTGTGTGTTGGCCAGAGTACACCATTGGGTGTTGTCTCCAGAAACGCTAGCCATCTGTTTTTGAAACAGGGTCTCTCATTAGTCTGAAACTCATCAGTTAAGCTAGACAGGCTGGCCGGTAAGCCCTAGGGATCCTCCTGTCTCCACCTGTCCAGTGTTGGGGTTACAGGCTTGCAACACTACTTGGCATCTCTACATGGGTACTGGGGATCGAACTCAGGACCTCACGCTTGCAAGGCAAGCACTTTGCTCACTTTTTTTCTTATTTGGATCTGTTACAGGATCTCATGTAGCCCAAGCTTACCTTGACCTCACTATGTAAAGACTTGCCTTGAACTTCTGATCCTTCTATCTTAGCTTCCAGAGAGCTGAGGTTACAGGCACGTGTCGCCAGGCTTGGCTAGGTTTGGTTGTCTTTTAGGAAGATTCACCTGGCTACTTTGTTGGGAGTGGGTCAGAAGGGGAAACTAAGGTGTAGGAAAGGGCAGAGGAGGTCGGTGGATATATGCTAAGGAGGCCAAGTGGGCTGAAGTGAGAGAGTGGTATCCATGGTAAGACCAGTGAAGGGACTGGAGAATAGTGGAGTCATCATGGTGAGAATCCAGGAAGAGGAGTAAGTTTAGAGACACTGAAGCCAGTACGGGACTTAGGGGAAAGAGCCTAGACAGTCCGAGGGAATGTTCAGTCTGTGGGCTCTCTAAATTGGGGTTCAGGAGAGAAGCCAACAGAACAGAACTGTTGCCCAATCTATACCCTGGGCTCCTGCCCAAGGCTTTTTGCCTCAGTTGCCTCAGTCCCCTGTGTTCAGCCTCTCTGTCGAGCAATGGTGGGCATCCTTGAGGCTGCTTGTAGTGTCTTTGGGCCAGGCCATAGGGCTGGCCTCTATGAAGTATGTGCACACAAAGCTGACTCTTGCTTGGACCTTCCTCCTCCAGAGTTGGAGATGGCCAAAGCCCGGAACCAGCTGGATGCTGTTCTGCAATGTCTGCTGGAGAAGAGCCACCTGGACAGGTTGGGACCTGGTCCACCTGGGGTCACAGGGCTGGGAACCCTCTCAGGTTGGGATCTGGTCCACCTGGGGCCACAGGGCTAGGGACCCTGGCAGGTTGGGATTTGGTCCAGTCTGAGGTCACAGGGCTGGGAACCCTGGCAGGTTGGGACCTGGTCCAGTGTGGAGTTATAGGCCTTGGAACTCTGGCAGATCCTAAGTGGATCTGGGTAGAAGCCTAGAGGCTGACTTAGGAAAGGTGTCTTGTGGTGAGGACACTCAGTGCCATCCCACACGGGGCCCTGGCACCCTGAGCCAACAATTAATTCTTTTCTACTGCCAGGGAACGTCTGGATGAGGAAGCTGGGAAAACTCCCTCAGATAACCACAACAAGTAAGGTGTTTTGATGGGATTTGGACTGGAGAGTTTGTGTTGGGTAACGTTTTCCCTCATCCTAAGCCCTGATCCCTTTGGCCTGGGCTTGCTCCATCAGTCTAACTCTCCACATGACAATGACCTGTGGCAGCAGTGGCTAGATTCTCATGGCAGGACACAAGGTCCAGAGGGGTCTCAGTATCCCTAGGATGTCCCCCCCCCCTTTTGTTTCAGAGCCAGGGATAGAACCCCCGGGTCTCTGCACATGCTAGGAAGTGCTTTGCCACCGAACAATATCCCCAGCCTTTGGGAGGCTTGAAATAGGGCGTTTGCTTGAGGCCCAGCCTGCTGACACCCTGTCTTTCCCTACAGGGATTGCTCCATTGCTGCCACTGGCAAAAGGTAAGGTGGCAGGGGCCTCAGCCAGCCAACTGGTTCCCAGTGCCCACTCCCCACACCTGAGCCTGACATTCCCCTTCCCCACACAGGCCATCTGCCCGCTTCCCTCATCAGCGGAGGAAGAAGAGGAGGGAGATGGATGATGGGCTGGCTGAGGGAGGTCCTCAGAGGTCCAGTGAGTAGGCAGGGACCTAAAAGGATGGACAGGGAGCCAAAGGGCTCCACGAGAATACTCACCTCCTACCCCATCCACTGCAGACACATATGTGATCAAGCTGTTTGACCGCAGTGTGGACCTGGCCCAGTTCAGTGAGAGCACACCTCTGTATCCCGTCTGCCGAGCCTGGATGCGCAACAGCCCCACTGTGCGGGAGCGGGAGCGCTCACCCAGCTCTCCACTGCCCCCGCTGCCTGAGGATGAGGAGGTGGGATGGGGAGTGGGCCCTGGTCTGGTGGCCAGAGGGCAGGGGTGGAAGCTCAAGGCACCCCCAAGTTTGTAGTAGTCAGGCAGTGTGCATCTCCTAAATGAGTACTGAGTCAGAATATTAGCGTGAGCCCTTAGCTAGGGATCTGGCCAGAGGTCCTCAAGTGACAGACATGGCCTCCTGGTCTAGGGGGATAGGAAATAGGGTCCCCTCGGCAGGTAGTCATGATCTCTAAGATCAGGGTTCCCCAACAGCTCAAGGGCTGGAGAGAGGTCCTTAGTGCAGACAGGTGTGGTCACCAGATGTTGCCTTTGGTGACCAGATGGGGACCCTCTGGGCTGGGTAGAGATGGGTGGGGGTTTGGAAATCACTGGGCCTGAGAAAGTAGACAAGGACAGACATATATAACTAACCCTTTGGACTGTCAACATCTGAGCAGACATGGTCACCTGGCCATGGGAAGTGGTGGGACAGACGTTGCCCCTGGACAGTTCCCTGGGGCAAGGCAGTTTTGATCCTCCTGAGCAGACACGTATAGATCGGTTTCCCTGGGCTGAGCAAGGGTAGACAGGCTCCTTGGATTGAAGAGCCCAGGCTGGTAAAGAAATCTGCCCTTCAGCTGTGACGCTTCCATTGTGTGAATCACTGAGAAGGGAGGATGGCATATACTCCCAGCTCTCTGCTCACTCTCCTAGACTTTGTATGGGACTTTGTGTTCACAGGGTTCAGAGGTCACCAATAACAAGAGTCGTGATGTGTACAAGCTGCCTCCACCCACAGCCCCTGGGCCACCTGGAGAGGCCTGCAGATCCCGCATTCCATCCCCGCTGCAGCCCGAGACCCAGAGCACCCCTGATGATGAGGTAGATAAAGAAGCTGACCTTGGGCATCAGGGCATATGCCTTGGGGCTTGGGCACAGCCAACGAGCCTGGCCTCTCTGTCCACACAGCCCTCCGAGCCCGAACCTTCTCCCTCCACACTCATCTACCGCAACATGCAGCGCTGGAAACGCATCCGCCAGAGGTGGGCTGTTCCCATCTCCCTTGCCCCTCAGAGGCCTCTGGCAGTTGCTGAGTCTTCCCTCTCCCTCCCCAGGTGGAAGGAGGCATCTCATCGAAACCAGCTCCGCTACTCAGAAAGCATGAAAATCCTACGGGAGATGTACGATCGGCAGTGATGCTCCAGGACCCCACCACAATAAACATATCGACCTCACACTGGCCTGTGCTCCATCCAGCCTAGCCTTCCTGGCCCAGACATAAGGCAGTTGGCATCTCTCTAGCACATTTATTGAGGACTGACTTAGGAAGGTGTGAGGGCGTAAGGTGACAATGTAACTCCTTGTTGGCTTTTGGAGGAGCCAGGGGAGGATAAAGGGATGTGGAGGTGGGTTGCCTACGGTTTCTGTCTGGAGACCCAGGAATCAGGACAAAGGAACAGGACAAAGGGAGCTTCTGGTTCACAGCCTGACACATCTGTGCATTTGAGTGTGGGGCATGGCAAGTGTCTGTACAGTTTGAGGTTGGGGGTCTTGGATGGCCTGAAATGGGTGTTCCAAGGAGTAGGTGGTCAGAAAAGGGTTCAAGAGTATGACTGGCTGACCGAGCTTTCCAGTCAGAGGATGGACTGGGTGCAGTGGAGTGTCTGGTTGCAGGAAACGGATCCAGACTTAGGGAGCAGGCCTGGATGCTGAGGGATGAAGTCCGGGACATTGGAGGTGGGGAGAATAATGCATGACAAGCCTGAAGCTGGAGCAGGACCACCCGCCCCATAATCTAGTGTCAGAGTGGGGCCAGGTGGAAATGGGGTGCGGGTATTTTTCAGGAGTCAGCAGTACAGTGGAAGGCCATAGAGACTATGGAAGTGGCGTCAGCATGGTGAGACTAAGCTGAGTGGCTAGGGAGGTGTCCGAAAGCTGGAGAAGGACAGGGGTGTTTAGGGTGGTGAGGAGGGGATGGGATCTCCATGTGTGTGGGAGGGACTGTCTTGGCTCTGGGTACATCTGGCTGGGTGGAGTCAGATCGGCTTTTTAAAAGGGAGGAGGGAAGTCAGGCCCTCCTGGACCCCTACTTGGCAGCAGGTGGTGAAACTGGGGGCTGGGCCGATGCTGGTGCGGCCTGGATGGACAGAACACCTTCGGGGGACAGCGCCGAGGTCACAGCAGCAGGGTCCACACCAGGTGGCAGGCGGTAGCGGCGGTGGAACTCTCGTGAGATAAAACCGTGCTCGTCCTGGAGGGCAGAGGGGCTTGAGCGTCCCGGCCCCTCCCGCCACCCCGCCCCCGCCCCGGGCCTTCTGCCCTCCCTTACTGGGCGTTCCTCATGGCGCGCATGCACCTCCACATGGTCACCAACCACCTTGACCGCGATCTCCTCCGGCGAAAAGTGCTTCACGTCCAGCAGCACGGAGAAATGCCCGGGGTCAGTTGGCACCTATGAACAGCACGCGTGGAAGTGGGACCGTCATGGGGCGGGGCTCCTAGGACCCAGCTAGGCCTCACTCCCGGGAGTTCTGATGCTATGGCTGGCTAACTTTGGCCTTGGGACCTGGGGAGTCAGTACCCCTCCTTACCTCTTCACCCACAAAATAACTAGCATCCTCCTTCCCCTGTAGGCACTGGGTTCTACTCTCATAAGAGTGAGGAGATTGCCTTTTTTGCAAGGTCAGGGTCTTCTGCACTGACAGGGTGATCAGACCTGTGGCACCCCGTCCCCTCTGCGTGGACTCCACCACACCTCCGCCTCTTCCTCCACACCCCCTCCAGCAATGTCAAGATGCTGTTTCCCCCAGTTTCCAGAGTCCTTGGATCCCAGGACTTCCTGAGCCTCCTGCAGTCACTGGTACCTTCTACAGTACACAGTGCCTAGGACCCCTTTCACCAAGTCACAGCTTTTACCCAAAATCTGCCCCTCAGGAGTCACAGCCCATCCTGTGCCCAGATTCCCATGGTCACCTGCCTCCTTCAGATTCCTCAAGACTTCCCCTGAGAGTGACCTGCCACTACCTTTTAACAAGGAGACCAAGGTCACCGAGACCTCCCCATCGCCGAAGTAGCCCAGCTTCTCCACTATGACCAGGCAACTTCCAAAGCCCCGCTAAGTGGTTTTACCACGCTCCAAGTCAACGAACATGCCCTCGACCTCCACCTTCAGGGTGACCCAGACCCCCCAGTCTCGTTCATGGTAGAGTTGCCCCTCCCAGACTTGGCACCTGGGCGGTGGGCAGCGCCACGCTGGGGGCGCGCAGGTAGTAGGGGGCGAGCGCGGCCGGGCAGAGCGAAGCCAGTTCGGCCTCCAGCAGCCCCTCGCCGAAGCGCTGGTCAAAGAGGCGTCCTGGGGCGGAAAACCCCGGTAACGGGGCCGAAGCGCGGCGCAGCCAGGAGGGCTGTACGGGCACGGGGATCTCCATCCTGCTCCTCCCCGCCGGCCCCGCAGTGCCCCTATGTGCGAAGCCCGCCCGTTTATACTGCGCCCTGGGCCGGCCCCCGGGCGGGCCTCCCGGGGACACTGGGACCGAGGCCAGGCTCGGCCATTAGTAGAGCCTTATTTAGAAACTCCAACAATGATTTGGCCATTTATTATTACGCTCCTGCTGGATACCTGGAAAAGGACACAAGGGAAATGTCATTAAGACTTTTTTTTTCCAGAGCCGGGCGTGGTGGCGCACGCCTTTAATCCCAGCACTTGGGAGGCAGAGGTAGGAGGATCACCATGAGTTCGAGGCCACCCTGAGACTACAGATGAAATTCCAGGTCAGCCTGGACCAGAGTGAGACCCTACCTCGAAAAACTAAAAAAAAAAAAAATTTTTTTCCAAGTCCAGAAGGGGAAACTAAGGCTAAGAAGCAGAGCCCTTACGGGTGTGAGGAACCTAACCTGACGTACTTGGGACCCAGGGTCCGAGGAGTCCACCGGAGGGGTCTCGGTCTCCTTACCCCACGCCCGCCCCGCTGGCAGCGCAGAGGATGACGCACCAACCGGATTCCTGGAGAATGCGGCGCCCGGGCCAGACTGTCAGGAGGACACAGAACAGAGCCTACCCCCATGGTTAGCAGCCCTTGGGCCCAGACCTTGGAGCAGGTCGGGCCTAATTCTGTGCCTCTGACTCAGCCCCGGGTGCTCGGCGTCCAGGGCCGTGAGCGGGAACATCCAGGCTGCTCCCCCGGGGGCCGCGCGCCGGGGCCCGAAATAGCTCGTTTTGATCCCACTACCTGGGCCAGGAGCCCGGGCCTGGCAGCGAGGGCAGCCAGCTGCTCTGAGCAAGAGGGAAGCGGCTAGGTGACTATCAGGACGGCCCGACTGACGACGGTTAGCCGGGAGACAGGCTCCCCGGCGGGAACGGGTGCAACCGTGGGTAAATTGGCGCCGGGTCCCAGCGACCGCAACCACACGAGGGAACCGTTAGAAATCACAGCTGCTGGCAAAGCCACGGACACTGGGCTCGATTCCAAGCCGAAGCCCAGCCTCCGGTCCTTCCCATTGGCCTACAGCCTTGCCCATTACGGCTGCACGCTACTGAGTCTCCAATCAAAAACGGACGTTAACAGCCGGGCACGAGACTCCACCTATCATTGGTTGCCTCGGCTGTCTCTCTCGGTCTGCGCGGACGGACACGCCCGGCAGGGGGCGGGGATTGTCGGGCGTCGCTGAGCGGCCGAGATGCGCGCGGGTCTGGACGCGGGAGCGCGGCGGGCGGAAGTGCCCGGATGGCTGCTGGAGGGTCGCAGGTGAGGTTGGCCCCTCTTCCGGAGACCTGGGAGGTCGACCGTCAGGGCAGCACCGGTTAACCAAGGTCGGGGGGCTCCGGTCCCAACCGCATTGAAACTGCAGCTCCCAAGATGCTGCTGAACAGCTTTTGGCCGCTGCATTGTAGCTTCCCTCGGCTTGGGATTCCCCTCCACCCCCCAAGTGTATCCAAGTGACAGTTGGATACTGAGTTTCTTGATTTTAAAAGTGTTCTTCAGGCACTCATGGGTATTGTCTTTGAACTTTGTGGATTAGGTGGAGCCCAGTGAATTATGGGGGTTGTAGTTCTCTGTACTTCCGAGTGTGTAGTCGTGGTCTTTTAAACTTAAGTTCCAAGAAGTGGGGTTCCTCGAAATGTTTGACAAGTTAGGCTCTGTATGTCATAATTGTATGTGATTAGTGTGTGTTCAAAAAAAAAAAAAAATAGACCACATTTTATCTTTAGGTCGCATTTAAAAAAAAAAAAAACAAGTTTCGGCGTTGGTTCAGTGGTTTAATGCAATTGCTTGCAAAATCTGCCTGCCCAGGTTCGATCCCCCAGTCCCCACTTAAAGCCAGTGGCGCTTCTGTCTGGAGTTTATGTGCAGCAGAAAGAGCTCTGGCAGGCCAGCGTTCTCTCTGTTTCTGCCTCTCTGTCTCTCCTCACAAATAAAAGTATTTAAAAAATAACATTAAAAAATAACACTTGGGAAAAGGTTTCCATAGTTAATTCCAGGTCAGCCTGGTTGAAACCCTACCTGGTAAAAAAAAAAAAAAAAAAAAAAAGTTTCCTGCGATGTTGTGGTAAACATGTGGATACCTAACACCACTTTTACATATATATACTGTTTCTTTGTTTTTGTTTTTTGAGGTAGGGTCTTCCTGTAGCCCAGGCTAACCTGGAATTCACTATGTAGTCTCAGGCTGGCCTTGAACTCACAGCGATCCTTCTAACCTTTGCCTCCTGAGGGCTAGGATTAAAGGTGTGTGCCACCATACCCCGCTATAATATTTTATTTATTTATTTATTTGTCTATTTATTTACTTATTTGAGAGAGAGAGAAAGAGACAAATAGAATGGGTGTGCCAAGGCCTCTAGCCACTACAAATAAACTCTGGCTCTACATGGATACTGGAGAATCAAAGCCCAGTACTTCGGCTTTGCAGGCCAGCATCTTTCCAGCCCAAACCCCTGATACTCTGATTCTGTTGGTCAGAGTGGGAACCTCTAGTCTGTCATCAGTTGTTGTGAGATGAATTTCCCTTTGTAACTCAGGATGGCCTGGAACTTTCACTCTGCTTCAGCCTCCTGAATGCTGGGTTACTAGCATAAACCATATACCTGGGTTGAGTTTGTGATTTTATTCTTATTTTGATTTTTTTCCCAGGTAGGATTTTTCTTTAGCTCAGTCTGACCTGAAACTCACTCTGAAACCCCAGGCTGGCCTTGAATTCACTGCCATCTTACCTCATCCTCCCAAGTGCTGGGATTAAAGGTAGCACTGCCATGCCTGCAGAGTTATTTTTTTTGGGGGGGGGTGTGGTTCAAGATAGGGTCTTGTTCTAATCCAGGGTGACCTGGAACTCACTCTTTGGTCCCAAGCTGGCCTCACACTCACAGTGATCCTCCTACCTCTGCCTCCTGAGTGCTAGGATTAAAGGTGTGTGCCACCACACCCAGCTAGTTAGCAATTTTATTTATTTGTTTATTATTTTGTTTTTTTCGAGGTAGGGTCTCGCTCTGGCTCAGGCTGACCTGGAATTAACTATGTAGGCTCAGGGTGGCCTTGAACGCATGGTGATCCTCCTACCTCTGCCTCCCGAGTGCTGGGATTAAAGGCGTGCGCCACCATGCCCGGCTTTAGTTTGCAATTTTAAAAGGCCCCTCCTAAAGCCTGACATGGTGGAGGCCTGTAATGTAGTACTAAAGATGCTGAGGCAGGAAAATTTCTGTGAATTCCAGCCACCCAGGGCCACAGAGAGAGACCCGATCTCAGGGAAAAAAAAAATAAAATAAATAATAAGATAAAATGCCCTCCATCGTTGAGAACCACCACTCAGGAATGAGAATCATGCCTCTAGTCACTATCATTATGTTGAGCCAGCAGTAGTGCCTCATGGGAATTGCAGTCCATCTCTTGTAGGAATCCATGGAAATTGTCTGCTTTGCCCTTCTCTCACCCCACTCTTCCCGTGTATCCTGTCTGTTTCGCCGCCCAAGGCAGGCTGTTTGGAGATGCTTCCTTGGGTCAAAGCCACTGCTGGCCTTCATGAAGATAGACCTGGAGCTCCAAGGTTAGGACACCTCGCAGAAAGTGCTGAGCTTTAGCCTAACGGCAGTTTGATGACAGATGGGGTGAGAGTGAGGAGACAATGTCCTCCTCTTATTGTGGCCTTGCTTTACCCAGCCCTCTACCACCGGGTCCACTCTGGGTCATTAGCAATGTTAACACTGTGGAATTCGTTTCCTCCAGTCGAGTCCAGTCTACGTGTGTGTCTTCAGTGTCTACAAGGATCGCCCTGAGACCTCACTTTTTCTTCTTGTGTTCTCACCCACTTCCATCCAGGTCTCAGAAGCCCAGGATGCCACAGGATCCCAAGGCCACAGCCATTTCTCCAGAACGGTCTGAGGATTCATGGCCATCCAGTTCAGAGACCCCGTCCCCATCAAGCACCACTGAGGGACAGATGGGTGCCCTCCCTCCACTCAGCCTGAGTGACAGTGGAGACTCTGTGGTGGCCAAGTAAGTACTGGACACTCTGAAGGGAAAGAAGAGTTTGGATTAGAGGAAGGAAGAGGCATCTGTCGTAGTTTGAATAGATGGCCCCCAATATATTCAGTGTTTTATTAGTTTATAGTTTGCATTTGCAGCCACCTTGCTGGAGGCAATGTCACTGGGCAGATCTTAAGGAGTGGTGGTGGGTTTGAGATTCCATTGTAAAGATATGCAAAATGTGCCTAGGGGGAGTTCCTGAAGTGTGCTGTGGCTTTTGGCTGTAGCTTTGCTCTGTGTGCTGTGTGGCTGGTGGTTTCTCTCTCTCTGCTTGGCCCTGTGAAGAGCAGGCCACTTCTCCTGCCCTTATGGAGCTTCCCCTGGATCTGTAAGCTTCAATAAATAATATCCCTTCCTCCATAACTGTGCCTGGTCTGGAAGTTCATCTCAGCGAACTAGAAGCTGTCTGCTATAGCATCCCATAATAACCATTTCAAGACAAAGCTGTTTATGTAGTGTTCTTTTAGGACCAAATACTTCATGTGTGTTTATTAGAGCCCTGGAGCTAGGATGCCTGGTTCAAAGCCCATCTTTGTCATTTATTCTCTTTTTTTGGTTTTTTGAGGTAGGGTCTCATTCTAACCCAGGCTGACCTGAAATTTACTATGTAGTCTCTGGGTGGCCTCTAACTCACAGCAGTCCTCCTACCTCTGCCCCCACTCCACGAGTATTTGAATGAAAGGCGTGTGCCACCATGCCTGGTTTTTCAGGTTTCTTAAATTGGAGGCATTAGTCACACATATTACCTAGGACTCCTGTGAGTTCTTTGAGTTACTGTATATAATGATCTCTAACAATGCATGTCCCATAGTGAGCACTCGGATCTGTAGACTACAGGTTAGCTGCTCTAACAAAGAGTCCTAAGTTCGTTAGGGTTCAACAAGATGACATTTATTCCTCCTTCATTTAGTGGTCTAAGCAGACGCAACCAGAGATGACATGGCTGTCCCTGGTTGAGATATTAGAGGCGTAGCTGCCTTCTCTCCTACTGCTATTCCATCCCTAGACTGTTGTTCTTTCCTCAGTGGGCCAAAATGGCTCTCAACGGCACTGATTTTCCAGAATCCCATCATTCCTTGTTTGTCAGGGGTCTACTGCTAGGCCTGTTGGTGTCTTTCTGTAATTCAGCTATTAGAAAGGCTGAGATGGAAAGATCACAAGTTCTAGGTTAACCTGGGCTTCAAATCAAAATGCTAGTGGGGTGTGGTGGCACACATCTTCAATCCCAGCACTTGAGAGGCAGAGGCAGGACGATCACTGTGAGTCTGAGGCCACCGTGAGACTACATAGTGAATTCCAGGTCAGCCTGAGCTAGAGCGAAACCCTACTTCAGAAAAACAAAACAACAACAAAAAACAATGAAACCCTGTCTCAAAAAAAAATTAGTGAATGAAAATACAGATTAATTGAATTCGAATTTGACAAAGTCAATTTATTTAAAATTTTCTTTTGACTTTTTGTTCTGTTTTGTTTTTTGAGGTAGGGTGTCACTCTCACCAAGGCTGACCTGGAATTCTCTGTGTACTCACAGAGTGGCCTCAAACTCACAGCAATCCTCTTACCTTTGCCTCCAGAGTGCTGGGATTACAGGCGTGCACCACCACACCCGGCTCTTTTAAACTTTAAAAAAATATATTTTATTTATTTACTTGAGAACCAGAGAGAAAGAGGCAGATAGAGAGAGAGAATGGGCATGTCAGGGCCTCCAGCCACTGTAAACAAACTCCAGACACATGCACCACCTTGTGCATCTGGCTTTACATGGGTACTGGGGAATCAAACCTGAGTCCTTTGGCTTTGCAGGCAAGCTCCTTAACCACTAAGTGATCTCTCCAGCCCATCTTTTAAACTTTTTTATTTTTTTTAAACTTTTTTAATGATAATTTTCATACATGTACATAATGTATTTTGATTGTAATTCCCCCATTACTTTTTTTTTTGTTTTTTTGTTTTAAATTTTTGTTTTGTTTATTTGTATTTATTTATTTATTTGAGAGTGACAGACAGACAGAGAAAGAGGCAGAGAGAGAGAGAGAGAATGGGCGTGCCATGGCCTCTAGCCACTGCAAACGAACTCCAGATGCATGTGCGCCTTGTGCATCTGGCTTACATGGGTCCTAGAGAATCGAGCCTTGAACTGGGGTCCTTAGGCTTCACAGGCAAGCTTTTAACTGCTAAGCCATCTCTCCAGCCCTGTTTGTTTGTTTTTTTAAGGTAGGGTCTCACTGTAGCTCAGGCTGACCTGGAGTTCACTATGTAGTCTCAGGGTGGCCTTGAACTCAAGGCAATCCTCCTACCTTTGCCTTCCAAGTGCTGGGATTAAAGGTGTGTGCCACCATGCCCAGCTCTCCCCCATTACTTTTTTTTTTTTTTTTTTTTTTTTTTTTCGAGGTAGGGTCTCACTCTGGCCCAGGCTGACCTGGAATTAACTATGTAGTCTCAGGGTGGCCTTGAACTCATGGCGATCCTCCTACCTCTGCCTCCCGAGTGCTGGGATTAAAGGCGTGAGCCACCACGCCCGGCTCTCCCCCATTACTTTTAAAAAATATTTTTTATTTATTTATTGGGGAGAGAGAAAGAAAGAGGCATATAGAGAGAATGGGCACACCAGGGCCTCCAGCCACTGCAAACGAACTCCAAATGCATGCACCACCTTGTGCATCTCACTTATGTGGGTCCTGGGGAATCAAACCTGGGTTCAATTGCCTTAATCACTAAGGCCCAGCCACCTCCATTGCTTTTTCAAAAAATATTTTTATTATTTATTTATTTATTTGAGATACAGAAAGAGGCAAATAGAGAGAAAAAGAGAACAGGAGCACCAGGGCCTCTAGCTGCTGCAAACGAATGCCACCCTGTGCATCTGGCTTTACATGAGTGCTCGGGAGTCTAAGCCAGGTCATTAGGCTCTGCAGGCAAGCACTTTACCATTGGGCCATCCCTCCAACCCCAGTCATAGGCTTTTCACAAGGTTTTCAGTACCAGGGATGAATTGTCTCCTGTGGAGAGGGCCTCAGATCCAATCAGAAAGCAGTTGGTTACCCCCATAACAGTCATGCAGTAGCTGTAGTAACAGCACCAGTGGGCAAATCTTGCCTGGCAGGCTGGTTGTGGAGCCCTCAGGATCCACTGCTGGTTCAGACTATTGATGACTTTTCCCCCAGCAGCTTGCATAGCACTTGGTAGCACTATGACAGCTAGCCAGCATCTTCCAGTTCAGTTCTCAGTTGATTTCCCAGTGCCCTGCAACTGTAGCATGTGTTATTTTCAGCAATAGGGTCATACTGTCTAGTTCTAGGGGCAACCTGAGTTATTTATTTTCTACAAAATATTTTACTTATTTATTTGAGAGAGAGAGCAAGAGACAGATAGGATGTTTGTACCAAGGCCTCTAGCCACTGCAAATGAACTCCAGATGTATGTGCCTTTTTGTGCATCTGGATTACATGGGTACAGGGGAATCGAACCTGGGTCCTTCAGCTTTGCAGGTAAGTGTCTTAACTGCTAAATCATCTCTCTAGTCCTTTATTTTAGTTTATTTATTTTATTTTATTTTATTTTTTGGTTTTTTGAGGTAGGGTGTTACTCTGGCCAATGCTGACCTGGAAGCCCTTATTTATTTATTTTTTTTTTGAGACAAGCTCTCATGTACCTCAGGCTAGCCTCAAACTTACTATATAGCCAAGGATGGCCTTTTACTCCTGATCCTCCTGCCTCTACCTTTTGAGTGCTGGGATTACACCACCACACCCAGGTGATTGTTGTGCTTGAGAAACACAAGAGCAATGTGCTTCCCACTATGGGCCTCGACAAACACTGTCTATTGTAATAATTGCTATTTTTATTATTTGGCTGTCCTTACTCCTACTTCTCATTGCCTGATGCTCACAGGTATATAAGCAGGTTCCGCCAAGCTCAGCCCACAAGCCGAGAGGAACGCCAGCCAGCAGGCCCAACGTCAGCTGACTTTTGGTGGCTGCAGCCTGAGTGTCCAGACCCCAGCAGTCACCTTGCAGCAGGTACCTCCTCTGGTCTCATCTCTGCTGGTTGATGTCCTCAGCAGCCACTCCTTCTTATCACTCACTTGCGGATGGATTCTCGGCAGGAGCCAGTGAGTCAAAAGGAAGACCCAGAATGACAATCCCAGCTCCTGCTGACATAGTTGGTGCATCCCAGGCCGTGGCTTCTCTTCAGAAAGTAAAGCAGGTGACATGCTTATCTGCTCCCTCCCTTGTGTGTCTGAATTGACACCACCAGCCCTGGGATAGAGTTAGAAACAGTTACCAACCCAAGAAATTGTGAGCAAAAAAGGGAGATTTATTGGAGTTGTGCTAAGGACTTCCCATGTAAAGTAGATGTTTGAAGGCATGTGCATGAGTTACTTTTATATTTCAGTGACTAAAGTACCTCACAGAAACGAGGGAGTAAAGGGTTATTTGTACACAGTTTCAGAGGGATTTCAGTCCATCATGGAAGGGGAAGCATGGCAGTGGGAGTGTGTGGTAGAGTTGTTCACATCCTTGTCTGGAAGGCAGACCTGCCTCTAATGATCTAGTTCCACAAACCAGGCCCTACCTCCTAAGGGGTCCATGATCCCCAGAATGGTTCCATAAACTGAGGACTGAGTATTCAAAGCCCAAGCTTGTGGAGGACAGTGTAGTCTCATACCATAGCAGCATAGCCAGGGTGCAGATATATGGATAATGTGGAGAGAACACCAGCTCTTGGCTGGGCATGTTCGTGCATGCCTTTAATCCTAGCACTCAGAAGTCAGAGTTCAAGGCCAGCCTGGGACTATAGAGTGAGTTCCAGGTCAGCTTGGACTAGTGTGAGACCCTATCTTAAAAAGAAAGAAAGGAAGGAAGGAAGGAAGGAAGGAAGGGGAGGGGAGGGGAGGGAAGGGAAAGGAAGGGAAGGGAAGGGAAGGGAAGGAGGGAGGGAGGGAGGGAGGGAACCAACTCTTGGTTCTGTGTTCCTCTTTTTTTTTCCAGGCTGACCTGGAATTCACTATGTAGTCTCAGAGTGATCTTGAACTCACGGGGATCCTCCTACCTCTGCCTCCTGAGTGCTGGGATTAAAGGCGTGCGCCACCACGCCCCGCTCCTTTTGTTTTTGTTGTAATTTTTTTAGGATCTCACTCCAGTCCAGGCTGACTTGGAATTCACTCTGTAGCTCCAGACTGGTCTCAAACTCATGGCGATCTTCCTGCTTTAGCCTCCTCAGTGCAGGAATTGAAGGCGTGCGCCACCATCCCTGACCTGTGCTCCTTTATGTGGAGCTTAATCCTCTCAGTGCGCTTTCTCCTCCAGTAGCCAGCATGGCTCCCAGTTGCTCTAGGCCCCTGTGGTACTAACGCAGCTACTACAATGGCAAGTAGGACCTAAGAGGCTGGAGAGCCAGCTCAGCAGTTCGAGGCACTTGCTTACAGAGCCTGCTGCTCAGGTTCACTTCCCCAGTTCCCACGTAAAGCCAGATGCACAAAGTGCACCTGCACCTGGAGTTTGTTTACAGTAGCCAGAGGTCCTGGAGCTCCCATTCTCATTCTCAGTTTTTCTCTCTTACTTTCTGTCTGTCTGCAATAAATAAATAAAAATAAAAGAAAATAGGAACCAGTTTTCCTTCCCGCTTTCCTTCCTTTCCTCCCTCCCCCCTCCCATTTTCCTTCTTCCGTTTTTCCTTCCTCACTATGTAGCCCAGGCTGGCCGTGAACTCAGAATCCTGCTTGAGATTCCCAAATACTAAGATTACAGGTATACACCATCATACCATGCATGGGGGCTTTTTTTTTTTGAGGTAGGGTCTTACTGTAGTCCAGGCTGACCTGGAATTTACTATGTAGTCTTAGGCTGGCCAAGAACTCATAACTATCCTCCTGCCTCTGCCTCCCAAGTGCTGGGACTAAAGGAGTGTGCCACCATACCCAGCATTCTATTTTTTTGTTTTGTTAAGTCAGGGTCTCATGTTGTCCAGGCTGCTCTGAAGCTCCCTATGCGGCCAGGGATAGCTACTAGTCCCCTCTGTGTGCTGGGATTCTAGGTGTGTGCCACCATGTCCATCTTAATGGAGCTTTGCTAAGCTTTTCATCTACTCTGGCAGGTTCTCTCTTGTTCATTCATTCCTTGAGCCAGTACTGAGGTAGCCGAGACAGGAGGACCAACAGTTAAAAAAGGGAAAGTGGGGCTGGGGAGATGGCTTAGCGGTTAAGGCGCCTGCCTCCTAAGCCTAAGAATGCTGGTTCCAATCTCCAGCGATTCCAATCTCCAGGCCCCACGTTTAGCCAGATGCAAAGTGACGCAAGGGCGCAATGCCACACTTGACCACAAGGAGCGCACACATCTGGATTTCGTTCACAGCAGCTGAGAGACTGCTGGCGCGCCCATCTCTATCTGTCTCCCTCTCCCTCTCTGTCTCTCTCCAAAAAAAAGGGGGGGGGAGTGGGTCTCCCTTCTCTGAGGAGAAGTAGATTGTAATGGCCTGCCACAAGAGGAGTATAGACTACCTTGCAGACCCTCTGGTTAGTTCCCCTTTCCCAGCAGCCTTTGGGGTGGAGAATGGCCTCTGATCCCTCTCACCTTGCAGAGCCTCAACACATGGAACTCATCCCTGCTGGACTTGGAGACTCTGAGCCTACAAAGCCAAGCTTCCCGGCTGCTCAAACGCAGGTACTGCCTTCCCCGAATATCCCTGCCCCTTCAGCTGCAGGCCAGCCCACTGCCTCTCACCTCCATGGCTTCACTCCTTTCTTCTCCCTCCAGCCAGGCCTCCATCTCCTCCTCCTCTCACAGCCCTAGCGAAGCAAGCAGCCCCTCCATTCCTGTAGGCTCTGATGTCCTCTCTTCATTCTCTATGTCCCTCGCCCCAGATTCCAGCAAGGGCTGTGGCCCCAGAGAACCTGGTAAGTACTAGAAGGTGAGGGTTGAGCACAGTCTGGGTTCAAATCCCACCTCATCCACTTCCTAACTGTGTGACTTTGGCCTCTCTTGGCCTTGTTTCCCTGACTGGGAAATGGAAATAATTGATATTGGGATAATTAAATGAGTGCACAGGAAGTGTCAGCACAGCTCTGTCCGCAGTAGCTGTCACAAGTGTGTCAAGCCTGTAGTTCTAGAAACTGAACATAAGCATCAAAATCAGAAGGTTTTATACACAGCAAAATCTGACCCGTGAGGCTATTCATAATCTATCTTAAGCCTATTTACTGTGAGTAGTCATACATTTTTGTTGTTCATTTGAGCCAGGATCTTGCCATATGGCCCAAAGAGACCTAAAACTCACTTGTCTTGTCGGCCAGGCTGGCCTCAAATTCCCAAAGCCCTTCTGCCCCAGCTTTTAGAACACGGGGTTATAGGTGTGCCATTGGTCTGCCGTGGAACTTCTCCTGTGTATACTTCATATTGAACCATATGGAATTGTTTTCGTTAGTCAAACATAGTTGAATATTGGCTATGTCACATGGTTTGGCCAAATTTCAATGTGCTCGAGTCTGGTGCCTTGCCTCAAACCCACAGCTGTGCCACCGACAGCACACAGCTTAGCTACAATATGCCAAGTGTCAAGATCTCAGAGACGGGGCTGGGCAGCCCCCTGAATAAGCCTCTGACACAGTGGAGGGAGGTGTCCAGGCTGTCTCCAGTGTTCTGAACACCCTAGCTCTTGTCACAAAGCTCCCCTTTCTCTCAGCAGCCCCGGTGCCAGCCCAGGCCCCCAGCCCTACTCTTGCTCCGGCCTCCTCTCCGGCCCCCCTCAGGCCTGAGGATGACATTTTGTACCAGTGGCGGCAGCGAAGGAAGCTTGAGCAGGCTCAGAAGCTAGAACAGGCTCGAGCAGGGGGGGATGGGACCTGGGTGCTGCCTCGGACCTCAGCACTCCCCACTCAGGTGAGGGTGGAGGTGGAGCCTGAGGGTGACGGAGGACCCTTCACCCTCTTCCTCTGTCCCACATCCATCCTTCTATCTACAGACCGCTCCTGCTCCTGCCACCTTGGGGACCCAACCTAACTGTGCCCCACCATGGGGCAGTGCAGTCCAGCATGCTGCCCCAGGGGCATTCTTTGTGGAGAGGCCTCCTCTTCTTCCAGGATCCTCTCCACACATCTGGACTCCCAGCCCCCATGGATTCTTCTGGGCCCCACAAGCCAGTCCCTGGGTATCTCTCGGGATGGTTCCTGCCACGCTGCTGGCCTCCACCCCGGCTTCCCCAATCTCCATTCCAGAGCCCCCAATCTCCACTCCAGCTGCGCTGGCTTCCACCCCTGCTCTTCCGGCCTCTACCCTTGCACCCTTGGGCATCCCTCAGGGGCCGCCCACCCCTAAGCCAGGCAGCTCCATCCATCCCAAAAAGCTGGGTGCCAAGCCTCGGAGGTCTAGCACCTCCTCACACCAGGAGGCTACTGGGCAAGTCACAGCCGCCTCCCAGGGTCCTGGTCCCCAGCTCAGGGGTGTCCTGGGTCAGGTAGTTTCTGCTCGGCTCTTCCCAGACAACCCGGAGGACCCACCTCCACTCCCAGATGGGGAATCACAGAAAGTCAAGGCCACACCTCCTCAATCCAAGGTCCCCAACTCTCTCTCTAAGTCTCTGGCCAAGTCCCACAAAGCAAAGGCCACTCCCTCTGGGGGAAGGTCCGTGATTTGGAAAAACAAAACCAATCCCTCAGCTGGAGTTGAGGATCCACAGCCCAAGGTCCCGCCCCCTCTAGAAGAGATGTCTTCAAGGTCTGAGGTTCAGTCACCTGAGTTCAAAACACCTGCACAAGCGGCAGGGTCCCCAGAAGCTGTGACCACTCCCCCTCTGGCATCCAGGCATGCTCCCACTGAGGACTTGCTTTCCCAGGCCGTCCAACTTATGCAGGCTGCTGAAGGTGAGCCTGATGCTGGGGCGGTCTGGGATCTTGGTGTGGACTTGCCCTCAAAATACATCTTCTGGAGCTCAGATCCTCCTGTCCCACCCCAGACTCCGATGGCAGTGAGTTTCAGGAGGACCCGTTGCTACAGGTGCTAAGAGCTCAGAGGGCTGAGTTGAGGCAGCAGAAAAGGTAATGATCACCAGGGGCTAGGACCCTGGCCCCTGAATCCTCAGATGCCCCATGGGTGCCACCCCTCCTAAGCCCCTTCCCCGACACCCCCTCCACAGCCCATATCCCTATCTGGAGTGCACACCCAGCCTCCCCTCCCTGGCTTCTCCAGGAACGTGGATGCCCGATTGTCCCTGCTGCTGGACGGCGCTCAAGACCCAGAATCTTGGTCTCATGCAGCCAGGTCACCTTCCAGGCCCCCAAGGAGGCTGCTGCACAGGGAAGGAGCCTCTGTGGAGGCCACAGGACTTTGAACTGTAGAGATTGCTTTTTTTATTTCTGAGAACCAACCGATTGCTGTGTAAAGATTGTTGTGCTAATCTGCGGGACACCCCTTCACCCTCGCTGAATTCACACAGTTCCTTCTCAGGCCTCATCTTGGGTGAGAGTGTGGTCCAAGGTGAGACAAAAACCCACCTCATGTAACTCAACTCCGAAGTGAATCCTGGGCTGGGGAGATGCTCAGCGGTTAAAGGCACTTGAGTGCAAAGTCAACCAGCCTCAGTATGACTCCCCAGTACCCAGTGAAGCCAGACACAGAAAGTGGTGCAAATGTCTGGCATTTGCAGCAGGAAGAAGCCCTGGTCTACCCACACACATGCACACACTTGCAAATGTGTAAATAATAAAATGAAGTGGGTCTTTATGTTTCAAATGGGGACAGAGAGCTTCTAGGGACACCAGCATTGGACAATAGTTCATGTTCCAGCTGTGCCAGCAACAGCTGCCCATTTCTCCCTCCCATCCAAGTACCAACCAAACCCGACCCTGCTTAGCTTCCGAGATCAGGCATGTTCAGCGTGGTTTGGCCACAGACCATCCCTTCCTCTCTGGTCAAGAGCTCTACTCGCAGGTCTAAGATGTCTTCAATTCAGTGAGTGGGTGAGTAAAGTAATACACAGATGTCAGATGAGGACACGGCAAAACGCTAACAGAACCATCTAATGCGGCCATATCGTAGAAACTTCATAATAAAATGATGGATAATATGTGGTCCAGGTTGTTTGGATATCTGTATTCATGAGGAGGCAGATACATACATTATGTCAGAGACAAGGTAAATATTTATGTTCAAGGTAAGTATTTGTTTTTTTTGTTTTGTTTTGTTTTGTGTTTATCTTTTTCAAGGTAGGGTTTCACTCTAGCTTAGGCTGACCTGGAATTCATTATGTACTCTCAGGGTGGCCTCGAACTCACAGCAATCCTCTTACCTCTGCCTCCTGAGTGGTGGGATTAAAGGCATGCGCCACCATGCCCAACTTGTTTTTTTTTTTTTTTTTTTTTTTTTTTTTTGGTTTTTCGAGGTAGGGTCTCACTCTGGTCCAGGCTGACCTGGAATTAACTATGTAGTCTCAGGGTGGCCTTGAACTCTCGGCGATCCTCCTACCTCTGCCTCCCGAGTGCTGGGATTAAAGGCGTGCGCCACCACGCCCGGCTCCAACTTGTTTTTTTTTTTAAAAAATATTTTTACTTATTTATTTGAGAGAGAGAAAGAGGCAGGGGGCGGGGGAATGGGCATGCCAGGGCCTCCAGCCACTGCAAACGAACTCCAGACTCACGCATTCCCTTGTGCTTATGTGGGTCCTGGAGAGTTGAACCAGGATACTTTGGCTGTGCAGGCAAATGCCATAATGACTAAGCCATCTCTCCAGCCCCTGTTTTCAGTTGTTTTTTTTTTTTTTTTTTTTTTTTAAATAACCCACATATTAAGTGAAAGCAACAAGAAGGAAATAGCTGTTTAGACATAGCAATAAAAGATATTCATGCTGACAAGCCAATCTTGCTGAGAGGGATTCCTGAGAAAGTTACACTTAAAATGAGACATAGACAAGGGCTGTTCTAATTACTGTGGCCCAGTAACAAACTATCATAAAAAGGCAATGGCCAAGGCCGGGCATGGTGGCACGCCTTCAATCCCAGCACTCGAGAGACAGAGGTAGGAGGATCGTTGTGAGTTTGAGGCCAACCTGAGACTACATGGTTAATTCCAGGTCAACCTGGAATAGAGTGAGACCCTACCTCAAAATAAATAAATAAATAAATAAAAAAGGGCTGGAGAGATGGCTTAGCCATTAAGACGTTTGCCTGCAAAGCCAAAGGATCCCAGTTCTACTCTCCAGGACCCACGCAAGCCAGATGCACAAAGGGGTGCATGTATCTGGAGTTTGTCTGCAGTGACTGGAGGCCCTGGTGCGCTCATTCTCTCTCTCTCTCTCAAATAAAATAAATTTTAAAAAATACAAAAAAAAAACAACAGGTTTTTTTTTTTTTAATATTTATATTTATTTTATTTATTTGCAAGCAGAGAGAGAGAGAGAGAAGAGAGGCAGACAGAGAGAGAATGGGCACGCCAGGGCCTCCAACCACTGCAAACAAACTCCAGATGCATGTGCCCCCTGTGCATCTGGCTTACGTGGGTCCTGGAGAATTGAACCGGGATCCTTTGGCTTCGCAGGCAAACGCCTTAACCGCTAAGCCATTTCTCCAGCCCTACAACAGTTTTCTTAAAAAAAAAAAAAAAAAAAAAAAAAAAAAAAAAAAAAGCAATGGCCTGGGCTGGAGAGATGGCTTAGCAATAAGGTATTTGCCTGTGAAGCCTAAGGATCCTGTTCAATTTCCCAGAACCCATGCAAGTCAGATGCACAAAGGGACGCATGTGTCTGGAATTTGCAGTAGGGGGAGGCCCTGGTGCACCCATTGTCTCTCAAAAATAAAATTATGAAGCCGGGCTTGGTGGCGCACGCCTTTAATCCCAGCACTCAGGAGGCAGAGGTAGGAGGATCGCTGAGAGTTCGAGGCCATCCTGAGACTACATAGTGAATTCCAGGTCAGCCTGGACCAGAGTGAAACCCTACCTTGAAAAACCAAAAAAAAAAATAATAAAATAAAATTATGAGTTTTATTCAACTTTCCTTCCCAACCCCTGATTAACTTTTCTCTATAGAACTGAACACAGAATATTTTTTTAATATATTTTTTAATTTTACTTATTTGCAAGCAGAGAGAGAGAGAAAGATAGAAGAAAGGCAGACAGAGAGAGAATGGGCACACCAGGGCCTCTAGCCACTGCAAACAAACTCCAGATGCATGTGACCCTTGTGCACCTGGCTTACGTGGGTCCTGGAGAATTGAACCGGGATCCTTTGGCTTCACAGGCAAACGCCTTAACCATTAAGCCATCTTTCCAGCCCTGAACACAGAATATTTATATTTTGCTCATTGTCTTTCCCCACTAACTTTTTTTTCCCCCCAGGTAGGGTCTTCCTCCAGCTAGGCTGTGGTAGTTTGAATATATGTCCCCCAATATATTCAGTGTTTTATTAGTTATAGTTTGCATCTGCAATCACCTTGCTAGAGGCAATGTCACTGGGGGCTGGTCTTAAGGTATGGGTTTGAGATTCCATTGTAAAGATATGCAAAGTGCGCCCAGCAGGATTTCCTGAAGTGTGCTGTGTGACCTTTTGGCAGTAGTTTTGCTCTGTGTGCTGTGGTGGCTGGTTGGCTTTCTCTCTCTCTGTTTGGCCCTGTGAAATCAGGTGGCTTTTCCTGCCTTTATGGAACTTCCCCTGGATCTGTAAGCTTCAATAAATAATATCCCGTCCTCCATAACTGTGCCTGGTCTGGAAGTTCATCTCAGCGAACCTGAAGCTGTCTGCAACAGTAAAGTGGTACTGAGGAGTGTGGGGTGAGATGAACCTTACCACGTGGATGTTCGTCTTTTGGAACCTTTGTTTTGGAGGAATGGGCATGGACTTGGTGCTTGCAACTGAAGATGCCTTCTGGAGTGGTAAGCCAAGTTTTATGGACTATTCTGATGAGAGTTTGAGAATGCTAAGTGCAGACAGTATTGAACTTCGAGGCTTGGCTTATGAGCTTTCTAAGGGGAAGGAAAGATGGCAGAGGACTTTCTTGGAACTGGGCTACTGGCATAAGGGATGGCTACGTTCTGCTGCCCAGGCCCAGAGTATTTGATCAAAGTTAAACTTGTAATGGACTGATGTGCTTGGCTAAAGATATCGGACTGAAATTTTAAGATTTTAAGTTGGAAAACCTGAAGCAAGTTAAAAGTAGAGGCATTGAGACTGGTTTAGCTGCTATTGTCGACACATTAGCAATTTTTTTTTTTTTTTTTTTGGTTTTTCGAGGTAGGGTCTCACTGTGGTCCAGGCTGACCTGGAATTCACTATGTAGTCTCAGGGTGGCCTCGAACTCTCGGCGATCCTCCTACCTCTGCCTCCCGAGTGCTGGGATTAAAGGCGTGCGCCACCACGCCCGGCTCACATTAGCAATTTTAAGGAAGGTGGAAGGAAGGTGGCCTGACGACTACTTTACATTAAAACAATGGAGAGAGCCGGGCGTGGTGGCGCACGCCTTTAATCCCAGCACTCGGGAGGCAGAGGTAGGAGGATCGCCGAGAGTTCGAGGCCACCCTGAGACTACATAGTGAATTCCAGGTCAGCCTGGACCACAGTGAGACCCTACCTCGCAAAAAAAAAAAAAAAAAAAAAAAAAACAATGGAGAGGATGCCTGAGGAAAGACTGTTAGAAATGCAAACTCTTGGAAAGAGTTGACTGGAAAAGGAACCTGCTTTTCAAGGCTATGATTTATTTTGTCCCTGGATTAAGAATATGGCTGTGTCCTGCACACCGGGTATTGGTTTTGGAAGCATGAAAAATGCATGGAGTGGTCATGAATTGCACACGGTTCCAGGAGCCGCTGCTGAGATGTGGCATGAGGCAGGGCATGAAGACTCTCAGGAATAGGCTGGAAGAGCCTTTGGAAGATGGAACGTGGTTTGCATGGAGACCTGAAGATGTTTTGGATATACCAGGAGTATGCAAGGGCTCCCATGGAGTGCAGTGTTGGCATGCGATGAAAGTTTTCCCTGGCGACTCTGCCCAGCTGGAGGGGCGGAATTGGAAAACCTGGAGACTGTCAGTCTCTGGTTATATTGAACTTGAACTGCAGAAGTTTGATGACGGCTGATGGTGGTTGAGTTTGCATTATTCTAGTCTCTCCTTGCTATGCCTTATACCAGTTAAAATGTTTACTCTGTGCCTTTACATGTTGAAAGTATTTAACTTGTTTGATTTTACAGGACTATCTTAAGTTGATCAAGACTGTGAGAACCTTTGAAATTGGACTGAGTACAATTTACAATGTGTGATAGTTATAAATCTATTGGGGGCCAGGGGCGGAATGTGGTAGTTTGAATATATGTCCCCCAATATATTCAGTGTTTTATTAGTTATAGTTTGCATCTGCAATCACCTTGCTAGAGGCAATGTCACTGGGGGCTGGTCTTAAGGTGTGGGTTTGAGATTCCATTGTAAAGATATGCAAAGTGCGCCCAGCAGGAGTTCCTGAAGTGTGCTGTGTGACCTTTTGGCAGTAGTTTTGCTCTGTGTGCTATGGTGGCTGGTTGGCTTTCTCTCTCTCTGTTTGGCCCTGTGAAATCAGGTGGCTTTTCCTGCCTTTATGGAACTTCCCCTGGATCTGTAAGCTTCAATAAATAATATCCCGTCCTCCATAACTGTGCCTGGTCTGGAAGTTCATCTCAGCGAACCTGAAGCTGTCTGCAATATAGGCTGACCTGGAATTTACTGTGTAGTCTCAGGGTGCGTCTTGAACTCAAGGCGATCCTCCTATCTCTGCCTCTGGAGTGCTGGGATTAATGGCATGCGCCACCACGCTGGGCAAAAGTGAGATGGTTGTTTTTTTTTTTTAAATTAAATTAAATTAATTTATTTATTTGAGAGAGAGAAAGAAGCAGAGAGGGAGAGAATGGGCACGCCAGGGCCTCAAGCCACTGCAAACGAACTTCAGATGCATGCGCCCCCTTATGCATCTGGCTTACGTGGGTCCTGGGGAATCGAACCTGAAATCTTTGGTTTTGCTGAAAACGCCTTAACCGCTAAGCCAAGATGGCTTTTTTTTTTTTTTTTTTGGTGTGTTTGAGACAGGGTCTATGTAGCCCAGGCTTGCTCTGAACGTCTTAAATTGAGATCCTTGTACCCAGCCTCCTGAGTGCTGGAATTGCAGGTGTATGCTGCTACTCCCATTGTTTCTGTGTTGAGCCCCGTTGTCTGCCAGTTCGTGATCTTCCTGCTTCTATCTCAGGGCTGCAATTACGAGCCTGTGTCGCCGCGTCCAGTTCCCACTAGCTCTTGAGCTTCAGTGTGGCTTATTGCTGTGCCTACGAATTAAATGATGGCAGTTTTTGAATGAATTGGCCAGGGACATGGCCTCTGAAGTAAGGGCCCTGCTGAGGGTAGGACCAATGAAAGCATCCTCTAGGAAAGGGTGTGGTCACAGTGTTTTCTGCCCACGGCTCAATCATTTGCAGAAACGCCTAAAATTGGCTTTCTGAAAGGCGTGAATGTTCCGGTTGGAGTCAAGGAAAATGGAGCCACGGAAACCGTGCAATGGGCAGGGTGAGGCCAAGTGCCCAGCGCCTAGGATCGCATCCCAGGCTGGGTGCGCGAAGCAAAGGAAAACGAACGTGGGCGGAGCGCCCTCCGGGCTCTAGTGGGCGGGGTCAGCATCAGGACGGACAGGGTGGGCCCGGGGACCGGGACTTGGAGGAATGGAGCCAGGGCCCCGAGGCCGCGTGAGCACCCGACGAGGACTGTGAGAGCAGTGGTCACGGAGAGGGGACCTCGGGGCCCCGCACCGCTGCGGGTGGGCAGCGGAGCATAAAGAACGGAGGGTGTGTCTCGGGAGGCTGCTGACAGCCAATGCCAAGCCGCTATGGCGTGGCGCTGTCAAACTTCGGGAGGGTGGGGCCTCGGATGCGGCCAATGAGCCGACGCCTGGTGGGCGGGGCGTCTCCCTCAGCCAAGCGCGGAGCCAATGGGGAGCGGCGTCGCGCTCCCGGCCCCGCCCTTCCCCTCCCCCAGCGGCGCGGGGCGCGCCGGAGCCGCGGCGGCCGTTAGGGGCGGGGCCTGGCGCCTCGCGCCCTCCCCTTTGTGTCGCCATGGCGGCGGCGGCGGCGAAGACCTCGGACCGGGGCTCGAACGCCGTCGGGGCCTGAGACGGCTGCGGCGACTATGGTGGTGAGGCGGGCCCCCGCGGCCGTCGGTCTGTCCGTCGCGCGTCCGTCCGTCCGTCCGTCCGTCCGCGCGCGGCCCCGCCCTGCGCGCCCCGCCCCCGGCCCCGCCCGAGCCCGAGCCCGTGGCCCGAGCCGCCCCTCTCCCTTCGTCGCGGGTCCCTTCTCGCCTCCCTCCCCTCCCCTCCCCTCCGTGTCTCGGCCCGCCGTCCCCGACCCGGTCCCGGGCCGAGCGCGCCCCTCGACCCCGCCCCCTCGGCGCGCCCCCATTCCACGCCCCGAGCGGAGCCGACCCGGGCTTGACACAAGGGCTGGGCCAGGGGACGGCCGGGCCTCCCTCCCGCAGGCGTCGGCTGGGCGCCCTGGAAACCAGCACCCCTCCTCGCATCCTCATCCTCGCCGCCCCTTCCCTCTGACAGCTCCACCCCCACCCCACCGGGCTCCATCTCTGTCGACCCTTTTCTTCTCCTTCTCCTTCATTTTCATCCCATCTCCATCCCGTCTCAATCCTTCCACCTGCCATCCTTCTGAACCTTGATCTCAGCCTCGACCCACCCTCAGCTCCCCTCGCCCTCCTTGACTCCACCCGAGGAGCCAGCGCTGTGCCTCCGCTTGGTCTTTGGGTCTTCTCCATCTCCTTGTCCTAATCTCCCCTCCTCCCAGTCTCCCTCTCCCATCATACTGCTCCTGTTCATTCATCCATTCATTCCCTCACTCCACAGACATTCACTGAGACCTCCTCTGTGCAGGCCCCATGCTCCAGGCACAGAGACAGTCAGATCCCATCCTGCCTTGGGGAGCTTCATGGGCTGGCAGGGGACAGACTCTGAGGGTGAGACCCAGGGATGAATGCGGGGTTGCAGGGACATGGAGGAGGGAGAAGCCCAGTCTAGCAGTCCCGTGCATCTTAGTCTGGCAGCTGGTTAATTTATTCATTAGATGTTCTCCAGCCTCTGCTGTGCCCCTGGGCTGACACTGGGTACTGGGGACCCAGACAGGAATGTTGTAAAGAGCAATTCTGTGTCATTTCTGAACTGGCCATATGGGGGGTTCTCACCCTGGGGAGGTCAGAGTCCAGGGGGAGATATGGACTTGTCACCGACAGTGACATCTCAGAGTACTGGACACTGTGATGGGTGAGCTCAGGTAGAGTCATGGAGCCTGGGATGGGAAGCTCAGAAGATGGACATGGATGCCTGGCACAGCCTAAAGGGACAGAGCTGGCTTTCTGTAGGAGAACACATGTGAGCTGAGAGACGAGGAATGAGGAAAAGAGAAACTAGTGACAGGGTAGGAACAATGGTGCCAGGCTAAGAATAGTCTCTGCAAACGTGGAGGTGGGCTGGGGAAGTGCTCGGTGTAAAGGACTTGCCATGCAAGCCCGAGACCTGACTGGGACTCCAGCACCCACATAAACTCTTAGCACGCATGACAGCACACTCCTCTAATCCCAGCTCTGGAAGGCAGACACAGAGGATCCCTAGGGCTTGCTGGCCAGTTATTGTAGCCAATTGATGAGCTCTAGGCTCAGCGAGAAACCTTCGCAAAAAATAAGGTGGAGGGTTATTAAGGAAGACACCTGAAGTCGACCTCTTTCCTCCATTTGCATCCACACAGATTTGCACCTGCATCTGCACACGTGTGCACACACACACACATACAAACAGGCATGCACACCACACCAAAAAATGTAGAGGGAAATAAGAAGGTGGTATTTTTGCTGGACTCTGAGAAGTTTAAGTGCTCTGAGACTGGAGGGGCAGTGCTGGAGAAATGTGGGAGAGGCAAACAGAAGCCAGATCAGGGAAGCTTCGCTATCAGACTAGAGAAGCCCCACTTCATCTTGAAGACAGGAGAGTGATCAAAGCAGAATCGATGGAGAGACAGGGACACATTTGTGTTTTGTTTTGTTTTGTTTTGTTTTTGTTTTTTGAGGTAGGGTCTCACTCTGGTCCAGACTGACCTGGAATTCTCTCTAGTCTCAGGGTGGCCTTGAACTCACGGCGATTCTCCTACCTCTGCCTCCCGAGTGCTGGGATTAAAAGCGTGTGCCACCACGCCCGGCTTCACATTTGTGTTTTGTGAAAATAATCCTGGCACTTGTGAAGAAGTGGCAGGAGAGAAGAGGTTAGGAAGAAAATCGAGATGTGGGCTGTGAAGGTTCAGGACAGTGGCAGGAGGTAAAGATACCCTGCAACGACTATAAAAGTGTCGTGAACAGGGACAGACAGGATCAGCATGTCCTCTCTCTCACCCTTGGTCCCTGCTCCTCCAGGAGGAACCCCCCCAGACCACACAGGAAGAAGCAGGCGTGTCCTCTGCACAGCCCTCACCTCCTGCTGACTGACTGACCCTCCTTCCCCACTACAGGACAAGTGTGTGGAGCCACCAGCCCTCCAGGCCTAGGCTGACAAATAACAATGCTCCTGTTGTCTCTGCCCCTGTCTCTGGAGGCCTCTGATTCTTCTCTCTGCTCTACAGGCCCGCAGCACTGACAGCCTGGATGGCCCAGGGGAGGGCTCAGTGCAGCCTGTACCCCCCGCTGGGGGGCCCAGTGTGAAGGGGAAGCCTGGCAAGAGGTGAGGGGAGGTGGAGGGAAGGCTTAGCGTAGAAGGGAAGGAAGCCCTAGGAAAAAGCTGGTGGTAATGTGTCTGCCACCTATCTCCCAGGCTCTCTGCTCCTCGAGGTCCCTTTCCCCGGCTGGCTGATTGTGCCCATTTCCACTATGAGAATGTTGACTTTGGCCACATTCAGGTATGGGGGATTCCTTCCTGGTGGAAACATGAACAGCTGTCATCTGCTTTGCCCTGCTTGAGCTTGGCTGCCTTCCTGGCTGAGCAGTCACTAACTGGAGTCAGAAACTTCAAGATGGGAGGGCTGCTCACCCATTTATAGTTCTTTGACTTAGTTCTCCACAGCAAGTTTTTGTTAGGTGCCTGCTCTGTACCAGATAGTGACATCACCAGGCCCAGTTCTTAGGAAAGTCCAGAAGGGGATCCATCCCTGCATAGTGCCCCCTGAGAGAGATAAGGCCTGGACAAGAGGAGGCCCTCACCTGGGTCTGTGCTTCCCTTTGCAGCTCCTGCTGTCTCCAGAACGTGAAGGCCCCAGCCTCTCTGGAGAGAATGAGCTGGTATTTGGAGTGCAGGTGACCTGTCAGGTGAGGCCTCCCCTGCTTCTCATCCAGCCTGAGGGTCTGACCGCCATAGTTCTCAGCTTGATGTGATAGACTTGTTCCCTCTGATCTACTTATGCCACAGGGCCGCTCCTGGCCAGTTCTTCGAAGTTATGATGACTTCCGCTCCCTGGATGCCCACCTTCACCGGTGCATATTTGACCGGAGATTTTCCTGCCTTCCAGAGCTCCCTCCACCCCCGGAGGGTGCCAGGGCTGCCCAGGTAACCTACTTGTTGCCTCATCAGTGGGTGAATCGTTAAAACAAAGGGAATAGATATGGTGATGTACACTTGTAATCCCAGCACTTGGGAGGCAGAGGCAAGAGAATTTCTGTGAATTTGAGGCCAGCCTAAGCTATGTAGCAGGTGCTAGGCCAGCCAGGGTTATGTAGAATGACCCTTGTAGCAAAACAAAAACTTGGGCCGGGTGTGGTGGTGCACACCTTTAATCCCAGCACTCGGGAGGCAGAGGTTGGAGGATCACCATGAGTTCGAAGCCACCCTGATATTACATAGTGAATTCCAGGTTAGCCTGGGCTAGAGCGAGACCCTACCTTGAAAAACAAAACAAAACAACAACAATAAAACAACAAACAAAAAACCTCAGGCTGGAGAGATGGCTTAGTGGTTAAGGTGCTTGCCTGTGATGTGTCCCACGTAAGCCAGATGCAGTGACATGAGTGTGCAATGTTGCACATGCACACAGGAGGGCGCATGTTTCTGGAGTTCAGCTGAAGGCCCTGGCATGCCCATTCTCTCTCTGTCTCTTTCTCTCTTTCCATCTCTCTCTCTCTCTCTCAAAATAAATAATTGTTTTTTTTTTTTTTTTTTCAAGGTAGGATTTCATGCTAGTCCAGGCTGACCTGGAATTTACTTCGTAGTCTCAGGGTGGCATCAAACCCATAGTGATCCTCCTATCTCTGCCTCCCAAGTGCTGGGATTAAAGGTGTGCACCACCATACCCGGCAAAATAAATAATTTCTTGAAAAAAATCTGAGTCCCAACCAATCAAAATGGATGGAGAAGCCTTAGAAAAATAATAAATACCAAGGGTTCTGTTGAGTACCTTTAGTTTGGGAGTCAGGGGAAGGTTGACAGATCCATGTCAATTGCCCTCTGGAACTTGGTCTAATATGTTTTTTTTTATTTTTTATTATGTTTTTGGAAAGAGACACAGAGAGAGACAGGGAGAGGGAGAGGAAGACAGAGATGGGTGCAACAGCAGTGTCTCAGCTGCTGCGAAAGAAATCCAGATGTGTACGCCCCCTTGTGGTCAAGTGCAGCATTGCGCCCTTGCGTCACTGCATCTGGCTAAACGTGGGACCTGGAGATTGGAACCACTGGAGATTGGAACCAGTGTTCTTAGGCTTAGGAGGCAGGTGCCTTAACCCCTAAGCCGTCTCTCCAGCCCTCTAATATGTTTTCAATTTGAAATGACAATATTCTAGAACACCTAACAGCTGAGCCATGTCTGGGCATCTGGGTTGAATTTCAGCCCAGCAGAGAGATGAGCTAGGGCACTGTGGGAGGACAGTGGGATAACTCCATGTCTTCTCACAGACGTCCCCCTTGACAACCTGTCCCTAGATGCTGGTACCACTGTTGCTGCAGTACCTGGAGACTCTGTCAGGACTGGTGGACAGTAACCTCAACTGTGGGCCTGTACTCACTTGGATGGAGGTGGGTCCAGCAGGGGAACTCGGAATTAGGATTGAGCAGGGGTGTCTGAGGCACAAGAAGCCTTCTGGGAGTGTGTGTGGGCACAGAATAGAAAGCCAGAGGGAAGGATTGGTATTTTAGTGTCTGTGTGGGTGCATGCCTGCAAGCAAAAAAGAAAAAGAGCATGTGTATGTATGTGTACGTATGCGTGTTAGTGGGGCTGTGGGGATTTAAATGTATACCCTTCAGAAATAGGTTGGTTCAGGAGCTCCAGTGGTGCATTCGGTTAGTGTGCGATACTTATACAGAAATAGGTTGGTTTGTAACTCACAGTACACCTGGATTAAACAGTAAATGTGGTCTGGAGAGATGGCTCAGCAGTTAAAGGAACTTGCTTGCATAGCCTGACAACTCAGGTTTGCTTCCCAGTACCTACATAAAGCCAGGTACACAAAGTGGAGCATGTGTCTGGAGTGCATTTGTAGCAGCTGGAATGCCCTGGTGCGCCCATTCTCTCCCCTGCCCCCTCTCTAAAATAAATAACTATATCCCCTCCCAGCCCTGCAGAGACTGGTACCATTTGGTTCCCACAATGACTACCAATAACCCCACCAAGGAAGACCCTCACAGAACTGGGGTGGGGGAAAGAGTATATGAGAATACAACCTGTTTGTTTAAAAAGTCAGTAGGGCTGGAGAGATGGCTTAGCAGTTAAGGAGTTTACCTGCAAAGCCAAAGGATCCCGGTTCGACTTTCCAGGACCCACGTTCCTTTGCAGTGGTTGGAGGCCCTGACACACCCATTCTTTCTCTATCTCTCTCTCTCTGTCTCTTTCTCTCTCTCAAATAAATAAATAAGTAAATAAATAAAATATATTTAAGAATAAAAAACCAGTAAAAAGGGCTGGAGGGATGGCTTAGCCGTTAAGGCCTTTGCCTGCAAAGCCAAAGGACCCAGGTTTGATTCCCCAGGACCCATGTAAGTCAGATGCACAAGGTGGTGCATGTGTCTGGAGTTCATTTGCAGTGGCTGGAGGCCCTGGTGCACCCATTCTGTCTGTCTCTCTCTCTGATTCTGTCGAATAAAAAATAAATAAAGCTTTGTTTTTTTAAAAAAAGAAAAAAATCAGTTAAAAATCTAAAAATAAATGTTTTAGAAAAACAACAAAAACCAAAAAAAAATTTTTAAAAACAGCCGGGTGTGGTGGTGTGCACCTGTAGTCTCAGCACTTGGGAAGCAGAAGTAGGAGGATTGCTGTGTGAGTCCAAGTCTAGCCTGGGGCTAAAGAGTGAATTCCGGGTCAGCCTGGGCTACAGTGAGACCCTACCTCAGAAAAACAAAAACAAAAAAAAAACAGTTAAGTGTGCAGTATTTGCTATGGAGGTGCAGAGGTGTATGGGAAGGTATTTAGAACAGGGAAGTTCTGGTTAGGGGTGGGGGAAAAAGGTGATTTTGCTGTGGTTGTTTTGTTTTATTTTTCAAAGGGGACAAAAATCTGGATGTGTGAGTCAGGCATGGTGGCACATGCCTTTAATCCCAGCACTAGGGGGACTAGTAGGAGGATCACTGTCAGTTCCAGGCTACCCTGAGACTACATAGTGAATTCCAGCCTGGGCTAGAGTGAGACCCTACCTTGAAAAACCAAAAAAAAAAAAAAAAAAAAAAAAAAAAAAAAAAAAAAAAAAAGAAAAAAATCTAGATGTTTGGCCAGTAGCTCTAAGTGACAGAGGTTTTGGGTGGGGAATGGGTGGTGAGCTCACTGGGCAGAGAAGAACTTTGTCTAACTTTATTAACATCTTCTGACCACTCCTTGCCACATCTCTCCTCCATTTTAGCTGGACAACCATGGCCGGCGCCTGCTTCTCAGTGAGGAGGCCTCACTTAACATCCCTGCAGTGGCTGCTGCCCACGTGGTCAAGCGGTACACAGCACAGGCGCCAGACGAGCTCTCCTTTGAGGTGAGGCTATGGGGAGCTGGCTCCAGCTGGGCTTTCCGCTTCTCCGCCCTTCTGACCTGCCTCTTCCTCCCTCGCTCCCAGGTAGGAGACATTGTTTCAGTGATTGACATGCCACCCACAGAAGATAGGAGCTGGTGGCGGGGCAAGCGGGGCTTCCAGGTAAGCTGGGGGGTGGGTGGGGGGGTGGGGGTGGATATGTAGAGTAGGAGTGCTGTGTCAGTTAGAGTGCTCAGCTACTGACTTGATCCTTCCTCAGGTTGGTTTCTTCCCCAGTGAGTGTGTGGAACTTTTCACAGAGAGGCCAGGTCCTGGCCTGAAGGCGGGTAAGTGCCGTGGAGAGTGGACAACCCCTACATCCTCTACCTACCGCCCATCCTTTCTACCCATTGTCCACCCCACAGATGCTGATGGCCCCCTGTGTGGCATCCCAGCTCCCCAGGGTATCTCTTCTCTGACCTCAGGTAATAGAAACCAGGGGTCTGATCTGTGCCTCCTGCCTCACCAAGTGTATGGGTGCATGGTTCTGCTGACTCCAGGTGCCTGCCTTTACCTCCACAGCTGTGCCCCGGCCCCGAGGGAAGCTGGCTGGGCTCCTTCGAACCTTCATGCGCTCACGCCCTTCCCGCCAGCGGCTGCGCCAGCGAGGAATTCTGCGGCAAAGGGTGTTTGGCTGTGACCTTGGAGAGCACCTCAGCAACTCAGGCCAGGATGGTGAGGCTGAGGCCCTGAGCACTCCCTTTTTCCTGTGGGGATGTGACTGCCTGGCTTGACCCTGCTGCTGCTTGCTTCCAGTGCCCCAGGTGCTGCGCTGCTGTTCCGAGTTTATTGAGGCCCACGGGGTGGTGGATGGCATCTACCGGCTCTCAGGCGTGTCCTCCAACATCCAGAGGTTGCGGTGAGGCCCTCTATCCACCACTTCCTCCCATGGTGTTTATGAGCACCCTCTCTTCTAACCCTCTGCTGTAGGTCAGGATCATAGTTGTTGGGAGTTATGAGGGCACAGTGTAGGGGTGAGCCAAAGTTATGGCCAGGCAGGGCTTCCTTAAGGAGGTGAAACCCCAACTAAAGCTGAAAGGTCAGAGGAGAACTGACCATTGATGTTGCCACATGCTTTTGGAGCGCAGCAGTGAATGAGACAAGCAGAGCCCTTGGCCTCTAGGAACTCAGCTATTAGAGGGAGAGACAAACAAGGTGGCAGAGGTTACAGAAGTGACCAGTGCTGTGGAGAAAAATCAAGTAGACTAAGGAGGATCATCCTAAGTAGGAGGGAAGCCAGGCATGGTATCCCACGTCTTCATCCTAGCACTTGGGAGCTAGAGGCTCATCCTCTGCTACAGAGTGAGCTTGAGGCAAGCCTGGGGTGTGAGACCTTGTCTAAAGAAACAAAAAAGCAAACTAAACACAAACAAACCAGGAGGCAGAGGTAGGAGGACTGAAGTGAGTTTGAGGCCAGTCTAGGACTACTGAGTGATTTCCAAGTCAGCCTACCTTGAAAATAAAAACAACAAAAACCCAGGAGGGAGGGTTATATTTATGAGCAGTAGAGGCCCAGAGGCCTTATGGGGAAGAGGAGTGAGAGAGCAGCTCAAGAATGTCCTGTGAGAACGTCCACAGTGGAAGGAGCGGCTGTGTAAAGGGGAAGCTTCAGGAGACAATGGGTGTGGAGTCATTGGCCAACATGTGCAGGGCCTTCTTATGGTTTTGTGGTGCTGGGTTAGAACCCACGGGTCCCTGGGCAAATGCTGTACCAATGAGCAACACTCCCATCTCCTCTGGTGGATTCTAGCAAGTGCTCTACTGCAGAGCCACACCTGCAGACCTGTGCAGGTCTTTCTGGTAACTGTCAGGATTTGAGGGGCAATCATTGGAGGGCTCTGTGTGCACGAAGTATAATGGCATAGAGGTGGACAGAACAGAACAAGAATTGGAGCTGACAGCAGCCGTAGGGGAGGACAGGGAGGTGGAGAAGCAGCAAGAGCAGGAAGAAGGGCGCAGTGGTGGGGCTTGACCTGACCTGTGGGTGGGGACTCATCGGAGAACAGTGGGCAGGAGCACTGTGCCATGATTTGCATTTTCCATTTATTGTGACCACTTAAAGCCAGGAGAAAGCGCAGCACTGGCACACGGCAGGAGCATGGTCAGCCTCAGTGCCTCCCTTTCTCAAATGAGGGCCTTTGTCTTTGCTGTTGGGGTTGTTGGGAAGTCCAGTAAGTTCCCTCTCTGCATAGCCACTCGTAGGGCCTGGGGTCCCATACACACAGAGGCACTTGAGTGCAGGGCTAGAGAACACGCCAGGTGAGCCAGGCTGATCTGAACGTGCCCTTCCCTGATCTCTTGGTCTCAGGCATGAGTTTGACAGCGAGAGGATCCCTGAACTATCTGGCCCCGCCTTTCTTCAGGACATTCACAGTGTGTCCTCCCTCTGCAAGCTCTACTTCCGAGAGCTTCCCAACCCTTTGCTCACCTACCAGCTCTATGGGAAGTTCAGTGTGAGTAAGGGGCTGGTCAGGGCAGCAGGGGCCAACCTACATCTGGCTCAATATCATCATGACTGTCCCTATCTCAGGAGGCCATGTCAGTACCTGGAGAGGAGGAGCGCTTGGTGCGAGTCCATGATGTCATCCAGCAGCTGCCCCCACCACACTACAGGTTAGCCGGCAGGAACTGGGGAAAAGCTATGGTGGGAGTGCAGGGAGCTGAGGCTCAGCTGTCCTCTTTTGCTTCAACCCCCAGGACTCTGGAGTACCTGCTGAGGCACCTGGCCCGCATGGCAAGACACAGTGCCAACACCAGCATGCATGCCCGTAACCTGGCCATTGTCTGGGCACCTAACCTGCTACGGTAAGCTGGCACCTCATCAGTCTCTCTGTTCCCACTTTAAGGCAGAACTCAGGTCACTCCACACCCACTGTGCCAATTTTTGTTTGCTTGCTCATTCAGTAAGTTTAAAAAAATTTTTCTTTCTTTCTTTCTTTTAAAATATTTTATTGATTTATTTCAGAGAGAGAAAGAAGAAGCAGATAGATAGAGAATGGGCATGCCAAGACCTCTAGTTACTACAAATGAACTTCAGACACATGCGTCACCTTATGCATCTGGCTTTACTTGGGTAGTGGGGAATTGAACATGAGTCCTTAGGCTTTGCAGGCAAGCACCTTAACCACTAAGCCATCTCTCCAGCCCTCTTTTATTTATATATTTATTTGAAGAGAGAGAGGCAGATAGAAAGAGGATGCCAGGACCTCTAGCCAGTGCACCAGACACATGCACCACCTTGTGCATCTGGTTTACGTGGGTACTGGGGTTAGAAAGATGGTTTAGTGGTAGAGGCACTTGTCTATGATGCCTAAGGACCCAGGTTTGTTTTCCCAGTACCCACGTAAACCAGAGGCACATGGTGGCACATGCACCTGGAGTTTATGTGCAGTGATTAGAGGCCTTGTTGCACCCATTCTCTATCTGGCTCTTTTTCTTTCTCTCTCAAATAAAAATAAAATATTTTTTAAAAAATTTAAATATGTTTATTTATTTAAAAGAGAAAGAAAGAGAAAATATTGACACACCAGGGCCTCTTGCCACTGCAAATGAATTTGAGAATGTATGTACCATTTTGTGTGTGTGGCTTTATGTGGGTACTGGGGAACCAAATATGGGCTATCAGGATTTATTTGCAAGCAAGCACTTTTAACCACTGAGCCATTCCCTCAGCCCCTTTTAAATTTTTTTTAAAATTTATTTTATTTGAGAGAGAGAAAAGGGGAGAGAATGGGTGTGCCAGCTTCAGCTGCTGCAAACAAACTCCAGACGCATATGCCACCTTGTACATCTGACTTATGTAGGTCCTGGGGAATCTAACATGGGTCCTTTGGCTTTGCAGGCAAGCACCTTAACCACTAAGCAATCTCTCCAGCCTTCCCAAGCTCTGTTTTGTTTTGTTTTGTTTTGTTTTTGTTTTGTTTTGTTTTGTTTTTCCAGATAGGGTTTCACTCTAGCCCAGACCGACCTGGAATTTACTATGCAGTCTCAGAGTAGCTTTGAACTCATGGTGATCCTCCTACCTCTGCCTCCCAAGTGCTGGAATTAAAGGTGTGCACAACCACGCCTTGCCCAAGCCCTTAAAATTTTTATTTATTTGACACAGAGAGGAGGAGATGGAGACAGAGAGAGTCAGAGTATGGGTATAGCAGGGCCTCCAGCCACTGCAAAGGAACTCCAGATTCATGCGCCACTTTGTGCATCTGGCTTTAATGTGGGTACTGGGAATTGAACCCAAGTTGTCAGGCTTTCCAAACAAATGCCTTTAACCATTTATACCTCTCTCCAGCCTGCCCCCAGTCTTTTTTAAAAATTATTTCATTTATTTTTGGAGAGAGAGAGACAGACAGAGAGGGAGAAGGAGACAGAGAATGGGTGCGCCAGCAGTCTCAGCTGCTGTGAACAAAATCCAGATGTGTGCGCCCCCTTGTGGGCAAGTGCGGCATTGCAGCCTTGCGACACTTTGCATCTGGCTAAACGTGGGACCTGGATATTGGAACCGGGTTCTTAGGCTTAGCAGACCAGTGCCTTAACCGCTAAGCCATCTCTCCAGCCCCACCCCAGTCTTTTTTAAATTTTAATTTGTTTAATAAAAATATCTGCCAGGGGCTGGAGAGATGGCTTAGCCATTAAGGCACTTGCCTGCAAAACCAAAGGACCCAGTGCACATAGTGGCACATGTGTCTGGAGTTCATTTGTGTACCCATTCTCTGTCTGTGTGTGTCCTTCTTCCTCTCTCTCTCAAGTAAATAAATAAATAAAAATAGAAAATATTTTTTTAGTCGAGCCGGGCGTGGTGGCGCACGCCTTTAATCCCAGCACTCGGGAGGCAGAAAAGGAGGAAGAGTTCGAGGCCACCCTGAGAACGTAGTTAATTCCAGGTCAGCCTGGGCCAGAGTGAGACCCTACCTGAACCAAAAAAAAATATATATATATATATATTTTTTAAAATTGGCCTTTAAAAAGGTGTGGTGGTGCATGCCTTTAATCCAAGAACTCGGAAGGCAGAGGTAGGAGGATCACTGAGTTTGAGGCCAACCTGAGACTACATAGTGAATTCCAGGACAGCCTGGGCTAGAGTGAGACTCTACCTTGAAAAAAAATTTATTTATGAGAGAGAGAGTGTGTGTATGAATGTGCCAGGGCCTCTAGCCATTGCAGATGAATTCCAGATGCATGCATCTGGCTTTATGTGGGTACTGGGGAATCAAGCCCAGGTCATCAGGCTTTGCAAGCAAATGCCTTTTACCTTTGAGTCATCTCCCCAGGTCTCGATAAGTTTTTTAATCAATTACCTCCCATGTTCCAAGCCCTAATCCCATCAATGGGGACACAGTAATGAGCAAGGCCCCATCCTCCTACAGCTAGCTCATATGGAGGAAATGGACAGTGAGACACCAACAAGATTATGTCTAATGTCAGGAAGGACAATGTGAACCAAGGCAGGGGCGGTGCAGCACTTGGCAATTATTAGACCAGCAGAGGTGGCTTCACTGTTTTGTTAGAGCTGGCGGCAGGGTAAGCCTGCGTGGATTTGATGCTCACTGAGAGGGGCAGAGTTTCTGTCTGGAGGACTTCATATAAAGTAGCTAGGTATGGTGGTACACACCTGGAACCCTATTACTCACAAGGCTGAGACAGGAGGATTGCAACTTTGATGCTAGCCTGGACTACATGGAGATTCTGTCTCAAAAGGTAAAGGTTGACAGATCAGATGGTAAGCATAAGAAGTACGTGGGAGAAAAAGAACAAAAAAGAGATGAGAACAGAGATCTACAACTTAAAGTGCAACAAGTCAGGAGGGGAGTGTCCATTGAGAAGGTGCCATGTGAATGAAGACTTGCACAGGGAAGGGCAGGTCTGAGGAGAGGCCAAGTGTAAGCAGATGGAGCAGGGAACAAACCCCAGGCAGGTGCTTGGGAGGAACAGCAGGGAGGGCTGTGAGGCTGCAGCTTAGGGAGGGAGGGGAGCGGGAGGAGGTGAGGAGAAGAGATGATGTAGTCAGACAGAGGTGACAGACCAAACTCACAGGTCCTACTTAAAGCTGGAGATAGAGCCAGGGCAGGCCTCTGACCTAAGAGTCCTGACCTGACTTGGGTATACAGACTCCTTCTGGCTGCAGTGGAAGCAGGGACAGGAGGAGGGCCTGAAAAAGCTGCTGTAACATCAGCGTGGAAGGGAATGGAGACTGGGCCAGTGTGATAGCCAGCTTTCAGTCACTGTAACAAACTGCCCAAGATAGCTAATGTATAGAGAGGGTTGATTTTGGCTCACCCCTTTAGAAGTTTCAGTCCATGACAACTATCCCTATTGCTTTGGGCTTGTGGCAAGGAGTATGTGGCAAAATAAAATTGTACAGCTCATGACCAGGACGCAAATAATTAAGAGGGATCCAGGGTGCCACAATTACCTTCTAAAAATATTTGTTCAATATTTGTTCAAGCTGGGCATGGTGGTACATGCCATTAATCCCAGCACTCAGAAGACAGAGGTAGATTGCTGTGAATCTGAGGCCACCCTGAGACTATATAGTGAATTCCAAGTCAGCCTCTGTTAGAACAAGACCCTACCTCGATAAACAAACAAAAAAGTTCCTTTGGACTGGAGGGATGGCTTAGTGGTTAAGGCATTTGCCTGCAAAGCCAAAGGACCCAGGTTGGATTCCCCAGGACCCATGTAAGCCAGGTGCACAAGGTAGTGCATGCGTCTGGAGTTCATCTGCAGGCCCTTTCTCTGTGTGTGTGTCTCTCTCTCCCAAATAAATAAATATAAAAATATGTTTTAAAAGTTCATTTATAAGCTGGGTGTGGTGGTGCACACCTTTAATCCCAGCACTTGGGAGGCAGAGGTAGGAGGATCACCATGAGTTCGAGGCCACCCTGAGACTGCATAGTGATTTTCAGGTCAGCCTGAGCAAGAGTGAGATCCTACCTCGAAAAAAAAAAAAAAAAGTTTATTTATTTATTTATTTGGGAGAGAGAGAGAGTGAGTGTGTGTGTGTGTTTGTTCCAGGGCCTCTTGCTGCTACAAGCAAACTCCAGATGTATGCTTCACACAGTCTTATGTGGGTACTGGGGAATTGAACCAGGAGCCAGCAGACTTTGCAAGAAAGCACCTCTGGGCTGGAAAGATGGATTAGTAATTAAGGCATGTTCCTGCAAAGCCAAAGGACCCAAGTTCAACTCCCCAGGACCCACGTAAGCCAGATGTACAAGGGGGCCCATGTGTCAAGTTCATTTGCAGTGGCTGGAGGCCCTAAGCACCCATTCTCTTATCTGCCTCTTTCTCCTTCTCTCTCTTAAATAAATAAAGGTGCACATGCCTTAAGACAGACAGACAGACAGCCAGACAGAAAGAAAGAAAGAACCTTTAGCTACAGAGCCATCTCCCCAGATCCCTGTAATTATTTTTGAGAGTATTTCTCCCAAAAGAAATAAAGACCTGAACACAACACCCCACCAGGCCTCACCTCTTAAAGCACATCCTGGGGACTGGGTCTAACCACGTTAGCCTTTGGGGACACTTATCCAACTGTTACCAGGCTGGAGGGAGGCAGCATAGGGGAGAAGAGTTAAACTCGAATTTGGAGGTGAACTGATAGTTGGCTAACACATTGAACGTGGGTGTGGAAGAAAGACAGGGGCAAAGGCAGCACCTGTGAGTGGCACTGGCAGGTGGAGAAGACGGGCAGAACAGGTTTGGGGGGAGGTTGAAAGCCCAGCTCTAGCTGTGACCAGTTCAAGAAGCTCAGAGTGGTTGTCTCTTCCATTGGCACCACACACTGCCCACTCAGTCAAGGTCCATGGCCTGACTTTCCCGCCCTCCAGGTCCATGGAGCTGGAGTCTGTGGGGCTGGGCGGGGCGGCGGCCTTCAGGGAGGTCCGCGTGCAGTCGGTGGTGGTGGAGTTCCTGCTCACCCACGTGGAGGTCCTGTTCAGCGACACCTTCACCTCCGCTGGCCTTGACCCTGCAGGTATGCCCAGTCCCTCCCCTGATGTCCTGGCTACTGCCCCTCAGTGTCAGGGCTGCAGTGGGAGGGCAGGTGGGCTCCAACAGTACCCTTATTCCACTGAAGCCGGCCTCTCCTCCCGGTTCCTTGAGGACCCCACCCCCGCCCGTCCCTCCCCGCGCCCCCTCCTTCTCATTTCAGCTCCTACGCTCAGGATCCCCACTTCTTGGCCAGGACGCCGTTCTTCCTTCACCCCTTATAGCTCCTAGGGGCGCTTGGGGCCTTGGGTCCACCCGGGAGGAGGTGGGAGGTCCCCAGACTTGGCCCTGCCCAGAGTCCCTGCCCTGCCCGGGACCCCAGCCCAGTCAGGACTCAGCTCGACGGAGGGCCCTCTGGCCCGAGGTAACTGACCAGAGCCGCTGCCCTCGCTGGCTGCTGGGAGCTGCCTCCTCATCAGCTCGTTCTGCCTCAGCCTTCCTCCTCACCTGCCTGCCTGCCGCCCCAACCCCCACCTGATCCACGCCAGCCCCCTGCCTTGCCAGCCCGGGTGGGCATGCTGCGGGCCGGGGCTTGGGCTGTGGAGCTTGGCTTTGCCCGTGGCCTCAAATGGCCCAAAGCTGATAACTTGCCCTTTTCTGACCTCCCCAGGCCGCTGCCTCCTCCCCAGGCCCAAGTCCCTCGCTGGTAGTGGGCCCTCTACTCGCCTGCTGACGCTGGAGGAAGCCCAGGCTCGAACACAGGGCCGCCTGGGCACGCCCATGGAGCCCACGACTCCCAAGGCCCCAGACTCACCCGTGGAAAGGTGAATGGGACTCTGGAGGAGGGGAAGCATGGTCTAGAGGCCCTGGTTCCTCAGACTGCCTCCTGTCTCTCACCCCAACCACAGGAGGAAAAGGGAGAGAGGGGAGAAACAGCGGAAGCCCGGGGGCAGCAGTTGGAAGACATTCTTTGCTCTGGGCAGGGGCCCCAGCATCCCCCGCAAGAAGCCCCTGCCCTGGCTAGGGAGCAGCCGGCCACCTACACAGCCTTCAGGTCAGAGCTCCCCTCCACACCTGCACGCCCACCCGGCCGTGCTCTGTAGTGTGGCAGGAGTGGCCTGTGGCATGCAATCTGTGGTGGGAACGACCTACCTCTTCTTGCAGGCAGCAGACCTGACACAGTCACCCTTAGATCTGCCAAGAGTGAGGAGTCTCTGTCGTCTCAGGCCAGCGGGGCTGGTGAGTAGAGGCTGGGACCTATCTTTGCCCAAGCCAAGCTGGGAGTAAATGAAACACTGGTTTCACCTTTTTTTTTTCTTGTTTGTTTGTTTGTTTTTGTTTTATTGAGGTAGGGTCTCACTTTAGCCCAGGCTGACCTGGAATTCACTCTGTATTCTCAGGGTGACCTCGAACTCATGGCGATCCTCCTACCTCTGCCTCCTGAGTGCTGGGATTAAAGGCGTGAGCCACCACGCCTGGCCTTATTAGAGGTTTTTACCTTTAAATTTGTTGTGTTTTACTTTTGGAGGGGGGGTTCTCAGAGATTTATTCTTTTTTTAATTTTTAAAAAATGAGACAGGGTCTTGCTATGTAGCTCAGGCTAGCCTCCAAGTCTCTTTTTTAAATTTTTTTTTTTTTTTTTTGGTTTTGTGAGGTAGGGTCTCACTCTGGTCCAGGCTGACATGGAATTAACTATGTAGTCTCAGGGTGGCCTCGAACTCTCGGCGATCCTCCTACCTCTGCCTCCCGAGTGCTGGGATTAAAGGCGTGCGCCACCACGCCCGGCCTTAAAATATTTTTTTAATTCTTAATTTTTTTATTGACACCTTCTATACTTACATACAAAAATATGATAATTCCCTCCCCTCCCCCATTCCACTTTAGAACACCAATCTCCATCGTATCCCCTCCCTCTCTCCATTATTAAAATATTTTTTGTTTATTTTTATTTATTTGAGAGTGACAGACAGACTGAGAGAGAAAGAGGCAGATAGAGAGAGAATGGGCACACCAGGGCCTCCAGCCACTGCAAACAAACTCCAGATGCATCTGGCTTACATGGGTCCTGGGGAATCCAGCCTTGAACATGAGTCCTTAGGCTTCACAGGGAAGTGCTTAACCACCAAGCCATCTCTCCAGTCCCGAGCCTCCAGCTCTCTTAATCGTAGCCTTTTGTGAGCTGGAATTACAAGGAATTTGAAAAGTTTTTGTTCATTTATAATTTCATACATGTATATAATTTTTTTTTTTTGAGGTAGAGTCTCACTCTGGTCCAGGCTGACCTGGAATTCACTCTGTATTCTCAGGGTGGCCTCAAACTCATGGTGAGCCTCCTATCTCTGCCTCCCAAGTGCTGGTATTAAAGGTGTGCGCCACCACGCCCGGCCAAGTATTTTGATCAAATTCACTCCCCATTATCTTCTTTGGTCCCTCCCACTAAATCCCTTCCTCTTCCCAACTAGCTCCTTAATACTTTCATGTCCCCTTTTTTTTAGGCCCAGGGCATTTAATTAGGGCTGTTTGCATAAGCATGGGTGGGAGAGCTATTTACCAGAGTGAAATATTAAAACCTAGACTTCAGGGATAAAGAGTCTCGTGTTGTATCTACACAATATACTCACTGGTCTATACAGGTGTTTCATTCATTTATTCTTTTGAAAAACATTTATATGAGCACCCACAAACTCCCTTAAACTAAATGAACCTCAGTACCCGAGAGAGCCTCTCCCTCTCCCACCTGCTGCCCCCAACCAGAGGCATCCTCTAAACTTGATGGCGTCATCCTGTCGTGTCCGAGGTTTGGTCATGTACAGGCACATGTGTGAATTTCCTGTTGTTCAGTTCTACTTGCTTTGAAGGTGTTCATGGGCCCCACAGAAAGAAGCTAGTGGGCTCTATGTACAACTTGACCTTCACTCACCGTGTCATTACAAACTGCCAAGTGCAGCTCAGGCGCCTCCCACTGCTCTTGGGTCCATGTGTGAACCCCCTTCCTGCTCGCATGGATTTGGTGTCTTCAGTCAGCAGTCCCTGCCTCTGCCACGTACCCAGGAGCGGAGCTGCTGTCCTGTAGAGTCCGCACATACTCAGCTTGACAGGACCAGAGCCCAGCCAGTGGCTGTACGGGGAGGGTGGTCCCATCCACCCACCCCACAGTGTGCATAAAGTCCTGTCACTGTCATGCTCATAGCATTTTCAGCTCACAGCCTGAGGCCTCCCCACAGAGGTGCCACTTCACTGTTCCCCACTTCTTTATGGAGTGCTGCTGCTATGTCCTTGCTGATACGTGAGTCTGTAAAGTTCTGATCCCTATCCACCCCTCCCCAGGCCTCCAGAGGCTGCACCGGCTGCGGAGACCCCACTCCAGCAGTGACGCTTTCCCCGTGGGCCCGGCGCCTGCCGGCTCCTGCGAGAGCCTGTCCTCTTCCTCTTCCTCCTCATCCTCAACTTCATCTTCATCTTCCTCCTCCGAGTCCTCAGCAGCTGGCCTAGCGCCACTCTCGGGGTCTCCTTCACATCGCACCTCAGCTTGGCTTGATGATGGTGATGAACTGGACTTCAGCCCACCCCGCTGCCTGGAGGGGCTCCGGGGACTCGACTTTGATCCCCTTACCTTTCGCTGCAGCAGCCCCACCCCAGGGGATCCTGCACCTCCTGCCAGCCCAGCACCCCCTGCCCCTGCCTCTGCCTTCCCACCTCGGGCAACCCCCAGGCCCTCTCATCCCATGGACCCACCAACCCTGCTTCACCTACTACCCTGGACATTTCAGAGCCCCTGGCTGTGTCAGTACCACCCGCTGTCCTGGAACTATTGGGGGCTGGGGGTTCACCTGCCTCAGTCACCCCAACACCAGCTCTCAGCCCTGGCCCAGGCCTGCGCCCACATCTCATTCCCCTGCTGCTTCATGGAGCTGAGGCCCAGCTGAGTGACACCTGCCAACAGGAGATCAGCAGCAAGCTGGCAGCACCTGGTCTGCGGGGAGCTCAGGGCCAACACAGTAAGTCTCAGTCCACCCCACCTGTCAGTCCTTGAGGCTGCCCCAAGACCGGATAACCTCTTCCCATGCTTTTCTCTTGTAGGCTCTGGCACAGATGCACCATTGTCTCCGCCCCTGTCCCTCCTGCGCCCTGGTGGGGCCCCGCCCCCACCCCCCAAGAACCCAGCACGCCTCATGGCTTTGGCCCTAGCTGAGCGGGCTCAGCAGGTGGCCGAGCAACAGAGCCAACAGGAGCAGGAGGGCACCCCACCTGCTCCCGGCTCCCCTTTCCGCCGGTCTCTGTCACTGGAGGTGGGTGGGGAGCCTGTGGAGACTTTGGGAAATGGGCCACCCCCTCATTCTATAGCCCACCCAGGTGCCTGGGCCCCAGGTCCCCCACCTTACCTCCCAAGGCAACAAAGTGATGGGAGCCTGATGAGGAGCCAGAGGCCCTTGGGGACTTCAAGAAGGGGACTCAGAGGCCCTTCCCAGCTCAGTGCCCAGCTCAGGGCAGGTGAGACATACAGGGATGCCCCAGAGATGACAGCCCAGTCCCCATATTCTGTCCCCTCACAAAGTCTTACACCTGGCTTTTTCTCACCCCCACGGGAGTGCCTGCCACCCTACCTTGGGGTCCCCAAACCAGGTTTATATCCTTTAGGCCCCCCTTCCTTCCCACCCAGCTCCCCAGCCCCAGTCTGGAGGAACTCTTTGGGCCCCTCTGCAGCATTGGACAGGGGAGAGAACCTGTACTATGAGATTGGGGCAGGGGAGGGGGCCTCCTACTCTGGACCCAGAAGGTCCTGGAGCCCCTTTCGCTCCATGCCTCCTGATAGGCTCAATGCCTCATATGGCATGCTTGGTCAGTCGCCACCACTCCACAGGTCCCCTGACTTCCTCCTTAGCTACCCATCACCCCCCTCCTGCTTTCCTGCTGCACACCTTGGCCACTCAGCCCCCCAGCATCCTGCCCGGCGCCCAACTCAGCCTGAGCCTCTCTATGTGAACCTGGCCCTGGGGCCCAGGGGCCCTCGCCCAACTCTTCCAGCTCCTCCTCTCCTCCTGCCCATCCCCGAAGCCGCTCAGATCCTGGGCCCCCTGTTCCCCGCCTCCCTCAGAAGCAAAGGGCTCCCTGGGGCCCCCGCACCCCACATAGGGTACCTGGACCCTGGGGTTCCCCTGAGCCTCTCCTACTCTACAGGGCTGCCCCGCCAGCCTATGGAAGGGGGGGTGAACTCCACCGAGGGTCTTTGTACAGAAATAGGGGACAGAGAGGGGAAGGGGCTGGTCCCCCTCCCCCTTACCCTACACCTAGTTGGTCCTTGCATTCTGAGGGCCAGACCCGAAGCTACTGCTGAGCTCGGGCCTGGAAGGACATTCCTCCCTTCCCCAGGCTCCCACTGGAATTTGGCTCAACTCAGTCCCTTGTTTTGTATTTTGAGCTCTCCACCCCACCATAGGTTTCTAACTTTGTAACTTGTTTCTGATGTGGGTCCCTAAATGGAAAATCATGGTGTCCCTACCCTGAGCTGCAGGGTGTGCCCATCCCCTACCTCCCTCCTGGGGGCCCTTGCACAAATTTGGGGGAGGGACTGGGTAACATCCTGACCTCCCTTTCCCTCCAGGAACCCCCAGCCTGTCCTGGCCTCTGCACAGGGGGTGGGGGTACAATTACCACCCACCTCTCCCCATGTGTCCCTCTAAACAACCTGACAACATTCATGAATAAAAATGGAAGAGACAAGGCTACTGGGGCCAGACTCAGTGAATGCAGAAGCAGGCAGACACAGCTGCACCCTTCTAAAAAATATATATATTATTGACAATTTTTACATGCATATAATGTATTGATCATATTCACCTTCCATTACCTTCTCGTGTCCCCTCCCTCTCTCCTTGAGCCTCTTCCAAACTAGCCCCTCTTTTACTTTGATAGGTTTTTTTTTTTTTTTTGTGATCCAATGAGTTTGATTAGGGTTGCTTGTGTGAGCATGGGTGGGAGATCACTTTTTGCTTTGCGGAAGACAGTACAGGGAGGACTCATATTCCCCCCAGAAGGCTCTGGTCCACAGGAAGGGCTGTGACATTCTAGGAATCTGAGCCAGATGCTGGGCTGAGACTGGGCTTGTCTTCAAGGTGGCATCTGCTCCTTAGCTCCACGGTGATCTCCTCCAGCAGATCCATTCTGGGCAAATGTGGGGCAGGGACAAACCCAGGCTTACCTCAGGGGTGAGGGAGGGACCCAGGGCTCCCCTCCAGGCCCTGTATCTCACTCTTGTAGACTGGAGAAGAGACAGTCTTCTATCTGCTCAGTGATGGGCGTCTACAGGACAAAAGGTGGGGTTACTTCTGGGTGTCCAGGAAGCTCAGTGGGCCTGGAGGGTGCACACCGCTCTCAAAACTCTACATCCCCAGTAGCGGTGAATCCTGAAGGCTAGTGTGCAGGGCAGGGCCTGAGTGGGTCAGAAGACAGGGAACTAGGGGACAGCTGGAGGAAGGGTTGCAGGTTAGCAACAGGCATCTGTACTGTTAAGCTCAACTCCAGAAAGAAGTGCTGGCTAACCTTGACTGTGGAGCTGTGGCAGGGGTCAGATTCAGAGCCAGAGCTCAGGCTGCTGCCTAAAGTCAAACTGCTGCCCGAGCCCCAGGCTGCACTCCGCCAGACCCTGTTGTGGCTTGGGACCTCAGGAGTCTCGGGGACCTGCAGGAAATAGCAGGAAGGTGGCTTAGGTTGCCCAGGTGCCATTCACTCACCCCCCCCCTTGCCTTCCCCTGGTTCCTACCTGGGATGGGACAGGGTTTGGAAGCACAAGCCTGGATATGGCCTTGGTTCTGGAAGCTACCTCATAGTATAGGAGCTCTGGGGACAAAGACCACATGGTTGGAGTGAGGCGGCTCAGCTCAGCACAGCAGTGCCCAGCACTCTCATCACCCCTTCTTGCCCTCTAACCTGGCACAGAACCCTGGGGCACAGGGGACTGTGTACTCCACTCTACTGGGCAGCTGACTTTGGGTGCTGAGTCCTGGAAAGGAGGCTGAGTGTTGGGGACATGGGCCCTGCCTGAGTTTCCATGACTACCCTTGCCCCCTTGACCATCCTGTACCTGGGCCATGGCCTCCCGCAGCAGGTACCGAGTGCTCTGCAAGCTGCCCCAGCGGTCAACAGGCTCTAGGCCCAGCCCAGCCTGAACCAGGGCCTGGTAGGGGGCTGGTAGCAAAGAATCCAAGGCCAGACTCTCACCTGCCTCCAGCTTAGACTTTACCTCCAACCCTTCTTCCCCAGCCCAGGGCAGCTTTCCTGTTAGGAAGCATGATTAGGGGACCCACACTGGTGGGCACCTTCCTGGGCTAGGGAATAGGGTCACTCACCAGTGAAGATCTCCTGGGTCAAGACACAGAAGCTGTAGAGGTCTGAGGTGGTGGTGGGCATATCACCTCGGATCAGCTCCAATGGCAGCCATGGGTACAGTTCAGGGGGTGGGGGCAGCCCTGGGCCTGGGCTTTCTTGAGGGTAACCTTGCTGTGGCCTGTGAAGGCCAAGGAGGGGCCTAGTGAGCTACTGATTGCTGGAAAGGGACATGGGGCAAGCAGGGGGCAGCTCTTACCTGGGCTGATGTAGTGGACGTCCGTGCTCCAGATGGCTCACCTTAGCCAGGCCTGGCCGCACCAGCTGAACAGCATGAGAACTAAGGCCACAGTGGGCCCAGCAGCGGGCCTGCAGGAACAGCAGGGCCTCCAGCACCTGTAGCAGCAGGGGGCCAGGCAGGAGACCTGGCGCAGCTTGGGACCCCTCCTCTCTGGGTCTTGGCGAGTGCAGCAGGACATGCAGGGATCCCAGCCACACTGGTTCAAAGAGGAGGCTCAGCCCAGACAGGTCTGCCGAGAGGCTCAGTGCCATCAGAAGCAACAGGCCAGGATGGTGTAGGATGCTGGGCAGGAGCAGAGCAGACCCCCTCACAAGCAGCTCAACCTGATAAAGCAGGGACTGCTTCTGGGCACAGGCCACCCACAACTGCCCAGGAGCAGATGGTCTGCACCAGACAACAGGCAGGAAACACTGAGACTCGTCACACAGCCCAGCCATGTCAGGGCCAGCACCAGCCCATAATAGTTTGGGGCTCCCTCCCACCCCCATATCTTCTCTGAGCCCAAAGGACACCCCCTCCCACAGACCTGGGTAGCACTTTTGGGGGGAAAGGGGATCATTTCAGCTGAAGGGCTTTGCCAAGTGCTGGCCAAGAGGTGAAAGTTAATCGTAGCTAGCTGTGGCTAGCCCCACATTCCCTTGCCTGTTGGCTATGAACTGCTGGAGTCCAAGAGCAGCTGAAGGCTGGCATGTGGCAGCAGGCTGGACAGCGAGGCTGGGATTTACCTGCAGTGCCGAAGGTCAGCCAGCAGCACGTCAGGATGCGTTTCGGGAGCCTTCAGCTGCCTCACAGTCACGGGGTGGTCCCTCCACAGCAGGCTGGGAGGGGAGGGCCGGTGAGAGGTGTGGATAGGGTTTCCTTGTGAGGGGAGCAGGAGGCAGGGGGCTCTACAAGGGCACGTGAGGGGCTCTCACTTGGCCATAAGGGTGTGGGAACTGCTCTCATAGGTTCGGTCTGGTTCGTCCTGGGCTGGCAGCAGCTCTTTGGGGTCCACCAGGGGGATGCCCATTACCAGTGCCAGTGGCTGCAGGCTGCTCAGCTAGGGGTGGAGAACAGACCATATGGCACTAGGAGGACAAGGTGGTACCTGATCCATAGGGTCCTACCTTCTCCCCCTTACCTGGCCAAACCCCAAGGCTGGGACTTTCCTGGATCTCTTTATCTGCCCTCGCCTCAATGCCCTGGGGGAGAGAGCAGGCTGAGGGTAGGTCTGGGGCAGTTGGGTGCGGGGGCAGCTCAAGGGTGTGTACCTGTCTGCTGGTACCAGCCGCAGTGAAGACAGGGAGCCACACAGGCTATGCCCAGAACTGGCCTGCCACAGGCCCAGGGAAGCCATGGGCAGCAGCTCCCCGCTCTGCACTAGCGCTGACATGTGGGCATAGCACCGCTGCAGCAGCTCCAGCACCTGGGAGGGGCATGGGATGAGGCTGGGAGCACGGGCTGCCCTGATGCCCCACGGCACCCTGGCCTCCGCTCACCTCCTGGCCCTGCTTGGCACTGCCCTGTTCAGCCCAGTCTCTTGGTGTGTGACCCTGCTGGTCACGCAGACGCAGGTCGCCCCCCGCCTGCAGGAGGTACCACAACACCAGGCTTCGGCCCGAGAAGGCACCTGCATGCATGGGTGTGCTTCCATCAAGACAGCGGCTAGGACAGAACAGCGTGGAGGGTGGGAATGGATGCAGGGCAGGGTGAGGGCTGACAGGAGTCCTGTGACCGTGGGAACTGGGTCACGTGAGGATGTGTGGAGTCTGTGGAGGGGGGAGAGGGTCACTGTGAACATGAGAGACACCAAAGAAGAGATCATGAGAAGAGGGGCTCTAGGGGCTAGAAGAAAGAGTGGTTCCCAGGCTCAGGGGCCAGGGAGTGTGGGGCACCCAAACATGTCCACTTACTGGTTGGGATTGGCACCAAAGGTCAGCAGGAGCCTGACAGCAGAGCAGTGGCCCAGAAGCGCCGACAGGAAGAGCCCTGTCTGCCCAGCAGAGTTCTCACCGTCTACCTGGACAACTGAGGGACAGTGAGGCTATGACTGCCCCTGTCCCAGACTCCTGGGACAGAGCTCCTTCTGACCGCATGGCAAGCACTCTGGGTTTTTGTTTTTTTTTTTTTTTGAGATAGTCTCACATAGTGCAACCTGGCCTCAAACTCACTATGTAGCTGAGGATGACCTTAGATTTCTGCTCCCCCTGCCTCCACCTCCTAATTGCTGAATTACAGGTGTGTGCCGTCACGTAGTTTTACGCAGTGCTGAGGATCAAACCCGGGGTTTCCTGAATTCTAAGCCCTCTACTGACTGAGCTACACCCCAAGCCCTAGACGCTTGCTAGTTATAACCTCCACGACTTGCCCTTGACTGGGTGACCTTCGACCTTAGGTCTCACCTCCTGAAGCACACCCTCCAGCGGCTGAGGACAACCTCTGAGTCGATCTCAGCACAGTGCACCAGAAATCAGCAAGCCCACAGATTTGGAACAAGGAGAGACATCTGTCTGCCATACAAACATCCATCCGCCATCTCTGAGGAGTCAGAATCAGGGGCCAGGAGGCCTGGTCCTGCTACCCTGGTGTAGCAGACCGCTTCAGGTCACTGAGATGAACTTCCAAACCAGGCACAGTTATGGAGGAAGGGAATTTACTGATCCAAGCTGAGAGAAAAGGCACCACCAAAACCAAGAACAAAAAAACAGCAGCCACGGCTGGAGAGATGGCTTAGCAGTTAAGGTGCTTGCTGCCACGTGCACAAAGGTGAGGCAAGCACAAGGTCACACATGCCCACTGGGTGGCGCAAGCACCTCAAGTTCAATTGCAGTGGCTGAGGCGCTGGCGTGCCAATTGTCTCTCTCTCCCTCTGTCTCTTTCTCTCTCTAAAACAAAACAAAACAAAACAAAACAAAACAAAACAAAACAAAACAAAACAAAACAAAACAAAACAAAACCAGAAGCCAAACTACAGGGAATCCAGGCAGAACTTGGCATATCTTAGACTGGAATTCAGATCCGTCTCCAGTGACACCTCCTCCAGCCAGGTAACTGGAAATCCATGAAGCTTTTTTTTTTTTTTTTTTTTTTTTTTGAGAGAGAGAGAGAGAGAGAGAGACAGATAGAGAATGGGTGTGCCAGCAGCCTCTCAGCCACTGTGAACGAACTCCAGATGCATGTGCCCCCTTGTGGGCAAGTGCAGCATTGTGCCCTTGGGTCACTTTGCATCTGGCTAAATGTGGGACCTGGAGATTGGAACTGGTGTTCTTAGGCTTGGCAGGCAGGCAGGCACCTTAACCACTAAGCCATCTCTCCAGCCCAAGGCTTTAAAAATTTATTTTTATTTTTATTTATTTATTTGTGGGGGGAGAAAGAGAAAGAGAAAATGGGTGCATCAGGGCCTTCAGCCACTTCAAATTAACTCCAGACACAGGCGCCACCATGTGCATCTGGCTTATGTGGGTCCTAGGGAATTGAACCTGGGTCCTTTGGTTTAACCACTAAGCCATCTGTCCATATCCAAATAGCTTTAATAAAACTCCTAAATCTACTGGGAGACATCTACTGAAACCACCATATTCTACCCCTGACCCTCAATACATTCATAACCATCTCACATTGTAACTTGTATTCAGTCCAACTTCAAAGGTCCCATAGTCTTTACCAACTAGTTCTAAAGTCTAAAGTCTATCTGAGATTTAAGATCGTCTCTTAGCTGGGAGTCCTGTAAAATCAAAACAAGTAATATACTTTAAAGGCACAAAGTAAACATTTCCAATTGCTATAAGTTATATGTAACAGGGAGAGACTGGAGCAATGTAAACTCAACAACCATCAAGCAGACGTCAAACTTCTGCAGTTCATGTCTGATATCATAACCAGTGACCACTGAGGAGTCTCCGGATTTTCCAGTTCTGCCCCTCCAGCTGGGCTAAGTAGCCAGGGAAAACTTCCAACCCTAACCCACAGCCTCCATGGTAGTAGCCCTTGCACAGTCCTGATCTATATGAACATCCTTGGGTAACTGTGAACCACGGTCCATCTTCCAATGGCTTCTCCAGCCTATTCCTGAGAGTCATCACGCCCTGCTTCATGCCACGTCTCAGCAGTGACTCCTGAAGCCATGTGCACTTCATAACCACTCCATGCATTTTTCATTCTTCCAACACCAATATCAGGTGTGCAGGACACAGCCATTTCTTCATTCAGGGACAAAATAAATCAGTAACATTGAAGAATAGGTTTCTTTCTTATAGATATCTCCTTTCAAAAGAGTACACTCCTACCATTCAGTCTTTCTGGGGTATAATTACCTCAGGCATTCTCGCCACTGTTTTAATTAAAGCAGTTGGGCCATCTTCCTTCCAAATACAAATGTTTGACAATAGCAGCTTCAGTAACCTAAAACTAGTCTCTGTGCCAGTACTTTTTAAACTTCTTTGACTTTCTCCAATTTTAAATCTTTTTTTTTTTTCAAGGTAGGGTCTCACTCTAGTCCAGGCTGACCTGGAATTCACTATGTAGTCTCAGGGTGGCCTTGGCAATCCTCCTACCTCTGCCTCCCGAGCACTGGGATTAAAGGCATGTGCCACCATGCCTGGCTTAAAGCTTATATCTCACAGTCTCATATCTTTAGCCAAGCATATCAGTCCATTACAATTTAACCTTGATCTAACTCTCTGGGTCTGGGCAGTAGAACACAGCCATCCAGTTCTTATGCCAGTAGCCCAGTTCCAACAAAGTCCTCTGCAATCTTTCCTTCCACTTAGAAAGTTCATAAGCCAAGCCTCAAAATACAATTCTCTGCACCAGCATAGTCCATAAAACTTGGCTCACTGCTCCAGAAGACATCTTTAGTTGCATGCACTGTTTCTTATTCCTCCAGAACAAAAGACCAAATTCCACTTGGTCAGATAGAGTCATCTCAGCAACTACCACTTCTCAGTACCAATTCTGTAGCAGACAGCTTCAGGTCACTGAGATTAACTTCCAAACCAGGCACAGCTATGGAGGAAGGGAATGTACTGAAGCTCACAGATCCAGGCACAGAGAACCCCACCACCAAAACCAAGAGCCAGAATACAAAAACAAACACAAAAACCAGCAGCCTTTGTAGAGAAGCCAGGCAGAACTCAGGCACTTTGCCTGTCTTAGACTGGAATTCAGATCCACCCCCAGTGACACCTCCCCAGCCAGGTAGCTGGAAAACCAAGAAGCTTTAATAAAATTTCTAAATCTGTTGGGAGACATTATTCAAACTACCACACTTGGTCTCTGCCACAAAAACTACACATTCTGGACTGAGAATATACATAGCAGAGCTCCTGCCTAGATTCTACCAGTGAGGGGCTGGGATCATGGGCTCAGTGGTAGAGCACTTGTCTAGAATCCACAGTGAGGGGCTGGGGGCATGGCTCAGCGGTAGAGCACTTGTCTAGAATCCACAGTGAGGGGCTGGGGGCGTGGATCAGTGGTAGAGCTCTTGTCTAGAATCCACAGTGAGGGGCTGGGGGCGAGGCTCAGCGGTAGAGCACTTGTCTAGAATCCACAGTGAGGGGCTGGGGGCGTGGCTCAGCGGTAGAGCACTTGTCTAGAATCCACAGTGAGGGGCTGGGGCGTGGATCAGTGGTAGAGCTCTTGTCTAGAATCCACAGTGAGGGGCTGGGGGCGAGGCTCAGCGGTAGAGCACTTGTCTAGAATCCACAGTGAGGGGCTGGGGGTGTGACTCAGTGGTAGAGCACTTGTCTAGAATCCACAGTGAGGGGCTGAAGGCGTGGCTCAGTGGTAGAGCACTTGTCTAGAATCCACAGTGAGGGGCTGAGGGTATGGCTCAGTGGTAGAGCACTTGTCTAGAATCCACAGTGAGGGGCTGGAGGCGTGACTCAGCGGTAGAGCACTTGTCTAGAATCCACAGTGAGGGGCTGGGGCGTGGCTCAGCGGTAGAGCACTTGTCTAGAATCCACAGTGAGGGGCTGGGGGCGTGACTCAGCGGTAGAGCACTTGTCTAGAATCCACAGTGAGGGGCTGGGGCGTGGCTCAGCGGTAGAGCACTTGTCTAGAATCCACAGTGAGGGGCTGGGGCGTGGCTCAGCGGTAGAGCACTTGTCTAGAATCCACAGTCTGGCTCAGTGGTAGAGCACTTGTCTAGAATCCACAGTGAGGGGCTGGGGCGTGGCTCAGTGGTAGAGCACTTGTCTAGAATCCACAGTGAGGGGCTGGGGGCGTGGCTCAGCGGTAGAGCACTTGTCTAGAATCCACAGTGAGGGGCTGAGGGTATAGCTCAGTGGTAGAGCACTTGTCTAGAATCCACAGTGAGGGGCTGGGGGCGTGGCTCAGTGGTAGAGCACTTGTCTAGAATCCACAGTGAGGGGCTGAGGGTATGGCTCGGTGGTAGAGCACTTGTCTAGAATCCACAGTGAGGGGCTGGGGATGTGGGTCAGAGGTAGAGCCCTTGTCTAGAATCCACAGTGAGGGGCTGGGGGCATGGCTCAGTGGGAGAGCACTTGTCTAGAATACACAGTGAGGAACTGGGGGGGGCGTGGCACAGTGGTAGAACACTTGCCTAGAATCCACAGTGAGGGGCTTGGGGGCGTGGCTCAGTGGTAGGGCACTTGTCTAGAATCCACAGTGAGGGGCTGGGGGTATATTATTATTATTATTATTATTATTATTATTATTATTAATTTTGGTTTTTCGAGATAGGGTCTCACTCTAGCCCAGACTGACCTGGAATTCACTACGTAGTCTCAGGGTGGCCTCAAACTCATGGTGATTCTTCTACCTCTGTCTCCCAATTGTTGGGATTAAAGGTGTATACCAGCATGCCTGTCTTGATAAAATTTAAAACCTGGGCCTGGATAGATGGCTCAGTGGTTAAAGGCTCTTGCTTACCACGCTTGATGGCCTGGGTTCAATTCTCCAGTACCCATGTAAAGCTGGATGTACAAAGTGGTGCATGCATATAGAGCTCATATGCAAGAAGTCCTGGTGTGCTCATTCTCTCTCCCTTCCCCCTCTCTGCTTATAAATAAGCGCATGCCTTTAATTCCAGCACTTTGGAGTCAGAGGTAGGAGGATTGCTGGGAGTTTGAAGCCAGCCTTGAACATAGTGAATTTTAGGTGAGCCTGGGCTGGAGTGAGACCTTACCTCAAAAAAACAAAAACAAAGAAAAAAAGATTTTAAAAGTTTTTTTTTTTTTTTAAAAAAAGAGAAACTGGCATAAACTCCATCAACTCACAAAATTCATTGAAAATGTAATTATTGAGTGTTCACTGTACTTTTTTTTGTTTGTTTGTTTGTTTTGTTTTTCAAGGTAGGGTCTCACTCTGGTCCAGGCTGACCTGGAATTAGCTATGTACTCTCAGGGTGGCCTCGAACTCATGGCAATCCTCCTACCTCTGCCTCCCGAGTGCTGGGATTAAAGGCGTGCGCCACCACTCCTGGCTTTCACTGTACTATTAATTCACAGTTTCTGGTGCCCATGGTTTCCCATCATCCACTGATGGAAATCTAACCAAGTTCACAGTCCTCACTTGGCTGGACCTGCTTCCTCCGCTCCTCTGTCATCTCCTGGGCTCCTGCAGCTTCCCCTAATCAGGCCCAGGGCTATCCCAGCTTCCAAGAGTGAGCACTGGCTTTTGCACCGCAGGGACTCAAGTTTTACATGTGAAAAGCCATCCTGTCTGATGTGTCTCATCCTCACCCCCACCTCACACACCCGCCACTAGATTTCATTCCCAATGATTCAGAGGCCCTATTCACCCCCAAATCCCATCTCAGACCGCAAAGGCTGCTATACAGCACGTGCCTGGCACACAGTGGGTGCCTCTACATGGTCCCAGCAAACAGGCCCTCACCTCTCTGCAGGAGCCTGGCCAGGCTCCAGCACGGCCCTCCGGCCATGGCCAGACGATGCAGACGGCCCACCTGGGCATCTACGTCCCGCACGGAGCCCAGCTCCACCGGGAGGCGTGAGAGCAGCGAGTGCATGGGCAGCTGCAGGCTCAGGGGCTCCCGGGCAGGGTCCCTGGAATGAGAAACCAGTCGTGGAAGCAGGGCCGCGGGCGTGGAGGACGGTCCTTTTGGGAAGGGGATGTCGGCTCCACCCCAGAAGGACTGATGGTGCCGCCGGGTGCCCACGGGCTGAGACGGCAGCACGGACGGGAGAACTCTCTAGAAAAGGCCTGGGAGGCTGTGCAGGTGAGGGCGGAGGGTGCGAGTGGAGCTGGCGCGTCCAGTGCGGGACCGGTGCGTGCGTGTGTGTGTGTGTGTGTGTGTACGTGTGTGCGCGCGTGTGGTGCAGGACCTGCTGAAAACCCCAGGGTCCCGAAGGCTCTACGAGATTCTGGGCCAGCACCACGGTGGCTGGGCACCTACGGTTGAGCTGGGTACCGGTTTCCACGTGACTGCCGCCTGACTCCTGGGCACCGGCGCGAAGACGCGCGGGAATCCAGGGCGCATGCGCACCAGACGCCCTCTGCCGCGCGTGCGCACTGAGCTCCCTCCCCTAAGCAACCACACCCACCGTAGTCCTGGAGTCACTAGCCCCAGAGGTTTCCTCTTGCTCCGCACTGTCCTCTCTCCTTTACACTCCAGGACCTCTTGGGACAGTCCGACTTTTTTTTTTTTTTTTTTTTTTTTTTTTTTAATTTCGGCTGGGGCGTGGTGATGCACACCTTTAATCTCAGCACTCCAGAGGCAGAGGTAGGAGGATCGCCATGAGTTCAAGGCCACCCTGAGACTACACGGGTGCGGGTAACCTTGAAGCATACTTTACAAAAAACCAAAACTGACTCTTAGATGATGACATCAAAATAAAAGAGAGACTGATTGAGAGAGGGAGGGTATTTGATGGAGAGTGAAGTTGCCAAGGGGAAAGTTGGGGCGGAGGGAGGGAATTACCGAGGCTATTGTCTATAAGTATCAAAGTTGCCCCACACACCCTTTGAGACAGGCTCCTCTCATCCAGCCTCCTTGGTGCTGGGATGTCTTGCCTGCACCATTTTGCCGGGCAAACACTGTCTGATCAGCTCGCTGCGTAAGGTGGGGTAAAAGACGTGCTTTGTCTGTCCTCATAGCCTTTCCGCTTGCTTTCTGCTTCACGTTTTGGTTAAGTACTCAGCTCTGCATATAGACACGTTGATCACTTGGGGACTGTGTTGTCCAAGGCTCCAATACAGAGTAATCTTGGCCTATATATAGTTCATAGGGGTAGGTGTGTTTTTTTCTATCCAATCCTTGTTTTTTTTTTTTTTTTTTTTTTTGACAACTTATGCACTGAGAATTCTTTAGCACTAGCCCATAAAGACCATAAATCCAGGACGCCTGTGCAAGATAGCTCTCGCTGAGGGCAGCAGCTCCTGAACAGAGCTGGACACTTACTGGTTCACCAAGAACAAGGCCAGGATGCTTGCATACAAAAAAACACTGTTTGCTGTTTTTACTTATATTTATTTATTTGAGAGAGAGGGAGAGAGAGAGTGTGTGTGTGTGTATGGGTACATCAGGGCCTCTAGCCACTGCAGATAAAATCCAGATGCATGCACCACTTTGTGCATCTGGCTTGAAGTAAATATTGGGGAGTTGAGCCCAGGTCAGCAAACTTTGCAAGCAAGCGCTTAAATATCTGAGCCACATCCTCAGCCTCTGGTTGTTTTTTTTTTTTTTTTTTTTTTTTTTTTTTTTTGAGACAGAATCTCACATATCCTAAGCTGTCCTTGAACTCACTACATGTAGTTGAGGATGACCTTGAATTCCTGATCTTCCTGCCTCCACCTCCCAAGTGCTGAGATTACAGGTGTGTGCCTGGCTTGAACAACTTCTTTGTTTTGTTTTCCGAGGTAGGGTCTCACTGTAGCCCAGGCTGACCTGGAATTCACTATGTAGTCTCCGAGTGGCCTTGAACTCACAGCGCTCCTCCCATCTCTACCTTCTGAGTGCTGGGATTTAAAGGCATGAGCCACTATACCTGGCTTGAAGAACATCTTTTTTTCCTTTTATTATTAATATTTTTGTTTTGTTTTGTTTTTCGAGGTAGGATCTCACTCTAGTCCCGGCTGACCTGGAATTCACTATGTAGTCTCAGGGTGGCCTCGAACTCATGGTGATCCTCCTACCTCTGCCTCCCAAGTGCTGGGATTAAAGGTGTGCACCACCACAGCCGGCCTTTTTTATTATTATTATTAGTTTTTTTTTTTTTTTTTTTTTTTTTTGAGGTAGGGTCTCACTCTAGCTCAGGCTGACCTGGAATTCACTATGTAGTCTCAGGGTGGCCTTGAACTCACTGCGATCCTCCTACCTCTGCCTCCCGAGTGCTGGGATTAAAGGCGTGCACCACCACGCCCGGCTATTATTAGTTTTTAACAACATATTTTGTATGGATACATCATGAGTTGGTGCCCTCTTTTCCCTCGTCCCTGCCCCCAGTCCACTGGGGACGCTTCTCAGTGGCATTGCAGGTATTCCCTAAGGGTTGTAGTTTATGCGAAGCACATCTTTGTAAACCGTGCCCAAGACTAATGGACAACTATCAAACTTGAGTCCACTGTTCGCCCTGAAAACCAGTAAAAGCCTATTACAGCCTTGGTTCAAGTGAGCAGCACGGTCCCCTCTGGTCAGAGCTGGCTTCCTTTGCCTTGAGCCAGCTGTCTCTTGAGTAGATACCACCATGTAGCCCAGGTCGGCTTTGAACACGAAACCCTTCTGCCTGGACCTCCCAAGTGCTTGAGTGTCCAAAGTGATTCACTGCCCTGGCCATTTTCATGACCACTCCTGAATTCTCAGGGGTCACCTCTTGATCCCTCCCAGTGTGGGTTAAATACCCTCTCCGACCTCCTAGAGTCTCAGCCTTTCTCCATCACATCCATGACCATGCTGTACTGTCACCATCTGAAAGAGTGTGTGCCCACCCCTACTGGACCAACCACCTTGTGAAGCAGTATCTGGGGTTGTCTTTGTCTCTGTTATGTCCCCAGCTGTGGTAGTTTGAACAGATGTCATTCAACATATTCAGGAGTTTATTTAAGCTTGTAATTTAGATCTGCAGCCACCTGGCTGGAGGAGGTGTCACTGTGGGCAGATCCAGCCCTAAGGTGTGGGGTAGATTTGAACTCCACTCTGAAGATATGCAGAGTGCTTGAGCTCTGCCTGGGTTCCCACTTTTCTCTCTCAACATGGACCTGTGAAAGAGGGCCAGCTTCTTCCACCATCATGAAACTTCCTCTGGATCTGTAAGCTTCAAATAAATGCCATTCCTCTCATAAAGTGCCTGGTTTGGAGGTTCATCCCAGTAACTGAAGCTGTCTACCACACCAGCCTTATTCACTGTAGAATGTCACTTAGAAAGAGCCTAATTGATCTTTACCAACAGGTCTTCACTCTGTCCCTCCCGGGACATGTGGCCTCGGCTCGTCCTTTTCAGTGCATCAGTGCCGGCTTTCCAGCTGTGCTTGCTTCTGCTCAGCCACCGAGAGAGTTTCTGTAGAGACCACTGACCAGGTCCATGTGGGCTATTGTCCAAAGACTGACTTCTTTTCTCTCTCTCAATCTCACTCTCTCTCTCTCTCTCTCTGGTTTTTCAAGGTAGGGTCTCTAGCTCAGGCTTACCTGGAATTCACTATGTAGTCTCAGGGTGGCCTCAAACTCACAGGGGTCCTCCTACCTCTTTCTCCCAAGTACTGGAATTAAAGGCGTGCGCCACCACACCCGGCTTCTCCCCCCCCTCTCCACCCCAGGGTCTCACTATGTAGCTGAGGTTGGCTTGTCCTGGAACTCATCATTCTCCTGCCTTAGACTCCTGAGTGCTAGGATAATAGGAATATGCCAACACGTGGGGCTCAAGATCTCTTGGGTACCCAGGCACGGCTAGCTCAGGCAGGCCGAGGTGGAGGTCAGCCCTTTCCCAAGAAGGCAGCTTCAGTGAAGAACAGCGACCTGGGCAAAGTTTCAGGATCTTTATTGAGCCCATGGCTCCAAAGGTGCTAATGAGCCACCCTTATGCCTTCCCCCCCAGCAACCTCCGCCACAGTTCTTGGCTGAGCAGCACCTGTTCCCTGCGGGCACCCTGCAGCACACTGCGGTTCTCCTGAGCTCTCCGGATCAGATACGGGATCACCTCCTCCAGGCAGCCATAAGGGATGGACTTATACACCGCATAGCCCGCCTGCCCTGTGGGAAGAGTGTTGGCAGAGCGTGGGCTGGAGAGACGGTGCTCCTGGGCACCATCTGCAATAGCTGCTTCCACTGCTCCGAACATGTCAGACTGGGCCAGCACGACACAGTTCATTACTAAGAAGCTTAACAACCCTACAATAAGCTATCTTGCTTTTCTTCTTCTTCCTCTTCCACCTTTAGGTTTTGGGTTTTGAAATTAGGTTTCATTGTGTAGCTCAGGCTAGACTCAAACTCACTTTCCTCTTGCCTCAGCCTGCAGAGTGCTGGGATTACAGTCATACCATCACACCTGGCCGAGAAATCTTAGTTTATTAAAATGCCACCAAGAGGAAGGAGTTTGCTTTTCAAGAATTAAAAGAAAGACCCCGGAGAGAGAAGCATAGGAAGCCACTTCTTCTCTGAAGGCAAAATTGAATTGCTGTTGGATGACTTCACACAGTCCGGAGTTAGGCATGAGCTGTAAGCCTGACTGGGCTGGAAGTGGTAAGGCGCCCTTCCTAATTAATCGAGATTCCAGGGAAGCTCTACCTTTGGAACAAGAGTCAATGAAGAGTCAGCCTGCCTACCTCTCCCCACTCCCAGGGAATGCTTTTGGACACTAAAAGAGCAGGGAAGAAAACAGAAAACTCCATCTCTGCTTGCTTGTGGCCATGCGTCAGCTTTCTCGTGTATTTGCAGCCCAAAGTTGTATCACGGACTGTCTCAAGAAACTTCAAAGTGAGGAGTAGGGGTAAAGTGGTTCTGTAGTGCTTACTACCCGCAGAAGGAAAGAAATCAAGTCTCAGACCTCAGGGAATAGCATGGGATCATAAAGAACAAGGAAGTAGGACTCTATGATTAAGACCCAGCACAAAACAGAAGAGCAGAGTCAGAGCACAGCCCTGAGAGGACCCACAGACAGCAGAACCCTGCGTCTCTCTAGCAGGGCCTGGAAGAAGAGCTGGCTGCAGCCTCTGGGAAGAGCAGGGATTGGGTGGGCATTGTAGCAGGGATCCAGCTGCGAGGGCCTGGGATGAGGAATGGGGTTGTGGAGAGAGGAACAGGCCATTCACATACCCAGTGCCAGGGAGACGTGGTCACACATGCCCAGAAGTTGTCCAAAACAGACAGGCCCATCCAGAGGTATGCCCAGTTCCCACATGCTACAGAACAGATCACATCATCAATACAAGTAGCTAGATGGAGAGTTTCCCAGGCACATGGCTACCCCAGTCACAAATACACAAGGGCAGGTGGCCCCTGTATCCACAATTCCACACACACAGATTTGACTTAGAATTGATCGTGTGACTACTAACCCTATCCCTTCTTTCCCCTTATATTATTCTTTATATTATTTTGTAAACAATATAACATAGTTATATGGCATCTACATTGTGGTAGATATTATAAGTAGACTTGATATCTTAGAGTACACAGGAAGTTGTACATGGACTATATGCAAATTTTGCATGGTTTTATCTGAGGGACTTGAGCATGTGAGAGTTTTGGTCTTCTTGGGGGATTGTTCCATGGATAACTGTATTTCCAAACTCATAATCAATAAGTATTCTTATGAGGCCATTGAAAACCTCTTAACAAGACCCAGCTGCCCTGTGGACCCTCAGCCCACGTCCCAGTGAACAAGGGACAAGGCTCTGTCCACCCAGAGCCTACAGGACAAACAGGCACAGTTGGGGCTAAAAATTAAAGGCTCTCACTACATAATCCAGGGTGGCTTCCAACTCTCCATCCTCCTGTGTCTGTTCTGAGTGCTGGGAATGCTTAACATGTGCTACCGTGCCCTACTGTTGGGATATATTTATTTTTATGTATTTTTTTGTGTGTGAATATGTGTGTCATGAGTGCATGTGTGTATGTAAGTTTGTGTGTGTGTGTGTGTGTGAGTATGCTCATAAATTGGAGGCCAGAGGTGCCTTCCTCAATTGCTATTTACCCTTCTTTTTTGAGACAGGATCTTTCACTGAACCTGGAGCTCACCAGTTAGGTCAGACAAGCCAGCCAGAAAGCCCTAGGAACCTCCCTCTTGTCTCTGCTTCCCAAGCGCTCCTCCACTCCCGGCCTTTGTGTGATTCTGGGGATCCAAGCGCAGGTCCTCGAGCTTGCATGCAAGCACTTTCCCAACTCAACCACTTCTCCAGCCATGGCCTTAAATACCTCACTGGACTCTGCTTGTCCCACATCCACCACCCTCTGCACATCCTTGGCACATGGACACAGGAGAGGAAAGGAGGGGCTCCCTGGGGAGTACCCGCTTCCCACCCCCTGCCTCCTACCGCTTAGTTGCCTGGTGCACGGACTCTTCATTGTGGGAAGCCACCATGAGCTGGCACGAGGGACCACGGTTGGACACATGACGCAGCATCAGCTCCAGACAACGGCTGTAACTGAAGGAAGAAGCTCTGTTCAGCTCACCTGGCAAATGAGGTCCAGGGACTGGGGACTCCTGACCCCGTTACTGCACCTGCAGCAGCTCTCCCGAACCATTCTCTTCTCTGTAACCACATGAGCTCCCGTCATAGTGCTACTGTCAGGATGGAGGGGAGAGTGCAGTGAAGAGTCGTTTTAGGCTGGGTGTGGGGTCACACGCCTTTAGTCCCAGCACTCAGAAGGCAGAGGTAGGAGAATGGCTGTGAGTTCAAAGCCATTCTGAGACTACAGAGTAAGTTACAGGTCAGCCTGGGCTAGAGTGAGACTCTACCTCAGAAAGCAAACAAAAAAGAAGTTTTTTTAAAATTTATTTGTTTATTTGCATGTGTGTGTGTGTGTGTGTGTGTGTGTGTGTGTGCACCAGGCTCTTTTGCCATTACAAGAATGCCTGCCTGGCTTTATGTGGGCAGCTGGGGAATTGTACTCAGGCTAGCAGGCTTTGTAAGCAAGCATCCCTAACCATTGATCTACCTCCCACCTTGTCCTGGCTGGTGTAGAATTCATGATTCTCCTGCCTCAGCCTCCCAAGTGTTAGGATGGCAGGTGTGTACCCTCCATGCCATGCCTGGTGAGTAACTCTAGTTAAAAGTCGAGGATGGTGTGGTAGTTTGACAAATGGCAGTAGGTTGCATCTTATAGAGGCAATGTCAGAGATTCCTAAAGATATGCAAATGTGCCACAGCCTGAAGTGTGCTGGTGACCATTGTGTGCTATGGTGGCTGGTTGGTTTCTCTCTCTCTCTTCACAGGAGCTCTTGCCATTATGGAACTTCCCCTGGATCTGTAAGCTTCAATAAATAATATCCCTTCCTCCATAACTGTGCCTGGTCTGGAAGTTCATCTCAGCGAACCTGAAGCTGTCTGCAACAGATGGCTACACTTAATCATCAACTTGATGAGATTTAGAATCATCTAGAAAACAAACCTCTGGGCACGTCTGTGAGGACGTCACCTCAGGTTCAACAGAAGCGAGAAGAACCCCTGAATGTGGGCAGCCCTAATCCATGGACTGCTATCCTGGGCTGACCAAAGAGGAGAAAACAGCTCAGTGCCAGCCTTCGTCTTTCTCTGCTTCCTGACTACAGATGCAGTATGACCAGCTGCTACAGGCTCTTGCCACCATGCCTACTCCATTTGTATGCCCTCAAACTGAGCCAAAAGAACCCCTTGCTTAAGTTGCTTTTGGCAGGTATTTTGTCACAGCAGTGAGAAAAGCAAGTAATTCATCTACAGAACGCAGTTTGTAATGAGCAAATGTCCATCCATACATGGGGCTAGTCATGGCACGCAGAGGAGCACAGCTGAGAGGTGAGGTTGCAGGAGGCCCAGGTGGGAGAGGACAGTGTCCTGGACCCTGAGTAGAAAGTTTCACGGACACACGTACAGAATGCTCAGCACAGAATCTTATGGCAGACATATTTCCCAGGCCTGTCTCAGAAAAGAAGTGGGGTGTGCTGGAGAGATGGCTCAGCTATTAAAGGCACTTGTTGTGCAAAGCCTACTTGCCCAGGTTCGATTTTCCAGTATGCGCGTAAAGCCAGATGCAAAAAGCAGTACATGCACCTGGAGTTTGTTTGCAGCAGCCCTGGTGTGTCCATACTCTCTCTGCCTCTCCCTCTTTCATATAAAAAAAATGTTTAAAAAAATAAGGTTGGAAGCCAAGCATGGTAGCATACACCTTTAATCCCAGCACTCAGGAGGCAGAGGTAGGAGGATCACCATGAATTCAAGGCCACCGTGAGACTACATAGTGAATTCCAGGTCAGTCTGGGCTAGAGTGAGACCCTACCTCAAAAAATAGAAAAACAAAAACAAACAAACAACAAAAAGGCTGGAGAAAATGGCTTAGCTGTTAAGGGTTAAGATACTTACCTGAGAGGCCTAAGAACCCAGGTTCAACTTCCCAGAACCCACATAAGCCAAGGTCACACATGCACACAAGGTGGTGCACATGTCTAGAGTTTAATTGCACTGGCTAGAGGCCCTGGCATGCCAATTCTCTCTCTTTCATAAAAACATACGTTAAAAAATAAGGTTAGAGCTGGGCGTGGTGGCGCACGCCTTTAATCGCAGCACTCAGGAGGCAGAGGTAGGAGGATCGCCGAGAGTTTGAGGCCACCCTGAGACTACATAGTTAACTCCAGGTCAGCCTGGACCAGAGTGAGACCCTACCTTGCAAAACCAAAAAAAAAAAAAAAAATAAGGTTAGGGGGCTGGAGAGACGGCTTAGCCGTTGAGGTACATGCCTGCGAAGCCTAAGGACCCCAGTTCGATTCTCCAGGTCCCACATAAGCCAGATGCACAAGGGGGCACATGCGTCTGGAGTTTGTTTGCAGTAGAGGCCCTGCCATGCTCATTCTCCCTCTCCCTCTTTCTCGTTCCCTCTCTCTATCTCTGATAAATAAGTAAATAAAAATAAAATCTTAAAAAAAAACAAGGTTAGGGGCTGGAGGGATGGCTTAGTGGTTAAGGTATTTGCCTGAAAAGCCTAAGGACTCAAGTCCAATTTCCCAGGGCCCACGTAAGCCAGATGCACAAGGTGGCACATGCATCTGGAGTTCATCTGCAGCGGCTGGAGGCTATGGTGTGCCCATTCTCTCTCTGTGTCTCTATCTGCTGCTTTCTCTCTCTCAAACAAATAAATAAAGATATATTGAAGGGAGCGGGAGAGATGTCTTAGCAGTTGCCTGCAAAGCCTAAGGACCCAGGTTTGATCCCCCAGTACCCTCACAAGCCAGATGCACAAGGTGACACATGCATCTGGAATTCATTTGCAATGGCTGGAGGTCCTGGTATGCCCAATCTCTCTATATATACATCTGCCTCTTTCTCTCTCAAATAAATAAATATTAAAATATATACATATATAAATATATTTAAGGGCTGGAGAAATATATTTAAGGGCTCAAAAGTAGAAAGTTATGACTGGAGAGATGGCTTAGTGGTTAAGGCCTTTGCCTGCAAAGCCTAAGGACCCAAGTTCTATTCCCCAGTACCCACATAAAGCCAGATGTACAAGGTGGTGCATGCATTTGGAGTTTGTTTGCAATGGCTGAAGGCCCTGGTGTGCTGCCCATTCTCTCTCTCTCTATCTGCCTCTTTCTCTTTCTCAAATAAATAAATAAAATATTTTTTTAAAAAATATATTTTTTATTTTTTATTATTTTTTTGGAGAGAGACACACACAGAGAGAGAGAGAGAGACAGAGAGACGGGGGGGAGGGGGGAAGACAGAGATGGGCGCTCCAGCAGTGTCTCAGCTGCTGAGAACGAAATCCAGATGTGTGTGCCCCCTTGTGGTCAAGTGTGGCATTGCGCCCTTGCGCCTCTGCATCTGGCTAAACGTGGGACCTGGAGATTGGAACCGCTGGAGATTGGAACCAGTGTTCTGAGGGTTAGGAGGCAGGCGCCTTAACCCCTAAGCCATCTCCCCAGCCCAAAAATATATATTTTTTAAAAATAAGATGGAGAGCAATTAAGAAAGACACTCAATATTTACCTCTGGTCTCCACATGCACACATATATATCACATATGAAGAAAGGGAAAAGGCTGCATTTCCTTACTTTATTTATTTGCAAGGATGGGAGGAAAGAAAGAATGGGCATGGCAGGTCCTCTAGCCACTGCAAATGAACTCCAGATGCATGTGCCACTCTGTGCATCCAGCTTTACACGGGTACTGGGGAATCCAGCTCAGGTTGTTAGGCTTTGCAGGCAAGCATCTTAACCTCTGAGCCACATTATTTTACTTTTTTTTTTTTTTTTTTTTTTTTTTTGGTTTTTCTAGGTAGGGTTTCACTCTAGTCCAGGCTAACCTGGAATTCACTATGTAGTCTCAGGGTAGCCTTGAACTCTCAGCAATCCTCCCACCTCTGCCTCCCAAGTGCTGGGATTAAAGGCGTGCGCCACCACGCCCAGCCTTATTTTACGTTTTTAAGTATTTCCCTTTTGTTGTTGTTGTTTTATTAATCATTTGACTTATTTAACTCCATTTTAAATTATTTCTCCCAATTATTTCACCTGACAGCATCCTACCTCCTACTGGTGGCCTCATAGTCAGGATGAGTTTGATCTTTGGTCCCTTGGAGGGTAGACATTGCTCTCTCCTTTTCCAGATAGGCACCTCGCACCAACTTCACCCCAAAAGCCAGGCCAGCCTTGTGTGCAGCCTCAGCATCCCGCTCCAGCCTTTCATGCGTGTCCTGCTCAGCATATGGGCAGACTCAGGTCGACCTGGGAGCTGGGTCCCCACCTCCATCCCTCCAGAGCATGCATCACCTTCAAATAGGCCTGGTAAGTGTTCCACACCCAAGGCCCGCCTTCCCTGGGGCTGTTCCAGCGCAGGGCCATGGCAGCTACCAGCAGGGAGAGTGCGGGGTTGATGAAGGTATACTCAGCATCCACCAGGAGCCTCACATGCTGGGCTCGGGCGTGCTTAGGGGGAAAGATGGTAGTCAGCATCTGGGGGTGTCCAACAGGGACAGGGAACCAGGCAACAGAGGAAGGCATTACCTGCGCCACACGGTGCAAACGGTTGAGAGAGGCCTGCAGGTGCTGGCTCTGCTCAGCGTTGAGGCAGGAGATGTGGAGGTTCTGGAGGCAGCAGGAAGGCAAGAAGGACTTAGCACTACTGGGCACTTCCAAAGCCCAAGTCTCCTCTCCCACCAGGAAGTAAGGCAGGTAGAATTTATTGGAAATCAGAAAAATATGCTGACACATGTGTGTAATCCCAGTATTTAGGAGGCTGAAGTAGGAGGATCAAGAGTTCAAGGCCTGCCTGGGCTACATAATAAGCCCCTGTCAGAATAAAGAAAGAGAGAGAGAGGAGGGAGGAAAGGAAGAAAGATAAGAGAAAAAGGAGGAAGGAAAAGAAGAAAGATAGGAGAGAGAGAGAGAGAGAAAGGAGGGAGGGAATCAATAACTTCTCCACCACAATATGTACTTTTTTTCAATGCTGAGGAATCAAATGTAGCATGCTGAACAAGTGCTTTGCCTCTGAGCTGTGTCCCGAACCCTCCACTCTTAGTATATTATCAAAAATCACTCCTCTGAGCTGTGTCCCAAACCCTCCACTCTTAGTATATTGTTAAAAATCACTTCAAGGGCTGGAGAGATGGCTTAGAAGTTAAGGTGCTTGCCTGGAAAGCCTAAGGACCCATGTTCAACTCTCCATATCCCACATTAGACAGACACACAAAGGTGAGGCAAGTGCAAGGTCACACATGCCCAACTAGGTGGCACAAGGGTCTGGAGTTCGATTTCAGTGGCTGAGGCCCTGGCATGCCAATTCTCTCTCTTTCTAAAAATAAAAAATAAATTAAGGGGCTGGAGGGATGGCTTAGTGGTTAAGGTGTTTGCCTGCAAAGCCAAAGGACCCAGGTAGGGAAGCTGAGACCATGAAGGGTCCCTTCCAGGGGAGTGAGAGGAGCCAAGCACGGTGGCACACGCCTGTAGTCCCATATTCAGGAGACAGAGGCAGAAGCATGGACAGAAGTACAAAGTCAGCCTGGGCTACACAGGAAGATACTATCTCAACAAAGAAAGAAAGAACAAAAGAAAGAAAGAAAGAAAGAAAGAAAGAAAGAAAGAAAGAAAGAAAGAAAGAGAGAAGAAAGAAAGAGATAGAGAAAGAAAGAGAGAAAAGAAAGGGAGGGAGGGAGGGAGGGAGGAAAAACAAGAAAGGGGAAAGGTTACAACCCAGCCTGATGGAAACTTCATGTTTAAGGAGTAAGCAAGTGAGGCTTGGTGGTGCCCATCAAAAGCACCTGGGAGTCTCAGGCCAGAGAATGACCATATCCCAGTCAGCCTTGGCTACATATTAAGCTCTTGTCTCAAAAAAAAAAAAAAAAAAAAAAAAAAAAAAAAAAAAAAAAACACAACCAACCACGTGTTGAGGATCAAGAGTTCAAGGTCATCTCAGAATTGTAGTTTGAGGCTGGAGAGAGATGGCTTAGTGGTTAAGACAGTTGCCTACCTGCAAAGGCAAAGGACCCAGGTTCTGTTCCCTAGGACCCACATAAGCCAGATGCACAAGGTGGCACATGTATCTGGAGTTTGGTTGCAGCAGATGGAGACCCTGGCACGCCCCTTCTCTCTCTCTCTCTCTCTCTCTCTCTCTCTCTCTCTGCCTCTTTCTCACACTAACCTAAACCAAATCAAAACATGCCACAGAGTGTGGGAAAGGGAGCAGGAAGCTTCAGCAGCAGTGGGGATGTGCGGACGGGGTCTGGATGGCTTCAGTGTGGGTATTTATCAAAGCTCACCAAGGGCAGATTTATGATGCATGTATTTTCTCATCTTCTTTATTTTATTTATTTGAGGGAGAGAGAAAGAGGGAGCGAATAGGTGTGCCAGGGCCTCTTAGGGCTCACCCACATAAACCTCGAGGCTGTGTCTCTCCCTCAACAGCGAGCTGGCATTTGTTGGTTAGTGAGCTGCTCTCTGGCTCTACACGCTGGAGTTACAGACCTGTGTGGCCACGACAAGCTTTAAACGAGCTCTGGGGAGTGAAAGTCATTGGGCTGCATTGGAAAAGGCCCTCAGGCTTAAGTGGCAAGCACCTTAATCACTGAGCCATCTCTCCCGCTTTAATTTTTTTTGGGGGCGTGGTTTCAAGGTAGGGTCTCGCTCTATCCCAAGATGACCTGGAATTCATGATATAGTCTCAGGGTGGCCTAGAACTCAGTCATCCTCCTACCTCAGCCTCCCAACTGCTGGGATCAAAGGCATGTGCTACCATGTCCGGCTTTTTTTTTTTTTTTTAATCTGTGTGTTGGGGGGGGGGGTGCACAGGCCATAGTATCCATGTGGAGGTCAGAGAAAAACCTCGGGGTGTCACTCAAGCCTTCCAGGTTCCTCTTGTTTGCTGCTGGGCAGACCAGAGAAGCTGGCTCCAAGTTGGGGCTCTCTGGCACCTCCACCTATTGCTGTGGTGTCTGGCTCACGTGGGGTGGGGATCCACGCTCCAATCAGCAGACTTACTGCCTTTAGCCCCTGAGCCATTTCCACAAACCCTGCCCTGGAGCTCTTCTCCTGCCTCAATTTCCCAAGTGCCATGCTGACTGGCCTGTCCCGGCTGGGTCACTGACAAAACATGCATGTACTGCCCTCTGGTGGACAAAGCGCTGTGTCCTGGCCGCTCCTTTGGGCGCTTCCTCCCTGCCTCCAGACACTTCCCCGAGAACCCACAGGACCCATATTCCATCCATGCCAACCATGTCCCAGAGTGACAGCCACCTATATTTCTTACCTGCCCAGAGTCCATGGCTTCTGCCAGCCTCTTGGGGTTTAGTTCTGAGGAAACCCCTGGCCTTTGGATCCAGGAGGTGAGCTCCTTCTGAAATGGGGTGGCAAGTGGCACTGGTCAGAGGAGCCCAGTGGACAATCACACCCCATCTCCAGCCCACCTCGCTGTCCCTTACACAGAGCCGAGGGCTGGTCAGTGCTGTCACCTTCAGCTGCATCAGGCTTTCCCCGGCAGGGTTGGGGGCGTTCGTGAGGGTTCGCGACAGGTCCACACAATGCAACATGGTCTTGAGGTTTCCCTCGTACCAGGCCTCACTGCCCAGCCAGCAGAGGTCAGTGCCTGGAGCCCATAAGCCCCCTTCCTGCCTTCCTCCCAGCCTCCCTTGGCCCCTGGTCTCTACTCACCCAGTCTTGGCAGTGGAATCTGGCTCCTCCTCTGTGGGTACTGCCAGCAGGGGCCTGAGGCCTAGAACCTGGAGCTGCTGGACACGGTCCTTCACCTCCTCCGTGGTCTCCCCGGCCACAAACTGCCCGTAAATGGATGCTCGGAGAAGTGCACGGGACAGCCGAGAGCCCAGGAGTCTCTGGGACCAGGCCTGGAGCTGGATGACAAGGAGCAAGGCCTCAGAGCCAGGTCTGGGCAGTCCACAGGTCAGTCGTTGGGGTCACTGCTCACCGCCAGTCCATGGGAGACCAGAGGGGGCCAGGCACACAGCCGCAGCACCAGCAAAGCCCTGGCCAGTTCTGCTGTGCCCTTGAGGTGGAAGGCCCCACTGTCAAAGCGCAGGGGCTTCCAGCTGCCCACCGAGGGCCTAGCTGGGCCATAGAGTACTCGCTGGATCCAGGACATTGTGAGTCTCTTACCACCTAGGGGAAGGGACCTTGCAGACAGCACGTGTACCAACTACCTCTCGCCCAGCTGGGGGCAGTGACTGATTAACTGAGGAGATCTCTTTAGTATCACAGATTTAGGGGGCAGTTAATTATTAATGGGTAGGGACAGAGTTCAGAGTAACAGGAAAGGCAACCCCCATAACAGCCCCCAACAACCTTCAGCACTACAGTGCAGGATTCTTAGGAACCAGCCATGTACTGAAGAATAAGCAGGTGGGTGGCAGTGCAGCGGGCAAGGAAATCTAGGCTAAAGTCAGTTGAGTTTTGCAATCTTAGGTGGTGTGATAGTTCGAATCAGATGTCCCCCATAAACTCCTGTTGATGCTTGGTCCCCAGCTGGTGGCAATTTGTCAGGGAGGGGCTTGGAGCCTTGCTGGAGGGGTGTGTTGCTTAAGGGTATTGTAGCCAGCTCCCCCTTGCCAGAGTTTAGTTAACTGTCTTGCTGGTTTCTTCCGCCCACTATGGCAAGATTGTGATGTCCAGCCTCCATTCGTGCCATGCTTTCCTCTGGCATCATGAAACTTCCCTTAAGACCATAAGCAAAAATAAATCCTTTCTTCCTATCAGCTGCTTTTGGTCAGGTGCTTTGTCCCAGTAAACTCGAAGAAAACTGGTGCCAGGAGTTGGATCATTGCTGCTAGAAATTTGATTGGGTGGCTTTTGGTCTTTTGGAACTGAGCTGATTTGTGGGAGGAATTTGGAAGGATTGGAACTTTGGACTAGGAGATGCCTTGCAGATCTGAGTAGAGTGAAATAACTGTGAATTGTAGAGGCTTGGCTTCTGAGGAAAAAAGAACTTGGCTGGAGCTGGGCTAGAGGCAGTCTGTGTGAGAGGCTGGCTTTGCTTGTCCTGTGTCCTGAGAACTTAAGCAAAGTTAAAATTAAAAATAAAGGTCTGAGCCGGGCATGGTGGTTCACGCCTTTAATCCCAGCACTCAGGAAGCAGAGGTAGGAGGATCGCCATGAGTTTGAGGCCACCCTGAAACTACATAGTGAATTCCAGGTCAGCCTCAGCTAGAGTGAGATCCTACTTCAAAAAAACAAAAATAGGGCTGGAGAGATGGCTTAGCAGTTAAGGTGCATGCCTGCAAAGCCTAAGGACTCCAGTCCCACATAAGCCAGAGGCACATGGTGGTGCATGCGTCTGGAGTTCATTTGCAGTGGCTAGAGGCCCTGGCGTGCCCATTCTCACTCTCTCTCTCTCCCTCTCTAATAAATAAAAAAAAATTAAAAATTTAAAAAATCTAAATAAATAAATAAAGGTCTGATGTGTTTGACAGAATATAGATCAGAAGGATCTGAGCTTTGCACAGATAGAAATGAAAGTTTTGGGCCAGAGACTGTGGCCTAATTCAGCTGCAGTTGTTTGAAAGATTGGCACCATTGAGATTGGGCCACCTGTTCTGCGTTGGGACAATAGGAAGGATGCTGGCTCTTTTAAAAATAGGGAACTGAAAGGAAGAATGCTGAAAGAGCATCTTGCTCTGCAAAGTTGGCTTTATCCAGTCCCCATGGACAAATCTGGTACCCAGTACCCATCTGGTACTATAAAGTGTAACAAATGCAGGAAAGAGAGGTCCACTGGGTTTGCAAGTGTGTTTTTTTTTTTTCTCCTGGAAATGGTGATGTGAGGCAAGGCTGTTGAAGCCCCTGCATGGAAGCCGTGGAAGGCCTTGCATGGAGGTGTGGAAGCCCATGGATGAACTGTGGGTTGCAGTGGAGATCCGGGATTTTGGGGATGCCAGGACTATAGAAAGGCTCCCAAGGAGAGCTTCTGACTTGGGATGGAGTTTTCTTCTGGCTTTAAGCAGTCCAGCTGGAAGGGGTAGAATTGGGACCCAGAGATATCATTGCGGATTCTACGTGCTGAACATGGAGCTACAGGACTTGATATTTCCCCTGCTTGTTTTAGATCTTGCACTGGTTCAAGCCTTTTTTTTTTTTTTTTTTTTTGTCAAGGTAGGGTCTCACTCCAGCCCAGGCTGACCTGGAATTCACTATGTAGTCTCAGCATGGCCTTGAACTCATGGCAATCCTCCTACCTCTGCCTCCTGAGTGCTGGGACTAAAGGCGTGCACCACCACGCTTGCAATGCCTTCTCCTCCTCCTTCTCCTCCTTTTTTTTTTTTTTTTGCAATGCCATCTTTTGCAGTGGGAATGTTTACTCTGTGCCATTATGTGTATTTACCTTGTGTTTTGATTTTACAAGCTCTCAGTTAAAAGACTTTGAACTATGGGGATATGTGGACAGTGTTGGGATTGATAGAAACATTGGGAACCTTTTAAAGTAGGACTGAATGCATTTTACATTACTAAATGGTCTCGAGTCTATGGGAACCAGGGGCAGAATGTGGTGGTGTGAATCAGATGCTCCCCATAAACTTATGTACTTTCAATGCTTGATTGCCCTTTGGTGGCAGTGTGGGAGGTGAAGCCTTGCTGGTGAGGTGTGTTTCTAGGGCTGGGTTCAAGGGTGTTTTAGGCCAGCTTCCCCTTGCCAGAGCTCAGCTCACTCTCTTGCTGGTGTCTCCCCTGCAGTGGCAGAGGTGATGTTCAGCCTTTGCTTATGCCATGTTTTCCCCTGCCACCATGGAGCTCCCCCTGAAGAATGTAAACCAAAATAAACCCTCTCCTCCCATCAGGTATTTTGTCACAACATTGCACAGGTGACTGCAACAGTAAACATCTTTTTTATTTTATTTTTTAAAATTATTTTTATTTTATTTATTTTTTGTTTGTTTTTTATGTTTTTTTGAGGTAGGGTCTTACTTTAGCCCGGGCTGACCAGGAATTCACGATACAGTCTCAGGGTGGCCTTGAACTCATAGCGATCCTCCTACCTCTGCCTCCTGAGTGCTGGGATTAAAGGCGTGCACCACCACACCCAGCTTGTTTATTTTTATTTATTTATTAGCAACAGACAGAGAGAGAAAGAGGCAGAGAGAGAATGTGCACACCAGGGACTCCAGCCACTGCAAATGAACTCCAGATGCATGCGTCACCTTGTGCATCTGGCTTATGTGGGTCCTGGGGAATTGAGCCTCAAACTGGAGTCCTTAGGCTTCATAGGCAAGTGCTTAACCACTAAGCCATCTCTCCAGCTCATCAGTGAACAACTTAGCCACTCACTTGACTGTGTCATTCTACAATGAGAAACAGTGTGGTCTTCTTGAATAAACTTACGAACACACAGAACCCACAGCTGCACTGCTCCGTGCGAAGCAAATATTCTAGAGAACTGGAAAATGTGAACCAGAAAAGAATAATTGCCACAAAAGAGGACCACTCACATTTCTATAAGGAGAAAGGCATCAATACATTGTGGTATAGGCAATGGAATTCTTGCAATAAAACACTATACAGCAGCTAAAAATGAACTATTGATACACACAACCAAATCTTACATGCACCACATGAAGTGAAAGAAGCCAGATGAAGAACAGAGTGGGGCTGGAGAGATGGCTTAGTGGTTAAGGCGCTTGCCTGCAAAGCCTAAGGACCCATGTTTGACTCTCCAGATCCCACCTTAGCCAGACGCATAAAAGAGAGGCAAGGGCTAATCGCACATGCCTATTAGGTAGCACAAGCACTTGGAGTTTGATTGCAGTGGCTGAGGCCTTGGCATGCCAATTCTATCTCTGTCTCTCTCTAATAATAATAATTTTTATTATTATTATATTTTTTAAAAAGAACAGAATATGCTGTTTTTCATTAGCTAGTGTGAAAGCAGCCATAGAGTATTTTCCCAGAATTCTCCAGTGCGTATCCAGAGATCCCAGCACTCAGTAGGTAGAGGTAGGAGGATCGCCATGAGTTCAAGGCCACCCTGAGACTACATAGTGAATTCCAGGTCAGCCTGGGCTAAAAAAAAAAAAAAAAAAAAAAAACCTACAAGAAGGGATATATATTTTCCAATCAGACTGGCTGACTAGCAATTCTCCTGTCCCACATAGGACTGGGGTCACAAATATATATCTGATTGTAATTTATTAGTAGTGTCTGTGTGTAATACTCAAGAAGCTATTGTCAAGTTCCATGTCGCGAGGGTTTATCCAAGGTTCTCTTCTGAGTCATAGTTCTTAAGTTTAGGTCTTTGATATATTTCAAGTTAATTTTAGTGTCTAGCAGGAAACAGGGCCAAATCATTCTTTTGCATATGGATATCCACTTTCCCTAGCATCACTTGTTAAAAGCTTTCCATCCTCAACCAAATGGTCTTGACTTCCTTGTCAAAATAGTGTGGAGACGCCAGGCATGGTGGCACACGCCTTTAATCCCAGAACTCAAGAGGCAGAGATAGGAGGATTGCCATGAGACTGAGGCCAACCTGGGATTGTAGAGTGAGACCCTACCTCAAAAAAAAAAAAAAAAAAAGCATGGGAGGGGCTGGGGAAATGGCCCAGTGGTTAAAGGGGCTTATTTGCAGGGCCTGTTGGCCCAGGTTCAATTTCTCAGCCACCCATGTAAAGCCAAACCTAGAAAATACTTCAAGCACCTGGTGTTTGTTTGCAGTGGCAAGAGGCCCTAGTGCACTCATGTACACACACACACACACACACACACACACACACACACCTTTAAAAAAAAGCCAGGCATGCCCAGGAGCACCCGTAACCCCAGTCCTATGTGGGGCAGAGACAGGAGAATTGATGGTCAGCCAGTCTGACCAGGAAAAAAATCATCATCATAAACAACAACAAAAAACAAACTAAACCACACGAACAAAAGCCCGAGCTGCTCCCAGGTTCAGTGAGAGTCCACCTCAAGGAAACTGCATGGAAGATGGTGGAGGAGGACAGCTGACTTGCTCCTCTGGCTTCTACAGGACCCGTGCACCTGCAGCCACACGTGCATATATGCACTATGCACACACACACACACACACAACACAAACAAGTGTCTGATCATATATGGAAGAACTTCTATCTGGCTGTAACCTATTCCATGGAATATTCTAAAACAGGATACAGTCTGGATTAGAATAATCTATATTCTTTCTGGGGCTCCTCTACACTCGCCATGATTCATTTTTGTGCACCAGGGTGGGGATGATCAGATTTAGCCCATATCCAGTTCAGAGATAGGTGGTGCTGTCTTCAGGGGAATGTAAACCGGGCAGCCAGTCCTTGCACAAGTAGTCATCCTGGGCACGAAGCAAAGCTGACCCAGGATGGTGTAGACAAGAGCAGTGACCAGTTGTGACAGGGAAGCTCAACTGTATCAGGAATCAAGAAGACTGTCTCGGGCAGGTCTGGGAGGGTTAATGATGGGCAAGACCCCCCCCCCACGTACACAGAGTAGGAGCCCAGATACAAAGACGTCCTAGGACAAAGCAGCCCTTACGCCCGCTTCTGCCTACGCTCCTTGCTGGTGAGCACACGTGCCCGGTTGCTGCCATTGTGGACTGACATCACAGGCATCCTCTTCAGCCTTCCCGCGTGGACTGACATCAGAGGCACCCTCTTCAGCCTTCCCGCGAGGACTGACATCAGAGACATCCTCTTCAGCCTTCCCGCGTGGACTGACATCAGAGGCACCCTCTTCAGCCTTCCCGCGTGGACTGACATCAGAGACATCCTCTTCAGCCTTCCCGTGAGGACTGACATCACAGGCACCCTCTTCAGCCTTCCCGCGTGGACTGACATCAGAGACACCCTCTTCAGCCTTCCCGTGAGGACTGACATCAGAGGCACCCTCTTCAGCCTTCCCGCGTGGACTGACATCAGAGACATCCTCTTCAGCCTTCCCGTGAGGACTGACATCAGAGGCACCCTCTTCAGCCTTCCCGCGTGGACTGACATCAGAGACATCCTCTTCAGCCTTCCCGCGTGGACTGACATCAGAGACACCCTCTTCAGCCTTCCCGTGAGGACTGACATCAGAGACACCCTCTTCAGCCTTCCCGTGAGGACTGACATCAGAGGCACCCTCTTCAGCCTTCCCGCGTGGACTGACATCAGAGACACCCTCTTCAGCCTTCCCGTGTGGACTGACATCAGAGGCATCCTCTTCAGCCTTCCCGTGTGGACTGACATCAGAGACACCCTCTTCAGCCTTCCAACGTGGACTGACATCAGAGACATCCTCTTCAGCCTTCCCGTGAGGACTGGACTGACATCAGAGACACCCTCTTCAGCCTTCCCGTGAGGACTGACATCAGAGGCACCCTCTTCAGCCTTCCCGCGTGGACTGACATCAGAGACACCCTCTTCAGCCTTCCCGCGTGGACTGACATCAGAGACATCCTCTTCAGCCTTCCCGCGTGGACTGACATCAGAGACACCCTCTTCAGCCTTCCCGTGAGGACTGACATCAGAGACACCCTCTTCAGCCTTCCCGCGTGGACTGACATCAGAGACACCCTCTTCAGCCTTCCCGCGTGGACTGACATCAGAGACACCCTCTTCAGCCTTCCCGTGAGGACTGACATCAGAGGCACCCTCTTCAGCCTTCCCGCGTGGACTGACATCAGAGACACCCTCTTCAGCCTTCCCGTGAGGACTGACATCAGAGGCACCCTCTTCAGCCTTCCCGCGTGGACTGACATCAGAGACACCCTCTTCAGCCTTCCCGCGTGGACTGACATCAGAGACACCCTCTTCAGCCTTCCCGCGTGGACTGACATCAGAGACACCCTCTTCAGCCTTCCCGTGAGGACTGACATCAGAGGCACCCTCTTCAGCCTTCCCGCGTGGACTGACATCAGAGACACCCTCTTCAGCCTTCCCGCGTGGACTGACATCACAGGCACCCTCTTCAGCCTTCCTGCGTGGACTGACATCACAGGCACCCTCTTCAGCCTTCCCGTGAGGACTGACATCAGAGACATCCTCTTCAGCCTTCCCGCGTGGACTGACATCAGAGACACCCTCTTCAGCCTTCCTGCGTGGACTGACATCACAGGCACCCTCTTCAGCCTTCCCGAGAGGACTGACATCAGAGGCACCCTCTTCAGCCTTCCCGTGGACTGACATCAGAGACACCCTCTTCAGCCTTCCCGTGAGGACTGACATCAGAGGCACCCTCTTCAGCCTTCCCGCGTGGACTGACATCACAGGCACCCTCTTCAGCCTTCCCGTGAGGACTGACATCACAGGCACCCTCTTCAGCCTTCCGTGGACTGACATCAGAGACACCCTCTTCAGCCCGAGGACTGACATCAGAGACACCCTCTTCAGCCTTCCCGTGAGGACTGACATCAGAGGCACCCTCTTCAGCCTTCCTGCGTGGACTGACATCAGAGGCATCCTCTTCAGCCTTCCCGCGTGGACTGACATCAGAGGCACCCTCTTCAGCCTTCCCGTGAGGACTGACATCACAGGCACCCTCTTCAGCCTTCCCGCGTGGACTGACATCAGAGACACCCTCTTCAGCCTTCCCGTGAGGACTGACATCAGAGGCACCCTCTTCAGCCTTCCCGCGTGGACTGACATCAGAGACACCCTCTTCAGCCTTCCCGTGAGGACTGACATCAGAGGCACCCTCTTCAGCCTTCCCGCGTGGACTGACATCACAGGCACCCTCTTCAGCCTTCCCGTGAGGACTGACATCACAGGCACCCTCTTCAGCCTTCCCGCGTGGACTGACATCAGAGACACCCTCTTCAGCCTTCCCGTGAGGACTGACATCAGAGGCACCCTCTTCAGCCTTCCTGCGTGGACTGACATCAGAGGCATCCTCTTCAGCCTTCCCGCGTGGACTGACATCACAGGCACCCTCTTCAGCCTTCCCGTGAGGACTGACATCACAGGCACCCTCTTCAGCCTTCCCGCGTGGACTGACATCAGAGACACCCTCTTCAGCCTTCCCGTGAGGACTGACATCAGAGGCACCCTCTTCAGCCTTCCCGCGTGGACTGACATCAGAGACACCCTCTTCAGCCTTCCCGTGAGGACTGACATCAGAGGCACCCTCTTCAGCCTTCCCGCATGGACTGACATCACAGGCACCCTCTTCAGCCTTCCCGTGAGGACTGACATCACAGGCACCCTCTTCAGCCTTCCCGTGTGGACTGACATCAGAGACACCCTCTTCAGCCTTCCTGTGAGGACTGACATCAGAGGCACCCTCTTCAGCCTTCCTGCGTGGACTGACATCAGAGGCATCCTCTTCAGCCTTCCCGTGTGGACTGACATCACAGGCACCCTCTTCAGCCTTCCCGTGAGGACTGACATCACAGGCACCCTCTTCAGCCTTCCCGTGGACTGACATCAGAGACACCCTCTTCAGCCTTCCCGTGAGGACTGACATCAGAGGCACCCTCTTCAGCCTTCCTGCGTGGACTGACATCAGAGGCACCCTCTTCAGCCTTCCCGCGTGGACTGACATCACAGGCACCCTCTTCAGCCTTCCCGTGAGGACTGACATCACAGGCACCCTCTTCAGCCTTCCCGCGTGGACTGACATCAGAGACACCCTCTTCAGCCTTCCCGTGAGGACTGACATCAGAGGCACCCTCTTCAGCCTTCCCGCGTGGACTGACATCAGAGACATCCTCTTCAGCCTTCCCGCGTGGACTGACATCACAGGCACCCTCTTCAGCCTTCCTGCGTGGACTGACATCAGAGGCACCCTCTTCAGCCTTCCCGTGAGGACTGACATCAGAGGCACCCTCTTCAGCCTTCCCGTGAGGACTGACATCAGAGACACCCTCTTCAGCCTTCCCGTGAGGACTGACATCAGAGACATCCTCTTCAGCCTTCCCGCGTGGACTGACATCAGAGACATCCTCTTCAGCCTTCCCGCGTGGACTGACATCACAGGCACCCTCTTCAGCCTTCCCGCGTGGACTGACATCAGAGACATCCTCTTCAGCCTTCCCGCGTGGACTGACATCACAGGCACCCTCTTCAGCCTTCCCGTGAGGACTGACAGCAGAGACACCCTCTTCAGCCTTCCTGCGTGGACTGACATCAGAGGCACCCTCTTCAGCCTTCCCGCGTGGACTGACATCAGAGACACCCTCTTCAGCCTTCCCGCGTGGACTGACATCACAGGCACCCTCTTCAGCCTTCCCGTGAGGACTGACATCAGAGACACCCTCTTCAGCCTTCCTGCGTGGACTGACATCAGAGACACCCTCTTCAGCCTTCCTGCGTGGACTGACATCAGAGACACCCTCTTCAGCCTTCCCGCGTGGACTGACATCACAGGCACCCTCTTCAGCCTTCCCGCGTGGACTGACATCACAGGCACCCTCTTCAGCCTTCCCGCGTGGACTGACATCAGAGACATCCTCTTCAGCCTTCCCGCGTGGACTGACATCACAGGCATCCTCTTCAGCCTTCCCGCGTGGACTGACATCACAGGCATCCTCTTCAGCCTTCCCGCGTGGACTGACATCAGAGACATCCTCTTCAGCCTTCCCGCGAGGACTGACATCACAGGCATCCTCTTCAGCCTTCCCGCGAGGACTGACATCAGAGACATCCTCTTCAGCCTTCCTGCGTGGACTGACATCAGAGGCACCCTCTTCAGCCTTCCCGCGTGGACTGACATCAGAGACATCCTCTTCAGCCTTCCCGCGTGGACTGACATCAGAGGCATCCTCTTCAGCCTTCCCGCGTGGACTGACATCACAGGCATCCTCTTCAGCCTTCCCGCGTGGACTGACATCAGAGGCATCCTCTTCAGCCTTCCCGCGTGGACTGACATCACAGGCATCCTCTTCAGCCTTCCCGCGTGGACTGACATCAGAGACATCCTCTTCAGCCTTCCCGTGAGGACTGAAGAGCAGCAACTCCAGCTCCTCCAGGCCTTCAGGGCCAGATCTGGACTGCTGAGGCGTCCAGCCTCCTGGACTGAGCAGCTACCTGGTTCTCGTACTCCAGCCTGCAGACAGCCATTGCTGCGCTGCCTGGCCCATAGTGTAGTAAATGCTCATTCCATCAGCACTGTCTTTCTAGAGAACCTTGACTCACGTGCGACTATTGGGCATTGTGTGCTTTGCTTCCATGGCACTGCCACTCACCATCACACTTCTTCAATTTCCCCTTGAAGTTAGTTTTTTTTTAAAGTTTTTCCAGGTAGGGTTTCACTTTAGCCCAAGTTAACAGTCTCAGGCTGACCTTGAACTCACACTGATCCTCCTACCTCTGCCTCCCAAGTGCTGGATTAAAGGTGTGCACCACCACACCCAGCTCCCCTGTTATGTTGACATTATTTTGGACCTCCAGCAAAGTTCTGACTGGTACACAGAACTGCCATGTCCACTGCATACCCATGTCACCTTAATGTCAGAATGTCAGCATTCTAGATTTGTTTAATCCTTTTCTATCTCGTGTAAGTGGCCATACTTTCCAATCAAGTGTTTGACAATAAGTTGAAGCCGCAGTCAACCCAACCCCAGATATGTAACAGTGCACACTTCCTAAGAACACAGCATTCCTTTATATAACCACAGCATTGTAAATTGATTTTGCCAGTAAATGACGTCATACATTGTGTGTTGTTTCATATCTACATTCTTTCACAGAGCCTAGATATGTTTATACACAAGGTTTAGATGTGATAAAAAACAAAATAAGAATAAGTAGGATATGACAATGGCCCATAATTCTATTTGCTATGATTACTTAAAACATTTTCATTTACTTGCAAGCAGAGAAAGAGAGACAGAGAAAGAATGAGAGTGTATGGTTACACCAGGGTCTCTTGCTGCTGCAAATGAACTCCAGACACATCCATTTTGTGCATTTAGCTTTATATGGATACTGGTGAATTAATACTGGGCCATCAGACTTTGCTAGCAAGTGCCTTTAACTGCTAAGCCATCTCCCCAGCCCTCAATTTATTATTATTAGCTACTACAGATGTGGTTGAACTCAAAATGAACTGAGCCCAGGCTGACCTGGAATTCAGTATGTAGTCTCAGGGTGGCCTCAAACTCATGGCGCTCCTCCTACTTCTGCCTTCCAAGTGCTGGGATTGAAGGTGTGAGCCGCCACGCCTAGCTGTGTGTTTTGGGTATTTTCTCGTTTGCTTGTTTGTTTTTGTAATACTAGGGATTAAACTCAGAACCTCCTCATGCTAAGCACTCTACCACTAAGGTGCGCTCTCAGCCCTCACTGACAGATTCTAGGCAAGTGGCTCTAACATAGGTACTTCTGTGCAGACTCTTTAAACATTTTATTTACTTATTTATTTATTTATTTATTTATTTATTTATTTATTTATTTTGAGGCAGGATCTCACTCTAGTTGGGATGACCTGGAACTCACTCTGTTGCTCCAGGCTGGACTCGAACTCCTGGTGATCCTCCTACCTCAGCCTCCTGAGTGTTGGGATTAAAGGCTAGCCTGAATTTTTAAATTTATTTTTGAGACAAAAATCTCATTATGTAGCCCAGACTGGCCTTGAACTTGTGCCACCCCTGACAGCTGGGATTCTAGGAGTGTGCCCGGATGTCTGGCTTTGTTTTGTTTTTGCTTCGGTGCTGGGATGAAACGCAGATCTTCACACATGTTAAGCATCTGCTCAGCCACTGAGCAGCATCTCCAGCTGAGCTTCTGCAGCTGACTTTGAAAAGTGTAAAGACCCTCAGAATAGCCAAAATGTCATTCTTCTCAGCCCTGTCCCCTTGAGTGGTGTAGTTTCTTTAAAAAAGAAAAAAAGCCTTGCTCGTTATACTTGGCCACTATCTTGAGCGTTCCTGTCACTTACACACATCCCCCTGTCCTCTCTGGGGAAGGTCATCTACGGGGTCCTGTGGAGTTCCTTAACAAGCTCAGCCGGCTGTGAGGTTAATGGGTCCACTAGAGCATTCCATCCTGTGGGTATAGAAAAGGGTGCAGACAGCGTCTCACACCAGGTGTCCCTTCAGCTCAAAGGGCAGAGAATAGGGTTCCACAGAATCCATGTCTGCTGCCACGCGGTCATAGACACCCTTGAGGTCTTCATACTGGTCCTCGGGCCAGCGGAGGTCATCAGGGTCCTAGAGACAAGAAGTGGAGTCAGGGCCACAGAGAGATGCTTGTGGAATGTCACCCCCCTCTGGGGGGCACATGTCCTTCATCTCCTTCCCAGACAGACGTGAGGTGGGGCTGAGAATACAGCTCAGCGGTAGCATGCTTGCCTACTATGCATGAGGCTCTAGATTCAGTCTCCAGCACTATCAACAAAAGCCATTGTAAACTGGGCGTGATGGTTCATACTTATAATCCCAGCATGGGGAAGGCGCCTGCTCCAAGTCTGAGGCCAGCTTGAGCTACATAGTGAGTTCCAGGCCAGCCTGCACTACATAGCAATGTCCCATCACAAAAGTTTGATTTCTCCCCTCTCTCCACCCTCCCCGCTCTGTTTCACTACATAGCCCAGATTGGGCTTGAATTTAGAACATCCTGCCTCAGCCTCCTGAGTATTTGAGATTATAAGCATGTGCTACCATGTCTGGCTTTAACTCTCAATTACAAGATTTATCCTACAGAGAGAAGCGTGTAATTGTAATACACTCTCCTTACAAACTCCCGTCAATGCATCACATAGTTTCACTGCATCAAACTTTGCTCATCTTAATTGGTCAAAATCCCCATCTAGTGGCGCACGCCTTTAATCCCAGCACTCGGGAGGCAGAGGTAGGAGGATCACTGTGAGTTCGAGGCCACCCTGAGACTACATACTGAATTCCAGGTCAGCCTGGGCTAGAGTGAGACCCTACCTCAAAAAGCCAAAAATACTTTTAAAAAAATGAGAATTATTTGCATATATACATATATATATGTCAAAAAACAAACAAAAAAATCACCATCTGCTTATTCTCCGTTGAGTCCATTTGAAGCAAAAGACAGCCCACAATTTCATGTCAGGAAAATAAACTCGCTCCAGCCCAGGCTGACCTGGAAAAGTCTCAGGGGATCTCATTGATCCTCCTACCTCTGCCTCCCAGTGCTGGGACCTCAAACTCACTTAGGAAAATAAACTTTAAAGTCAGGATCTCATTGAACCCAGGCTGACCTCAAACTCACTATGTAGCTAAGGATGACCTTGAACTTCTGGTTCTCCTACTTCCACCTCCTAAGTGCTGGTGTTTCAAGTGTGTACCATCATACCTGCTTTATGCAGTGCTATGGTTCGAATCCAGGGCTTGGAGCATGCTAGGTGAACACTTTATCAACTGACCTACGTCCCCGCCCCCAGGGAAATAATTTAAGTATTGAGATTATGAACCTTAAAAAAAAAAGCTGAACCTGGTGTGGTGGCACATGCCTTTAATCCCAGCACTCGGGAGGCAGAGGTAGAGAGAATCACTGTGAGTTCGAGGCCACTCTGACACTACAGAGTGAATTCCAGGTCAGCCTGGACTAGAGTGAAACCCTACCTCAAAAAACAAAAAAACAAAAACAAAAAAACAAAAAGAAAAAGAAAAGCTAAGAGTCAGATGTGGTGGCCCAGACCTGATCTCAACATTTGTGAGGCTGAGGCAAGAATATTGTCAAGTATTTAGGATAGCTTAGGTTAGAGTGAGACCCTACCTCTAAAAACCAGACAATAATAACAACAAAAGTCCTTATGATATCAGCTATGGCAATTGTGGGATGTGAGTCCTGTACATTTTCAAAACACTTCCCCATCATAGCGGAAGACACCTGGGTGTGGTGGCACACACATGAACCCCCAGTGCCCCCTGAAGCTGAGGCAGGAAGATTGTAAATTCATGGCCAACATGAGCTACATAGTGAGATCCTGCCTCAAAAAATAGAATGGAGGTGAGGCTGGAGGGATGGCTTAGTGGTTAAGATGCTTGCCTGCAAAGCCTAAGGATCCAGGTTCGATTATCCAGATCACATAAACCAGATGCACAAGACGATGCATGCATCTGGAGTTCCTTTGCAGTGGCTAGAAGCCCTGATTTGCCCATTTTCTCCCTCTCTCTCTCTCCTTCACTCTCTTCCTCTTTCTGTCTCAAATAAATAAATAAAATAATAAAATGGAGCCAGGTATGGTGGTGCATGCCCTTAATCCCAGCACTCAGGAGGCAGTAGTAGGAGGGTTGCCATGAGTTTGAGGTCACCCTGAGACTACAGAGTGAATTACAGGGAGCCAGGTGTGGTGGCACATGCCTTTAATCCACCACTCGGAAGGCAGAGGTAGGAGGATCGCCGTGAGTTCGAGGCCACCCTGAGAATACAGAGTGAATTCCAGGTCAGCTGGTGCTAGAGTAAGACCCTAACTCGCAAAACCAAAAATAAAATAAAATAACGGATGATGATATGGCTCAATGGTTAATGTGCTTGCCTGCAAAGCTTAATGATGCTGGTTCAACTCCCCAGAACCCACATAAAGCCAGATGCACAAAGTGGCACATGCATTGGAGTTCATTTGCAATGGCAAATTGCCCCTCCCCGTCTCTCTCCACTTGCAAAAAAACAAAACATGTAAATAAAATAAAATGAAGCTGGGTGTGGTGGTACACACCTTTAATCTCAGCACTTGGGAGGGAGCTAGGAGGATTGCTGTAAATTTGAGGCCAGTCTGGGACTACAGACTTTCAGGTCAGCCTATACTAGAGTGAGACCCTGCCAAAAAGGAAACAAAATAGAAGAGAAAAAAGACCATGTGGGTGGTGCTTGTTGGGGTGTGCTTTGTTCACAGCCTGGGAGACAATAGTTGCTTAGCTCAGCAAGCCTTAGAGCAGATTGTCCATGAGTCAAATCTGGCTCACCGCCTGACTTTGCATCACCCAACAGTGAAGAATGGTTGATATTTATAAATTGTTGAAAAAGAATCAATGAAGGATAATATTTATAGCATATGAAAAATGTGAGTCACATCAAAACATCCAAATATAAAGTTTCCTTGACGTGCAGCCACGCTCCCTTAGTGCGGCTCACCCGGCTGTGACCGCGTCTGCCTACAACGGCACAGCTGAGTAGTTCTGAGGAAAAAAAACCCAAAACATGTGGCCAGAACGCCCATGATATTTACTCTCCTACCCCTGTGCGGACAAGCAAGCTCTGCTGCCCTGCCGTAGGTTCCAGGGAAGTCCAGTGCAGCACCATGGACAGAGCTCCAGCCTCCTTATTTCTTTGACGATGGAGCAGTAGAATCCGAGAAGCAGGCACCGTTACAGAGGGAAATCCTTAGCTCAGATGCTGGAACACTAGCAGAGGACATGCAGAAAGCCACTCTTTGTTTTTTGCTGAGACGGAATCTCACTACGTAGCTTAGGCTGGCCTTGAACACATGATCCTCCAGTCTCAAGGTCTGTGATTACAAGTGTGAATGGCCACACCCAGCTCGGGAGTTATACATTCTGCCCCATATCTCTTACTGTGTACAGTGCAGTGCCTGCCTGTCATTTTCACCAGTCCAGCCACCATCTTTTCTCTTCCTTCTGGGTTCTCCATCCTCTCCTGCTCTCAGCCCGGAGAATTGATACTTACCTGCAAAGCCTAAATTCAACTCCCCAGAATCCACGTAAGCCAGCTTCACATGGTGGCACATGCATCTGAAGTTTGTATGCAGTGGCTAGAGGCCCTGGCATGCCCATTCTCTATCTCATAAATAAATATTTTTTGTTTTTGTTTTTCGAGGTAGGGTCTCACTGTAGCTCAAGCTGACCTGGAATTCACTCTGTAGTCTCAGGGTGGCCTTGAACTCACAGTGATCCTCCTACCTCTGTCTCCTGAGTGCTGGGATTAAAGGCGTGTGCCACCATGCCTGATTAAATAAGCCCCCGCATCAGTCTCTCTAGCAGCTTGAAGATGGTGAAATATTATGGAGTGCCAAGCCAGACTACATTTCCCAAAGCCCTTTGCAGTTAGACATAACCATGTGACCATGTTTTCACCAATTGGAAAAGAGATGTGCTGGGTGTCATTTCTGGACCTCCGCCACACCCTCTTTTCCCCTTTGCCTCCAGCTGATACCTAGTGAACAGGCCCTTCCTCACAGACATGAGCAAGGAATGTGCTGGAAAACGGCAGAGGTTCTTAATGGGAAGAACTGTGAAATCCAAATAACCACGTGTGGCAGAGCTGAACTCAGGCAGCTGTGTGAGAAACAGATGGCTTTTGCTTTGTGTGTGTGGCGGGGAGGGGGGCATGTATCTATACATATGTGTGCACCTGTTACAGTGCAAGTGTGGCAATCAGAAGAGAAACTGTGGTGTCGGTCCTGGCCTTCCACCTTGCTTGAGGCAGGCTTTCTCCTTCACCACTGTGTTCACCAAGCCAAGCAGCCCGTGGGCCTCCAACGCTTCCCTTGTCTCCTCCTCCCATCTTCCCATGGGAGCACTGGGGTGAGCATGGGGACACCCCTGCGTCTGGCTGTTCGTGTGGGTTTGAAGGACTGAACTCAGGTACTCATGCTTGCGTGGCAAGCATTTTACCCACCAAGCCATCTTGCCCAGCCTGCATTCTTGAGACAGGTTGTTGCTGTGTAGCTGAGACAGATCTTGAATTCATGTTGATCCTGCCTCACCTTCCTGAGAGCTGTGGTTTCAGGCCTGCACCTCCGCACCCGGCTTGAGGCGCGTCACTTTGCCTGTTTGGATCCCTGTGGTGAGGTTAGGCCTCTTGGTCCCAGCAGTTTTCTCCCCCTAATTGATACATAGCGTGGCAGGCAGGTGAGTTTCCGGTTTAGACAAACAGGTGATGCAGGTCTCCTCACCATTTGTACTTCATCATAGAGGGGTCCCCAGGTCCCAGGCGGGCCATACGCTCTCGCCACCTCATCATACAGGTGTCCATGGAAGGCCACATCCTCGTCTTTAATACCTGTGAAGGCTAGAGTTGGGGTGTGTTATAGTTTGGACATGAAATGCCTCCCAAAAGATTTGAGGGTCTATCTGGAGGAAGTAGATCACTGGGGGGCATGACCTTGGGGATTTCTTGTCTCCTCATTCTCTGTTTCCTGCCACCATGAAGTGAGCAGCTCTCTTCCTCTCTTCCACCTCACACGCCCTCTAATGTGGTGTTCAAATTGACTATGGATGGAACCAGTTGAAATCACGAGCCCAAATATATATATATTGGTTTTTTGAGGTAGGGTCTCACTCTAGCTCAGGCTGACCTGGAATTCGCTATGTAGTCTCAGGGTGGCCTTGAACTCACGGCAATCCTTCTACTTCTGCCTCCCAAGTGCTGGGATTAAAGGCATGCACCACCATGGCCAGCTTCCAAATATTTTTTTCTCTCATAATACGTTTCTTCTGGCATTCTGGTCATCGTGATACAGACATAACTAATATAGTGGGAGGACAGATGATCAGGGGATCCAGTCCAGATGACAAAGGTACCCTGGTGCGGTCATGACTCACCTTGGGGATAAGAATCCTCCTCCAGCATGGGGGGCAGCCGGGGGTGGAAGTCCCTCGTAGAGTGGTAGTATGGCTCCACTTCTGCTGTGCTGACCTGGCGTGCACACACACACCCACACACACACACACACACACACACACACACACACACACAAAAACAACAGGTAAAGTCCTTTCCAGCTGTTGACTCTCCAGTTCCAGGAAAAGCCAATGATTAACCTGAAGTTAATAGAGGAGTTTGTCAACCCCACTCATCAGCGAGGTTGTCCAGCCACCTCACTCACCGTGGAGCTTCGAGTGTCCCGGTCCCCAGTCCACTGGCTCTCCTCATATTCATTCTTCACTCTGTCCTCCTCTGACCTTCCAGGATGGAGGTATAGGTGGCTGTTGGGTGTTGACCTTCTACCACCCATCACCCCCAAACCTTCTCCCTCAGAGCCTTCTTTGCATCAAAATGTCTGGCTTACCCTGTCTCTGTCTTCTCTGAGATGTCTAAGAGAAACAGGAAAAATGGGTCAGAGACTCCTGCTCAAACCCACCTGGGCCTGGGCAGAGCTTCAGTGTGCAGCAGCCCCAGGACCCCCTCCCTGTACCCCGGGTCTCCATCCTGGCAGGGGGCAGACTTCTCACCTTCAGCAAGGCGCCTTAGTCTCCGCTGCCAGAGGAATCCCCCAACACAGGAGGCATTGGACAGCAGCAGAAGACCCCCGACTGCAAACAGCACAGGCAGCAGGGGCAGCCCTAAGGGCCCTAGGGGTGGACGATGCTCTTCAGTTCAGATCCCTGACAGCCAGTGGAGCTAGACTCCCCGCGAAAGCCTGTCCCTGACTTCCAAGTCAATTTGACTGGATTAGGATAACCTGGGAGGCCTTTGGGGCAACTTGAGTCTGTGAGACAATGTTGCAAATGGACTAATTGACATGGAGGGCCTTCCCTGAGGTGGGTGGGATCATTCCTCTGGGCTAGGAATACAGAGAGAATAAAAGAAGAAACCCAGCTGAGCACCAACACCACCCCCCCACCCCGTGCTCTCTCTCTCTCCTTCCTGTTCACTATGATGGAAATGAATCTTCACCACACCCTCTCTGCCATATGGGCTGACACCTCCAAAGCCATGAGCCAAAGTCCGCCCTGCCCCCTTTCAAGTTGCTCTGTCCTGTATCTAGTCACAAGGATGACAAAGGCAGATAATCAATCCACTGGCATAGCAAAGCACCCCCTCCAAGCCAAAGAACAAATGGGGGGCTGAGAAGTGGCTCGGTGGGTGGAATGACTTGGTGGGTGGAGTGACTGCCCAGCACCACATAACTGGGTTTGATGGCACACACCTGAAATCCCAGTATTAGATGTAGAGGCAGAAGGATCAGGAGGTCAAGATTAACCTCAGATACATGAGTTTGAGACTAGCCTGGGGTATGTGAGACTCTGCCCCCCCACCAAAGGAAGTAAATTGGCCTGGGTCTCCAATCTCCTCTCCCTTCTTGCCCCTCCTTCTTTCTCAAGTCAAGCCATTAACACCAGGTCCTACCTGTCTATGGACTGAGCAGGGAACCTCAGCTTCTTAGCTGGACATTCAAGCCCTTCTAGGATTTAGTCTCTTCCCATGGCCCTAGTCACATCCACATTCATTTCTTCTGCCAGCAACACTTACCTTCCGTTACTGAAGTAACCATTCTCTCACTGTCAGTCTATTTACCCTGGCAGAGATCTGGAGTGGGAACATGGCCCAGCCTGGCCAATAAGTAAGGCCCAATATCTCCATTGCCATTGGTTCAAACTGGCTTTTGACCCAAGAGTCTTTAAAAATTATGGTTTGTGGACTGGAGAGATGGCTTAGGGGTTAAGGCACCTGCCTCCTAAGCCTAAGAACACTGGTTCCAATCTCCAGGTCCCACGTTTAGCCAGATGCAAAGTGACGAAAGGGCGCAATGCTGCACTTGACCACAAGGGGGAGTGCACACATCTGGATTTCGTTGCAGCAGCTGAGACACTGCTGGCGCGCCCATCTCTATCTTCCTCTCTCTCTCTCTCTCTCTCTCTCTCTCTCTCTGTCTCTCCAAAAAAATAAAATAATAAAAAGTAAAAAATATTGTTTGTTTATGTATTTATTTATTTGCATATATGTGTGTATGTGCCTCTTGCTGGGGGCCTCTTGCTGCTGCAAATTAATGCCATAATTGCACCTTTGTTTGCATGGGTGTCTGGGGAATTGAACCTGGGCTGGCAGGCTTTGCAAGCAAGCACCTTTAACTGCTGAGCCATCTCCCAAGCATCCCCTCTTCAAGGGACTTTAAAAATTATTATTATTGGGGACTGGAGAGATGGCTTAGCAGTTAAAGCACATGTCTGCAAAGCCTAAGGACCCTGGTTCGATTCTCCAGGTCCCACATAAACCAGGTGCACATGCATCTGGAGTTTGCCTGCAGTGGCTAGAGTCCCTGGCGCACCTATTCTGACTCTCTCTCTCTTTCTGTCTCTAACAAATAAATAAATAAAAATAAAATCTTTTTAAAATTTATTATTATTGGGGCTGGAGAGATGCCTTAGCAGTTAAGGTGTTTGCCAAAGGATACTGGTTCAATTCTCCAGGATCCATGTAAGCCTGATGTATAAGGGGCACATGCATCTGGAGTTCGTTGGCAGTGGCTGGAGGCCCTCGTGCATCCATCCTCTCTCTCTCTCAAATAAATGAATGAATAAATAAATAAATATTTTAAAATTATTATTATTATTATTATCATTATTATTATTATGGGATTTTCAAGGTAGGGTCTCACTCTAGCTCAAGATGACCTGGAAGCACTATATAGTCTCAGGGTGACCTCGAATTCATGGCAATCCTCCTTCCTACCTCTGCCTCCCGAGTGCTGGGATTAAAGGTGCGCACCACCACACTGGGATTAAAAATTATTTTTATTTATTTATTTGAGAAACTATAGAAATGATCCCTGAAAGTATAGTCTTTATTTATTTATTTGAGAGTGAGGCAGAGAGAGAGAGAGAGAGAGAATGGGTCCACCAGGGCCTCCCACAAATGAACTCCAGATGCATGGGTCATCTTGTGTATCTGGCTTATGTTGGCCCTGGGGAATCAAACCTGGGTCCTTTGGCTTTGCAGGCAAGCAATTTATCTGCTATGCCATATCTGCAGCCTTCAAGTGGCTTTTTTGTTTTGTTTTGTTTTTGATGCCCAGGCTGACCTGGAATTAACTATGTAGTCTCAGAACTCACCTCTGCCTCCCGAGTGCAGCGTGCAAGCTGCCCAGGCTGACCTAGAACTCACAGATTCTCCACAGATTCTCCTACATCTGCCTCCCGAGTGCTGGGATTATAGATGTACACCACCTTGCCCAGATGTCTGTCTGTTTTTGAGGTAGGGTCCCTCCATGTAGCCCAGACTGTCCTCAGGCTTGTGCAATCCTCCTACCTCAGGATCCTGGGTGCTGGGATGACAGGTATGCACCACCACACCCCATTAGATAATTCTTTTAAAATTCAACTAAGTTGGGCTGGAGAGATGGCTTAGCAGTTAAGGCATTTGCCTGCAAAGCCAAAGGACCCAGGTTCAATTCCTCAGGACCCATGTAAGCCAGATGCACAAGGTGGTGCTTGTGTCTGGAGTTCATTTGCAGTGGCTGGAGGCCCTGCCATGCCAATTCTCTCTCTCTCTCTTTCTCTCAAATAAATAAATAAAACTTTAAAAATATTCAACTAAATTATACCAGACATGATGGCTCACACCTGCAATACCAGCACTCAAGAGGCTGACAAGGCTGAAGAGATGGCTCAGTAGTTAAGGCACTGCAAAGTCTAATGACCCGGGTTTGATTCCTCAGTACCTACAAAAATGCAGATGCTAGGTGGTGCATGTGTCTGGAGTTTGTTTGCAGTGGCTAGAGGCCCTGGTGCACCCATTCTGTCTCTCTATTTGCCTTTCTCACAAATAAATAAATAAATAAATAAATAAATATCAAGAAGCTGAAACAAAAGGATTACCACAAACTCAAGGCCACCCTGAACTAACATACCAAGACCCTGTCTCAAAAGTGGAGGAAGCTGGGAGTGTGGCTCACTGGTAGAGTGCTTGTCTAGCATTCACAAGGCCCTGGGTTTGATCCCCTGCACTCCACAAGAAGGAAACTAAGTTAAGAGCAGAGAAAATGAGTTGCTTCAGGCATACAGAAGAGCCGAAGGTATGGGGAGTAGGGGGAGTTCTGTGGTGGGAGCTCCAGTAAGTCTTAAGCAGCTGTGACCACAAGGGAGGAGATTGGGTCAAAAGACCAGAAGGTTCCACTCTCAGAAGGGAGGTTCTGGGACTGAGGACTTGCCTGGAGGCTGGGTGGTAGGCAGCTGATCGCCAGGTTCTCCAGGAGTCTGGTCCAGCCCTGTGGGTGGAAAAGAGAGACCCACGTTAATGCCAATTGTCAGCGAAGCCTGGAGGATTTCCCAGCCTCATGCTTTTCAGCTCACTTTGAAACTCATGGAAAGAGGCACAAGGCTTCTTGAGGGCTATTTCAAGGGTCTCCGGAATTGCTGGTAATAATGGTGATGCATCAGCAGCAGTTGGATGCCAATAGACATGCTGGTGACTTATGAACTTATTAACCTGAACTATCACTTGGTTGAGTTAATAAACAAAGGTGTTGGTCTCTCAGAATGCCTTGGTAGAGGTGTAAGTTGTGGAGTGAGGGATGTTAAAGCAGCGCTTTGTGCTTTATTTCAAAGACAAGACTGGATGAATGTAAGGGGGGGCGTGGCAGGAAAGACTGCAGGAAGGGGAAAGGACTCTGATTTTCCAAGCAGGAAAAGGCTGTTCTATCGAGGGAAGACAGAAAGGGGGCTTTAAGGAAGCTTTCTTGGGCAACATGGGCAGAAAGTGAGAGAGTCTTCTTTCACGTTAGACGGTTATGTAGCACTGGCCCTGTTCCAAGATTACATCTTTACATACATTAACTCATTGAATCCTGTGACTAAATCTGTGGAAACCCCATTTCTAGCTTGGCATTGTGGCACACTCCTGTAATCTCAGCACTCATAAGGCTATAGCAGGAGAATTACCATGAGTTCAAGGCCAGCCTGGACTACATAGTAAAACCCAGTGTCGATAAACAAAAGACCAAAAAAAAATCCCCCCCTCTTTTCTTTGGTTTTCTGGGGTAGGGTCTTGCTCTAGCCCAGGCTGACCTGGAATTCACTATGTAGTCTCAGGGTGGCCTCAAACTCATGATGATCCTCCTACCTCTGCCTCCCAAGTGCTGGGACTAAAGGTGTGTGCATCATCACACTCAACTAAAACACCCTTTAAATTTTTATGTTTATTTATTTATTTTAAATATATTTTATTTATTTGAGAGAGAGAAAGAGGCAGAGAGAGAGGGAGAGAATGGGCATGCCAGGGCCTCCAGCCACTGCAGATGAACTCCAGATGCATGCACCCCCTTGTGCATCTGGCTTACGTGGGACCTGGAGAGTTGAATGGGGATCCTTTGGCTTTGCAGGTAAACACCTTAACTGCTAAGCCATCTCTCTAACCCTATTTTTTTTTTTTATTTTTTGAGAGAAAGGCAGAGACACAGAGAGAGAGATAGAGAGAGAAAGAGAGAGAATGGGCATGCCAGGGCCTCCAGCCACTGCAAACGAACTCCAGAGGCATGCACTACTTTGTGCATCTGGCTTAAGTGGGTCTTGGGGAATTGAATCTGGGTCCTTTGGCTTTGCAGGCAAGCTCCTTAACCTCTAAGCCATTTCTCTAGCCCTAAAATACCTTTTTTTTTTCTAAAAAAGCACTTGCCTTGGGGCTAGAGAGATGGCTTAGCAGTTAAGCGCTTGCCTGTGGAGACCAAGGACACTTGTTCAAGGCTTGATTCCCCAGAACCCACATAAATCAGATGCACAAGGGGGCACATGCATCTGGAGTCTGTCTCTCTCTGCCTCTTGGAGGCCCTGTCTGCACCCAGTAAATAAAAATAAATAAAAATCTAAAAGTCCTCTCTCTGAAAATAGTTTCTCTCTCTGTCTGTAGCTAAACTCAGGGCCTGTCAAATAAAAATAAATAAAAATAAAATAAAAGTCCTTGCCTAAGACCACAAAGACCAGAAAATAGTGGACTTCTGGGGATTTCCACTGAGCCAAGTCCAGCCCCTCACTGTGGATTTAAGTGCTCTACCCTAAACTCACAGGGCCTGCCCCTCACTGTGGATTCAGAATCACAACATATTCATTGGTCAATTTCAGGATTTCTGATATGCTAGACAAGTGCTCTACTGCTGAGCCACACCCCAGCCCTTCACTGTGGATTCTAGACAAGTGCTCTACCACTGATCCACGCCCCCAGCCCCTCACTGTGGATTCTAGACAAGTGCTCTACCGCTGAGCCATTCCCCCAGCCCCTCACTGTGGATTCTAGACAAGTGCTCTACCGCTGAGCCACACCCCCAGCCCCTCACTGTGGATTCTAGACAAGTGCTCTACCACTGAGCCACGCCCCCAGCCCCTCACTGTGGATTCTAGACAAGTGTTCTACCACTGAGCCACGTCCCCAGCCCCTCACTGTGGATTCTAGACAAGTGCTCTACCACTGAGCCACTCACCCAGCCCCTCACTGTTCCCAGCCCCTCACTGGATTCTAGACAAGTGACAAGTGCTCTCGTTCCCAGCCCCTCACTGAGCCTACCACCCCAGCCCCCCTCACTGTGGATTCTAGACAAGTGCGTCCCCAGCCCCTCACTGTGGATTCTAGACAAGTGCTCTACCACTGAGCCACACCCCCAGCCCCTCACTGTGGATTCTAGACAAGTGCTCTACAGCTGAACTATAACCCTACCCTTACAGGTCCTTTTCAAAGAATTTGTTAATTGTATCAATTTGCTGAGTTTATTGGCCTAAGATGAAATGTCACACCACTTAAGGGTCCTTTTCATTTCTGTAAGGTCAGCAATGATGTCTTCGCTTTCTTTTCTGCCACTGGTAAATTGTATGTGCTCTCTTTTCTCTTGATCAGTTTTGTAGATGTTGTAGATCTTTTTTCTGAGAACCAGCTTTGTTTCTTTTCTTTCCTTTCTTGACAGGATCTCTAGCCCAGGCTGGCCTCAAACATATTACGTAGAAGATGACTTGAGCTGATCCTCCTGCCTCACCCCGAGGGCTGGGATTCTAGGGACTTTGCATATGCGAGGCCAGCACTGACCAGCTGAGTTACATCCCCAGCTGCTTTGTCTTCTACTTTTGTAAGATGGAGACTTAGAACACCTACCTGGCTCAGGGCCTCTCTGTCTGATGCAAACAATCCATACTTCAGTTTCCTTCTACACACTACCTTAGCTGCAGCCTGAAAATTTTACGGTTTTCATTTTCATTCAATTAAAACTTTTTTTTGTTGTTATTGTTTTTTCCAGGTAGGGTCTCACTCTAGCCCAGGCTGACCTGGAATTCACTCTGTAGTCTCAGGGTGACCTTGAACTCATGGTGATCCTCCTACCTCTGCCTCCAAGTGCTGGGACTAAATGAGTGCACCACCATGCCCAGCTTTAAAACTATCTTTTCTTTTCTCTTCTCTTCTCTTCTCTTCTCTTCTCTTCTCTTCTCTTCTCTTCTCTTCTCTTCTCTTTCCAGGAAGGGTGTCACTGTAGTCCAGGCTGACCTGGAATTCACTATGTAGTCTCAGGCTGGCCTCAAACTCCTGGTGATCCTCCTACCTCTGCTTCCTGATTAAAGGCGTGCACCACCACACCCAGCTTTAAAACTATTTTCTAATCTCCCTCATTCATTAGCCATATTGAGACAGTATAATTTAGTGGCTAAAAGCTGGTCTCTGAAGCTCATTTGCTCAAGTTTCTTCTCTCCATCTCTTACTAGCTGTGTGACCTCAATCAATTTGTTCACCTCAACTGTTCCATCTATAAAAGGGGGAAAAACAACAATATCTCCTTCACTAGCCAACCTGCAAGTTCTCTTTAAAAAGTTCAACCTGGGGCTGGAGAGATGGTTAAGCACTTAAGGCACTTGTCTGCAAAACTTAATGACCAGAGTTTGATTTCCCAGTACCCATGTAAAGCCAGATGCACAAAAGGGGCACATGCATTTAGAGTTCATTTGCAGCAGCTAGAGACCCCGTGCACCCATTCTCTCTGTCTCTCTTTCTCTCTCTGCTTGCAAACAAATAAATAATTTTTTTTAAAAAGTTCAACCTTCCCAAGACTGTCCCTTCCCACCTGGGGTGGTGACGGAGACTTGGACCCTCTTGTCAGTGAATCCACTATCCCCCAGGGCATTGCTGGCCAGCAGCCAGACCCTGTATCGAGTTGAAGGCTGCAGCCCAGTCAGCGTGAAGGTGGTGGCCTGTGGAGGTAGGACATCCGCATACAGGAAGCCTGGAGTCTCTAGGGCTTCATACCTGCATGACAGGACAGTCAGCTCAGCAAAGGGTCCCAACACCCTGGGCTGCCACCCTTACTAGACGGGGACCCACCTGATGCGGAACCTCTGAGGCAAACCCCCATCAAAGCCAGGCTTCCACTCCAGTCCTACTGAGTGGGGGTGACACTCACGACCTTCAATCCCAACGGGGGATCAGGACGGCCTTGGAAGAGAATGATAGGGGAAATAAAGGATACAAAAAGATTCTAGATGTTTCCTTCCAGGCATTCCTAAGAATGATTTGAAATACGGTTGATTCTCATAACTCATGGTCACTGTGCTCAGTAAGTGCACTGTGAGTGCTGAATTCCGGGGAAATGCAGGGTTAGGTTGCTGCAGCCCTCTCCTCACAGCATTTTAGCTACTTTTTTTTTTTTTTTTTTTTTCAGTTTTTCCCAGGTAGGTTTTATTCTAGGCCAGGCTCAGGGTGGCCTTGAACTGACAGCCACCCTCCTACCTCTGCCTCCCAAGTGCTGGTATTAAAGGCGTGTGCCACCACGCCTGGCTAAATTATGTTCTTTGTAGTGGATTTTTTTAGAGAGGGAAAAAGAGAGAGAGAAGGGGCATGCCAAGGCCTTTAGCCATTGTAAATGAACTCCAGACACATGTGCCACCTTGTGCATCTGTCTTATGTGGGTCCTAGGGAATTGAACCTGGATCCTTAGGCTTCCCAGACAAGCACCTTAACCACTAAGCCATCTCTCCAGCCTTTGAGTTTCATTTTGAGAGGGCAGAATCCTAACCACTAGATAATCAGGAATGGCATGGATTTCCTTTTGAGAATCTTCCCATCCCACTCTCAGGCCACATGCTGCTGGTGGAAGTGAATCCACTCCTAGTGGGATGGCCATGTGACCAGTCCTGGCCAATCAGTGTTGCTTCCCCTGACAAGGTGATTGGTGCAGGGATGAGCTGATATCTGAATGGAGTCGGTGAGATTTGATTCCAGTATTTCCATAGGAATCTGAGGCTAGCTTGGGCTACATGACAAGACCCTGTCTCAAGAAGTAACAAAACCAAATAAGGTTCCATCCTCACTCATAAACCCCCCTCAGATGTCAGGAACACGGCCAGACAGAGTCATGGCAGTTTACCCAAGGAGCAATGCCCCCCCTTCCTGCCCCTCCTGTCTGCCATACTAATGCTGACGAGCTGAATGTTGGTGTGGTCAGAGCCGAGGGCATTGGTGGCCGTGCAAGTGAACAGGGCATAGTCCTGGGCTGCAGAGACATTGGCGATGGTCAGAAGACTGCTGTGGACGCCGCCTTGGTGGTACGTGTGCTCCGTGTACCTGAGAGAGGACGCAGTGAGGTCTTACGAGGAGAAGTGGGATCAGGAAGCCGGGCGGGGTGGCGCACGCCTTTAATCCCAGCACTCAGGAGGCAGAGGTGGGAGGATCGTGGTGAGTTCGAGGCCACCCTGAGACTACATAGTTAATACCAGGTCAGCCTGGACCAGAGTGAGACCCTACCTTGGGAAAAAAAAGAAGGAGGAGGAGGAGGAGGAGGAGAGCAGAGTTGGAGGCTAGAGCTCTGCCTAGCTATATCCAGGTTTACCTGGGATCTTGGAGATTCAGAGGAGCCCCATTTTTGGTCCAAGTGAAGATAATGTTGGGGACACCTCGGGCACGGCAGTGGAGGGTGGCAGAACTGGTGCTGTCCCCAGCGGCAGCCACTTTAGTTAGGGGAGTGGGATGATCCACCTGGGGGGCAACTAGGACAGGTTGGGGGGTCAACATGTGGTGTGTGGGAGCGTGGAGGGCTGTGGGTTGTTGGTAAGCCTTAAAGTTACCCACATCTGACAACAAGCCGGACCAGCCCTCGGGCCGAGGGTCCCACACCATTGTCCACAATGCACTGATAAGCACCAGCCTGGGCCAGTGTAGCCTGGCGAATCCGCAGAAGCCCGGTGGGTCCCTTTGCCATCTGCTCCATGTCATCCAGGCTCCTGTCCTCCTCCTCTTCCCCCTAGCATCCCAAGATACAGGAGTTGGCCCCCAGTCTGTCCCCAGATCTATCACTCCCCAGGCTGTGCCCCTCTGTAGCCTCATTCCCCCAGGGACAGTCCTTCGCTGAGCTAACAAGAAAAACGCAATCCATCTAATCTTTCACCCAGCCTGTCTTTCCACCAGCTCAACACTCATCCGCATTCGTTCAAGCTACATGAGACCCTGCCTCAAAACAAAAACAAAAAACAAACCTGCCTACCCATAACCTTCCCATCCATTCACTAATTCATGCAAATATTTCTCTTCCACACACCCACCTTGCAGCTCTCTACCTATCCGCTTCCTCTGTTCACTCCTCTGTGCCCACACTCATAAATACACGCATATGATTACTTATCTATTCAGTTACCTTGTACCCAGTTCTCCATTAATGGATTCATTCATTCATTCATTCATCATTTCCCACAAACCTCTTTCCACTGATATGTATCCATCCACTCATCTAACTTCCGATCAAATGTGTCCACTCAGTCCTCTCACATGATCTTCAAACTACCCACCCACTTACCCATCTTTGCACTCCTGTATCCAAATACGTGGCTAGTTACTTCCCCACACAGCCATCCAACTCTCCCTTCCTCCTTCCTGCCTACCCCGTCACCCCTTGCCACTCAGTAGTCATTAGTTCCTGGAACGTGCCTCAACCTTTAGGGTTATACACGGTCATATTGATGTGTGCCCCCCCTCCGAAGGTCACAGCCAAGAAACTTCACTTCCCCAGCCCGACCTCCATTCACTGAAGGCTGGGTCCTTACCAGCCTCTCCCAGCTGAACATCTCTGGAAGGATGGGGTTGGCATCAACCGTGCACACTATGTCCACGGATCCCCCAACATCCACCTCAGTAGGATCCTGAAGGCCACGGATGGTGGGAGCATCTGGTAGGAGATGGGGCCACGGAGAAGGCACTTAGGCCAGGAGAAGCCATGGGAGAAGAGAGGTGGGCAGGAGGGGTGTCTCAGGGGTGTCCAGGAAGGGTGTGGAGGCAGAGCGCTTGGAGGGAGCTCTAGGGTTAATGAGGGAGGCTCCAGCTCTGGGATAGGTTGGGAAGGGGTCTGAAGGGCGTTGGGGTGGAGCTCACAGAGGACTTGGCATCCTAGAGGGAGGGCCTCGCAGGGAAGCCCGCTCCTCTTTGTGCATGGATTTCACTTCGGGTCCCTCTAGAGGGTCGAGCAGGGACTTCCAAAACAGGATGCTAGGATGGGCGGTTATTCCTGGCCCGTTGAGGCTCCCAGGGGCCTTACTCCCCCGCCCCCCAGTGTTGAGGCGCCTCACAGTGTACGTCCAGCCGCAGCAGCGCTTCCGCGGTGCCCTCGGAGTTCTGACAGTGCAGCTGGTAAATGCCATCGTCTGCGCGGGTCACATTCCACAGCTGCAGAGCCCCGCCAGACAGGATGCGATGCCGGGGACCACCAGCTGGGGGAGGCCGGGGTAAGGGGCCTGCAAGGCTAGCCAACCTTCTCCGGGACCACACCTCTCCCCATGCCCACTTTCAGCACCTGGGCTGAGGCGATAGCCGCGGAAGGTCCAGTTGAAGGCCTCGGGGGCCGGGTTGGCCGACACCGACACGGGCAGCAGCGCCTGGCCCTGCTCCACCGCAGTCACCACCAGCACTTGCTCTCCCAGGAACTCTGGTGGGTCTTCAGAGGTGGCAGGCACCCCAGGGAGTCAGGCGTATTGGTAAGGTGGGGTTCCAGAGACAAGAGTTGAGATCAGACTCAAGTTCAAAGGTTAAAATCAGGGTCAGGACTAGAACTCAGGCTGCGGATATGGTAGCTGGGAGAACGGAGGTCAGAAGTAAGACTCAGGACAGATGTCAACAGTCAAAACTGGAAGTAGTGGCACCTGCCTGCCTCTAATCCCAGCCAGAGGCAGAGGCAGCAGGATTGCTGTAAATTTGAGGCTAGCCTGGTCTACACAGCAAGTTCCAGGCCAGCCAGGAATACATAGCAAGATCTTGTCTCAAAAAAAAAAAAATTTTTTTTCAAAAACAGGGCCTGGGGAGATGACTCCGTGGTTAAAGGCACTTGTTTGCAAAGCCTGCTTGCCCAGGTTCAATTCCCCAGCCATCCATGTCAAGCCAGACCCATAAAGTAGCACATATGTCTGGATTTCATATGCAGTGGTAGGAGGCCTTGGCATACCATTCATTCATTGTCTCTCAATCTCTTTCTCTCTCTTACACACACACACACACACACACACAAATAATAAATAAATATACTTAAAATTTTGTCTTTTTTTTTTTAGATAGGGTCTTGCTCTAGACCAGGCTGACCTGAAATTCACTATATAGTCTCAGGGTGGCCTTGAACTCACAGCAATCCTCCTAGCTCTGCCTCCCAAGTGCTAGGATTAAAGGTGTGCACCACCACACCTGGCTAAAAATTAAAGAAGAAGAAAAAAAAAGCTGAGATCCAGGAGTGGAGGTCAGCTAGGAAAAGTACTTGAGTTCCAGCCTCAGAGTCTACTTTAAAAGCCAGGGGCGGTGGCACGGGCCAGCACTGGGGAGATGCAGACAGGTGGCTGCCTGGCCTAAGGAGGCAAGTTCCAGGCCAGTGACAGACCCTGTGTCACAAAAAGGTGGGTAGCAACTGAATTTGTCCTCTGGCCTCCACATGCAAGCCAGCACACGTGCATGTACACCAACACACACACACACACACACACACACACACACACACACACACACACACCCCACACACGCTCAGGTTAAGGTCCAGTTTTGGACAAAGATAGAGACCAGAGTTGATGGAGAGAAGGGTCAGGATGGACCTGGTGCCCTTTTAGCGGTCATGAAAGTCAACACTGAGGGGTCCAGTGAAGACCTGAGCAGCTCAGGGTCAGGAGGGGTCATGGGGAGGCGGCCCAGGCTTGTGCACATACACAGCACGTCGAGGCGGTAGAAGGCGCTCACGGTTTCGTGGAGCTCCGCGCTGTGGGCGCGGCAGGTCACGCGGTGGCCGTGGTCGCGCGATGTCACTCGGAGGAAAACGCTCCTGGAGGCGGCGGAGCCTTTGAACGGGGCGCTCCGGGGCGGCGCGGGCACGTCTTCCAGGCTGTGCCCCGGGCCGGGAGGGAGAGGGGTCAGCAGCACAGTGCTGGCTAGGGGTGCGGAGAGTCCGGGACGGATGTGGGCAGGACCAGCACCCGGGACCTCCATCCCACGCTCACCTCTCCCCGTCCTTGTCCCAGGACAGGTTGACTGGGGGTTGCTGCTAATGCTGACGCACGTCAAGTTCAAGGCGTCGCCGGGGCGCAGCACCGACACGTTGGCCAGGATGGTCAAGTTGGTTGGGGGAACTTGGCGGGTTGGAGAGGTGAGGCTCAGGGGCGACGACGAGGAGGAGGCGGCGGCCTGGTCCACCTCGGCCACCGAACTGGCTCCTCCCCGGCTCTCCAGCCCGCCCGGCTCCCCCCCGCGCCCCGCGCCCCGCGCCCGGGCTCACACTGCACGGCGAGCTGCGTGGACGCGCTGAGCTGGCCAGCCCTGCACGAGAACTTGGCCCGGTTGTCCGACGGACCGACGATCAGCAGCAGCTCGCGCGAGAAGGTGCTGCCCGACTTCTCCAGGCTTCCCAGCTGCACCCGCCGCGGCTCCTGGGGCGGTCGCGGCTCCGTCACGGTGCGCGAGTCCTGGGGACCCACGGGGCGGGCTGGGGTCCGCGGTGCTCCTCCCCGACCTGCCTCAGACTCCCACAGAGCCCGCCTTTCTGTGATGGTCAGCGGGGATCCCCGGACCTGGCTCTCCCCTGCCTCCGGTGACCCCATCCATGCTTGCCCGGCACACATGTTCTCCCACCCTGCCTCGCGGCCTCTGCCTGCCACCAGCCCCCACGCTCCCAAACCCAGTGTTTACCAAACCCCATGTACCAGGAAACTCCCTTAAAATTCCCAAACGTACATAGAATTCTTTCACGTTTTCCTAGCCTCAGCTTTTTTGGTTTTTGTTTGTTTGTTTCTTTCTTTCTTTCGCCATAGGGCCCCCTCCTGTAGGCCCTACACAAATTACTTCCAATTGAAGTGGAATTCCATTGTCACTCTTATTTCTCAGTCCTCCCAGGGTTTTTAGTGGGGTCCTAACTTCTCAGGTTTTTCCCCAAATTTGTAGGAATGTCCTTTAATTTTAATGGAATTTCACTTTCTTATCTAGAAACATCAAAAATTCAATTTAATATTAGTGGATGTACAATATTCTGTTGAATTATTGTTTTTCCAAAAAATATCTAGCTTCTTACAAAAACATCATTGTCTTTTCCCCCTCTGGAATCCCTAGTCTTTTTCCTGAACTCTGAGATTTTCACTTGAACTTTAAAAATATTAATCAAATTAATTGCCTTATATCTAGAGTTGTCAGTGTTGATCCAGAGTTCTTTATTCTAATGGAAAATTGTTTTCCCAGAAATACCTCCCAGTAGTCAGGAGGTGAAGGCAAGAGGACTGCAACTTTTAGGCCAGCCTGGGTTACATAATAAGGCCTTGTCTCAATAAATAAATAAATAAATAAATAAATAAAATAAAAACCCAAGAACCTGAGGTAGAAGGATCACCAGGAGTCTGGGGCCAGATTGGGGCTATGGAGTGAGACCCTACCTCAAAAAGAGGAGGTGAGGTTGGAGGCTAGAGAGATAGCGTGGCAATTAAGTCACTTGGCAGCAAAGCCAAAGGACTCAGACTTGATTCACAGTACCCATGTAAAGCCAGATACACAAGGTGTCACAAGCATCTGGAGTTCCTTTGTAGTGGCTAGAGGCCCTGATGTGCACACCCCCTTTTTTTCTTTCTCAAATACATAAATAATTTTTTAAAAGGGTTGGGGGAGCCAGGTGTGGTGGCACACGCCTTTAATCCCAGCACTTGGGAGGCAGAGGTAGGAGGATTGCCCTGAGTTCAAGGCCACCCTGAGACTACATAATGAATTCCAGGTCAGCCTAGGCTACAGCAAGACCCTACCTTGAAAAACCAAAAAAAAAAGGGGGGGTTGGGGGGCTGGAGGGATGGCTTAGTGGTTAAGGCATTTGCCTGCAAAGCCAAAGGACCCAGGTTCAATTCCCCAGGACCCATGTTAGCCAGATGCACAAGGGGGTGCATACATCTGGAGTTCATTTGCAGTGGCTGGAGACCCTGGCATGCTCTCTCTCTCTGTGTGTGTCAAATAAATAAATAAAATTAAAAAGGGTTGGGGAGCTGGTACTACAGAGGTGGAAGTAAGTGGATTGCCATGAGTTTGAGACTACCTTGAGACCACATAGTGAATTCCAATTCAGCCTGGGCTACAGTGAGACCATAACTTGAAAAACCCAAAAGGGGGTTGGGGAGATTGCTCAGTGGTTAAAGATGCTTGCTTGCAAAGCCTGCCTGCTCAGGTTCAATTCCCCAGTACCCATGTAACAAAGTGGCACATGCATCTGGAATCTGTTTGCTGTGGCAGGAGGCTCTGGCATGTCCATTCCTTCTCTCTATCATTCTGTGTGTGTGCTTGCAAGTAAATAAATAAATAAAAATATGTTTTTCTTTTTAAGGCTGGGGAGGGCTGGAGAGATGGCTTAGCAATTAGGGCACTTGTCTGTGAAGCCTAAAGACTCATATTCAACTCTCCAGATCCCACATTAGCCAGATTCACAAAGGTGAGGCAAGTGCAAGGTTGCACATGCCCACTAGGTAGCTTAAGCATCTGGAGGTCAATTTCAGTAGCTGAGGCCCTGGCATGCCAATTCTGTCTTTCTCCCTCTGTCTCTCGCTCTCATTGTCTCTAATTTAAAAAATAAATAAATAGCCAGGCATGATTAAAGGCATAGGCCTTTAATCCCAGCACTCAGGAGGCAGAAGTAGGAGGATCACTGTGAGTTTAAGGCCACCCTGAGACTATATAGTGAATTCCAAGTCAGCCTAGACTAGAGTGAAACCCTACCTCGAAAAACCAAAAAAATAAAAATAAATAAGGCTGGGGACTGTTGGGTGTAGTGGCACACAGCTTTAATCCTAGCACTAGGGAAGCAGAGATAGGAGGATCACTGTGAGTTCGAGGCTACCCTGAGACTACATAGTAAATTCCAGGTTAGCCTGGACTAGAGTGAGGCTCTACTTTGAAAAAAAAAAAAAAGCCCCTCCCTCAGTAAAAAGCTGGGGAGATGGTTTAGCAGTTAAAAGCACAGGCTTGCAAAACCTGCCTGCCCAGGTTCAATTTCCCAGTACCCATGTAAAGCCAGAAACACAAAGTGGCATATGCATCTGGAGTTTGCAGCAGTAAGCCTTGATTTTTTTTCTCTCTCTCTCTCTAGTTCTTAAATAAATAAATATCTTTAAAAAAGGGAAATAAAGGAACAAAATAAAGAAAGAAAATAGGAAGGAGCCAGGTTTGGTGGTGCACACCTTTAATCCCAGCACTCAGGAGGCAGTGGTAAGTGGATCACTGTGATCTCAAGGCCAGCCTGGGACTACAGAGTGAGATCCAGGTCAGTCTGGGCTAGAGTGAGACCCTACCTCAAAATAAAAAAATAAAAGAAGGCTGGGGCTGAAGAGGTGGCTTAGCGGTTAAGGCGCCTGCCTCCTAAGCCTAAGAACCCGGTTCCAATCTCCAGGTACCATGTTTAGCCAGATGCAAAGTGACACAAGGGCCCAATGCTGCACTTGCCCACAAGGGGGCGCACACATCTGGATTTCGTTCACAGCAGCTGAGAGACTGCTGGCACGCCCATCTCGTATCTGTGTTCCTCTGTCTCTCTCTCCAAAACTAAAATAAATAAATAAATAATAAATAAATAAATACATAACAACTAAAAAGGAAAAAAAGAAGGCTGGGGCTGGAGGGATGGTTTACCTGTTAAGGCATTTGCCTGCAAAGTCAAAGGACCCAGGTTTGATTCCACACACAAGGTGGCGCATACATCTGGAGTTCATTTGCAGTGGCTGGAGACCAGGGCACTTCCCATTCTCTCTGTCTGTCTGTCTCACTCTCTCTCTCTCTGACTCTCTCAAATAAATAAATAAAACTTTAAAAAAAGAGGGCTGGAGAGATGGCTTAGTAGTTAAGGTGCTTGCCTGCAAAGTGTAGAGTCCCATGTTCTGCTCTCCAGATCCCACGTTAGCCAGACACACAAAGGTAGGTAAGCGCAATGTCGCACATGCCCACTAGGTGGCGCAAGCGTCTGGAGTTCCATTTCAGTGGCTGAGGCCCTAACACACCAATTCTCTCTCTCCCTCTCTCTCTCTTGCTCTCGCTCTATCGAAAGAGATAGAGAGAGAGAGGAAGGGAGGGAGGGAGGAAGGGAGGAAGGAAGGAAGGAAAGAAGAGAAAGAAAGAAAGAAAGAAAGAAAGAAAGAAAGAAAGAAAGAGAAGGAGGGAGGAAGAAAGGAGAGAAGGGAAGTGTCCTTGCTTGTTACCCACCTTGTACCAGGTGAGGGAGGGGTCTGGGTTGCCCCCAATGGCCAAACACACCAGCCTCACCCGGGTTCCAGTCCGGAGGTACTGTCCCTCTGGGGGTCCCTCAATCCACAGCTTCTGAGCCGGATCTAGTGGGGAGAAGTAGAGAGAGAGAGTGACTTTTCTCCGGGTGGAAGCCTCAGAGATCTGGGGTCTTCTTGAGCCAGGGTAAGGGCTCACATTTCACATTCAAGGTGAGTGACTTCTTGAAGGTCTCCTTGCTGAAGGCATCGCTGAAGGCTTCACAGGTGAGGGATAAGCCGTTGTCTTCCCTCCGCACCAAGAAGGTCAGATTGGACATGGAGATGTGGCCACCATACAGGCCCTATCAGGGAGTGTACTTTAGATTTGGGGATTGAGACACCTCCACCCATGATACCAGAGGCCCCAGTCCACGCAGACCCTAGCAGGGACACGTGGAGCATCCCCACTCCTCCTCTGTCAGACCAGGAGTCAAGGCTCCTCAAGGACTAAGGCTTCTGGGCTTCAGACCCTAATCGCCCTACGCCTCTCACATCCAGGACTGTCTCATCTGTGGGCAGCAGCTGCCGCCCACCCAGCCACCATCGCAGCAGGACCCGTGGGCGACTGGACTTGGTAATGCAGCAGAGGGTCACGTTCTTGTTCTCAGACTGCGATGCGGATCCCAGGATGGTGATGGCGCTTGGAGGAACTGCAGACAGGGTAGAGGAGAGACAAGGCAGGCTGAGGGCTTTGCAGACCAGCCTGGCAGACCCGGAAGGGGTGGCTGATGGTGAGGTCTTTGGCATCAGCTAGGTCTGATTTGGAGCACAGGTGGTTCTCGGAGGTACAGACTGAGAGATGAAGAACAGGACTCACAGGTGACCTGCAGTGTGACACTTTGTTCCTGGACATCTGAAGACACGCTGTTGGAGGACTCGCAGCTGAGCCGTGCCCCGTGATCCTCTGGGCGTATGGTCATCACCAGTACACTGCGGGCCACGGCCTGCGCATGCTCTGTGCCCCATGCTATGGACACTGGCTGGCCATTCTGGACACAGGGATGGGACAAGACCAGCTCATGACCAGCTCTGTCTTCACCCCTGCTGGCCCCAACCCTCACCTTCTCTCTTCTCTCTCTCTCCATGCTTGCCTCACCCTCACCTTCTCTCTCTCTCCCTCCATGCTGGCCTCACCCTTACTTTCTCTCTCTCTCTCTCTCCATGCTTGCCTCACCCTCACCTTCTCTCTCTCTCTCTCTCCCTCCATGCTGGCCTCACCCTCACCTTCTCTCTCTCTCCCTCCATGCCTCACACCTTCTCTCTCTCTCTCTCTCCCTCCATGCTGGCCTCACCCTCACCTTCTCTCTCTCTCTCTCTCCCTCCATGCTGGCCTCACCCTTACCTTCTCTCTCTCTCTCTCCCTCCATGCTGGCCTCACCCTCACCTTCTCTCTCTCTCCCTCCATGCTGGCCTCACCCTTACCTTCTCTCTCTCTCTCTCTCCCTCCATGCTGGCCTCACCCTTACCTTCTCTCTCTCTCTCTCTCTCCTCCATGCTGGCCTCACCCTCACCTTCTCTCTCTCCCTCCATGCTGGCCTCACCCTTACCTTCTCTCTCTCTCTCTCCCTCCATGCTGGCCTCACCCTCACCTTCTCTCTCTCTCTCCATGCTTGCCTCACCCTCACCTTCTCTCTCTCTCTCCCTCCATGCTGGCCTCACCCTTACCTTTCTCTCTCTCTCTCTCTCCCTCCATGCTGGCCTCACCCTCACCTCTCTCTCTCTCTCTCCATGCTTGCCTCACCCTCACCTTCTCTCTCTCTCCCTCCATGCTGGCCTCACCCTTACCTTCTCTCTCTCTCTCTCTCCCTCCATGCTGGCCTCACCCTTACCTTCTCTCTCTCTCTCTCTCCCTCCATGCTGGCCTCACCCTCACCTTCTCTCTCTCTCTCTCCATGCTTGCCTCACCCTCACCTTCTCTCTCTCTCTCTCTCTCCATGCTTGCCTCACCCTCACCTTCTCTCTCTCTCTCTCTCCCTCCATGCTGGCCTCACCCTCACCTTCTCTCTCTCTCTCTCTCTCTCCCTCCATGCTGGCCTCACCCTCACCTTCTCTCTCTCTCTCTCTCCCTCCATGCTGGCCTCACCCTCACCTTCTCTCTCTCTCTCTCCATGCTTGCCTCACCCTCACCTTCTCTCTCTCTCTCTCTCCCTCCATGCTGGCCTCACCCTCACCTTCTCTCTCTCTCTCTCTCTCCCTCCATGCTGGCCTCACCCTTACCTTCATCCACTGCAGTGTGGCTGGTGGGTTCCCTCCTCGGGCTGTGCACAGCAGCTCCAGGTTCTGACCTGCCCTCACATGTCCCTTGTCTAGTCCTGGCCAATCAATGACAGGAGGTCCTGGGGGGACTAGGAAGTAGAGGTCACTCAGTGGGCACAGGGAGCCCACCTATTCTTTCTAGGCCCTCTAACCTGGCTCTGAATTCCTCTGATGTTCCATGATTCTCCTTTAAGGCTTGCTTTCATTTTTGGTGCTAGGGATGAAACCCAGCACATCCTGGACACGTACTCTCCCCCAGGGCTGCGTCCACAGTCCTTGCTTTTTTCCACTACATAGCCCAGGCAGACCCAAACTCATGTTCTTTCTGCCTCCATCTTCCAAGTGTGGAAATTACGGGAATGCACCACCACACCACATGTCACTGTCTGAATTTCCTATAATCCCTATGTTTCCCCCAGTACCCCCAAATCCTGCTTCCTGTTCTCTGTGGCCCCAACTGCCACCTTTCTTCACTTACACAAAATATTCATAGTGACTGAAGCCTTGATGGGAGTGTCCAAAGCTGGGCTGAATGCCTCACAGACTAGTAACTGCCCGTTATCGGAGCTCTGGGGTGTCACCCTGGGATGGGAAGTTGGGGTTCTGGAGTCAGAGTCATCATCTGAAACTTAGGGAGTCAGGGTGAAGATGTGGGGATCCCAGGTCCCTATACCTGCGCCCAAGTCTCCAGATTGATTTCTCCTAAGAGACAGAGTCCCATGAGGGAGATGTGGTGGTTCAGCAGACAGAAGTGGAGCCCCAGAGAGCCATACCTGACCTAAATCTTGGGTTCCCGTGATGAAACTGTGAGTGTCTGGGTAAAGAGTTGGCTCACAGGCATCCATACACACCCCAAGCTTCTGCCCTTGAGTCATTGGGTTAGGGACCTCTTGCAGGGAAAGCTGGGAATCAGAGTGGGGGAAGGACCCCCCCACTTGCATACCTGGCTGTAGCCTCTGTGGTGAAGAGCTTATCCTGGGACCCTTCATTCACGTTAGCAGAGACGCTGGGCACAATTTTTCCACCTTGGGGAGAAAAGAGTGCTGGAGGGAGGGATGCTGGGTTCCCTCCAAGGTAGACCGGGGAGCATCATGCGGAAGTCCTCAGAGTGGACTTCCTCGTGGTTGAACAGCACAACACTCACTCTGGAGGAAGGTGATGTCAGGAGCCGGCTTTGCATCCCCAGACACACAGGCGACCTCGTACTCTTGCCCAGCTACCCAGGTGACTGTGCTCCCTGCCTCGGGGGTCAGATGAAGTGCCTTGGGGGGGACTGGTAAGAAGGAGCTCGAGGTGAGCCTCCTCCTCTGAGAAGGATAGGAGGCTCTGCGCTGCCTCCCTTGCTTGGGAACAATCCCTACCCAAAGCCTGATGGGAGAGCTCGCACCTCTGGGATCAGGGAAGGAGAGGGCTGGAAACCCGAGGAGGCGGAGGAGGCGGAGGAGGCGTGCTAGTCCATACCTAGGATGGTGAGGATCACTCTGGGAGACACGAGCTCGGGGCCCATCTCTGAGCGGCCGACCTGGCACTCATAGGTGGCATCATCACTGAGGTCACACGCTTCAATGTGCAGGTGGAACTCACCTGGAAGTGGGGCTCCCAAGGTCAGGGCCACAGCCTCTGCTGGCGGCTTGGGGTCCCAGGCTCTAATTTCCTACCTTCAGCAGGATTTCCTTCCAGGTGGTATCTTGGGAAACCTGGGATCTCAGGGTTGGGGCCTAGAAGTAGCCCGTCCTTTGCCCACTGTACCACACTGTCAGGGGCACTGACACCACACCGCAGCTCAACTTTGGTCCCTTCTACTGCTGTCAGGTTTTCAGGCATAGCCCAAAACCCTCGAGGACTTGAGGCAGATATTGGTGACCGGGCCAGGCCTGGAGACACAAGGAGGCCAGTGGGAAATGTCAGGGATACTCTGGGGAGCAAAGATGGGAATGGAGTTACAGCATCTCACTCACCTGAGGTCAGCAGTCCTAGGAGCAGCAGGGGAGCCTGGATGCAGGTCCTTAGAGCCATTTCACACCCTCTGACCCTGGCTCTCATAGTGTCCACTGCCTGTCACCTGACTCTCTCTGTGTCTCTTTTCCTGTTTGTCTCTTGCTTTTCTTTTGGTCTCTCTTTTTCTGATTCACTTCTTTCTGTTTTTCTATCTTCCTAGGAGTCTTTCACTATCTGATTCTCTCCAAGTCATTTCAGTTTCGAACCTTCCTTTCCCGGCTCTTTCTCTTCTTCTCCAATGTTGTTTCTCTCTGAGTCCCAAGCCTGATTTGTTCTCGCTCCCTCCCTCCCTGTCTAGCTCTTTCTTCTCTCCCACTGCCCACTGCCCCTGCTCTCCTTTCACTGCTAACAGCTTCTCAAGGAGGACCCGCTGCTCTGGGCCCCACAGGCCTCATGGGAGCCAGTGTGGTTAGTGGCAGTGTTTGAGTTGGTCCTTGGACCCAGCCTGAACACACCCTCACACTGCTCCCTCCCCTGGGTCCTCCCCAAATAGAGCAATGAAATCCCCCATCAGCACATGCCAGGAACATTCTTCAGTCCCTCCCCAGATCCCTGTTACCCTGGAAGAGCAAACGTGGGACTATCTCCCAGCTCAGCATGGCAAGCAGAGAATTGGGCCTGTGTGGGCAGAAAGGACCCCTCCACTTTTCCCAGCCCAGATGCATGACCTTGGCAAGTCCCTTTCTTCCCTTGGTGACGTCAGGCATAGCTGCTGGAGAGTGTGCAAGAGTGTGTGAGAAACTGTGAGAGTGTGGGAGAGAGTGAAGCCATCTGTGTGGGGGAGGAGGGGGAGTCATTGTGATCTGTGAAAGCAGGGTGGGAGTACAAGTCTATCAGACCTTGGTATGTGTGTAGGGGTGAATCCAGGTGCATAATGATGGGGGACATGAAGGGTGGGGTCCCCACAGCAAGAGTGTCCACCCAGTTGATGTCTGGGAACTGCAATGCCTGAGTCCAAGGGCCATGTCAGTTTCTTTCTGTCTTTCTCATCATTTCCACCTCAACCTTTTCTGTCTCTCCTTCTCTAGCCATCCAGATTTATCTTTCTTTCTTTTTAAAAATATATTTTATTTATTTAGTTGAGAGAAAGAGAGAGAGAGAGAGAGAGAGAGAGAGAGAGAGAATGGGTGCGCCAGGGCCTCCAGCCACTGCAAACAAACACCACCTTGTGCATCTGGCTTATGTGGGTCCTGGAGAGTCGAACCAGGATCCTTTGGCTTTGCAGGCAAACGTCTTAACTACTAAGCCATCTCTCTAGCCCCCCCCCCAGATTTATCTTTTTATCTTCCTATTCTCCATTTCTTTGAGCACACACACACACACACACACACACACACACACACACAGTCTCCCTCCCCCCCTCACTCCTGTCCCCCCACACTCTGCCCCTCACACACCAGGAACTTAACAAATATCTCTTCTCGGTCGGTGGTCTCGGCCCGTGCCTTTCCCATTCGTTTCTCTAGCCTGGAGTCCTGCTTCTTGTCCCTGAATTTTATAACCATATGCTGGCTGGCCTGCATACACACTCACATGGGATAAGCTCCTTCTGCCTGCTTATCTCCTGCAGGAATTGCAACTGTTTCATCGCTCCCCCTTCCCATGACCCTCCTCTCTGCTCCTGCTCCAAGAACCAGCGGAGGCATCTGGCCTGAGCATCCAGCAGCTCCACTCTGGATTTGCCTCTCTATTCTTTCTCTCCCACTCCCCACTACTGACTCCATGCCCTCTTTGCCAGCTCCCTTCCCCTCCCTCCTGGGGAAGTGGTCCGGATGCAGTTCTTAGGAGGAAGTCTGCCTGGGGCCTTCGCCAGGTGGTGTCCCTGAGGACTAGGGTGTAGAGCTGACAGCTGCCTGGATCTTTAATTAGCGCAAGCCTTCTAGCCTTTACCTTGGCTGTTTTCCTTTTCCCTATGCTCTGGGGACCTTAGGGCTCCCCAGTTTTCCAGGCTTGTTCCACTGCCCACCCACTCACCCCCCCCCAGTGCCAGGAAGTGGACACAGTTCAGGTGTCTGGAAAAACAGTGTCATCACCTGCTTGGTCCCCAAAAGTCAGGATTCCTTCCCCCAGCTCGTTCAGACTCTGGATCCACAACACGGAAGCCAGTAATACAGGCACAGCACTCCCCCCACCCCCCGCCAGAACTAGACACGGGGCCCCAGGATCTTTCTCTCTCAGGCACAGATGTTCTGGCCCTTAGCCCCTCTTTGCAAAGACACGAAAAGACACGCGAGTCCAGGTTTCCAATCCTCCCCTTTCCTACCGCCCCCTTCCCAACTGGACTTAGGACAGATGTTCGCTGTCTGCCGATTTTCAAATCCTCCTGGGCCCGTGGGGGTGGGTGGGAGAGAGATTGGTGGTTAAATCCACTAAGATCTAAGACAAGATATTCTGAACCTGGCCCGACTTGTACCACCCAGCAAACCTCCAGGCGCTCAGGGTTGAGGCCCTCCAAGTCCAACCTCCTGCCAGGAAGCTGGGATCCCAACACTGAATGCGGACCCGCAGTTCTGACGTGACCAAGAATGTCAGACCCGGGGTCCCAGTCCCCCCTCCTCCGCCCACCAGACCCTTCGGTAGACTCAGAGTCCCTCCCACCTGCCCCGCCAGCTGCGCAGCGTGGGAACGCCCCAGCTGGGCAGCGTGCAGCCGTCAGGACAAGCTGCGCGGTTCCCAGCCTCGCCGCGGGCCCGAGCCGGGGACCCGCCGCCTCCCGGCCGTCTCCCGGCAACCGGGGCAGGGGGCCCCGCGGCGGACCGCGCCTGCAGGGTCCTGGGAAAGGAAGGGGGGACGCCCGGATTCCCGGGTTTGCGGGCGAGCTGCCGTTTGCAGCGGTATCAAGGCAGCAGAGGCATGTTTGAGAAGTTGGGGGGAGCTAAACCCCCTTTCTCAGGGCCCCCACATAGCCCTCGGGCACCTGGATGTCCTTTCCCCGACCCGCGGACCCGCGGGAGCCTGGGCCCCGCCTCCCCAGGGCGCGGAAACTGGCGAGGCCCCAGGGGCTCCCCATTTATAGCTGGTTTTCCACTCGGTGCAGTCCCTCCAGGACCCGGGCTGAGCAAGTTTCTTCCACTCCCCTCCCTGCGCATCCCCGCCTCCCCCATCAGCCCCACTGGGCGCAGGTGTCCAGCCTGGGCGGGGACCCCCTCCTTGGACACAGGTGTTTGGGTTCCCATATCCCCAATTGGTGAGGGGCGCGCGCCTACTGGCTGCGCGGACCCCGGCCCTGGGGGCCCCCATCCATTCATCCTGGTCCCGGCCGTGCGCCGGGGAGTTTCTCAATGGGAAGAGGGCGGGGCGAGCGGATCCCGCCCTCCCGGGCCTCCCGCAGACCGCGGGGCGCGCGACCGGCTGCAGAGCGGCGGAGACTGCGGATGAGCTAGACTAGAAGACCCGCGCCCCCGGGCTGGAGACAGGGGACAAGAGTGGGGGGAGAAGGGGACTCCGGCCCAGCAAGGTGAGAGGTGCGCAGTGGACGAAGTCGGAGGGAAGCCCACTTCGGAGGGACGCCCGCCCTCAACATGCTGGTGCCCGCCCTCCTCGTCCTCTCTTTCGGCTTCAGGGGGCGTGCAGGTACCTCTCGGGGTTATTTGCTCGCGGCTGTTTGGTTAGGCCGGGGTCTCGCAGTGCTGGGTCTAGGAGAGGAGAGGGCTGAAGACTGGGTTTCTGAGGGTGAGGAAAGAGGGTTGGAGACTGGACCACTTGGGTCCTGAACGAGGGACTTCTTGACTCTGCTGCGCACCCCTCTCCTAGGCCCTTCGCCCCGTTTTCTGCAACAGCCCGAGGACCTGGTGGTGCTGCTGGGGCATGAGGCTCGGCTGCCCTGTGCTCTGGGCGCGTACAAGGGGCTTGTGCAGTGGACTAAGGATGGACTGGCTCTAGGGGGCGAAAGGGACCTGCCAGGTGAGGCTGACTGCTACTCAGGGAGGGACTGGCACCAGAGTGGGGCTGTTGGCCTTGGGTTGTGTCTGAAGTTTGTGTCATGAGGTTTTCAACTTTGGGAGACTGACGGCCCAGGTGACTGGAGTCCTGGGCTTTGAGTTGATTCTTTCTTTGGGAACTGACCCTTTGCTCCTCAATAGCAGCCGTGTAACCAATGCTCAGGTCATTGTCAGCCCTGCCCTTTATTACTTTCCCCCTCACAGCCCAAAAGCAGCGTCCAATCTAATTTTTGTTTGGTTTGTTTTTGAGATAGGATCTTGCTAGGTAATCCGGGCTGGCCTCAAACGCAAAATCCTTCTGCCTCAGCTCCCCAGTGCTGAGGTTATAGGCACGCACCACCCACATTCGGCTTAACCCAATTGTTATTGTAATCATCTTCTTGTGTTCCTTTCTGACTTTATTACCCCCAAATTTGCAGTGCATCTAAATTTTCAGGAGGCTTAGAGTCTCTCTGGACTAAACACACACTTTATTATTATTTTATTATTATTATTATTATTATTATTATTATTTATTTTTTGGTTTTTCGAGGTAGGGTTTCACTCTGGTCCAGGCTGACCTGGAATTAACTATGTATTCTCAGGGTGGCCTCGAACTCACTGCAATTCTCCTACCTCTGCCTCCCGAGTGCTGGGATTAAAGGCGTGCACCACCACGCCCGGCTCACACACACTTTTTAATAGTATTTTTCCATGGAATGTGTTTTTTTTTTTTTTTTTTTTTCTGGTGTGAGTACAAAGACCTGGGGCCAGGAGCTCAGAGCCATGGTGTCCCTGTCTACAGGGTGGCCCCGGTACTGGATATCAGGGAGCGCAGCCAGTGGCCAGCATGACCTCCACATTAAACCTGTAGAGCTGGAGGATGAAGCATCCTATGAGTGCCAGGCGTCCCAAGCAGGCCTCAGATCGCGACCAGCCCGAATACATGTGCTGGGTGAGGACTCTGCCCACTTGTGTTTTGGAAAAGGGAGGAGGCAGCCAGTTCTAGCTGGGAGTAGTAGAGTCTAAGAAACCCAGGGAGTGGGGGTTGGAGCTGAGAGAATGGGGGCTCTGCTCCAGAGGGTCCTGTTCTGACCCAAGATCTCCCATGCAGTACCTCCAGAAGCCCCCCAGGTGCTGGGTGGCCCCTCTGTGTCCTTGACCGTTGGAGTTCCAGGGAATCTGACCTGTAGGAGCCAAGGGGATGCCCGCCCTGCTCCTGAGCTGCTGTGGTTCCGAGATGGAATCCGGCTGGATGGGACCACTTTCCACCAGGTCAGGCCTTTCCAGTCTTTGCCCATCCAGTGAAACTTGGGGTCCACTCTGATCACAGGGCACATCTAGAGAAGACAGAGGAAAGCAGGCATTCAGGGGTTGGGACCCTTGGACTGTACTTGACTCGGTCACTTGCTAATTGATAAAGCTTAAGTATGTTATTTAACCTGCTTCTTAGTTTTATTACCTATACAACGGGGATAATAGTGTATACCCAACATGGTGACAGAAAGGACTAAGTAAAATAATACATGTAAATGTGTATAGATGTCCAATACATAGTAAGCACTATTGTATTAAGAGGTAGATGAAATCATTATTGTCCCATGTATTGGTGACGTGGGAGGATGGAGAGTTCGAGGCCAGCCTGGGCGGCTACACAGTGAGACCCTGTCTCAGAGAAGAGGAGGAGGAGTTGGAGGAGGAGGGAAATCATTACTGTCTATTACTCCCAGACCTTGCTGAAGGAAAGCACCACTGGGTCGGTGGAGAGCATTTTATACCTGACCCCTTCCAGTCGTGATGATGGAGCCACGTTGATCTGCAGAGCCAGGAGCCAAGCCCTGCCCACAGGGAGAGACACGGCTGTCACATTGAGTCTCCAGTGTGAGTGCACCTGGGCATGGATGGGGAGAGACTTGGGTGGGGCCTGAACTCCTTGACCTGACACAGCAGAAGACAAAAGAATCTGGAAGCCCAGGCTCCTGGTTAAGAGGGAAGTAGAGGCCACGTCCCTGGGCAGAGGAGTGGACACTGGGCTACAATAGAGGTCTTCCAGGTCGACCTACACTAATAGTTGACCACTCTCACAGACCCCCCAGTAGTGACTCTGTCTGCGGAGCCCCAGACTGTGCAGGAGGGAGAGAAGGTCACTTTCCGGTGTCAGGCCACGGCCCAGCCTCCTGTCACGGGCTACAGGTGAGGAGAAAGACCGCCTCTCCAGCCAGGTGCACAGGCTTAGAGACAAGAGCCGGGGCATTAACGTCACCACCGCCACCACCTTTCCAGGTGGGCCAAGGGGGGCTCTCCAGTGCTCGGGGCCCGCGGGCCCAGGTTGGAGGTCGTGGCAGACCCCTCGTTCCTGACAGAGCCCGTGTCCTGCGAGGTCAGCAACACGGTGGGAAGCGCCAACCGCAGCACGGCGCTGGATGTGCAGTGTGAGCAGGGGCGGGGCAGGGGCAGGGGCGGGCGGGGCGGCGGCGGTGAGGCCGGCGGAGGGGGCGGGGCTTGGCGGTGCCCATCAGTATCAAAGTGAGGCAGTGTGGGCGTGGCCAATTAGTGACCTCGGGGTTGTGGCGCACCAGAGTCCTACACCGAGACTTTAAAAAATATATTTTATTATTTTTATTTATTTATTTGGGAGGGAGAGAGAATGGGCACACCAGGGCCTCCAGCCGCTGCAAACGAACTCCAGACGCGTGTGCCGCCTTCTGCGGCTGGCTTATGTGGGTCCTAGGGAATCGGACCTGGCTCCTTTAGCTTTGCAGGCAAACGCCTTAACCGCTAAGCCATGCCTCCAGTCCCCAGACTTTTGAAAGTGTTTTAGAGAGACTGGTCCTGACTTGGGGGCTCCTTCTTCCCCACTCCTCCTCTCCCTCCAGTTGGGCCTATTCTACAAACAAAGCCGGAGCCAGTATTCGTGGACGTGGGCCAAGATGCCACCTTCAGCTGTGCCTGGAGCGGGAACCCACTCCCACGGGTGACCTGGACCCGCCGCGGTGGCGCGCAGGTGAAGCCCGACTTGCGACTGTGACTGTGACTGGAAGCGCCCGGGGAAGCCCGTTCTCTGATGCCCTTTTGCTGTGCCAGGTGCTGAGCTCTGGGCCCACGCTGCGTCTTCCGTCGGTGAGGCCTGAGGATGCCGGCGACTACGTGTGCAGAGCTGAGCCGAGGTCCCCGGGCCTAGGGGACGGAACCGCGGAGGCGAGGCTGACTGTGAACGGTGAGAAAGCCCCGAGTCGTAGGGAACACCGAAGGTCCTGGGATACGAAGTGGGCATGGGCTGGGGATATGCCTCAGTGATTAAAGGCGCTTGATTGCAAAGCCTGACAGCCGGGGTTGGATTCCCCAGCACCTACACCTACGTAAAGCTAGATGCGGAAGTGTATGCATCTGTCGATTGCAGTGGCAGGAGGCCCTGGTGCACCCATACTCACTCCCTTTGTGTCTGCTATTTATTTATTTATTTATTTATTTATTTATTTATTTATTTATTTATTTAGAGACAGGGTCTCACTCTGGCCCAGGCTGACCTGGAATTCGCTATGTAATCTCAGGGTGGCCTCAAACTCAGGGCGATCTTCCTACCTCTGCCTCCCAAGTGCTGGGATTAAAGGCATGCACCACCACGCCCGGCTGTGTCTGCTTTTTTCTCTCCATCTCTCTAATAAATAAATAATTTTTTTAAAGAAATGGGCAGGGCATGGTGTCCCATGCCTTTAATCCCAGCATTCGGGAGGCAGAGGTAGGAGAATCGCTGTGAGTTCGAGGCCACCCTGAGACTACATAGTTAATTCCACGTCAGCCTGGGCTAGAGTGAGACCCTTGAAAACCGAAAAATGAACCCCCCCAAAAGAAATGGGCAGAGGAGGCATGACCTGTTTGGTTGGGATGAGTAGACAGTGCCCAGGCCTGGCCTTGTTTTATTCTGAACTGGCTTTGGGGATGTGGACACCTCACCTGAGTGACCCCTGGCTTCCATTCCAGCTCCCCCAGTAGTAACTGCCCTGCACTCTGGGCCTGCCTTCCTGAGGGGCCCAGCTCGCCTCCAGTGTGCCGTGTTTGCCTCTCCTGCCCCAGACTCTGTGGTAAGGAAAAGTCTCCCCACTGTGACCCAGCCATGATCCCGGAAACTGCCCAGTCTACTCATTTTTTGCTTGTCTGCTTTGTTTTGTTGAGGTAGGGTCTCACTCTAGCCCAGGCTGACCTGGAATTCACAATGTAGTCTCAGGCTGGCCTTGAACTTCATGGCGATCCTCCTACCTCTGCCTCCCGAGTGCCAGTGTTGGGACTAAAGGCGGGCACCACCACGGCCAGCCAGTCTACAGACTGATCACCCTCCTTCCTGCCTGTTCTCAGGTCTGGTCTTGGGATGAGGGCTTCCTGGAGACAGGGTCAAGAGGCAGGTTCCTGGTAGAGACCTTCACAGCCCCAGAGGTCCAGGAAGGAGAGGGTCCAGGCCTGATCTCCGTGCTTCACATTTCTGCAACCCAGGAGTCAGACTTCACCAGGGCCTTCAACTGCAGTGCACGGAACCGGCTGGGTGAGGCAGGAGCCCGGCTCTACCTGGGCAGAAGAGGTGAGTCCCTGACCCGAAGTTCACACAGATGCAGTTATATCTAGGTCCTTAAATGCAGAGATTTCCCCAAACTTGGAAATCTAAATTGTCTTCCTAAGACCTCCCCCCAACAATAAGTTCCCTCAGATACAGACAGAATCCTGAACAGAAAGACTAGTTACTTAAGAACCACCAAAGAAATGAACCTACAAATGTGGGAAGTTATAAAAGACCCTCGAATTCTAAGACTCTCTAAAGCCAGGACTTCACTTAATTATTGAACTTATTATTTTTGCTAGTTTTCTTCGACATAGGGTGTTATATGTAGCCCAGGCTAACCGTGTACTATCAACAATCCTCCTGCCTCAACCTCCCAACTGCTGGGATTACCACTGTGTGACACCACACCCACCTGTCAAGGGGTTTTAAACTCCTTCTCAAAAGTTTGGAACCCCAAACTCATGGGTCTTTAAACCCCAAACTGGGGAGAGTACAAACCTGGGGAATTTCCGAACTTGGTGACCTATCCAACCCGAGGATCCTGAACCCAAGCCCTGGGCTCCGGCTCTCCTGATGCCCAGTCTCTAGACCGCTTCTCAGGACTCCCCTTCTGCTCCTTCCAGACCTGCAGCCCACTGTGCGGATCGCAGCCGCAGCGGCCGCCGCCACGACTCTCCTTATGGTCATCACCGGGGTGGTCCTCTGCTGCTGGCGGCACAGCAAGGGTCAGTATCCTGAGCCCCCCACCTCCCATGTCCCCATCTGCACTCGTGGCCCGTTCACTCCCTAACCCTGCACAGGCCTTGGCTCGCCCCAGGCTCAGGCTCCCTCCTGAGCCCCAGTCTCCTCAGGGTCACTCCATCCCCACCCCACACCATCATGTCCAGGATCCTCACTGGTGTCCAGCTTCTCCTACCAATATCTCTCCGCCCTTATTGGTCCTCACAAGCCTTGACCCCACCCATCTCTTACCTCCGCCCTCATTACCGGTCTCAGCCTCTTTCTCCAAGCAAAAGACCCTGGTGAGTATCCCCGGAAGTAGCGATGGCTCCACTTCCCGCGGCCCTGAGGAGGAGACGGGCAGTTGTGAGGACCAGGTAAGGCGCTGGCGCCCAGACCTGACTGTGCTTCCAGACCCTGCAATAACCCGGGCCAACCAAGTCTAGGGGGGACCCCACACCCAAGTAGCCCTACAACTCCAAATATGCCCTGGGCCCAGTTATTATCTAGGCTCATTGTGTTCCCATAGCCTTCTTTAAAAAAAAAAAAAAAGCTTTTTATTTTATTTTATTTTTTGGAGAGCGACACAGAGAGATACAGAGAGGGAGAGGGAGACAGACAGAGATGGCGCGCCAGCAGTCTCTCAGCTGCTGTGAACGAAATCCAGATGCGTGCACCCCCTTGTGGTCAACTGCAGCATTGCACCCTTGCATCACTTTGCATCTGGCTAAACGTGGGACCTGGAGATTGGAACCGGGTTCTTAGGCTTAGCAGGCAGGCGCCTTAACCGCTAAGCCATCTCTCCAGCCCCCCATAGCTTTCTTTATTGCCTTAAATCAAGCCCTCAGGTCCATCTTCCCAAGGTACCTTTCCAAAGGCAGGCTTTAAAGGTCCCCAGGGTCTGACACTGGGGCAGGAGAATCTTCCAGCCACTCCTGTACACTATTTTCCCTACCTCAGGGCCCCACTGCGCACACAGACCGCAGGGACTTGACTCCCGATGAGAAAGGAGCACTGGAGACTAAGGTGAGCACCGGGAAGCAGAGAAACCTCCTCACCCCCCTTTTGGCTTGTGTGTGGTGTGTGTGTGTGTCTGCATGTTCATGTGTGTGGGCACACGTGTGGAGGTGCTAGTGAACATGTGTGTACATGCATGTGGAGGTTAGAGATCAACACTAGGTGCCAAAAGCCACTCTCCAGCTTAATTTTTTAAAGATTTATTTTAATTAATTTATTTATTAGAGACAGAGAGAGATTGAGAGAGGGAGGGGAGAGAGAATGGGCGTGCCAGGGCCTCTAGCCACTGCAAACGAACTCCAGATGCATGTGCCACCATGTGCATCTGGTTTATGGGACCTGGAGAATCGAACCTGGGTCTTTAGGCTTCTCAGGCATGCACCTTAAACCCTAAGCCATCTCTCCAGCCCCAGCTTAATCTTTTTTTTTTATGTTTTATTTGCAAGCAGAGACAGAGACAGTAAAAAGAGAAACAGACACACAGAGAGAGAATGGGCATGCCAGGGCCTCTAGCCACTGTAAATGAACTCCAGACACATGCACCACTTTGTGCGTCTGGATTTTCGTGGGAACTGGGGAATCGAACCCAGGCTGTTAAGCTTTGCAGGCAAGTGCCTTAACTGCTGATCCATCTCTCCAGTCCTCTATCTTAATATTTTGAAACAGGGTCTCTCACTGAACTTAGAGCTCAGCCAGTTCAGTTGGCCTAACCAGCTGGTGAGCAAACCCTAGGGATCTGCCTCTTTCCACCTCCCCATCACTGCGATTTCAGGCGCGTACTGCTGAGCCTGGCCTCTTATGTGGCTGCTGGGGATCTGAAATCAGGTCCTCATGCTTATGCAGCAAGCACTTTACCCACTGAGCCACTTCCCCATCCCCCTTCTTTTGTTTATGAGACAGGGTTTTATATTGTATCTCGGGGTAGACTGGAACTCACTATGCATCCCAGGCTAATCTCAAACACTCCTTCAAGTCCTAGACTGACCCGTTGTACTTTATCTCTCTCTGGTCTGCATGGCTAGCTCTCTGCTTCTGGTGTCGGTCTTCTCCTCTTGCTGCTTTCTTCTTCTTTATTTGGCTCCATCTCTGACCCATCTGGCTCCATCTGTGACCCTACCTTTCTTTTATTATTATTTTTTAGTTTTTTGAGGTAGGGTCTCACTCTAGTCCAGGCTGACCTGGAATTCACTCTGTAGTCTCAGGGTGGCCTTGAACTTACAGCAATCTTCCTACCTCTGCTTCCAAGTGCTGGGATTAAAGGCGTGCACCACCACACCTGGCTTGACCCTACCTTTCTAGACTGACACATCCCTTACCAAATCCCATTTGCATCCCTCCCCCAAGGATCCAACCAATGGCTACTACAAGGTGCGCGGGGTCAGTGTGAGTCTGAGCCTTGGAGAAGCCCCTGGAGGAGGCCTCTTTCTGCCACCCCCCACTCCAATTGGACTTCCAGGGACCCCTACCTTCTATGACTTCAACCCACAGCTGGACATGGTGCCTCCCTGCAGACTATATGGAGCACGGGCAGGTTACCTCACCACACCTCATCCTCGAGCTTTTACAAACTACATGAAACCTACATCCTTCGGACCTCCAGATCTGACCACTGGGACTCCCCCCTTTGCCTATGCGGCTTTCAGCACACCCAGCCACCAGCGTCTCCAGACTCATGTGTGAGGACATCTTTTCAAGTAGAGACAGGGAATCTTCAGCTTGCCACAGCGGGTTGTCCTGATATCTGAGGAATCACAGCAAGTCGACAACCGTACTTCTCCAAAACTGTACCTTGAGGGACAGGAAGATCTTTATAACTACCTGCAGGATCACTGATACACAGTCAGCTCAGCCAAAGGGGGGGCTCCAGGTGGGGAAGCAATATCTCACTATGCCCAACCACTCTCTTGTGTGAAAGACATTCAAGGTGGTGGCAAGGACCTTTGTGGAGGGGTGGGGACAAGAGGTGAGGGGTGAGGTGATAGGGCTTAGGTGAGGTGATGGAAGTCAGTTCTAGCTAGTAAGAGAAGGTATTTCAAAATGACCATCTGCATTGAGAAGAATAATAGTAAACAGCAAACCAAAATGGAAGGAATAATCCTCTCCCTCCCCCATTTCCTGGCTTTGTCTGAGGCTCACTTTGGCCAATAGAAGTGTCACCAAGGTGGCTGTTCACTGGGAACCCACAATGGCCACCATCTTGATTCCCTCCACTTTCCTTAAAGACTTGGAAAGAACTGGATCCAAGGAGTAGGGGGGTGACGAGAATAAAGGGAATAAAAGGAAATCTATGGATAAGAATATTTGTTTAATAAAAAAGAATCAAAGACAGGCAGATGTGCTTTGGGGATTCTCTGATCATTATTGTCCATCAAAAAAGAGGTCCTGGAATTCTCTCTTATCTGCTTCTTCCTCTCTCAAATATATAAAAATAAAATAAGCCAGATGTGATGGTGCACACCTTTAATCCCAACACTCAGGAAGCAGAGGTAGGAGGACTGCTAGAGTTCCAGGCCAGCCTGACACTAATCCCAGGTCAGCCTGGGCTAGAGTGACACCCTACCTAAAAAAAAAAAAAAAAAAAAAAAAAAAAAAAGAGGTCTTGGACTGGAGAGATGACTTACCAGTTAAGGCACTTGCCTGAAAAGCCAAGGGACTCAGTTTCTATTTCCCAGTACCCATGTAAAGCCAGATTCACAAGATGGCGCATGCATCTGGAATTCATTTGCAGTGGCTGGTGGCCCTGGCACACTCATTCTTTCTCTCTTTCCCTGTCTCTTTATCTATCTGCCTCTCTCTCAAATATTTTTTTTTTATTTTTTAACTTATTATATATATTTTGGTTATTCAAGGTAGGGTTTTGTTCTATCTAGGTCAGGCTAACCTGGAATTCACTATTGTAGTCTCAGGGTGGCCTCAAACTCATGGCGATCCTTCTACTTTGCCTCCTTAGGGCTAGAGTTTAAGGCACATGCCACCATGGCTAAAATACATATATTTTTTAATTTGAGGGAGACAGAGAGAGAGAGAGAGATACAGAGAGAGAGAGAGAGAGAGAGAGAATGGGCACGCCAGCAGCCTCTCAGCCACTGTGAACGAACTCCAGACCCATGCGCCCCCTTGTGCACATGTGCAACATTGCATACTTGCATCACTTTTGAGTCTGGCTAAATGTGGGACCTGGAGAATCCAGCAGGCATTCTTAGGCTTTGCAGGCAGGTGCCTTAACCACTAAGCCATCTCTCCAGCCCAAAATATTTTTTTTGCTTTTTTTTTTATTGACAACTTCTATACTTACATACAAAAACCATATGATATTTCCCTCCCCTCCCCCCATTCCCCTTTAGAACTCCAATCTCCGTCGTATCCTCTCCCTCTCTCCATTGGTCTCTCTTTTAATTTGATGTCATCATCTTTTTGTTCTATTACGAGGGTCTTACGAAGGTATTGCTAGGCACTGCAAGGTCATGGTTATCAAGGCCAATTTCTGTCCGGGCAGTTGCATTGTAAGGAGTCGTACCCTTCCTTTGGCTCTTCCATTCTATCCGCCCCCTCTTCCACAATGGTCCCTGAGCCTTGGAGGGTGTGACAGAGATGTTTCAGTGCTGGGCACTCCTCCATCCCTTCTTCTCAGCACTATGTTGCCTTTTGGGTCATCCCAGTGGTCATCGCCATCTGAAAAGAGAAGCTTCTCTAACCAGAAGTGAGAATAGCATTAATATGTGAATATAAACATTAAGTGTAACACATTTTTTTTTTTTTTTAAAAAGAGGTCTTGGGCTAGAGAGATGACTTAGCAGTTAAGATGCTTGCATGCGAAGCCTGAGAACTAATTAATGTTCAAATGTCTCCAGGTCCACATAAGCCAGAAACACCCTGACACAAGCACGCAATGTTGCACATGTGCACAAAGGGGTGCTTGTGTCTGGAGTTCGTTTGTAGCAGCTGAAGGCCCTGGAGTGCCCATTCTCTTCCTTTCTCTCTCTCAAATTTTTAAAAAAAAAAAAAAAGGCCTTACCAGGCATGGTAACACTTGAGAGGCAAAGGTAGAAGGATTGCTGTCAGTTGAATTGTTGGCCACCATGAGATTACGTGAATGCCAGGTCAGTATGGGCTAGAATGAGACCCTACCTCAAAAAAAAAAGAAAGAAAGAAAGAAAGAGAAAGAAGAAAGAAAAAGTAAGAAGAAAGAAAGAAAGAAAGAGAAAGAAGAAAGAAAAAGTAAGAAGAAGAAAGAAAGAAAGAAAGAAAGAAAGAAAGAAAGAAAGAAAGAAGAAGTCTTGGAGGCCGTCCCAAAGTCCCTCCTTTACCCTAGCCTATAAAGTGGCCTTGTGCTACCTGCTTATAACTGTAAATGACTTCTCCTTTCCTCTTCTCTAAAAAAATTTTTCATTTATTTATTTGCAATGGGTGTGGGGGAGAGCAAGAGAGAGAGAGAGAATATGAGAATAGATGTACCAGGGCCCTTTGCCACTGCAAACCAACTCCAGACGCATATGCTACTCCATGCATTCATGTATCTGGCTTTACATGGGTACTGGGGAGTTGAACCCAGGCCGTCAGACCCTATAACCATTTCTCCAGCACCCTCTTTTTTTTTTCACCACATAGCCCAGGCATGACCTGGAATTCTTGGTCTTCCAGCTGTGGCCTCCAAGTGCTGGGATTATACCATTCCTGGCTTAGGCTCTTTTAATATACATCTACACAAACAAATATAATTGAAAATAGAAACAGACAGATACATATGGGCATGTGCCCACAAGACACACATAGAATCCATAGCCAAGCTTGGAGATGCACCCTTTAATTCCAACACTCCAGAGGCTGAGATAGGAGGATTGCCTTGAGTTCAAAGCTAGCCTGGGCTACAGAGTGAGTTCAGGTCAGCCTGGGCAAGAGTGAGACCCTCCCTCAAAAACAAACAAAAAAAGAATAAAGAAAGAAGGGGGGAGGGGAAAAATCCATACAGCAAGTTTACCCTGTCTTTGAGACAAAACAATGAACCCTGAAAGGAAGGTATACAGAAGACCTGGGTGGAAATTGGAACTATTTGGTGCTGGGTCATCTTTAAAGAAAGGGTCCAGTGTTTTTGTTGCATGGATCTTTGTGTTAGCATTTAAAGTTCCACTGGAGATGGGTCAGCTGTTAAGGCACTTGCCTGCAAAGCCGACAACCGGAGTTAGGTTCCCTAGTATCCATGAAAGGCCAGATGCACAACGTGGCGCACGAGTCTGGAGTTCGTTTCCCAAGGCTAGAGGTCCTAGTGAGCTCATTCATTCCCCCCCTCAAATAAATAAATAAATAAACTATTTTAAAAGTTATACTTGGAGTCTTTGGGAATCAGAAAGGAAGAATGAACTCCTAGGGTGGAAGGGAAAAGGGTGAGGGGTCAAGGACCTGATAAAGAAGGGGATTAGGGGGTTGGAGAGATGGCTTAGCGGTTAAGGGCTTGCCCATGAAGCCTAAGGACCCAGATTCAATTCCCCAGGACCCACATAAGCCAAATAAACACAGTGGTACATATGCCTGGAGTTCATTTGCAGTGGCTAGAGGCCCTGGCACACCCATCCCTCCCTCCCTCCCTCCCTCCCTCCAGTGAATGAATAAATAATTTTTTTAGAAGGGGATTGGGCTTAGACCTAAATCTGAGAGAGGAAGGGACTGGGTCTCAAGTGCTGGATTGGTTGTCTGTTTATGACAGTCTCATGTAGCCTAGGTTGTTCTCAAACTCGATATGTAGCTGAGGCTGGTCTTGAACTCTTGATTCTCATGCCTCCATCTCCCAAGTACTGGGAGTTGAAGATCCATGGTGACTCCATTTTGTAAATGCTAGCCATTTTATGAAGATTGCTGACCTCCCTGTACCTTGTGTTCTGAGGAAAGCTACCCAAAGTCCCTAGACCCCAAGCCAATAATCAGCTTCTAGCTACCCCAATGGCCTTGCCACGATAAGCTTGAGGACTTTCCAAATTTTTGCTATCTAGACAAGTTCTTGAAATTAGGCCTCGCACCGGGACCCCACCAATCCTGCTAAAGGTTACTCCAACTCCTCCCTCATCCCCGTTCCCCACACCTGCTTGTGGTTTTTTGCTTTAAAAGACTGACACGCCCTCCCATCGGGGTCGCAGTCCCAGCTCCCCAGTCTGGCTGTGTCCCTGATCGATCTGTTTCATTTTCCCGCGGTTGTAATAAATAGCTAATGATTTCTGTTGAGCTCAATTTGTCTCTGCCTCATTATTTGCGCGACCCCTGACCCAACAGGAGTGTTCGTGACCGGGGAAATTTTGGAGATCTGTATTCCTGGGATCTCAAGCGAGGAATTTAGAGGAGGTCTCTGGTGTTAGCATCCCTGGGGGGGGGGCGCAGAAAAAGCCAGATGTGAGCGTTCTGGGTTTGTCCAGGAGAAAGCTGGGGGGACGAGGTGAGAGTCCGAGAGAGGGGGGGGAGAGAGAGAGAGAGAGAGAGAGAGAGAGAGAGAGAGAGAGAGAGAGAGAGAGAGAGAGAGCTCAAGATCCCAGCCAGCAGAGCCCAGGCCGTGGACCCCGGAGCGCCGGGCGGAGGGGGCGGGCGCGGGCAGGGCTCGGCCGCGCGGCTCTGCGCAGGGGCGCCGCGCTATTGTCCTGCCGGGAGGGCGGGGCGGCGCGGGGCGGGGCGGGGCTGGCGGCGCCGGCGCAGCCCGGGGGCGGCGGAGGCGGAGGCGGTGGCGGCGGCGCTGGGAGCTCCTGTCACCGCTGGGGCCGGGCCGGGCCGGGCCGGGCGGGAGCGCAGGACATGGGGCCCGCCAGCCCCGCCGCTCGCGGTCTGGGCCGCCGCCGAGGCCCGCCGCTGCCGCTGCTGCTGCTGCCGCCGCTGTGGCTGCTGCTTCTGCGCGCGGAGCCCGCCGCCGCCAGCCTGGCCGGGGCGCCGGAGGTGAGGCCTGGCGGGGGGCTCGGGGACGGGCCCGGGGATGGCGATGGGGGGTAGGACACGGGGAAGGGGCGGGACCGGGCCTCCGGGGCGGAAAGCGCTGGCTTCAGCCGGGTGACCTGTCCCCGGGCTCCCCCATCACCGCCCGGTGGTCCTGCGCCCTCCCGACCCGCAGGGTGGGACCTGGCTTTACCAGAGCCCCCGGCCCCCGAAGCCCAGCTCATCCTTGCAGGCCCTGTCCCCCTAGACCACTCTGCCCCGGACAGGGGACCCACCAGGCAGCAAGACACTGGGATGTAAGAATCCAGGCCCCTTGCATCCTCTAGACCCACATGAGCCCCCCTCCCCAGAATACCCAAGGCTTGGTCCAGGCCTCCACCCACCATCCGCACCCCGGAAGCAGCTCTCTGGCGGCCAAGGGCCTGGTGTCAGGCCTGCAGGGAGGGAAGCCAGGCCTGGTGTCCTCTGCGCCCCTCCACGGGAGTTGGGACGGGGCGTGGAGGGAGGACGGGCCCGAGCGCCGGGGTCCTCGGCCTCCTCCCCCACGGTTCAGATTTAACCCCTTCCAGCTACAAAGCGAATGTGCCCGGAGCGGGGGCGGAGCCTGTCTCCCCAGCAACAAGGGCCTGGAGGAACCCCGGATGGGGGGGTGTATCTGGGTTGTCATAGCAACAGAAGAGCCGGGGCGCCCCCGCCTCACGGGAGCTGTTTCCCCGGGAACGGTCCCTCCACCCAGGGAGACTGGGGGGGGGGTGTCTAAAATCTGGATTTCAAGGAGCCAAGGGCCAGCGGATGGCCAGTGTTTCCCCGGGCCCCTCACTGCCTCGTCCGCGTCCACTGCCAGGCTCCGGGGGCCGCCCAGGTGGCGGGACTATGTGGACACATCACCCTTCACCGAGACCTGCGCACCGGCCGCTGGGAACCAGACCCGCAGCGCTCCCGCCGCTGCCTCCGGGACCCGCAGCGCGTGCTGGAGTACTGCAGACAGGTGGGCGGGGTCCCGGAGGGGCGGGGCCGGGGGACCCTGCTCCCCGCCGGCGCGAGCGAGCTCCTGAGAGAAGCTACACTTGCACAAGGCTGGGGGTGTCCAGGGAGATGCGGGATCCAGGAAGGCTGGGGGAAGTTAGGGGGGCGAGGTGAGGACAGGACTTATTTTGAGACTACATCATGATTGCCGGTAGTGTGGCTGAGTTTGGAAATCTGAGCAGAGAAGCATTGGTGATTTGGAGCATCTGGCACTAAGAATTCTTTAAGTTTTGTATTCACTCTATATGGATCATTCCTCATCTATAATGTGCTCCAAATGCAGCTTCATTTTCAAGATACCTTGATGTAGAATAAAGTTTTTCATTATTACTTAAAAAAAAAAAAAGAAATCTGAGCCGAGTGTAAGTGGGTGTGGCGTAAGTGGAGCTAAGACAGAACTTTGGACTAGCAGGACGGGAGTAAGCAGTAGAGCCCCAAGAGACAGTGGATAGCTAGGAGGCGTGACCATGAGAAGGCAGGCCTAATACAAAAAGAATAGATACATAGACTCAGAGGCCAGGCAGAGGCTGGGCACGAAGGAAGGCAAGATCTATTGTGAAAGAAAATTTAGCCTGGCATAGTGCACTCCTTTAATCCCAGCGCTCTGGAGAGTGAGGTAGGAGGATCGCTGGGAGTTCGAGGCCAGCCTGAGAGGATATAGTGAATTCCAGGCCAGCCTGGGCTAGAGATCCTACCTCAGAAAAAAAAAAAAGGAAAGGAAAGGAAAGGAAAGGAAAAGGAAGAAAACCTGATTTCAGGACAGAGGTGTCCTGAGAAATGAGTTTAGAGAGGTTGATCTCATGGGCAAGTGGAGGGATCCTCATAAAGAGACTAGACAGGGGGCTGGAGGGATGGCACATCCGGTAAAGGCATTTGTTTACAAAGCCTGATGGCCTGGGTGTTTCCCCGGAACCCAATAAAGTCAGATGCACAAAGTGACCCATGCATTTGGAGTTAGTTTGCAGTGGCAAGAGGCCCTGGCAGTCCATTCTCTCTCTTTTCCTTCCCCCTTGAAAATAAAAACATTTAAAAAAAGTCATAAAAGATACTGGAGCGGTCGCATCTAAGGGAGAGAATAGAGGCGTGGCCAATGATCTATTTATGGCTGGCTTTCTGCAGAAGCAAAGTCTAGGAAGATGTCTTCATGAACACTAGAGCCTTGAAAATAGAATGGTCAAGTCAGGACTCGTGACACAAGCCTATGACCCCAGCTATTGGGGATGCTGAGAAAGGAGGATTGCAAGTTCAAGGCAAATTTGGGCAATTTAATGAGACCTGGTCTCAAAAAGTATGCCCAGTGTGGTGGCACATGCCTTTAATCCCAGCACTGGGGAAGTAGAGGTAGGAGGACTGCTGTGAGTTTGAAGCCACCCTGGGATCATTTCTATGGTTTGTTACTAGAGAAGTTTCTCTGGCTGTGTAGAGTACTGGAAACCACGAGGAGGAGGCACAGTGTTCTCTCCTGAGCGTGAAGCCGGCTCTTGGCTGCAACTGCCACTTGCCATTGATGATCATTCCTGCTCTCCTTTCAAGGGACCTAGAGGGAGATGCAGTCTGAGTGGAGCAAAAAGAAAAAGAAAAGAAATATATATTTATATATATATTTGAGGTAGGGTCTCACTCTAGCCCAGGCTGACCTGGAATTCACTACGGAGTCTCAGGGTGGCCTCAAACTCACAGCAATCCTCCTGTACTCTGCCTCCCGAGTGCTGGGATTAAAAATGTACACCACCATGCCCGGCTTAGAAAAGAAATATTTTTTTTGTTTATTTTTATTTATTTATTAGCAACAGACAGAGAAAGAGGCAGATTGAGAGAGAGAGAGGGAGGGAGAGAATGAGTGCACCAGGGCTTCCAGCCACAGCAAACAAACTCCAGATGTATGAGCCACCTTGTGCATCTGGCTTACATGGGTCCTGGGGAATCGAGCCTTAAACTGGGGTCCTTAGACTTCATAGGCAAGCGCTTAACCACTAAGCCATCTCTCCAGCCCAGAAAAGAAATATTTTTTAAAAAGTAAAAAGAGGGCTGGAGAGATGGCTTGGTGGTTAAGGCGCTTGCCTGCGGAGCCTAAGGACCCTGGTTTGATTCTACAGGTTCCACATAAGCCAGATGTACAAGGGGGCACACGAATCTGGAGTTTGTTAGCAGTGGCTAGAGGCCCTGGCACGCCCATTCTCACTCTCTCTTTCCCTCTCTCTGTCTCTAATAAATAAAAATAAAAAAAAATAAATAAAATCTTTTTTTAAAAAGTAAAAAGAGAGGGCTGGAGAGATGGCTTAGCGGTTAAGGCGCCTTCCTGTGAAGCCTATTCCAATCTCCAGGTCCCACGTTTAGCCAGATGCAAAAGTAAGCAAGCACGCAATGTTGCACATGTACACAAGGGGGCGCACACATCTCTAGTTCACTCACAGTGGCTGAGAGGCTACTGGCGCTCCCATTCTCTCTCTCTCTCTCAAATTAAAAAAAAAAAAGTAAAAAGAGGACTGGAAAGATGCATCAGCCATTAAAGGTGTTTGCTTGCAAAGTCTGACTGCCTGGGTTAGATTCCTTAGTACCTACATAAAGCCAGATGTACAAAGGGGCATGTGCATCTGGAGTTTGGTTGCAGTGGCAGGAGGCCCTGGTGTGCTATTTTCTCTCCGCTTCTTTCACCTGCTCTCTTTTTCTATCTCAAATAAATAATTTTTTAAATTTTTTTGAGGTAGAGTCTCACTCTGTAGTCCAGGCTGACCTGGAATTCACTATGTAGTTTCACGGTGGCCTCAAACTCATGGTGATTCTCCCACCTCTGCCTCCCAATTGCTGGGATTAAAGGCGTGCGCCACCATGCCCGGTACATAAAATATTTTTTAAAGTAAAAAAAAAAATCTCAGGCTGGGCATGGTGGCGCATGCCTTTAATCCCAGCACTTGGGATGCAGAGGTGGGAGGATCACCATGAGTTGAGGCCACCGTGAAACTACATAGTGAATTCTAGGTCAGCCTGGACTAGAACAAGACTCTACCTTGAAAAACCAATAAATAAATAAAAAGACATCTTATGGTGTATATTAGTTGAAACCCTGGGTTCAATCCCTAGTTCTACCAAAAAAAAACAACAACAACAAAAAACTGGAATAAGGCTAGAAGCGGTAGAAGAGGGTGTCTCTTCGGGTTGGCACTGGATTGATTGCCCATCCCTGATGCCCTCAGATGTACCCGGAGCTGCACATCACACGTGTGGAGCAGGCTGCACAGGCCATCCCCATGGAGCGCTGGTGTGGGGGTGCCCGCAGTGGCCGCTGTGCCCACCCCCATCACCAGGTTGTGCCCTTCCACTGCCTGCGTGAGTCACCTGCTTGGGGGAGGGGAACTGAAGTGAAGTGGGAGCCTCCCAGAGAAGAGGCTGGAACCCATCTGGAGCTTCTGGTCTGGGTGCTGGGCAGGAAAACCTCTGAGGGTAAAACTTGTGGACTCTGAGGATGGTGATGTTACTGTGGTGTCCCCCACCCCTCAGCTGGTGAATTTGTGAGTGAGGCCCTACTGGTTCCTGAAGGCTGCCGGTTCTTGCACCAGGAACGCATGGACCAGTGCGAGAGCTCAACCAGGAGGCATCAGGAGGCTCAGGAGGTCAGGAACTTGGTCCACCCATCCCTGCTCCCAGGACCTAGGAGTCCAGGTCCATAACGCCCTTCTGCACCAGTTCTGACTGGCATGTCGGAATTCCATCCCTCAACCCCTTCCTCCAGAGCTAGGAGTCTAGGCTCCCAGCCTCATCAGCCCCCAAGCCCCAGCTCCTTGTCCATGCCCTCCAGCCACACTGTCCTGGGCTCTGAGCCTCCTCTTCCCACAGGCCTGCAGCTCTCAGGGCCTCATCCTCCATGGCTCAGGCATGCTTCTGCCCTGTGGCTCCGATCGGTTCCGAGGTGTGGAGTATGTGTGCTGTCCGCCTCCAGCAACCCCCAACCCATCTGGAACAGCAGTTGGGTAAGTGGCAGGAGACCGTCTATGCCTATTCCAAGGCTCCTGACGAAGCAGCTGAAAGACAGGGGACAGGGTCTGTTTTGGGATCTTATTGCCTTGAGTCTTCTCCTGCTCCCTTAGTGACCCCTCCACCCGGTCCTGGCCCCTGGGAGGCAGAGCAGAGGGGGGTGAGGATGAGGAAGAGGCAGAATCCTTCCTACAGCCAGTAGATGATTACTTCGTGGAGCCTCCCCAGGCTGAAGAGGAAGAGGAGGAGGAAACGGCTGCATCTCCCAGCTCCCATACCCCTGTAGTGGTCAACACAGGTGAGGAGGTCTTCTCTGTCCTCGTCACCATTGTGGGGATGATTTGGGAGTGATCTGGTTGGGAGGGCCCAACTGGAGGCAGTAGAAGAGATGGGAGAGTTGGTCTGTGTTGAATACAAAGGGAAAAGGTGGTTTGGGGGTACTTAGAAGTGTAGGGGCCATTCGCGTATTAAGTGTAGGCTTAAGGATCATTCTGACAAAGCTTGGAAAATGATCTAATGGATTCCTAAGCTTTTCTTTTCCTTCCTTCCTTTCTTCCTTTCTTTCTTTCTTTCCTTCTTTCTTTCTTCTTCTTCTTTTTTTTTTTTTGGATTTTCGAGGTAGGATCTCACTCTGGCTTAGGCTGACCTGGAATTCACTATGTAGTCTCAGGGTGGCCTCGAACTCTTTGCCATCCTCCTACTTCTGCCTCCAGAATGCTGGGATTAAAGGCATGCGCCACCACGCCCGGCTTAGCTTTTCTTTTTTTTTTTAAATTATATTTTATTTATTTATTTGAGAGAAAGAGGCGGGGGGGGGGAGAGAAAGAGAGAGAGAGAGGGAGAGAATGGGCACACCAGGGCCTCCAGCTACTGCAAAGGAACTCCAGATGCATGCGATCCCTTGTATATCTGGCTTATGTGGATCCTGGAGAATTGAACTGGGACCCTTTGGCTTTTGCAGGCAAATGCTTTAACTGCTAAGCCAACTCTCCAGCCCCAGCTTTTCTTTTTTTAAATTAATTTTATTTATTTTTATTACTTTTTAATTGACAACTTCCTTAATTGTAGACAGTATCCCATGGTACTTCCCTCCCTCCCTCCACTTTCCCCTTTGAAATTCCTCTCTCCATCATATGATTCCCAAGCTTTTCAAGAACAGGCCTGGTCCGGGATTATGTCTCCTGTGATGCCATGCAGCAGGGGCTGAACTGTATGCATGAGGGTCTCCAGTGTATTCTAGGAAATGTAGCTCTTCAGGTAGGAAAGATGGCCTGTCCACCTGATCCCTGGTCTTGCAGTCACTCCCACTCCAAGGCCCACTGATGGTGTGGATGTGTACTTCGGCATGCCCGGGGAGGTCAGCGAGCACGAGGGCTTCCTGAGGGCCAAGATGGATCTGGAGGAGCGCAGGATGCGCCAGATTAACGAGGTGATGACAGCGGCGACCTCAGGACTCCCTGAGTACCAGGAAATTCCACACTGATCCTAACTCCAAGGAGTGCCCAAGCCTCCTTCCACGCTGAGCCCCTAGCACCACCCCTATGATGACCAGTGATCCTTGACTCACCTAGAATCCCATTGAGATGCCACCACATTCTGTGGACACTCTGGTCTGACACACTCTACTTTACATCTTCTCTGAGGCTGGGCATGGTGGTGCATGCCTATAATGTTAACATTTGGGAGTCTGAAGCAGCATTATCAGGAGTTCAAGGCTAGCTATACAAGATCTCAAACAAGCTGTCCCGGTATTCCCTCTGGAACTAGGGGATCTGGATCCTGTAAAGTCTTGGAGGTGGGCCTGGGGACTTCCCACCCATGGAGATCTGGGCAGCTCCTGGGGTGCTGAAACTCTCTCCCTCCACCCCCAGGTGATGCGTGAATGGGCCATGGCCGATAACCAGTCTAAGAATCTGCCTAAAGCTGATAGGCAGGCCCTGAATGAGGTAGGTCAGCCTTCTGTGGGTGCCATTTATGCCCATGTCCACTACTGGGGTGCTCCATACATTTCAACCCCTTCTTGTCTTGGCCCTTCCCAATCCCACTTCTGCATTCAGCAACTCCCTTCCTCACTGCACTCTACCCTAAGCCACATCTCCAGCCTTTAAAACCAGTCTTAACTTGACTTCCCCTGAAGGCTGGCTTGGGGTCCTCTCCCAGGTGGAACCTTGTGCTACTGCAGTTTCGGCCAGGCCTTCTCAGCCTCCCTTGAAGCACTCAAGTCCCAGTGAGGCCCTGCCCCCTGGCTGTGGCCTGCCTCTCTTATTCCACTTTTTCTCCGTCTCTCCCCTGTAAGCCTCACCTCCTAAATAACTCTTGGTCCCATCTCCCTGACCCCGCCGCACAGACCTCACTCATGCCAATACTGGGTCACACCCCATCATCCTCTTAGAGGCACAGCCTTGTCCCCAGTTTGGCCCTGCCCAAGACTATAGTCCTGCTTTCCCCATAAGTTTGCTGTCTTACATCTTAGCATTGGCCAGTTCTGGTTCCATGTTGTCCCAGTCTTACAGATTTTGCCCTCAAATTGGCTCAAAGTAACCCTACCTTACCCTCACCCTGCCTAGCCCACCCCACTTGCCCCAAGCTCTGCCTAGTCAGAAATCCCTTTGACCCAGAGTTCTACCCATCCTCCCTTCTGACCTTGTGCCCCACCCCACCCCAGCACTTCCAGTCCATTCTGCAGACCCTGGAGGAGCAGGTGTCTGGTGAGCGACAGCGCCTGGTGGAGACCCACGCCACCAGAGTCATTGCCCTTATCAATGACCAGCGCCGCGCTGCCCTGGAGGGGTTCCTGGCGGCACTGCAGGGGGATCCACCTCAGGTACGGGGACTGTAGGGGCATAGAGCAGAAGAGAAAGGGTCAGGGCAAGCCTGGGCAGCCTTCATTCCTCCCACAGGCAGAGCGCGTTCTGATGGCCCTGCGACGCTACCTGCGAGCCGAACAGAAGGAACAGCGGCACACGCTGAGGCACTACCAGCACGTGGCTGCTGTGGATCCCGAGAAGGCCCAGCAGATGCGCTTCCAGGTGCACATGCGCGTCCGCTCCCAGATGCCCAGCAGCCCTCAGACCCTTCTCTTATCTCTCACCTCCAGCCTGGGCTCCTTTGCTATGCCTGGAACTGTCTCCCTTCTCTGCCTCAAGATCTGTTTCAGACCCTTATTTTCTACTTCCTGGTTTTGGAACAATCCCCTCCATACTGTGCCTTTGACTCCCTTTTTTTTTTTTTTTTTTTTTTTTTTTTTTTTTTTTTTTTTTTTTTTGTTTTTCGAGGTAGGGTCTCACTCTAGCTCAGGCTGACCTGGAATTCACTCTGTAGTCTCAGGGTGGCCTCGAACTCTCAGCGATCCTCCTACCACTGCCTCCCGAGTGCTGGGATGAAAGGCATGCGCCACCACACCCGGCTTTGACTCCCTTTTTTGTTCTTTGTGTGTGCGTGCGTGTTTATACATGTGCATGTGTGTGCACCTTTGCATATGGAGGCCAGAGGTTGGTGTCCGTTTTCTTCATCAGTTACTGTCCACTTTACTTACCGAGGCAGGGTCTCTCATGACCCCAGAGCTCAGCAGTTCGGCTAGTCTAAGCTAGCTAGCCTGCCCCAGGGACCCCCTTTCTCTGCTGGCACCTCGCCTGGCAATCCAAACTTAACGCCTCACTGTGTGTGGCAAGCACAAGGGCTTTGCCCACTGAACCATCTCCCCTGTACCTTGACCCTTCTTGTCCCTTGGACTCCTACTTCCTGTTTCTCGGACTTCTACTTCCTCTCCTAGACTCCTCCTCCAGTGCCTTGAACCTTGTTCCTGTTCCTCAGCCTTCTTCCTTCCTTCCTTGTCCCACTTGTTCCCCCTAGAGCCCCTGTTCTGTGCCCTCAGATTCTAGTGCATTTCTTGGCAGTTCATGTCCCATTCCATGAGTCCTTCTATGTTCTCTTATCTCAGCCTTGCCTTTGAACTGCTGTTGTTTGTAAATGTCTCTCCTATCCCAATTCTTGACCCTGAGGCCCCAGACCGCCATGTTCTGTTCCTCAGACCCTGCTTCTCCTTCTGCCTCACTCACTCTGCAACCTGCCTTCTGTACCAGGTTCCTTGAACCTTCCTTACACTTCTGTGCCTCCTGGGGACCCCACCTTTCCCTGCACCTTGCTTCCTTTTCCAAGCCTCTCACCTTCTGCTCTTGGGCACATTTCTTCCTTCTCTCTATAACCTGCTTTTTCTTCTCCAGTTTCCTTCTTCCGTGGCCCAATTCTTGGTACTCTGCTTCCTGTCTGTTCTGGAGACTTTTCCTGGGGTTCCATTGACTGCCTCTTCCTTCCTGCCCCACAGGACATGGTTCATCTTTCACACCCACTCCCCTCAGGTACAGACCCACCTTCAGGTGATCGAGGAAAGGATGAATCAGAGCCTGGGACTGCTTGACCAGAACCCCCATCTGGCCCAGGAGCTGCGGCCCCAGATCCGTGAGTGTCCTTTATTTTGGCCCCCAGTTCAGCTCTCTGAAGGTAGACTTTAACTTCTAACCCTCAATCTCCCACTCTTTTCAGACACTTTAAAACTTAGTGGTTCATGGGCTGGGTGTGATGGCACACGCCTTTAATCCCAGCACTCGGGAGGGAGAGGTAGGAAGATCGCTGTGAGTTCAAGGCCACCCTGAGACTACATAGTAAATTCCAGGCCAGCCTGGACTAGAGTGAGTCTCTACCTCGGAAAAAAAACAAAAACTTAGTGGTTCAGGGACGGAGCAATGGCTTAACAGTTAAGGCGTTTGCCTGCGAAGCCTAAGGACCCAGGTTCAATTCCCCAGTACCCATGTAAGCCAAATGCACAAGGTGGTGCATGTATCTGGAGTTCGTTTATAGTGGCTGGAGGCTCTGGTGCACCCATTCTCTCTCTCAAATAAGTAAATAATTTTTTTAAAAAAAACTTACTGGTTCAAATTAATAGCCATTTTTAAGCAAGTTCCTTTAACTGCTGAGCCATCTCTCCAGCCCCTAATGACATTTTTCTTTGCTCATCATGAGCATCTGCTGTGGGTTCTTTCGGTGGGTCTTACCTAGTTAAGCACGCAGCTGTATTTAGTTAGAAGATGAGGCTTGTTGTTGTTCTGGTGCTGGGAATGGAACCCAGGGCCTGGTGATACTTGGTGTTCCACCCCTGACATACCTCCCTTGGGGCTTTGAGACTGTGTTGACTATGTAACCCGGACTAGCCTGAATTCATATGTAGCCCAGGCTGGCCTCTAACTCACAATCCTCCTGCAAATAAGGCAATTTTGGGGATCGAGCACATGACCTTGTATAAGACTAGGTGAGTGTACGGCTGAGTTACACCCCTGGCTGCTTGGGCCCACATTCTATTGGTTAGAATCAGAACACGAATATCAAAAACATTACCATGCCCACCCAGCCCCCTGATCTACTGTGACTTCCTCCCCGCCCCACACCTCACTCTAACCATCATGACAGTTAAGGAAGCCGGTCTGTTGGAACTTGTCTCCATCCTTGCCTCCGCAAACTCCTCACTTGGCCAGGTCACACCCGGGGCTGCTCGCTTGGTGCCCTCACTGCTGCAGCCAATCTCCTAACCACTTACTGTGAGGGTGCCCGCCCTTTGCTCACCTCTTTTGTTTGTGGAGGTCCTATGCGCACCACTCCAGCCACCTTTATGCATGTTCTCCTCAGAGGAGCTCCTGCACTCAGAACACCTGGGTCCCAGTGAGCTGGAAGACCCTCAGACTGGAGGCAGCAGTGAGGACAAGAGTGGGCTTCAGCCTCCAGACTCCAAGGATGGTGAGTGAGCCTACACAGCCCTGATAAGACTCATTTCTTCTTCTTTGTGGGGTTGGACTTCTTGGCCTGACAGAAGAAGGTGTTGAGGAACCCAAGGCTCTGTGCATGCTAGGCAAGTGCTCTACCAGCAAGTGACAGACACCCTCAGTCCTCTTTTTACTGTTTATAATTTTTAAAATTTTTTAATTTTTTTGTTTTTCGAGGTAGGGTCTCACTCTAGCTCAGGCTGACCTGGAATTCACTCTGTAGCCTCAGGGTGGCCTTGAACTCAGGGCGATCCTCCTACCTCTGCCTTCTGAGTGCTGGGATTAAAGGCGTGTGCCACCATGCCTGGCTGTATTTATAAATTTTTATTTATTTATTATTTATTTATTTATTTATTTATTTGGTTTTTTGAGGTAGGGTCTCTAGCTCAGCCTGACCTGAAATTCTCTATGTAGTCTCAGGGCAGTCTTGAACTCATGGCGATCCTCCTACCTCTGCCTCCTGAGTGCTGGGATTAAAGGTGTGTGCCGCCATGCCTGGCTGTATTTATAAATTTTGAGACAAGGTCTCACTGAGATCCCCAAGCTGTCCAGATTCACTTTCTAACTCAGGCCATGAGCTTTTGGTGCTTTTGCCTCTGGAGTCACTGGGATACGGCATGGTCCACCAGGCCCTGCACAGGTGTGCACCACCTGCGCTCCCAATCTTATTTCTACATCCATCTTCTCATCTCAGTTTTAATTTTCTAAGGTCCAGGGGTGTCTTGCTACCACGGCATGTGGGCAGGCGTGAAGGGGATACTGTGGGTGGGGAGGACCCTTGGCTGGGAGAGACCTGGGAGGGTCTCTGCTCTTCATTTGGCGGCCTCCTCTGTTTACTCTCCCACCTGTCCTGTCCCTCTGGAAACCAGAAGACACGCCCATGACCCTTCCAAAAGGTGAGTGCCACACAATATAGACCCCCACATAGACCCTGGCCAGTGCTGAACTCTAAAGCCCAAATGGAAAAGTACCTATACAGTAGGAGGCCCAGACCTCCTAGGGTGGAGTCTGGTGCCCTTTCTGGTTTTTTTTTTGTTTTGTTTTGTTTTGTTTTTTTGGTTTTTTGTTTTGTTTTGTTTTTCAAGGTAGGGTCTCACTCTGGTCCAGGCTGACCTGGAATTAACTATGTAGTCTCAGGGTGGCCTCGAACTCCCGGCGATCCTCCTACCTCTGCCTCCCGAGTGCTGGGATTAAAGGCGTGCGCCACCACGCCCGGCTTCTGGTGCCCTTTCTGACCCTCTTGAGGTGTCCAAACCCTCAAGGATGAGATGGATTTGGGGGGGGGTAGGGCCCACAGATCAAGATGCTCCTTCCTCTGGAAAAGAGAAGCTGTCTCCACTGGAACAGTATGAGCAAAAGGTAAGTTAGTGGCACCTGTGGGTTCCTGGGGGGGCCACACCTGGGGAGGAGATGCTAGAAGCTTGGATTCCTTGGCCTGGGGGAAGAGGGACTTGGGGTTCTGGGAAAGAAGAGGGTTGAGGGATACCCTCCTGGGCCCCTGAGAGGAGGAGAATGGGGTCCACGATGCCTCCTGCTCCCCCAGGTGAACACATCGGTCCCGAGGGGTTTTCCTTTCCACTCATCGGAGATTCAGCGAGATGAGTTGGTAAGAAGAGGCGTGTCCTAAGGGGAGAGGGCAGAGGTCAGTGTCTCACTGTGGCCCCCAAATCCACAGGATCCTGGAGTATCTCAACGATGCCCTTGTCTCCTCCTCCTCTCCCACAGGCACCAGCTGGCACCGGTGTGTCCCGAGAGGCTGTGTCAGGTCTGCTGATCATGGGAGCCGGAGGAGGCTCCCTCATCGTCCTGTCCTTGCTGCTCCTGCGCAAGAAGAAGCCCTACGGGACCATCAGCCACGGAGTGGTGGAGGTGAGGGGCACAGAGACATCCACGCTGTGCTCAGGCCCCAGAGCCCCGTGCAGGAGCTTCCCATGGCCTTGTTGCAGGTGGACCCCATGCTGACCCTGGAGCAGCAGCAGCTCCGGGAACTGCAGAGGCATGGCTATGAGAACCCCACCTACCGCTTCCTGGAGGAAAGGCCCTGACCCTGCCCGGCCACCTACAGCAGCGCCCAGCCGGCCCTCCTCCTGGAGCCCCGAAGTCCTGCCCCCAGCCTCAGGTGGGGAAGGGAGGTCCGTCTCCCTTCCCTATTCCAAATTCTATCCCCTTAGAAGTTCCCAGGTATTCCCAGCTTTCGCCTCACCTGGGACCTCCTCACCTTAATTTATTTTATGTTAATTTATTGCTTCTTAAGGTGACCACCACCTGGGTCCCAGTGTCTGTCGCTCCCTGGAATTCACCTTCCCACATTTTCCCCACTAACCTCCCAATAAAGTGTCTTCACCAGGTCAGCCTGTGTCTCTGTTGGAGCGGTGGGTATGCACATCTGGATGCGGGGAGCCATCATCTTTAAACTGGATGCGGGCACTTTAAATCTGGGTTGGTCCTGCGGGGAGGGCTCTGGGGCTGGCAGCAGAGGCTTTGGCCCGGCTTCCTTAGCTGGCTCCCCGGAGCTTTCCATGGTGCTGAGTGGGTGCTGAGTGGCTCCCAGGCCTTTGTGGGAGGACCACTAAGAGGCGGGGCTCTGGCAAATGTCTCCAACCTTCTACTTAACCATATCCACAGCCACTCAGTGCCTCCACCTCCAGGTGCTGGGCTCACAAGTTACCTACCCTTCTCCTTGGCATGGTAGATTTGCCCCTTTAACCACAATTGCCCAGCAGGTGGCAGTCACGCGCCAGGTTCTAATGTCCTGGTGACTCCCAATTTTCTGACAGATGGCTTGGGGAAGGAGTACCTATTCCTAACTCTCCCCAAAGCCTCATGAACTAGCTCTTCATAAGCTGTGCACGTCAATGCAGGTCATGTATATTGAATGCACACCTGGCGGTGTGAGGAAGAACCTGCCTCTGTAGCGAGTTGCACACAATGCCTCAGCTCCTTCGAGAGTTCAGTCTGCATCGGGATGGTGGCTACAGCTTCCTTAAGTTCAGAGAGCCTAACAAACCGATCACAGACGCCACACGCCAGGAAAAAGCTGCTTTTGTGTTTTCACAGCTATGTATGATAAACAGTCTAACAGTAAGTAAAGAGTTCTAAGCAGATAAAACTGGAAATAAGACTATTTGTTCTCAATATGGCCAACATGTGATTTCTTAATAAAGCTTACTTTTTTTGTGGTTTTTCGAGGTAGGGTCTCACTGTAGCTCAGGCTGACCTGGAATTAACTATGTAGTCTCAGGGTGGCCTCAAACTCTCGGCGATCCTCCCACCTCTGCCTCCCGAGTGCTGGGATTAAAGGCATGCGCCACCATGCCCGGCTTTTTTTTTTTTTTTTTTTTTTTTTTTGAGGCAGGGTGTCACTGTAGCCCAGGCTTACCTGAGAACTCACTCTGGAGTCCCAGGCTGGCCTTAAAATCCTGGCAATCCTTCTACCTCTGCTTCTGAGTGCTGGGAACTCACATGCCCGCTTTTTTTTTTTTTTTTTTTTTTTTTTTTTGAGTCCCAGGGTGCTGTAGCAGGCTTACCTGAGAACTCACTCTGGAGTTCCAGGCTGGCCTTAAAATCCTGGCAATCCTTCTACCTCTGCTTCTGAGTGCTGGGATTAAAGGCATACAATACTACACCCCTATTAAAGCTTACCTTATAAAGGCAATGTTAGGTTATTATTTCTTTTTTTTTCTTTTTTTGGTTTTTCGAGGTAGGGTCTCACTCTGGTCCAAGCTGACCTGGAATTAACTATGTAGTCTCAGGGTGGCCTCGAACTCTTGGCGATCCTCCTACCTCTGCCTCCCGAGTGCTGGGATTAAAGGCTTGTGCCACCACGCCTGGCTGATTATTATTTCTTTAAAAATCTGTTATTAAGTGTTGGGAAAATGGCTCAGTGGGTAAAGTGCTTGCTAAGCAAACATGAGGACCTCAACTTGGATCCTTAGCACTCACATAAAACTAGATGCAGGGGCTGGAGAGATGGCTTAGTGGTTAAGGCATTTGCCTGTGAAGCCTAAGGATCCTGGTTCGATTCTCCAGTTCCCATGTAAGCCAGATGCCCGGGTGCACCCATTCTCATTCTTTCTCTCTCTCCCTCTCTCTCTCTCAAATAAATAAATAAATAAATAAATAAATAAATAAATAAATAAATAAATAAATGAAACCAGAAGCAATGGTGCACACCTGTAATCCCAGTGCTGGGGAGGTGAAGACAGGAGGATCCCAAGGGCTTGCTATCTAGCTAGTCCAGCCAAATTGGTAAGATCCAGTTTCAGTGACAGGCCCTGTGTCCTGTGTCAGAATAAAAAGGTGTGAGGCATGGAGGTGCACACCTTTAATCCCAGCACTCAGGAGGCAGAGGTAGGAGGATCACCATGACTTCAAGGCCACAGTGACACTACATAGTGAATTCCAGGTCAGCCTGGGCTAGAGTGAGACCCTGCCTCAGAACCCCAAAAAAAAAACCAAAAAAAAAAAAAAAAAAAAGCAGGTGAAGGGCTGGAGAGATGACTCAGTGGTTAAAGGTGCAAACCAGGTGAGGGGCTGGAGGGATGGCTCGGTGGTTAAAGGTGCTTGCTTGCCAAACCTGATGGTCCAGGTTTGATTCTCCAGTACCCATGTAAAGGATGCACAGAATGGCGCATGAATTTGGAGTTCATTTGCAGTGGCAAAAGGCCCTAATTCACCCATTCTCTCTCTCTCTCTCTTTCCTTCCCTCCTTCCTCTCTCTCTCCTTGCAAATAAATAAAAATATTACAAAAAATTAAGGTGGAGAGCAAATTGAGGAAGACATCGGATGTGAACTCTGACCTGCATGAATACACAAGTGCACAAACACCTGCGCGCACACACACACACATGCACACACACACACACACACACTGTGCACACACACACAAAAGGTTATCAAAATAAATTAATTTTTCATTGCTCATTTGATGTTCCTGTGCCTCTAAAACAGCTTGTTTTGCACATTGAAGATTGTTGCAGTCAGGTTTGCATTGCTGGCAGAAATCACCTGACCAAGAGCAGCTCTTGGGAAGAAAGGGTTTATTTTGCTTACAGACTCGAGGGGAAGCTCCATGACAGCAGGGAAAACAATGGCATGAGCAGAGGGTGGACATCACCCCCTTGCCAACATAAGGTGAACAAAAGCAACAGGAGAGTGGGCCAAACACTGGCAAGGGGACACTGGCTATAATACCATAAACCGGCCCCCAACAATACACTGCCTCCAGGAGGCGTTAATTCCCAAATCTCCATCAGCTGGGAACCTAGCATTCAGAACACATAAGTTTATGGGGGACACCTGAATCAAACCACCACAAAGATGATTTTATTAATTTTTTGAGACAGAGTCTCTATATCACACAACAGACTCTATGAGGAATTTCCAATTTCAATTAAGTTCTAAGAGTTGATGAAATGCAGCACGTCCATACAAATTCTCCCCGGGCTGACGGCCTCTGTGTGCTTGCATGAGCACTCCCATCTGCCTCAACACTGGTGTCCCTGGCAACTCTGCCTTCGAGGTTTCATTTACAGGCTGTGTTAAAGCCCACCACGCTAGTTCTGAGCTTGGTCTTGTGGCATTAGTCAGTGTGGTGCCAGCAAGTGTGATGCAAGCAGGTAGGTGCCCTTTCAAGGCACTCTCTCTTGAAGCTTTTGGCCACGACGTAAAGAAAACCAGTTACCCTCCCGTACTGCATGGAGATCGGCTCCACCCACCCCAGTAGTCCCAGCCACCAAGTTATCGGATGTGTGGGCGACTTAGTGTTGCATCCCAGCTCAGGTGAGCTCCTGGCTGACAGCAGCCCAGGAAGTGACGAGGGCGAGACAACGGCACTGCCAGCTGAGCCCCAGCAGGCAGCAGAACCAGTTACAAGGGGAACATTTGAAGCCTTACTTGCTGGGTTGTAGACGCCGGCTTGCCCTGAAGTGAACTAATATGTTAGTCAGGCACTTTGTTGCTGTTGTTGTTACTGTGACCAAATTCCTGACAGCAACAACTGAAGGGAAGTATTCCTTTGGCTCATGGTTTCAGAGGGTCCAGTCCACGGGCCCACTGCGACACAGAAGAAGGAACATCATGGTGGCAGGAGCCTGTGGTAGAGGAGCTTCCTGAAGGCTGACAGGTTGGAGGAGTGTGAAAAGGGAAGAGGAGAAAGAGGCCAGGGCAAGCTCGAACCTCCAAGGACATGTCCCCAGTGACCTGTTTCCTCCAATTAGGCCCTGCCGCCTTCTTTCCATTTCCACCCAATGATGCCACGATGTTATGAATATATCAAAGAATGAGTCCACTCACTACATCAGACTCCTCCTCTCCGGACATATGCTCACGGATAGATGCAGAGGTGTGCTTCACTCATCTCCCAGGCTGACCTGGAACTCACTCTGTAGTCTCAGGCTGGCCTCAAGTTCTCAGCGATCCTCCTACCTCTGCCTCCCAAGTGCTGGGATTCAAGGTGTGTGCCACCACGCCTAGCAGGTTTCTATTCCTTTAAAAAATTTTTTTATCATGTATTCATTAGGAGGCACTGCAAACAAACTCCAGACATGTGTGCCACCTTGTGCAGCTGGATCAAGTGGGCACTGGGGAATCGAACCTGGGTCCTTTGACTTTGCAGGCAAGTATCTTAGCCACCAAGCCATCTCTCCAGCCCTCTGTTCTTTTTTGTCTGTGTAGTGTATATGGTGTGTGTGTGTGCAGATGCATGTGCCCATGGGAGCACGTGGGAGGCCAGAGAAGACTGTTCAGTGTCCTCCGCTGTCACTCATCTTTGTGTTTCCTTGTCTCTCACTGAACCTGGAGCTGTTTCTCCCTTCTGGGTCAGCCTGGCAGACTCCAGTGGTTCTCCAGACTCTGCTCCCACAGGACTGCAGTCAGAGGATGGCCACAGCCAGCTGTTGGCGCACGGGTGCTGGGGAATTGAACTCAGGGAGAATCAGGCCCTCATGCTTGCACACATGGGCTCTTACCTGATGTCATCCTCCTGCCTCGGCCTCCTGAGGGCTGGGATTAAAGGCATGTGCCACTATGCCTAGATTTTTTTTTTTTTTAGTTTTTCGAGGTAGAGTCTCACTCTGGCCCAGGCTGACCTGGAATAAACTGTGTAGTCTTAGGGTGGCCTTGACCTCACGGCGATCCTCCTACCTCTGCCTTCTGAGTGCTGGGATTAAAGGCGTGTGCCACCACGCCCAGCTACCTAGATATTTTTGTAACCATGCTGACAAGACTCACATCTGTAACTGGTTTGCTATCCATGAGTAGTTATGAGCAGAGGGCTCTGGTGGGCTAAGTGGCTTTCTGGAGTGGGGGTTCTGGGTAGTTATGGGGTACAGCTAGATCACAGGTTATGGGGCCAGTCCACGACGAAACAGGCAAGCATGGTTTGAATTTCTGCAGAAGCAGCTCCTGAGGGCAAGTTTATTAGGAGACCAGTCACTGGGGAGGCTGGACGAGGCAGAGAAGGGCGGACAAGACAGAGTACATTCTCAAGCCCAGAGCATTGTGGGGAACTGGAACTTCATTCTGTTGAGGGACTCCAGGGGCCCAAGAAAGACACACAAGTTGTCCCGACAAAGATGAGAAGGACCTGGGACATTTATGGGCCATCTCCTATCTGTCATTGTTTGAGGGTTGCTGGAGTGGAACTGATTATAAACCCCCAGGGTTTATTTATTCCCTTCCTCTCACTTTTTCTTTTTATTTGTTTGTTTGAGACAGGTTTCACTCTGTAGTCCAGGCTGGCCAGAAACTTGGATTAAAAGAATGGGCCACTCGGCCTGGCTTTTTTTTTTTTTTTTTTTTAATTTTATTTATTTGAGAGAGAGAAAGAGGCAGAGAGAGAGAGAGAATGGGCACACCACAGCAAACGAACTCCAGATGTGTGCGCCCCTTTGTGCATCTGGCTTACGTGGGTCCTGGAGAGTCGAACCAGGATCCTTTGGCTTTGCAGGCAAACACCTTAACCGCTAAGCCATCTCTGCAGCCCCCAGCCGGACTTTGTTTAGAGAGGGAGGCTAGGGATGGAACCTAGGGCTGTGTGCATGCTAGGCAGGTGAGCTGTACTCCAGCCCCTCCTGGTGGATTCTAGACAAGTGCTTTACCACTGAGCCACGCCCCTAAGCCCTCACTGTGGATTCTAGACAAGTGCTCTACTGCTGAGCCATGCTCCCAGCCTGATAAATTAATTCCCTGGCTTGTCACATCTTACACAGGACAGAAAGCACCAGTTCTCTCAAATGCCAGTAGCAGGAAGGTGGCCATCTGCAAACCCGGTGTGGGTAGCAGTTACCTTCCTGTTACTGGAGCAGAACACCCAGCCAAGAGCAGCCGGAGGGTTATTTCAGCTTAGCCACATGGAAAGAGTAGGCAGCTGGCTCACACGTGGTCACAGATCTGGGTGGAAGTAGTCAACACTGGACATGGTGCTGAGCTAATAGCCCTCAAGGACATCCTCAGGGACACACCTCCTCCAGCCTCCACCGCCCAGCGTCACCAGCTGCGGGTTAATGAGGCTTAATGATAAATGCATGAGGAGGTTAGGAGGCACCTTTCACATTCAAATCATGCCGTATCAGACATGAATGTGCTGGCACATCTTGGACTTGCCTGCCTCTAAAGTGAGAAACGATAACCCACATTGCTGGGTCAGCAGGCAGGTCCCTATGTGTGCCAGATGTGGCACTCAGAGATGGCTACATGTCCCATCCTCAGCACATCCAACCAAACATGACCCCTCTGTGGGGCATATCATGGTCACCAATGCCCCCAGAAATGAGACCAAGCAGTTCCAGTGCAAACTCGGTTTACTAGAGCTTCGACAGTGCTTATTCAGTGGAGCAGTTCACTGGGAATTCTGGAGTCTGGGAGGGGAACTCCACTGAGTTCTACATGACAAAACAGCAGGATACTTATCGGGTTACGACCCTAGGGTGTGGGTCTGGTCATCTGAGGAGCTCAGCTGGGAAAGTACTGGGAGCCCCGAGAAGAGGAATTCCACATGGTTTCTGGGTGTGTAACGCTGAGTTAGGGAAGCGGATCTTGACGGATCCAGATAGGCAGTGGGTTAAAGGCTTCTGGGGTGTTTCACAGAAACAATCAAGGGCCCTCAATTTCACAGAAATCACGTAAAAGGTCCCTTCTGGAGAGAGGGGGTGTCATACCACCCCAAATATTGGGGACTAGTCACCCCTCCAGTGCCATCTGGGGGTTTTAATGTAAGACCCCAATGGCGGGATGTTCCACATACCACTATCACAGATCTGCAACATGAGCATACTCTGACTGTCCCACAGGACGGTGGGGACTGGAAAATCAGTCCAGGTTCTGGGTTTGAGTCCTAAGAGGACAAGCCTTGGGGTGCCACACGGCTCCTCTTCAGCAGCTGCCGGAGCTGGGGACAAGCAAAACAGTGAGACATTGTGTGTGGGGTGGGGTGGGGGCAGGGAAGGCAGAGCTAAGGATGAGAGAGTGGGGTTGGAGAGTCACAGGTCCAAAGTCAAAACTGCGTGTGGTGGTGCCTGCCTATAATCCCAGCATTTGGGTGTCTGAGGCAGGAGGACTGGGAGCTCCATGTCAGCCTGGGCTACATACTGAGGCTGTCTCACAAACAAAATGCAAGGCTGGGGTCAAAGTTCAGCGGTAGAGTGCTTGTCTAATGTGTGCAAAGCCCTGGGTTCCATTCCCAGCATCAAAAACACAAAACAAATCCAAAGACTTGGGATTGAGGAGGAAATTTGTTCTGGGTTCAGACATTATCAGAATCCACAACACTTGAAGTTACCACCTGGGGTTAACACTGAATGGAGCCAAAGGAATGGCACTCAGGCCAGGAGTCACATCTGAGGTCACCACAAGATTCAGGGGTGAGGGCTGAGGAGATGGTTCAGCAGTTAAAGACTGCTTGCTTGGGTTTGATTCCCCAGTACCCACATAAAGCCAGATACACAAGGGGGTGCATGCATCTGGAGTTCGTTTGCAGTGGCTGGAGGCCCTGGTGTGCCCATTCTGTCTCTGCCTCTCTCTCTCTCTCAAATAAATAAATAAATAAATAAATTAAATTAATTAATTAAACAAAAAACCCAGAAGTCATGGGTCAGGTCAGACACTGAGGTCAAAGGTCACTATTCTGTTTTGTTTTTTTTTTTTTTTTTTTTTTTTTTTTGGTTTTTTGAGGTGGGGTCTCACACTAGCTCAGGCTGACCTGGAATTCACTATGTAGTCTAAAGGTGGCTTTGAATTCACAGCAATCCTCCTACCTCTGCCTCCCGAGTGCTGGGATTGAAGGTGTGAGCCACCATGCCCGGCTTGTTTCCTGATTTCTTTTAATTTTATTTATTTATGAGACAGAGAGAGGGAGAGAAGAGAGAGGCAGACACACAGAGAGAGAATGGGCACACTAGGGCTTCTAGCCACTTCAAACGAACTCCAGATATGTGCGCCATCTTGTGCATCTGGTTTTATGTAAGTCCTGGGGAATTGAACCTTAGGCTTTACAGGCAAGCACCTTAACCACTAAGCAATCATTCCAGCCCCTCTTTTTCTTTCTTTCTTTTTTTTTTTTTTTTTTTTGAGATGGGATCTAGCTATATAACTCAGGCTGGTCTCAAACTCTCAATTCTCCTGCCTCAGCCTTCTGAGTGCTGGGGTTACAGGTGAGGTGTATGCTACCAGGCAGGGGTCACACTTTGAAATGAGAGCTGGGTATGGATTGACATCATCTTTGTGGTTAGCTGTCACACTCTATAGTCAGGGTTGGATGGTAGGAGTCCCTATTAGCTCAGGTCAAGTCTGTGCTCACCCCCTCGAGGCCCGGCCCAGGCCGCAGCAGGTGGATGGGCTGTTCGTTCTCCAGGTTACGCAGTGTTGGGTCCGCCCCTGCTGCCAGCAGGTACCGCACAATGGCCTCCTGGGATGGCCCAGGAGGCAGGGCAGCGGCCATGTGGAGGGCCGTGTTCCCATGGGCCTGCAACCCATGAAGGGAAAGCTGATGGGGACCCAGACCCAGCTACCTGGGCCTTCTAGACAGCACTCTGTACTCTGCACATCTCTGTCCTCACGCCATCTCCACCCACACCTCTGCCTAAGCCGTGCATGCCTTTCACAACCCACACACTGTCCCCTCCATGTCCACAGCCCCTACGACCCCAATGCCCCATGCTCCCTCACTCCTGTATCTCCTACCATCTGTACATCCCAACCCAGGCCCCACCTTCATGTTAACAAAGGCTCGAAGGTCTCCCCTGGGTGGCTCCAGCAGCAACTGAACCAGGGTGGGGTTGGCAGCCTGCACAGCCAGGTGTAGAACCGTCTTGTTGCTCTTGATCTCCTGTGGAGAGAAGAGCAGAGGTCAGGCAGGACGCCACCTAGTCTCCTGCCCAAGGAAACAGGAAGCTTTTAAAGATCCTGGATCTGCCAGGGGTGCCTTGTGCACCACACAAGGGCAACCCTAAGGGAGGGTGGCAGTATGCACCATGACTGTCCACTTCTCCTGGTGACACTCCCAGCAAGATCAAGTTTCATTATAGAAAATACCGTTCCTAAGCCGGGTGTGGTGGTGCACGCCTTTAATCCCAGCACTCGGGAGAGGGAGGATTGCAGTGAGTTCGAGGCCACCCTGAGACTACAGAGTGAATCCCAGGTCAGCCTGGGCTAGACAGTGAGACCCGACCTCAAACCGCCCCCCAAACAAAATAAAATAAAATGAAACTTTATTATATCCCTTCAAGGATACTAGGGTCTGGCACTTCTATGCTTCCATGTGCTGTGCCATAGAACCACGCCCTAGCCCTTCACTGGTAGGGGAAAAAGCCACAAATATTTATGGAAATAATTATGTCCTTGTTTTACTTAAAAAAAATAATATAGCAGATGGAGACAGTGAGTTCGAGCCCACCCTGAGACTACATAGTTAATTCCAGGTCAGCCTGGACTAGAGTGAGACCCTACCTCGAAAAACAAAACAAAACAAAACAAAACAAAATATATATATAGGATGGAGACTGAGCATGGTGATGCCTGCTGTCATCTCAGCACTTGGGATGTTGAGGTGGAAGGATAATGAATTCAAAGCCAGCCTGGGCTATATAGGAGGACCATGTTTCAAAAATAAATAAAATAGGGCTGGAGAGATGGCTCAATGGGTACAGGCGCTTGCTTGCAAAGCCTGGTGTCCTTGGTTTGATTCCCTGGTTCCCATGTAAAGCCAGATGCACAAAGTGACACATGTGTCTAGAGTTCATTTGCAGTGGCAGGAGGCCCTGGTGTGCCCATTTTCTCCCTCCCTTCATCTCTCAAATAACTAAATATTAATAATAAAATAAGTAAACACAGGAGGGTAGAGGACTTGACTAGTATGCTAGGTCCTGGGTTCAATCCCCAGCACCACTAAAAAATAAAAACATAGGCAGCCAGGTGTGGTGGTGCATGCCTTTAATCCCAGCACTTGGGAGGCTGGGGTAGGAGGATCACTGTGAATTTGAGAATGGTCTGAGATTAATTCCAGGTCAGCCTGGCTAGAGGAAGATCCTACCTTGAAAAAGAAAAAATAAAAACGTAGGCAGGTGGGAGTGTAGATGGGGCAGGGCTGATCATGGTTGCTGGTTACTGATGCTGGGTACACAGAGTTCATTTATAATATTCTCTGTATTTCATCTATACACGTTTATTTATTTACAGATGGAGAGTGTGTGTGTGCGCGCACACACCAGAGCCTCTTGCCACTGCAAATGAACTCCAGATGCACGTGCCACTTTGTTTATCTTGCTTTATATAAGGTACTGGGAAGTTGAACCCAGGCCAGCAGGTTTGCAAGCAAGCACCTTTAACCACTGAGCTATCTCCCCAGCCATATATAATACGGCTCCAGGTTCAGCAGATCTTCCACAATCAGTGGCTGGTTGGCAGCAGCTGCCACCAGTAGAGGGGTCTGCAGGTCACAGGAAGATCAGCCTGGGTCCACAGCTCCCAGCCTTCTCTGAAAACCAGGCACCCAGGCTCCCAGCCCCCTCTGAAAACCAGGCACCCAGGCTTCCAGTGCGCTCTGCCCACAGACCTAGGAGCCCAGGCCTCTCACTACCCTCCTCAATGTACATGTGTCTATATTTGGTTTTTTTGAGGCAGGGTCTCACTCTAGCTCAGGCTAACCTAGAACTCACTCTGTAGTCTCCAGCTGGCCTTGAACTCACAGGGATCCTCCTGCCTCTGCCTCCTGAGTGCTAGAATTAAAGGTGTGTGCCACCATGCCTGGCCCTATACATTTTTTTCAAAAGGAAGACTAGTTTATTGAGTATACGGCATGAGAGTCATGGGCCGAGCAGTAACTGCAGCACTGCCTATATCCTATGTTCAAAATCCTTGAACTAAAAAAAAATGATGTTTTAAATTAAGTGATGTTTAATTCTCTCAGCCTGCCTATGAAGGAGCTACTATCATGGGAAAAAAGAAAGGCTGGAGAGATGGCTTAGCGGTTAAGGCATAAGGATTAAATATATAATCAAGAGCCAAGTTCCAGGGTCAGATTTCTTGGATTTTAGCTCCCTCTCCAATACACAAGCTATACAATTTCTGACACCCTGTGCCTCAGTTTCCTTATCAGTAATAAAGTAATAAATATTCCTCAAAGGGTGTTTGAGTGAATAAAAAAAAAAATCCAAGAATCTCTGCCTGACAAATCTAGGCTAAGATCAGTGATTCACTTGGAATGATCAAGGAGGGCACAGAGAAGCTAGCCTGCTCAAGGTCACATTGTTAGGAAGATGCAAAATCTGTTTGTTTAGTGCTTCTTGCCACCCCAGTGACCCTATGACACCCTCCCTTACGTAAAGGCCCGTCCCTCCCCCAGCATCCGGCTTACCTGGCTGGTATGATCAGCACCCACATGCAGCAGCATGTGCACACAAGCCAGCCTGTCCCGGGCCTGGGCACTGAGCATCTGTGGACAGAGGCTGGGCGGGCACATGAGAGCACCGAGGGCCAGGACAGCCGTGTGGAGGGGAGTGAGGCCTGTGGAATGGACACAGTGAGGGACCTGCACCCGTGCATGCACCTACCCAGCCTTTCACACCATCCCTGGCCAAGCCCAGCTCACCCTCGAAGTCTCTGGCTTCCAGGTCAACCTGAACACCTGACTTAAACACAGCCTGGGAGGAAGAGAAGGCAGAGGTCTGTGGAAGGGTCTCCCCAGGCCTGCCAGCCCTGGAAGCCACGAACTGGGCAATCAGCCCACCCCAAACACCTCCACTTGCCCACTGGTCATACCGAAAGGACGCCTGGGAGCCCATAGGTGGCAGCCATGTGCAAGACAGAACGTCCTTGATGGTCCGTGGCATTAGGCTCTGCTCCCAGGTTCAGCAGATCTTCCACAATCAGTGGCTGGTTGGCAGCAGCTGCCACCAGGAGAGGGGTCTGCAGGTCACAGGAAGATCAGCCTGGGTCCACAGCTCCCAGCCTTCCTCTGAAAACCAGGCACCCAGGCTCCCAGCCCCCTCTGAAAACCAGGCACCCAGGCTTCCAGTGCGCTCTGCCCACAGACCTAGGAGCCCAGGCCTCTCACTACCCTCCCTCAATGTACATGTGTCTATTTGGTTTTTTTGAGGCAGGGTCTCACTCTAGCTCAGGCTAACCTAGAACTCACTCTGTAGTCTCCAGCTGGCCTTGAACTCACAGGGATCCTCCTGCCTCTGCCTCCTGAGTGCTAGAATTAAAGGTGTGTGCCACCATGCCTGGCCCTATACATTTTTTTCAAAAGGAAGACTAGTTTATTGAGTATACGGCATGAGAGTCATGGGCCGAGCAGTAACTGCAGCACTGCCTATATCCTATGTTCAAAATCCTTGAACTAAAAAAAAATGATGTTTTAAATTAAGTGATGTTTAATTCTCTCAGCCTGCCTATGAAGGAGCTACTATCATGGGAAAAAAGAAAGGCTGGAGAGATGGCTTAGCGGTTAAGGCATAAGGATTAAATATATAATCAAGAGCCAAGTTCAGGGTCAGATTTCTTGGATTTTAGCTCCCTCTCCAATACACAAGCTATACAATTTCTGACACCCTGTGCCTCAGTTTCCTTATCAGTAATAAAGTAATAAATATTCCTCAAAGGGTGTTTGAGTGAATAAAAAAAAAATCCAAGAATCTCTGCCTGACAAATCTAGGCTAAGATCAGTGATTCACTTGGAATGATCAAGGAGGGCACAGAGAAGCTAGCCTGCTCAAGGTCACATTGTTAGGAAGATGCAAAATCTGTTTGTTTAGTGCTTCTTGCCACCCCAGTGACCCTATGACACCCTCCCTTACGTAAAGGCCCGTCCCTCCCCCAGCATCCGGCTTACCTGGCTGGTATGATCAGCACCCACATGCAGCAGCATGTGCACACAAGCCAGCCTGTCCCGGGCCTGGGCACTGAGCATCTGTGGACAGAGGCTGGGCGGGCACATGAGAGCACCGAGGGCCAGGACAGCCGTGTGGAGGAGTGAGGCCTGTGGAATGGACACAGTGAGGGACCTGCACCCGTGCATGCACCTACCCAGCCTTTCACACCATCCCTGGCCAAGCCCAGCTCACCCTCGAAGTCTCTGGCTTCCAGGTCAACCTGAACACCTGACTTAAACACAGCCTGGGAGGAAGAGAAGGCAGAGGTCTGTGGAAGGGTCTCCCCAGGCCTGCCAGCCCTGGAAGCCACGAACTGGGCAATCAGCCCACCCCAAACACCTCCACTTGCCCACTGGTCATACCGAAAGGACGCCTGGGAGCCCATAGGTGGCAGCCATGTGCAAGACAGAACGTCCTTGATGGTCCGTGGCATTAGGCTCTGCTCCCAGGTTCAGCAGATCTTCCACAATCAGTGGCTGGTTGGCAGCAGCTGCCACCAGGAGAGGGGTCTGCAGGTCATAGGAAGATCAACCTGGGTCCACAGCTCCCAGCCTCCTCTGAAAACCAGGCACCCAGGCTCCCAGGCTCCCAGGCCCCCAGCGCCCTCTGCCCACAGACCTAGGAGCCCAGGCCTCTCACTGCCCTCCTCAGGTGCAGGAAGTGGACTGCCAGCTCTCACCTTGCCCTTATGTTCCCGAATGTCCAGATGGTGGTACATCTGCAGCACCTCTGCAGCTGCGTATGCTGCCCAGCGGAGCCCCCGAGCCACAAACAGGTGCAGGAGCCTGAAGACAGGTGGGGGCAGCAGTGAGAGGAGCCCCCACCCCAACCGACCTAGAGCCTGCAGGTCACCCAATTCCTTCCTGTACTCACGTGTCTCCCTCCTCATCCTGGGCTAGTAGCTGTTGGGGCCCCAAAGCCAGTATGTGAGCTCGGGCTGTGTCCAGGGAGGGTCCAGTGGATGGGGGCAACTGTGGGGATCCTGAGGGGAGCCCTGAAACTCTCCAGGATCCCACCTGTGGCAGGGAACATTCTGCATGGTGACGGGTATCCAGGGGGTCCTGAAGGGTACAGGAGAGGAGAGCCAGGTGGCTAAGAATCCCTACCATACAAATACACAGACCCTGCTCAAGGAGGCAGGACCAGGAGTCCCATCTGTGCCAAGCAACCTTGAACTTTTAGGCCTCAGTTTTGCTCATGAGAGAAGGAATGGGATCGATTTATTTATTTATTTATTTATTTATTTATTTATTTATTTATTTATTTATTATTTTGGGGTTTTCAAGTTAGGGTCTCACTCTAGCCCAGGCTGACCTCCTGGAATTCACTATGTAATCTCAGGGTGGCCTCAAACTCACGGTGATCTTCCTACCTCAGCCTCCCAAGTGCTGGGATTAAAGGCATGAGCCACCACACCAGGCTCCCCCCACTTTTTTTTATGACAGACAGTGAGAGTAAGTAAGAGAGAGAGAATTCAGGGCTGGAGAGATGGCTTAGTGGTTAAGGCGTTTGCCTGCAAAGCCAAAGGGCCCAGGTTCGATTCCCCAGGACCCATGTAAGCCAGATTCACAAGGAGCACATGCATCTGGAGTTCATTTGCAGTGGTGTGCCCATTCTCTGTGTCTGTCTCTCTTCTCTCCATCTCTGTCTCTCTGCTTGCAAACAAGTAAATAAGTAAAAAAAGAGAGAGAATTGGCATGCCAGGGTGTCCAGCCACTGTTATCAAACAACTCTGAACACATGCGCCACCTTTTGCACATGTGCGACCTTGAGCATGAGTTATCTTGTGTGCCTGGCTTATGTGGGATCTGGGGAATAGAAAATGGGTCCTTGGGCTTCACAGGCAAGCACCTTAACCACTAAGCCATCTCTCTAGCTCCTTTTTTTGTTTTTGTCTTTTATGACCAAGTCACACTGAAGCCCAGGTTAGCCTCAAACTTGCAGCAATCCTCCTGCTTCAGCATTCTGAATACTTTTACAGGCATGTACCGCCATGCCAGCTTCCTTTTGGTCTTGTCTGCCTTGCTATATAGCCCTCTTGTTTCTGCCTCCCAAATGCTAGGTCTCCAGGTAAGTCACCACTCTTGGTTGAGGACGAGATTTTAAACCAGCCCCTGACACCACACAGTACTGCATGAGTGCAATTGAGAATTCCACCCCCCACCCCACATGGTACTGCAAATTGAACTTAAGGCCCTCTGCATGCTAGGCAAGTGCTCTATTACTTCACTATATCCCCAGCCTGTTTTATTTTCTACTCTTGAGACACTACATAAGCTAGGCTGGCCTTGAACTCTCAATCATCCTGTATCAGCTTTTTCTTTTTTTTCTTCAAATTTTATTATTATTTTATTTATTTTTGGAGAGAGACACAGAAACAGAGAGGAAGACAGATAGAGAAGGGCGTGCCAGCAGTCTCTCAGCTGCTGTGAACAAAATCCAGATGCGTGCACCCCCTTGTGGTCAAGTGCGGCATTGCGCCCTTGCGTCACTTTGCATCTGGCTAAACGTGGGACCTGGAGATTGGAACTGCTGGAGATTGGAACCAGCGTTCTTAGGCTTAGCCGGGCAGGCGCCTTAACGGCTAAGCCATCTCTCCAGCCCTTCCAGCTTTTTCTTTTGAGTCAGGTTCTCACTTGTGTCCAGGCTGGTCCTGAACTCACTCTGTAGCCCTGGCAAGTTCTGTCAATCCTCTTGTTTCAGCCCCCCTAAACAACCCAGGCCTGCACCAACAAGCCCAACATAACTGAGAAATGTGAGGGCCCTTCAGAGGCTGTCTCCACTCTAGCTTACCTCCATCCCCAGAGGAAATGGGCTGGGCCGCCCTGGGTCCGGAAGTGGGTAGAAATCAGGGCTCAGGAAGCTCTCAGCAGCAGGAGCAGGGAAGGGGCAGGGACTCTCCGAGTAGATGGCATGTGTGTTGGGGTCCCAGTCTGGAAAGCTCGTGGGGGGAGCCAGGTTGCCAAGTCCAGACCCGACAGTCTCCTGGAGGGCCGGGAAGTGAGTATGGCCTGAAAATGAGAGGAGAGGCAGGGGGAGGTCTGGTTACCAGAGCCAGGGAAGTCACTGCCTGGGCTACAGGACCCCCCGAGTCTCCCAAAGTCCCAACTGCTGGGAATTCTGAGACTCTAAGGTTATGGGATCTTACAATCCTGGGAAATCAAGAGTTTGAGCCAGGTGGGTGTGGTGGCACATGCCTTTAATCCCAGCATTCAGGAGGCAGTGGTAGGAGGATCACTGTAAGTTCAAGGCCACCCTAAAACTACACAATGAATTCCAGGTCAGCCTGGGTGGGCTAGAGTGAGACCCTACCTCGACAAAACAAACAAAAAAAAGTAAAAAGAAAAGAGAGAGAGAGAGTTTGGATGCCTGGACTTTTGGGATACCAAGGAAGTTGGATCTCCACATATGGCTCCCCAAAAGGCTGGGCACTTGAAGTGTAGAGATTACTGGGCTCCAGAGAATTTAAGGTTCAGGATTTGAGGTTTTTGTTTTTTTTTTTTTTTTTTTTTTTTTTTTTTAAGGTAGGGTCTCACTCTGGCTCAGGCTGACCTGGAATTCACTTTGTAATCTCAGGGTGGCCTCGAACTCTGGCGATCCTCCTACCTCTGCCTCCCGAGTGCTAGGATTAAAGGCGTGCGCCACCACGCCCGGCTGCTTTTGTTTTTAAGAAAGTCTCACTATATAGTTTCTTTTTATGGCCTGGAACTCACTAGGTAAACCAGGCTGGTTTCAAACCCTCAGCAATCCTCCCGTCTCAGCCTCCAGGGTGCTAGGAACACAGGCACGTGCCATCATGCCTTGTTCTACACCGTTCTGGGAGTTGGGGATTTTTGAGGGTCTAAGAGAAGCTAACAGAATCTGGTAAATTTGCGGACTTACCTGCCTCTGCCTCAGTCACTGATGGGGTCAGGGGCTGGGCCAGTGGAGGGGAGAAATGCCCCTGTAGGTTAAGGAAAATGTAAAGGTGAATTTATATGCATGCATCAAATTCCTGGGCATCTGCTCCCTACCTATAGTGCAGAGGACTGAGGTACACAGCCCTCATCTCCAGGAAGGTACTGGGAGCTGTCCTATCCAGGGCTTCCCAGGACTCACCGGTACCCCACTAGCGTCAGGCTGCTGCTGGCGGCGCCTCTGTTCTTCTAGAAGCTTCTTTACTGTCTGTGTCGGACAGTGGCTGCGCTCACTGCGGCTCACTGTGTGGGGGGAAGAGGGAAGGAAGTCGTCAGGAGTCTTTAAGTCACTCAAATGCACCCTCGGCCGTGGCAGGGGGTAGGGCTAGTGGATGTGGGCACCCTCTTTGTCCTTCCACGTGGAAAAACTGGCACATTGACGCTGCCTGAGAACCGCAACTCCAATAGAAAATGTTGAGTGAAGGGCCCGCCTCCCCCATTTCCTTCCCTTGCTTTTCATCCGACCCAACTTTCCACCAGCGTGGTGGAAACTGAGGAAGGGGGAGGGGAGCGCCCATCTGCAGCATCCCTTCCACTTCCGTTAAAAAAAAAAAAATCCCACCCAGGGTTCCTGGTTTTGAGGCTTAGGGTGGGAGGTAAGGAAGAGGTCACCAGGCACCACTTTCTAGAACTGCAAAACCAGTTCCCCAAATTTCTAGGCTGTAAACCAGTAGTGTTGGTGTAGACAGGGAGGTGTAGACAGAAGGGTCATGAACAGAAGGCCACTGTTCTCGGCTACTCACGTCTACATTGTGAGTTCGAGGCCAGTCTGGGCTACATGAAGACCCTGTGACAAAACAACAGCCACCAGCGCCAAATATTTCTCTTCTCTAGACTAGAGACTGACCTAGGCCAGGTTGTGGGGGTGGGTGGAGGTGCGGGGGTGACTCAGTGGCAGAGTGCTTGCCCAGCACGTGGAAGCCCCAGGGTTCGATCTCCAGCACCAGGAGATAAAAAAATAAAGATGACCTACTATGTTTTCCTAGGGAAACCAGCCCTCCAAATGCCTTCGAAGCCTCCCCTGGAGTAGCTCCTGAGACCCTGAGGTCCAGAGCCCCTATCCTCACTCTGCAGACTCCAGGGGCGCAGGGCCCAGCCCTCCCGGAGCCCAGCGTGCCCTCATCCAGGACCCAGGGGTCCGGGGCGCAGCCTCCTTCCCACCACCCAGGAAGATCAGCTCCTCAGCTCTCAGCCCTCCGAGCCGGTCGCGGCGAGGGGAGGGTTGAGGCCGCCCGGGGAGGGGCAGGGGGCGGTGGGGGAGCAGCGACTCGGAAACAGACGCGGACGAGACGCGCTGACGTCACGGCGCTCGCGCACGTAAGGGAACCTTCCACCTCCCCCGCCCCCCGTTCCGCTTCTGCATCGCGCCGCAGGTGGACGGCGGGGGGCGGCGGCCGAGCGTGGCGCTCGTGGAATCCCCGCGCGTGGGGAATTCCTGCTCAGCCCTGGGAAATCCCGGCGAGCCAGGCAGGTCACGGCCAAGGTGGACCCCTGGCCTTCCGAACCGAGCCCCGGGGGCCACTACGACCACACCTCCAAGGACGCAAATGTGACAGCCCCCTTTTAGGGTGAAGACTCGGGGTCACCCCCTCCAACCATAAGACCCCGGGTCTGGCCTACCACCCTCCCTTGCACCCCCACGCCCAAGACTCTGGGTCGCCCACTCCCCAGCGCCCCCAGGACTCGAGAGCCCGGACTCCCAGCCGCCCCCTCCACGCCGCGGGTCGCCGCACGCAGGGCCCAGCCTAATACTCAGCTGACCCCCGCGCTTGATCCGCCTGCCCCAGCCTGGCGCGCCCTTCCTCGAGGGCCGCTGTGCCTCGGTTTACCTCGCGGGTTCCGGGGCGCGGACGACGGGCCCCCAGGGCCGCGGCCTCGGCGCTGCGCCAGCCTCGCTGCTTCCCCCGCGCGGAGCCGCCGCCGGGTGCCCGATCTCAACCCGGGCTCCCCCGCGAGTTTTTAAACTGAGGCTCTGACGCCGCCCAGCTCTGGGTAGAGCCCCGCCCATGGGCCTGGGAGTCCCCCCGCGGCACGCTCCAGCGAGCTTAGCTCTGAACCGGGCAGGCTGACTTTGGAGAGTTACCCCCCACCCCCGGGGCCCCCGTCTTTGTTCTGAAGGATCCAATGAGTCCTGCCTCCGAAACACAATGGGGGACATTGGACACCTGGAATTCTGAGTCTGTGCCCAAGGGGATGCCTTCACTTGGGCCTGAGATGGGCAGAACAGTATTACTGCCCCCTGGCAGAGCAGGGTCCGCAAGCCTGAACCCATGTCCTGGAAAGGTCCCTAGACATGGTAATACATATGTTTGCAAATCTCTTTTCTACATGGCCTTTTCCTTTCTCAGATGTTAAGCTCCGTTTATTCATATCATATCATTTTTTTTCTGCATGTGTATGTATGTGTGTATGGTATATATGCACATATATGTATATGATCGAGGAAGCCAAAGGTTGAATATCTTTCTCAGTTGTGCTCCGACTTGTTTTTTTCTTTAAATATTTTATTTAGCTGGGAGTGGTGATGCATGACTTTAATCCTAGCACTCAGGAGGCAGAGGTAGGAGGAACACAGTAAGTTCAAGGCCAACCTGAGACTACATAGTGAATTCCAGGTCAGCCTGGGCTAGAGTGAGACCCCCCACCTCAAAAAAAAAAGCCAAAAAAACCCCACATTTATTTATTTATTTATTTATTTATTTATTTATTTATTTATGAGAGAATAAGTGGGAGCGCCAGTGCCTCTGTAAAAATTTCAGATGCATACACCACTTTGTACATCTGGCTTTGCATGGATACTGTGGAATTGAATCTGGGCAGTTGGGCTTTGCAAACAAGTGCCTTTAATTGCTAAGCCATCTCTCCAGTCCCTTCAACTTGTTTTCTGAATCTTAAGCTCACCAATTCGGCTAGACTGGTCAGCAAGCTTCAGAGATATTCCTGTCTTCACTGTCCCACTGTGCATTTACCTGGCTTTCTCTCTTTTTTCTTTTCTTTTTTTTTTCTAGTTAGGCTCTCACTCTAGCCCAGGCTGACCTGGAGCTCACTCTATAATTCCAGGCTGGCCTCAAACTCAGGGTGATCCTCCTACCTCTGTCTCCCAAGTGCTGAGATTAAAGGTGTGCGCCACCACACCTCACACCTGGCTTTTATGTGGGTACTGGGGATCTGAACTCAGATCCTCATGCCTGTGTAGCAAGTACTTTAGCCACTAAACCATCTCCCCAGCCCTTTTTTTACTTTTTTTGAGACAGAGTCTGATGGAGCCCAGGCTGGTCTTGAACTCTAGGTAGCAGAAGATGACCTTAACTTCCACCTCCCAAAAGCTTGGATTACAAGTTTGGAAACCCCCAGCTCTCAATATGTTTTGTGTTTTATTTTGTTTGGGTTTTTAAATATTTATTTATCTATTTATTTTCATCACTAGTTGGCTGGTACTGCCTGTGTAGCCCAGGCTGGCCGCAAACTCATTGCAGTTCTCCTCCTTTGGCTTCCCTCGCTGCAATTATGGGCCTGCACCACACACCCATCTCATTTCTTCATCATCGCAAAAGCTCGGTGACCACAGGGGAGACAGTTGGCTAGGTTCTTTGGGTAGAGAGCTATGAACTAAGCAGGCAGGAATTCCCAGCCCACTAGCACACTGACATTACAGGGAGGTCATTCTCAGTTCCCACTTGGTGACCTTCCTCAGCACTTACGTGCTGACCAACATTTCTCCCCTAATTTTTTTTTTTTTGAGTTTTCATTTACTATTTATTTGTAAGCAGAGAGACAGAGAGAGAATGGGCCTCTTGCCACTGCAAATGAACTCCAGACACTTTGTGCTTCTGGCTTTACGTGGGCTGTAAGACTTTGCAAGCAAGCCCTTTAACCATTGAGCAGTCATCTTTCCAGCCCCTGATTTTTGTTAAGACAGGGTCTTGTGTAGCCCAAGCTGGCCTTGAACTCCTTAGGTAACTGAGGGTGATCTTGAAGTCTTGATCCACCTGCTTCTATCTCCGCAGTGCTGGAATTACTGGCCACCACACCCAGTTTTTCAGTGTTGGGCATTGACCCGGGGGTTTCTTGCATGCAAGACAAGAAATCTACCGACTAAGCGACCTCCCTGCTATCCCTCGCCCTCTCTACTTTCGACCCTGCACACCGCCTTAGCTCTCCTTCTCTCAGCTTCCCTCTCTTCTCCCATTGTGGCATGGGGGAGGGAGGATAGAGTGGGGTGCCCTCTATGTACTTCCTTAGTGATCTCATCCCGTCTGGTCCTGTGGCCCAGAATGCCATCCTTAAGCCACAGTCCCTGAATTTACATCTCAGGACCAGACTAACCCCTGAACTCATCCATGCAATGTGGGGCATCTCCACAGGGAGATCTGCCGGGCATTTCCACCTCAGTGGGTCCCAAGCTCGGTGTTCTTCCCTCCTGGAGCCAGCTTCTGTCAGCTCTGTCAACCCACATTCCATCCTTCTAGATGCTTAGGCAAGAGTCACCCAGAGTCCCTCTCTCAAACACACCCACACTGCCCCCATCCAACACGTTGGCTCTACTTCTGAACTATTTGTAGACTCTCCCTAGTTGCTACACCCTGATCCACCAGTCACTCCCACCTGAACAGCCACAGGAGCCTTCCTGGGTTCTCCAACCTACCCCCTCCAAATTTGTTCTTCAAGGGCAGTCACAAGGACAGCCCCCCCTCCGCGCGGCACACACACACACACACACACACACACACACACACACAGGAAGTAGGTGGCCTTGAACCGGCAGGGTGACGACCATTCTTGCTGTCTCTCCCCTACCGTTCCGAGGATTTCTCTGGACCACAGTTCCTAACCAGGTTCCTTCAGCTTCAACCCCCCATGGCCAGTCCAACCCACCTCCTCCTGTTCCTGCTTTTGCTCCCAGGTAAAGGCAATGGTCGGGGGTGGGAGCTGGAAGGGTGACACCTGTGGCCTGCCCCCCCTCCACCTATTGAGCTTCAGGACCTTGGGGGTAAGGGTGGGTTTCTGGAGCTGCGGGCTCGCCTTCTCCATTGCTGGGTTACTGTTTCACATTTCAAGTCACCCCCTGTGCCCCTGGGAACTCCTTTTCCCATCTTCCTGTCTGGAGAGGAACTTACTTTTCAGGACGCAACCTCCTCTCCTCTGCTTTGGGGTTCACCTTCCCTACCTCCTCTGTCTTTCCACAGCGGCTACAGCTCACACATCCCCAGGTAAGAATCACTCCCTGCCTTTGGCCCTGAACTTCAGGAACTGCTTCCCTGGCCCCAAAGCATAGTGGAGGGTCCCACAGCACTCCCCGTGGCTCATCACTTCCCTAATGCGAGCCTTCTATCCAGGTCCCATCAGGACCATTTGTTACCAAATTAAATGGATGGCAGCCAGTGACTCTGGCGGCTCTTTGACAGAGTCTCGTGTTCCTAAGGTACTCCTTCAGGGTTCTGGGACAGCCCAGCCTTTCTCTTAGATCTCCATCTTGCAGGGTCTTCCCCCTCTCCCTGTGGCACAAGCACAGCCTCTGGGAGAGAGGGCATCTCTCTGCTGCATATGCGTGTCTGGCTCCACCCTCCAGGTTCCTGCTCCGGATGTGGGCCCCTGTCCCTGCAGCTCTTGGTGGGCTTGGTGGCGGCAGATGCGGTCGTGTCCCTGCTAATCGTGGGGGTGGTGTTTGCATGCATGGGCCCACGCCGCAGACCTGCCCGAGGTACAGGGCCGGGGCCTGTGAGTGGGCGGCGATTCCCTAGGGAAGGCAGCGGGCCTTGTCGAGGGGGTCCTTGGGGAAGCCCTGGAGGAGGTACTGGGGAAACCCTGGGGGAGGTGCCTGGGAAGCCCTGAGGAAACCCCGGAGGTAGGGGGACCCCCAGGAAGGTGGAGATGTGGGGTGAGGCTGGGTGGTCAGGCTTCATGCTTTCTGACCCCCTCCGCAGAAGACGGCATCATCTACATCAACGCGCCCAGCCGGGGGTGACCGCCCTGACTTCAGCCTCTCCCCCCTCCTCTGGACCGTGGGCGGCCTGGGAGTACAGCCCTTCTGGATTCGAATAAAGCAATTCAAATGGCTCTGGTCTTATTCTTCCTCAAAGAACTTCAGGACCCCAATGCCTGTCTTCCTCCTCGTTAGATGTTTCTGAATCCAAGATCCTCCCCCACCCCAACCCCATCCCGAGGGCTCACATTTCCCCAATTCCTCAGTCCAGGAGCCTAGCGGAACTCAACAGTGTTCTTTGCGCGATCGTTTATTTGGGGACAGTAGTGGAGAGAGGCCCGATATCCTAAGAGGACACGGAGAGTCTGAATCCCCAGGGAAGTCAGAACAGTGCTGAATAAATGTCAGGAACCACTGGAGCCAGGCATCAGGTAGGTGGTGGGTGTGGTCCGGGCTCATTTGTAATGCTGCCTCTGCATGTTGAGGTCGCTGTAGACATCTGGCCTCTGACCTTGGAGCTCCTGAAGAGATCGAGGTGGTCATTAGTGGAAGGAGCCCAGCAAATGAAACAAACACAGCCTTCTAATGGCTTTGAACTATTTTATTTGCACGCAGAGAGAGAAGGGAGACAGAATGGGCATGCCAGGGCCTCTAGCCCCTACAAATGATCTGCAGACGCAAGTGCCACTTTGTGCATCTGGCTTTATGTGGGTACTGGGGAAGTGAACCTGGCACCCATTCTCTCTCTCTTAATAAATAAAATATTTTTAAAAATGAGGAAACCAGGTGTTGTGGCACACACCTTTAAGCCCAGCGCTCAGGAAGTTGAGGGAGGATTGCCATGAGTTTGAGGCCTGGGCTACAGAGCAAGTTCCAGATCAGCCTGGGCTAGAGTGAGACCCAGCCTCAAAACCAAACAAAACAACCACAAAAATAAAACAAGCTGGGTGTGGTGGCGCACGCCTTTTGTCCCAGCACTCGGGAGGCAGAGGTAGGAGGATCGCCACCCTGAGAATTCATAGTGAATTCCAGGTCAGCCTGAGCCAGAGTGAGACTCTACCTCGAAAAACCAAAAATAAAAATAATAAAATAAGCCGGGCGTGGTGGCTCACGCCTTTAATCCCAGCACTCGGGAGGCAGAGGTAGGAGGATTGCTGAGAGTTCGAGGCCACCCTGAGACTACATAGTTAATTCCAGGTCAGCCTGGACCAGAGTGAAACCCTACCTCGAAAAACCAAAAAAAAAAAAAAAAAAAATAATAATAATAATAATAATAAAACTAAAACAAAATCGGGTGTGCACCACTGAAGTAGGAGGATCACACTGAGATCTAGGCCAGTCTGAGACTAATTCAAGGTCAGTGTGGGCTGGGCGTGGTGGTGCATGCCCTTAATCCCAGCACTCAGGAGGCAGAGGTAGGAGGACTGGCTTGAGTTCAAGGCCACCCTAAAACTACAGAGAGAATTCTAGGTCAGCCTGGGCTAGAGGGAGACCCTACCTCAAAAAATAATAATAATAATAAAGAATAAGGAGGAGAATGACTGAGGAAGACATCCAATACAGATCTCTGGCCCTACACACAAACACACACACACACACACACACACACGAACACACACATGTACATTGCACACACATACACATGCCAACAAAATTTTCAACCCCTTCAAATTTGAGAGGGATGTTTCTCATCAGTATTGTCATACTTTCTTCTCATCGTGGTGTCTCCCCAAAAGGATTTTGTTAACTTGCTTCAGGTCTGTCCCCCCAACGAGCTCCTTCGCCAACAGACCCATGGGAGGATGAAGAAGTTGGCTACACGTCCCCCTAAACTTGCACTGCTCTCAGCGACTGCATTTCCTCTCACTCTTCTGTACCTCCTGAGCCACACTTGAGACTCACACACTTTGCAAAGAAACCAGTCCACCAGGGAGGGAAAGGGGGAGAGCGGTTAGTCAGACTGTTTGTGGGAGGGAAAGGGGGAGAGCGGTTAGTCAGACTGTTTGTGGCTCCACAGAGCAGGCTGCCGGCCGACTGAAATCCCACACCAGTGGCCAATCTAGAAATGTGATTCTCTTGGGAAAGGTCTCAGGAACTTTATCTCCACCCTGTCCCAAAGGGCTAAGGAAGAGCCCCCAAAGGGAGGAGTGAAAATGGCCACATCATGGTTGTTAGGAGAAAGCTCAAGGACATTTATAATGTTCCAATTTATGTACATAACTTCAATTTCTTTTATTTTTTCTAGGGATAGAACTCAGGGTTTCATGCATGCTAGGCAAGTACTTGTATCACTGAACTATGTCCCCAGTCCATTTTCATTTCTGAAATTTTTTTTTAATTTATTTGAAAGCAGAGAGATAGAGAGAGAAGAGAGACAGAATGAACAAGCCAGGGCCACCAACCACTGCAAGCTAACTCTAGATACATGCACCACTTTGTGCATCTGGCTTTACGTGGGTATGGGGGAATCGAACTCCCGTTGTTAGGCTCTTCAGGCAAATGCCTTAACCACTGAGCCATCTCTTCAGCGCTTATTTTCTATTTTTGAGACACTATGTAGGCCAGGCTGGCCTTGAACCCACAATCTTCCTGAATCAGCTTCCCAAGTCCTTTGATTACATGTGTGCACTGATGGCTGTTGTTATTGTTTTATTATTTTAGTGCTGGAGATTACACCCACGGCTGCATGAGTGCTAGGCCAACACTGAGCCAGCCCTATCCCTGCCCCTACTTTTTTATCCTGTTCTGTAGCCCAGACTAGCCTTAAGCTCCCTATCCTCCTGCCACCATCTCCCAACTGTTAAGATCACAACTTTGTTGTGGTTTTTGTTTTGTTTTGTTTTGTTTTGTTGAGGTAGGGTCTTGCTCTAGCCCAGGTTGACCTGGAATTCACTATGTAGTCCCGGGGTGGCCTTGAACTCACAGTGATCCTCCTACCTCTATCTCCTGAGTGCTGGAATTAAAGGCGTGTGCCACCACACCTGGTACAACCTTGTATTTTTAAAATTAATTAATTAATTAATTCGCAAGCGCAGAGAGAGAGAGAGAGAGAGAGGGAGGGAGAGAGGGAATGAGAGAGGAAATGGGCATCCCAGGACCTCTTGCCACTGCAAATGAACCCCAGATGCATGAGCCATGTTGTACATCTGGCTTTACATGGGTACTGGGGAATTGAACCTAGGATATCAGGCTTTGCAAGCAAGTGCTTTTAACTGCTAAGTCATCTTTCCAGCCCAAAACTTTGTAATTTTAATTTTTTTCTCTTTTTGAGGTAGGGTCTTTCTCTAGCCCAGGCTGACCTGAAGCTTACTTTGTAGTCCCAGGCTGGCCTCCAACTCACAGTAACTCTCTTATCTCTACCTCCCCGAAGTGCTGGGATTAAAGGTGTGTGCTACCATGCCCAGCACAACTTTGTGGGTGTGTGTGTTTTCTGAGGAGCCTAGCTTTTGTTAGCCTCTCGGGGGATATGGGATTCACTACCCCCAAACCTCTTGAAGGCCCCTCTGGAGACACCAAACTCAGGATGAATTGTGTCCTCTGCTCTACCAATGGCTTCCCCACAAGTCATCCTCACCCAGGGCCAGGCTTTTTCCAGAACAGCATGGGCCTGGTAAGACCTGTTCTTGCCCCAACAAAGGCAGAATACTCCTTTATTTCTTCCCCACACATCTGAAGCTGGGCAGAAGGTTGTGGCTGATCACTCAATGTGTTGGACAGACAAAACTCTTCTGCCTTTAAGGCTAGGGGAGCTTCTGGGAGAAAGGGTGCTGCAGAGGGCAGTGTGTGTGTAAGACAGATGCCCGCAGCAGCGGGCAGGAGTAGCTGGTGAGAAGTCTGGCATTCTTACCTGATAAGGTGACTCGGTCTCTGCAATGCGCTGTTTCCGGGTTCCTGCAGTGGGGTAGAAGGCAACATAGGTTGTTTTAAGCAAGAGCCTTTAACTCCAGAGTTATTTGTTTGTTTGTTTGCATGTGTGTGTGCATGTGTGTGTCAGGGTCTCTTGACACTTCAAACAAATACACACCTTCCCAGCTTTACCTGAGTGACTGGGGTATTAAACCTGGGCTGGCAGGCTTTGCAAGCAGGTGCTTTTAACCACTGACCCATCTCCCCAGGCCTCACAGGTTGCTTTAAAACTAGTCCTTAGCCGGGCGTGGTGGTGCACGCCTTTCATCCCAGCACTCGGGAGGCAGAGGTAGGAGGATCACCGTGAGTTCAAGGCCACCCTGAGACTACTTCCAGGTCAGCCTGAGCCAGAGTGACACCCTACCTCGAAAAAAAAAAAAAATTAGTCCTTCAGGGCTGGAGAGATGGCTCAGCAGTTAAGCACTTGCCTATGAAGACTAAGGACCCTGGTTCAAAGCTCGATTCCCCAGGACCCATGTAAGCCAGATGCACAAGGTGGCGCATGCATCTGGTGTTCGTTTGCAGTGGCTGGATGCCCTGGTGCACCCATTCTCTCTCTCTCTCTCTCTCTCTCTCAAACTCTTTTTCTCTCTGTCTATTGCTAATAAATAAATAAAAATAAACAAATTTTTTTAAAAAAATAGTCCTCCAGAACAGTTGGTAGTATGCTTGCAACACAAGCATGAGGCTCTAAGTCTGATCCTCAGCACAGCATAAAAGTAAAAAATTAAAAAATGAATAACCAATAACAAGGAAAAAAAAAAACCTCCAACCTACCATCACCTTCCCTTTGGAGTTTGTGACCCAAGAGCTCCCCCATGCTGCCTCCCACACGCATCGGCCTCAAGTGTCCAGCCCCACTCACCCTCTGCAGTCCCTCGGCCACAAGATACTAGCCGGCCCAGAGAGTACACGGCCAGGGCGATAAGGAGTGTCAGCACCAGGTCCCCTAGCACGATTCCTGCCAGCACACCGGGGCTCACTGGGGAGCAGTTGCATTCTGGGAATGTCACAGATGGATGAGAAGGGGCAGTGCCGGTTAGGAGTAGAAGATGGGTCTCAGCAGGGAGAGGGTTGGAAGGGGAAGGATAGAAAGATCTTTCAAAATTAGGAAGAGGGATTAAGGATGTCTCTGCTTACCACTCTGGGCCTGCACGGGACTGATACCTGAGAAGGGAAAAGAGGTAAACTGAGCGAAGGGGAGGCGGCAAGATCAGGTGTTGAAAGCCCTCCTCAGCTACACAACAAGGTTGAGGCTAGCCTGGGCTACACGAGGCCCTGTCTCAGAAAACGAAATGAGGAGGTTAACTGAGGCACTGGCAGGAGGTAGGTTAGGCAGCTAGGGAAGGCCGATTAGCTAGTCACTGGACCTGGAGCTGGTGCTGGGGCCGTTGGCCAGTGTGACTTCGATACCAGTTTGTCCAGCTGGGACACCCTTAGATGTCCCCTCCCCTTGCATCTACCAGGTTCGAAGTCTTGGGGAACAGGCTCAAAGAGAGACCCATAGGCTCTCAGAGGAAACTGCTTCCACCAGCCTTCCCCTTTGGTGATCTCGTTCCTCCATGCTCCCTGCCTGGCCCTGCCCTGCCCTAGGCTGAGCACAAGACGAAGGAGATAGCCGCAGAATTCGCCGACTCACCTCCCACAGTCAGAAGGGCAGGAAGCATCAGAAAGCACCAGGAGGGCTCCAGGACCCCCATAGTTTCAGGGCGCTGCTGGACACCACCGTCCAGGGGCTGGTGGGATGTGGCCTGGTGTCCAAGCAAGTTTAAGGAGGAAGTCTGAGATGGGCGGTGGCAGGAGGGGGAGGGGACAGCAACAGTGGAGGAGGGACACAACACACATAATAACACCAGATAGAATTGGGCCTAGGGGTCATGCCACAGGCCCTAAAAGCTGGTGTGGTAGCTTCGGACTTCCATCACTGACCTTCACAGGCCAGACATTGCAACAAGAGGCTGAGTGGGTGAAAGCCAGTTCAGCTTCCTCCTGGCTGGACAGCCTTGAACTAGTCCTCAGCCTTTCAAGGCCTGAGTTTCTTCATCTGCAAGACTGGGAGGAAGCTGGGCGTGGTGTGCACCCCTTTAATCCCAACACTCGGGAGGCAGAGGGAGGAGTTCAAGGCCATCCTGAGACTACATAGTGAATTTCAGGTCAGCCTGAGCTAGAGGAAGATCCTGCCTTGAAAAAAACTTTTAAAAAGGGTGTGTGTGTATAAAACAGTACTTTCTTGGTAGAATTTGGGTACTCGATGTTCCTAGATAGTTTCTGGCACTTGTCAGCACTTTTTTTTTTGGGGGGGGTTTGAGGTAGGGTCTCACTGTAGCCCAGGCTGACCTGGAATTCACTGTATAGTCTCAGGGTGGCCTTGAACACACAATGATCCTCCTACCTCTGCCTCCAGAGTGCTGGGATTAAGGTATGCACAACCACGCCCGGCTTAGCCTTTTCTTTTTTAAATTATTTATTTATTTGGGGTGGGGGAGAGAATGGGCACCAGGGCCTCTAGCTACTGCAAACTCCAGACACATGTACCACCTTGTGCATCTGGCTTATGTGGGTACTGGGGAATCAAACCTGGGTCCTAAGGCTTCTCAGGCAAGCACCTTAACCACTAAGCCATCTCTCCAGCCCTTGTCAGCACTTTATAAACATCAATTACAATTAGTATTTAATAACTGGATCTTTTTTTGGTTCTTTTTTCGAGGTAGTGTCTCACTCTAGCCCAGGCTGACCTGGAATTCACTATGTAGTCTCAGGGTGGCCTTGAACTCGCGGCAATTCTCCTACCTCTGTCTTCCAAGTGCTGGGATGAAAGGCGTGCCCCACCACGCCTGGCTCAATCTTTGTGAGGGTCGTAGGATCTTAAAAGAGAGCCATTCCCATGGGCACTAAGGACCGGGGTGCTCTACCAAGTGTTTAGTCTCCACAGCCTTCACATGGGGCAGATGATGCTCCGATTCACTTTACAGAGAGCTCAAGACACCTGTTCTCTGTCACACAGCAAACAAAGATGAGATGGAACTCAAGACCCAAAGACAGATATTTCACTCTTAGGGAGAAACAAAGAGAAAAGATGAGCAAAAGAAGAAGAGAAAACGGACAGTGAGCATGACTGCCCAGATGCACACGCTGCACAGAAGGCTGGGGCTCCAGGCGAGAGGGAGGCAGGTGGGGGCGATGTGGTGACCACCGGGCTGGGCTGTGCTGCAGAATGAGGAAACAATGGCTGGGGGTGAGGACAGAGGGTCTACAGGGAGGAGACACGGACTTCCAGCCCCCAGTGGGAGCCCAAGCCAGGCCTGGAGAAGGAGGAACTGTGGTTAGGGCCCTGGGGGATGAGCCAGCTGCAGGAAGTCCCTCCCCCAGCCATGTGTCACACACTGCCGCTCCCAGGGCCTGGGCATAGTTGAGAAATGGGGAAGCTGGATGCTGGTCATGGGGCAGATGTGGGTGCCAGTGGGGGAGGGGAGGGCTCTAGCGTGCTTGGGAAGGAAGGTCTGGGCTTCTCTGAGGCAACATGGGCTGCTCACAGCCACCACTGCCCAGGTCTGGCCAAGTCCTGTCCCTAAAGAAGCCAAAAGTTTCCCATTAGGTGGACAAAAAGTGTCTTGTTAAGGCAACCTTAGCTGAGAGACGATTAGAGACCTGGGCCAGGTTGTGAGCAGGGAGGCCCTGGCCACCTGACAGGTGTGTTCCCTCTGGCTGCAGGCTGGAGCAGGATGCACCGCTCAGGACCAGAACAGGGCACCAGACTAGTGTAACGGTCTAGTTTATCCCGAGGACTTTGCGAGTCTGTTAGAATCATGGCTGACGTGTCATACCTGCTTATGAAATGTCAGGCCAGTGGTCGTCATCACTGTTGTCAACATGTCCAATCCCGAGCTACAGCTCCCCCTGGTGAGTCCGCTCCAGGCCCCAAGCCCCCAGTATCAGCCTCTGGTTCCTTCTCCAACCTCAGCCAGGACCAGCCTCTTCCCAGAAGACATTCCATGGAATAGCAGGAGTCCTGGGCACCATCCAATCAGAGCAAATATGCTCATACGGCTGGGTTGGGGCCCTGATGCCCTTAGTTGCTGAGTTGTCAGGGGTTTAAGGAGCATCAAGGGATAGGACTAGTGTGTCAGCGGACATTTGTGGAATGTGAGCTAATGACGACAGCTTCTTTACTGTCAGAAGTAATTTCTTCCTTTTCTTTTTTGCATGTGTATGTGAATGTGATGTGTGTACATATATATATATATTTGGGGCTGGAGAGATAGCTTCGTGGTTAAGGCACTTGTCTGCGAGGCCTAAGGACCCGTGTTTGACTCTCCAGGTCCCACATGAGCCAGACGCACATAGGTGAGGCAAGTGCAAGGTCACACATGCCCACTAGGTGGTACAAGCATCTGGAGTTTAATTTCAGTGGCTGAGGCCCTGTCACACCAATTCTCTCTTCCTCTCTTTCTCTCTCTCTCTCTCTCTCTGTCTCTCTCTCCCTGAAATAAAAAATGAAAAAAAACCAAAATATTTTATTTATTTATTTATTTATTTATTTATTTATTTATTTATTTATTTGAGAGAGAGCAGATAGAGATAGAAAGAATGGGCATGGACACACTAGGGCCTCTAGCCACTGCAAACAAACTCTAAACACATGTATCACCTTGTGTATCTGGCTTATGTGGGAACTGGGGAATTGAACCTGGATCCTTAGGCTTTCCAGGCAAGTGCCCTAACCATTAGGCAATCTCTCCAGCCTCTATATATGCTTTTTTTTTTTTTTTTTTTTTTTTTTTGCGAGGTAGGGTCTCACTCTGGTCCAGGCTGACCTGGAATTAACTGTGTAGTCTCAGGGTGGCCTTGAACTCTCAGCGATCCTCCTACCTCTGCCTCCCGAGTGCTGGGATTAAAGGCATGCGCCACCATGCCGGCTCTATATATGCATTTTTATAGATATGTGGTACTTATGCATATGTCCAGCCTTTATGTGGGTGCTGGGGATCTGAACTTAGATCCCAGAGCTTGCTCAGCAAGCTCTTACTGACTGAGCCATCTCCTCAGCCCCCTTTTCTTTTTCTTTACTTTTTTTGAAACAGGGTCATGTTATGTAGCTTGGGCTGGTCTTGAATCCATGATGCTACTGCTTCAGCCTCCAAAGTGTGATTACAGGCATGAACCACCAGGCCCAGCTCAAAGGTCACGTATTTCAGTATTTTTTTCTGCACCCTCTACAACAGTGCAGGTGCAGACCACAGGACGCAGTCCTGCCCTGGTCTCTGGCCAGGTGGATGGTTCAGTTTCCTTCTTTGAGTGAAGAAAGAAGATGGAGTGAAAAGAATCTGCTGACAGGGTTCTGCCCCATGAAGGTGCCAGGCTGCAGGAAGCTGGGCCGAGCTTTGTAAAATGGCTCAACCTCCCAGGCAGCAGGCCAAGAAATGGCAAAAGTGAAAGCCAAGTTTCCCGGAAACCAAGCTGTCTGTTGGGCCTGTGGCCAGCTGTTCTCTGTGGAGCTGCAACCCCTCCTCCCTACAGAGGTCAGTGAAGCTTTTGAAAAATCAAATGGGGATGGGTGTAGGTTAGTGGTAGAATGCTCACTGAGCATGTGCAAGGGCCTGGATTTTATCCTCCATAGTGGGCAGGAGGGTGGGGAGAAAGAAGGAGAGAAGTCAGACAAGAAACTCTGCCCCCCACAGTCTCGCTCCGTAGCTCTCGTCGGCCTGGAACCTGCTCTGTAGACCAGGCTGGCTCCAAACTTGCCCATTTCCATTTGCCTCTGCCTCCCGCGTGCTGGGATGACAGGTGGATTCCACCACACCTAGCTTGACCTGATTTTTTTAAATGGCTAAAAGACTTTTTTAACAGACAGTTCACAAGGCAAGAGGCACTAATGGCCAGTCCCGAGCACATGGTGGAGTGTTCAACAGCAACAGTCATTAGGGAAATATAAATGAAACCACAATGAAATAGCACCGCACACCACTACAGTAACTTAAATGAAAAAGACTGACCTGACTGAGCCTTAGCAGAGCTGTGGACCGACTGGAAATCTCATGCCTTGTTGGCAGAAAAGGAAAACAAAGCAACCGCTTAGGAAAATGGTTTAGGAGTTTCTTTTTTAAAAATTTTTAAATATTTTATTTACTTATTTGAGAGAGAAAAAGTAGAGAGAGAGAGGGAGAGAATGGGTGCACCAGGGCCTCCAGCCACTGCAAATGAAATCCAGGTGCATGCACCCCCTTGTGTATCTGGTTTACGAGCATACTGGGGAATCGAACCTAGATCCTTAGGCTTTGTAGGCAAGCACTTTAACCACTAAGCCATCTCTCCAGCCATAGGATTTTCTAATATGAAGCTAAATATTTACATACCCAGAGATCCAGCAATTCCACTACTAATTACCTACCCAAGAGACATAAAATCATATGTTCACATAAAGATGTGTAGGGTCAGGCTGGAGAGATAGCTCAGCAGTTAAGGCTCTTGCCTGCAAAGCCTAGACTGGAGTTTGTTTCCCCAGTACCCACATAAAGCCAGATGCACAAAGTGGTGCATGCATCTGGAGCTCATTCATTGCAGTGGCTAGAGGCCCTGGTGCACCCATTCTCTCTCTCTCTCTCTCTCTCTCTCTCTCTCTCTGTGTCTTTCTTCTCTCTCTGCATGCAAATAATTTTTTCTTTTTGGTTTTTAAAATTTTTTTTTTTTGGAGAGAGACACAGAGAAAGACAGAGAGAGAGAGGGAGAGGAAGATAGAGAATGGGTGCGCCTGCAGCCTCTCAGCTGCTGTGAACGAACTCCAGATGCATGTGCCCCCTTGTGGGCAAGTGTGGCATTGCACCCTTGTGTCACTGCATCTGGCTAAACGTGGGACCTGGAGATTGGAACCGGTGTTCTTAGGTTTAGCAGGCAGGCGCCTTAACCACTAAGCCATCTCTCCAGCTCTTCTTTTTGGTTTTTTGAGGTAGGGTTTCACTCTAGTCCAGGCTGACCTGGAATTCACTATGTAGTCTCAGGGTTGCCTCGAACTCGTGGTGATCCTCCTACTTCTGCCTCCCGAGTGCTGAGATTAAAGACGCCTGACTCAAATAAACATTTTATTTTATTTTTTTTGGTTTTTCGAGGTAGGGTCTCACTCTGGTCCAGGCTGACCTGGAATTAACTATGTAGTCTCAGGGTGGCCTTGAACTCTCGGCGATCCTCCTACCTCTGCCTCTCGAGTGCTGGGATTAAAGGCGTGAGCCACCACGCCCGGCTAAATAAACATTTTTTTTATTTAAGTTTTATTTATTTATTTGAGAGAGAGAGAGGGAAAGAATCAGATAGAGAGATAATGGGTGCTCCAGGGCATCCAGCCACTGCAAATGCACTCCAGATGCATGCACCACCTTGTGCATTTGGCTTATGTTGGTACTGGGTTCTTGGCTTTGAAGGCAAGTGCCTTAACCTCTAAGTCATCTCTCCAGCCCAATAAATAAACATAAAAAAGATATGGGGCTGGAAAGATTGCTCAGTGGTTAAAGTGCTTGCCTGCAAAGCTAACGATCTGAGTTCAATTCCCCAGTACCCACATATAGCCAGATGCACAGAGTGGTTGCATGCACCTGGAGTTCATTTGCAGTGGATGGAAGCCCTAGTGCAGCCATTCTTTCTCTCTCTCTCTGATTACAAATAAATCAATAAAAATGTGTTTTAAGGGCTGGAGAGATGGCTTAGGGGTTAAGGCGCCTGCCTCCTAACCCTAAGAACGCTGGTTCCAATCTCCAGCGGTTCCAATCTCCAGGTCCGACGTTTAGCCAGATGCAAAGTGACTCAAGGGTGCAATGCCACACTTGACCACAAGGGGGCGGAGGCATCTGGATTTCGTTCTCAGCAGCTGAGACACTGCTGGCGCGCCCATCTCTATCTTCCTCTCCCTCCCTCTCTCTTTCTGTCTCTCTCTGTTTCTCTCTCTCTCAAAAAAAAATGTGTTTTAGAAAAGATGTGTAGGGTCAAGTGGGTGTAGTGATCTACTCCTGTAATTACAGCATTTAGAAGGCAGAGGAAAGAGGATTGTGAATTAGACCCATACCTTGGACTACATAGGGAAATCCTGTGCCCAAAGATTTTATTTTGTTTTAGTGAAATGGAAATTATAAGTCCCAAAGAAGCTAATCAAAAAGATACCTGGGTCTGAAGAGATGGCTCAGTGGTTAAGATGCTTGCCTGCAAAAGCCTAAGGACCCGAATTTGATTCCCCAGTACCCATGTAAAGCCAGATGTACAAAGTGGTGTATGCATCTGGGGTTAGTTTGCAGCAGCTGGAGGCCCTAGAACACCCATTCGGTTTCTCTCTCTCTCTCTCAAATAAATAAATAAAATAAATAAGAAAGATACCTGCTCTTGGCCGTCCATCAAAACAAATGATAAAACCCTAATGCTAGAGATGCCCCATACTTGGGTTGCAGGACAGAGAAATCAAACTGTAACTAAGCTGGGAGCTTCCTCCCATTGTCGAACTTGTACCGGTAGATGGGATGCCGACTGCTGGGGGAGAAGTCTTCAACAGTCTTCCCCAGCTATCAGCCCTGTGTGTTACAATACTGACCTGACAGGCAAGATGCCACTGGTGCGATAGTACCATAATTGTTACGGGGGTAACCCATTCCTTTCTGGTTGGATTTGAGGGAAGCTCCACGAGAGAGAATTTATCAAATTCCTCTTCACTAAATTCCCAAATTCCTTAAAAGCCTGTCACTGGGGTGGTCACAGTCCCTAGAAGGAATCTACTACTGTTTTTCTTTTTTTGGTTTTGGGAGGTAAGGTCTTGCTCTAGCCCACACTGACCTGAATCTCACTCTGTAGCCTCAGGCTGGCCTCCAACTCACAGTGATTCTCCTACCTCTGCCTCCCAAGTGCTGGGATTTAAGGCGTGCACCCCCACACTGGGCTTCCAACTGCCTTCTAAATATTTATATCTACACCTACAAATTAGTGCTGCTCCCATCCTTGGAAGCTCCCCCCCCCCATGGGTGGTTGTAATGTAGAAACTCAGAATGATCAAAGTGACTGCCCAGTCCTATGTGGGACATCTGTGTCACCTGCTCCAAGGTTCAAAGACTATTGGTGGGAGAGAGAGTGGAAAGAATGTAAGGTTCTGAGAATGGGGAGGAGTGCTATGGAACACAATAAGGCCATTGCACTCACAAATTCATAAAAGCTGTGATTCTGTGCACAAGACTGAGCCTGTCACTATTCCCTCGGGAGTGGCCTGAGGCGCTCTTGGCAGGTAATGGTTGCTGGAAAGGGGGAGCCAGCCGTTCTCTTCAGTGGTGTAGCCACTCGTACGTAAGCAGCCCATGCTCCAGTGACTAACCTCTCACTCACGCTCATGCAAACAGCTCTAATGAACTCAGTGCCTCCCCCTGAAAAAGACATGAAAATAGAAGGGAAACTAGTTGGGAAGAAAGGATTCAGTGGGAGTAGGAGAGGGATAATAAACAGTGATGTTGGGCTGGAGAGATGGCTTAGTGGTTAAGGCACTTGCCTGTGAAGCCCAAGCAAGAATCCAGGTTGGAGTCCCCAGTACCCATGTAAGCCAGATGCATGTGTCTGGAGTTTGTTTGCAGTGGCTGGAGGCCCTGGCATGCCCATTCTCTCTCTCTCTCTGTCTCTCTCCCTCTTTCTCAAATAAATAATAAAAAACCAAGGAGGTGTTGGAACCAGGCGTGGTGGTGCATCCCTTTAATTCCAGCACTTGGGAGGCAGAAGTAGGAGGATTGCTGTGCTGTGAGTTTGAGGCCCGCCTGAGACTACATAGTGAATTCCATGGCAGCCTGGGCTAGAGGGAGACTCTACCTTGGGGATAAGAAAAAGAAAAAAGGAAAAGGTAATGTTGGAGCTGGAGAGATGGCTCAGCAGTTAAGGTGCTTGCCTGCAAAGGCTAGCAATCTAAGTTTGGTTCCCCAGTACCCACATAACACCAGGTGTACAGGTGGCACATGCATCTGGACTTTGTTTGCAGTATCTAGAGGGCTTGACGTGCTCATTCTCTTTTCTTCTTTCCTTCCTTTTCTTTTCTTTCTTTCTTTTTCTTTCTTTCTTTCTTTCTTTCTTTCTTTCTTTCTTTTTTTCAAGAAAGAGCTAGGTGAATTTTTAAAAATATTTCATTTAGGGCTGGAGAGATGGCTTAGTGGTTAAGGCGCCTTCCTCCTAAGCCTAAGAACGCTGGTTCCAATCTCCAGCGGTTCCAATCTCCAGGTCCCACGTTTAGCCAGATGCAAAGTGACACAAGGGCGCAATGCCTGACTTGCCCACAAGGGGGCGCACACATCTGGATTTCGTTCACAGCAGCTGAGAGACTGCTGGCACTCCCATCTCTGTCTTCCTCTCCCTCTCTCTCTGTCTCTCTCCAAAAAATTTTTCATTTATTTATTAGTAATATATATACATATCAGTAGAAAAAAGTGTATAGTAGGTATGAAGTGCTCACTCTGATCCCCAGCACCATGTAACCAGGTGTGATAGCACACACCTGCAACCCATCACTTGGGAGGTAGAGACAGAAGGATCAGAAAGTCAGGGTCATCCTCAGCTATACAGCAATTTTGAAATCAATGTGGACTACATGAGAGTCTGTCTCAACAAACAAAACAAGAAAGAAAGGGAGGAAGAGAGGGAAGGGTGCTAAAAATGTAAAACACTAATAAGGGGATAAGGAAATATTGTTTCAAATCCAGAATAAAACAAAAGCTCCAAAATTCTTTTTTTTTTTTTTTTTTTTATTTGACAGAGAAAGAAGGAAAGAGAGAGAGAGAATGGGCACACCAGGGCCTTCAGTTGCTGCAAATGAATTCCAGACGCATGTGCCACCTTGTGCATTTGGCTTACGTGGATCCTGGGGAATCAAGCCTGGGTCCTTAGGCATCACAGGCAAGTGTCTTAACCACTAAGCCATTCCTCCAGCCCCAAACTTCATTCTTAAGATATTTTCCAGAGCTGGGCATGGTGGCACACACCTTTAATCCCAGCACTCAGGAGGCAGAGGTAGGAGGATCACCATGAGTTTGAGGCCACCCTGAGACTACATAGTGACTCCCAGGTCAGCCTGGGCCAGAGTGAGACCCTACCTCAAAAACCAAAAAACAAACAAACAAACAAAAAAAAAACTTGCGCTTCCAGCTACCTGGGTGGAGGACGTGTCCCTGGACAGATCTTAGGGTCCAACCCTAAGGTGTGGTGGTGGATTTGAAATTCCAATTTAAAGATATACAAAGTGCCTAGTTCCGTCTGGAGTTCATGAAGTGTCTGCTGTGTGGTGTGGCTTTTTCTCTCTGTCTTTCTCTGCTTGAACCTGTAAAAGCAGGGCCATCTTCTGCCATTATAGAACTTCCCCTGGATCTGTAAGCTTCAATAAATCCCTTCCTCCATAACTATGCCTGGTCTGAAAGTTCATCCCAACAACCTAAAGCTGTCTGCTACAGAGATTGCTACCAGAAGTGGAGTGAGATGAATCTGACCATGTGGATTTTGGTCTTGTGGAACTTTTGTTTTGGAGGAACAGACATGGGCTTGGTTCTTGCACCTAAGGATGCCTTCTGGAATGGTTAGCCATGTATTATGGACTGTTATATGAGAGTTTGAAAATGCTAAGTGCAGACAGAATTGTATTTGGAGACTTAGCTTATAAACTTTCTAAGGGGAAGGAAAGACTACAGAGGACTTCATTGGAACTGGAGTACTGGCATAAGGGCTGGCTGCATTCTGCTGCCCAGGCCCAACAAGTTTGATCAAGGTTAAATTTCATTTTATTTTATTTATTTATTTTTTTTTTTTTGGTTTTTTTTTCGAGGTGGAGTCTCATTCTAGTCCAGGCTGACCTGGAATTAACTATGTAGGTTAAATTTTAATGGATCCTCCCACCTCTGCCTCCCAGTGCTGGGATTAAGATATTAGGCAAGGTTAAATTTTAATGGACTGATGTGCTTGGCTAAAGATATTAGACTGGAGATTTAAGATTTTAAGTGAAAAACCTCAAACAATTGAAAATTACAGGCACTAAGACTGGTATTAACAATCTTGGGCTGGAGAGATGGCTTAGTGGTTAAGGCACTTGCCTGCAAAGCCAAAGGACCCAGGTTTGACTCCCTAGGACCCATGTAAGCCAGATGCACAAGGGGGCACATGCATCTGGAGTTCGTTTGCAGTGGTTGGAGGCCCTGACACGCCCGTTGTCTCTCTCTACCTGCCTATTTCTTTATATCTCTCTCTCTCAAATAAATAAAATAAAACAATCTTAAGGAACACAGCCCAACTGCTTTACATTAGAACAATAGAGAGGAGGCCTGAGGAAAGTCTATGAAAAAAATGCAAACTCTTTTGGAAAACAGTTAACTGGAAAAAGAACCTGCTTTTCAAGGTCATGATTTATTTTGTCCCTAAATTTAAAAGATGGCTGTGTCCTGTACAACTGGTATTGGTTTCTAAAACATAAAAAGTACATGGAGTGGTCATAAAATGCTCGTGGTTCCAGGAGCCACTGCTGAGATGCGGCATGACGCAGGGCATGTTGACCCAGATAGGCTGGACGAGCCATTAAAAGATGGTCTGTGGGGCTGGAGAGATGGCTTAGCGGTTAAGGCGCCTGCCTGCTAAACCTAAGAACGCTGGTTCCAATCTCCAGGTCCCACGTTTAGCCAGATGCAAAGTGACGCAAGGGCGCAATGCCACACTTGCCCACAAGGGGGCGCTCACATCTGGATTTCGTTCACAGCAGCTGAGAGACTGCTGGTGCGCCCATTTCTGTCTCCCTCTCCCCTCTGTCTATCTCTCTCTGTGTCTCCAAAAAATAAATAAAAAATAATTTAAAAAATTTTAAAAAAAGATGGTCCATGGTCTACATGGAAACCTGAAGATGTTTTGGATATACAAAACTATACAAGGGCTTCTGTGGCATGCACTGTTGGCCTGGGATGAAAGTTTTCCCTGGCTACTCTGCCCAGCTGAAGGCATGAATGTGAAAAATCCAGACCCTGTCAGTTACTGGTTATATCAGACTTGATACAAAAGTTTGATGTTTGCTTAATGGTTGTTGAGTTTACATTGTTCCTATCTCTCCTTGCTATGCCTTATAACAGTTAAAAATGTTTGCTTTCTGCCATGATATGTTAAAAATATATAACTTGTTTAATTTTACAGGACTCACAGCTAAGAGACAATCTTAAATCTCAGAGGAGACTTAGACTTTAAAACTATTTTAAGTTGACGGGCGTGGTGGCGCACGCCTTTAATCCCAGCACTTGGGAGGCAGAGGTAGGAGGATTGCCATGAGTTTGAGGCCCTGAGACTACAGAGTGAATTCCAGGATAGCCTGGCCTAGAGTGAGACCCTACCTCCAAAAACAAAAACAAAAACAAAAAAACTGTTTTAAGTTGGTAAAACTGTGGGGACTTTTAAAATTAGACTGAATATAATTTACAATGTAAAATGGTTTTAAAATCTATTGGGGGCCAAGGTCAAAATGTGGTAGTTTAAATAGATGTACTCCAATAGATTCAGTTTTTTTTTTTTGCGAGGTAGGGTCTCACTCTGGTCCAGGCTGACCTGGAATTAACTATGTAGTCTCAGGCTGGCCTCGAACTCTTGGTGATCCTCCTACCTCTGCCTCCCAAGTGCTGGGATTAAAGGCGTGCACCACCACGCCCGGCTCTAGATTCAGTTTTATTAAAACTTTTTAGATTTCCAGCTACCTGGGTGGAAGAGGTGTCACTGGACAGATCTTAGGGTTCAATCCTAAGGTGTGGTGGTGAGTTTGAAATTCCAGTCTAAAAATATATAGTTCTGTCTGGAGTTCCTGAAGTCTGTGTTGTGTGGTGTGGATTCTCTCTCTTTCTCTCTCTACTTGGACCTATAAAAGCCTGGCAAACTTCTTCTGCCGTTATAAAACTTCACCTCGATCTATACGCTTCAATAAATTCCTTCCTCCCTAACTGTGCCTGATCTAAAAGTTCATCTCAATGACCTAAAGCTGTCTGCTACAGTATCCAAAGGCCACTCCTCCTGACCTCCTGCCAGCAGTGCCTAAAAGTTCATATGAGACTCAGATCGTCATCTGGCAAGCTGTCACAAATATGAGACTCCTCCTGACCTCCTGCCACATTTTCAGATTCAAACTATAACACAGCTCAACTTTGTACTCAACACAGCTCAACTTTGTACTCACTAAGCAAGTTAGACAGACTCAGATCGTCATCTGAGTTAATAATATCACAGATGACTGACAGAAGCCATCATGCCACCACACAATACGCCACCATTCTTCAAATCCTTTCTGTAAATCTAAGATACCATGAACGAGAACAATAAACATGAAAAATGTCTAAAAACAGATGCTAGAGTTGTCACATACAGACTGTGATATGGCCATATATGTTTTCAAGAAAATAAAACAGTGCAAAAATCTTGTCAGGGAACTGGAAACTATAAAAAGCAAAGGGTTATGTTAGACCACAAAAACAAGCAGTTCTAAAACTGAAAAATGCAATCACTGAAATTAAAAACTGAGTGGATATATTTAACAGAGCTCAAGAGAGACGGTAAGGGGTGGGGACATGGCTCAGAGGTTAAAGGCACTTGCTTACAAAGACTACTAGCTCAGGGTAAATTCCCCCCCCCGCACCCACATAAGCCAGATGTACAAAGGTGACACGTGTGTCTGGAGGTAGTTTTCAGTTGCACGGGGGCCTGACAAGCCCATACCCTTTCTCTCGCTCTCTCTCTTTCTGTCTCTTAAATAAATAAGTAAAAATATTTTTAAAACAGATGGTAAGTAAAAAGTATCCATAGTTATGTAGAGACAAAATACAGAAAATATAAAACATATGATAAAAGAGAATACCCAGCTTATTTTATTGTAGCCCCAGAAGAAGCAGGTAGAAGAAATAGTTGAATAGATCCTAAACAAGTTAAAATTGTGGCTACAGGGCTGGGTAGATAGGTTAAGGGCTGGAGAGATGGCTTAGTGGTTAAGGCGCATGCCTCTGAAGCCTAAGGACCCAGGTTTGATTCTCCAGGTCCCACATAAGCCAGAAGCACATGGTGGCACATGCAATCTGGAGTTTGTTTGCAGTGGCTAGAGGCCCTGATGTGCCCATTCTCTCTCTCTTTTTCTCCTGTCTCTAATAAATGAATACTAAAAATAAATTTAAAAAAATAATAATAATTGAAATTCAATATAACTCTTGATTAAATTCTTAGCAAGCTAGGAATGGAAGTGAATCTCTTAATTTAATGAATTGTGCTGCCAAAACCTATGGTGTTCACAATTTGTGGGTGAATGTTGTGGTGATTTGAATGTATGTCCCTGATTGACTGAAAACTGGGATTTCCAGTCACTTGGCTGGAGGAGGTGTCACGGGGGGGGCGGGAGGGGGGGTCAGATTTCCAGGCTGAAGAAGGACAGAACAGTCTGAGTTCTCCCTGGGTCCCTGCCTGCTTGTGGTACTGGCTGAGAGGTTCTCTCTCTCTCTCTCTCTCTCTCTCTCTCTGCTTGGAGCTGTGAAAGGGAGGAAGCAGCTTCTTCCGCCATCATGGACCTTCCCCTGGGTCTGTAAGTTTCAAATAAATCCCTTCCTTCCATAAACTGGGTCTGGTTTGGAAGTTCATCCCCGCAACATGGAGCTAAGTAAAACAAATAGTAATGGTTCAATCCTAAACCCTTTACGTCTGAGATCAGGAGCTGGAGAACAGTGCCTGCTGCCAGCACTTCTGTTCATTTTGTCCTGAAAACCTTAATATTATAGTAAAACAAGAAGGTGAAAGTTATTAGCATCAGTTTTTTTTTTTACTTTTTAACTGTTTATTTACAACTTCCATACATATAGACAATATACCATGATTATACTCCCCTCTCACCACCCTCCCTTTAGCATCATTATTAAGAAATGATAGGATTTTGGGGGGCTGGAGAGATAGTTTAGTTGTTAAGGTGTTTGCCTGCAAAGCCAAAGGACCCAGGTACCCTCGTAAGCCAGATGCACAAGGGGGCACATGCATCTGGAGTTCATTTGCAGTGGCTAGAAGCCCTGGTGCTCCCATTCTCTCTCTTTGTCTATCTCCTTTCTCAATCTCTCTCTCTCCTTCTCTCTTTCTCTCTCTCTACTTGCAAATAAATAAATAAAATTTTAAAAAATTTTAAAAAGAGATGATATAGTTATAGAAAACTTGCAAAATTTCATAAACTAACTTATTAAAATTCATAACAGAAGGTAGCTAGGTTTTTAGATAAAAATCAATACAAAAAATTGCTGTGTCACATACCAATTGCTCATATTATCATAAATGGTCAAATATCTAGTAATAAATCTAATAAACTAGATGGAAAGCCTATACAAAAAAACAAATATCATGTTATTATTGGACTCTTTATGTGCTGGTTCCATAATGCAAATAAACTCAAATATAAAATCTAATAAACTAGATGGAAAGCCTATACAAAGAAACTTTATAAAAGACTTTTTATTAAGAATGAAATAAATAGTATTATATATCATGTTATTGGATTGGATGCCAGTTTCTCTCTAAACGACTTTATGTGCTCAGTGTCCTTATAATCCAAGTAAAAAGTTTTGGGGGACTTAGTAGTTAAGACACTTGCCTGCAAAGCCTAAGGACCCATGTTCAACTCTCCAGGTCCCATGTAAGCCAGATGCACAAAGGTGAGGCAAGTGCAAGGTTGCACAAGCCCACTAGGTGGTGCAAGAATCTGGAGTTCGATTTCAGTGGCTGAGGCCCTGGTGTGCCAATTCTCTCTCCCTCTCTTTCTCTCTCCCTCTCTAAAATAAAAGAAAAATTAAAAATGATGGAAGCAGGCTTAGTGATTAAAGGTGCTTGCTTGTAGATGGGTGTGGTGGTGCACACCTTTAATCCCAGCACTTGGGAGGCAGACGTAGGAGGATCAACATGAGTTTGAGGCCACCCTGAGACTACATAGTGAATTCCAGGTCAGCCTGGGCCAGAGCAAGACCCTATCTCGAAAAACCAAAACAACAACAACAGCAACCTGGGTCGATGGCAGTGAATTCCAGGTCAGCCTGGGCCAGAGCAAGACCCTATCTCGAAAAACCAAAACAACAACAACAAAACCAAAGTGCTTGTAAAGTCCGATGGCGCAGGTTTGATTTCTCAGTAGCCACGGCCGACTCACAAAGTGGTGCGTGTGTTTGGAGTTTATTTGCAGCAGCAGGCGGCCCTGAAGTGGGTGGCACACATGCACTCTCTCTCTTTCTCTCAAATAAATATTTTAAAATTTGGGCTGGAGAGATGGCTTAGCAGTTAAGGCTCTTGCCTGCAAAGCCAAAGGACCCAGGTTCAATTCCCCAGGACCCACGCAAGCTAGGTGCACAAGGGGCACATGCATCTGGAGTTCATTTGCAAGGCTAGAGACCCTGGTACGCCCATTCTATTTCTCTCTTGCTCGGTCTATCTGCTTCTTTCTCTCTCAAATAAATAAAATAAAATTTAAATAAAGTGAAATATGCAAATGAAGTGTGAATTCCATTTAAAATCAGTGCTCAACTTCAGTGGGACATGCAAAACCCCTCCCCACTCTCCTCTGGCCCTAACAAATGACAAACTTCAGGAACTGAAAATGGAGGACACGGTGAAGACATTGAACAACCGAGGACTCTTGTGCAAGGCCGAGGGAGCCCAACACAGCCGCTTTCACAGACATTTTGACATTGTACTTCTGAAGGAGTCAGCCTTCTGCTTAGCTGTGCCCTAGAGAGATGGGTGCCATGGACAGCTACCCTGATCTCCTGGCATTCAACCCAAATGTCCGCCACAGGACAGTGGACACACTCTCTGCAGAACGCCGTGTAATGGGGGGAGTAGACACTCTGGTGGGTTGATCTCACAAAGGTAATGTTGAATGAGGGAGAAACCACATACCAAACAGAGCGCCTGCAGCATGGTTCCTACGTACAGCGTGCGGCAAGGGGGGTCCGTGATAGAGAACCTACTTAGCAATCTCAAAGCCCTAAGTTCCATCCAAACAACCAAAAGCTTCTTTTTTAACTTTGCAACAGGTTTTTAGTTTTGCTTTATATCTGTTACAGTGTTTGAAACCTAAAGAAAAATATTTCCCCTTCAAATTTGGATGTGTGTGTAAACACCACTTGTCTGAATCAGCACACTCAATGCCATGGTTTCTTGGCCTGTATCTGCTCTAAAATCATCAAACATCATCTACCCAGGGACCCTGAGAACATGAACAAAACAGAGTTGGCAGTTCTTGGAAAAATAAAGGCAAATGCGTTTGGAAAGCAAAACCATGAGAAGGATTCAATTCCCTTCTTAGGGTCGTTAGCTAGAAAACCACGCTGTCCTGGGAGACATCCCGTGTGCCGGGGAAGCTGAGATTTCTGTATTGTTTTATTTGCAAGCAGAGAGAGATACAGAAAAGAGAGACAGACAGAGACAATGAGCATGCCAGGCCCTCCAGCCACTGCAAACGAACTCCAGATGCATGTGCCACTCTGTGCATCTGGCTTCACATGGGTCCTCGGAAATTGAAGCCAGTCGTTAGGCAAGCACCTTAACTGCTAAGCCATCTCTCCACTACCCCCCTTTTTTTTTTTTTTTTTTTTTTTGAGGTAGGGTCTCACTCCAGCCCAGGCTGACCTGGAATTCACTATGTAGTCTCAGGCTGGCCTTGAACTAATAGAGATCCTCCCACCTCTGCCTCCTGAGTGCTGGGATTAAAGGCATGTACCGCCATGCCTGGCTGTCCTGCCTTCATTTAATAAAATTAAATTAGACTATTAGTGTTTAGGACGCATATATGGGGACAAAACTTTATTTTCAATTTTTATATTTTTTATTTATTTATTTGCAAGGAGAGGGGGGAGGGAGAAAATAGGCACACCAAGGCCTCTAGCTGCAGAAGAACTCCAGTCACGTGCACAATTTTATGCATCTTGCTCTATTTGTGTACTGGGGAACCAAACTCCAGTCATTAGCCTTTACAGGCAAGCGCCTTAACTGCTGAGCCCTGAAGACAAAACTTTTAAGGAAAATAGGCTGGGAGTGGTGGCGCACGCCTTTAATCCCAGCACTCGGGAGGCAGAGGTAGGAGGATCACGGTGAGTTGGAGGCCAGCCTGAGACGACAGAGTGAATTCCAGTTCAGCCTGGGCTAGAGTGAAGCCCTACCTCAAAAAACAAACAAACAAACAAACAAACAAACAAACAAACAAACAAACACTTTTAAGAAAAGAGAAAGGGTTCCATCAGGACCAAAATGGTGGTTATCTGTTGGGGAGAGAAGGCCTTGTGAACAGAATGAGACAAACCTGAACCCAGTTAGCGGCTCACATCTGTAATCAATCTCACATCTGTAATCAATCTCACACCTGTAATCAATCTCACACCTGTAATCAATCTCACATCCATAATCAATCTCACATCTGTAATCAATCTTACATCCGTAATCAATCTCACATCTGTAATCAATCTCATACCTGTAATCAATCTCACATCCGTAATCAATCTCACATCTGTAATCAATCTCACGTCTGTAATCACTCTCACATCCGTAATCAATCTCACATCCATAATCAATCTCACATCCGTAATCAATCTCACATCCATAATCAATCTCACATCCGTAATCAATCTCACATCTGTAATCAATCTCACACCTGTAATCAATCTCACACCTGTAATCAATCTCACATCCGTAATTAATCTCACATCCGTAATCAATCTCACGTCTGTAATCAATCTCACGTCCGTAATCAATCTCACATCCATAATCAATCTCACGTCCATAATCAATCTCACGTCCGTAATCAATCTCACGTCCGTAATCAATCTCACGTCCGTAATCAATCTCACATCCGTAATCAATCTCACATCTGTAATCAATCTCACACCTGTAATCAATCACTCTCACATCTGTAATCAATCTCACACCTGTAATCAATCACTCTCACATCTGTAATCACTCTCACATCTGTAATCAATCACTCTCACATCCATAATCAATCTCACATCTGTAATCAATCACTCTCACATCTGTAATCAATCTCACACCTGTAATCAATCACTCTCACATCTGTAATCAATCTCACATCTGTAATCAGTCTCACATCTGTAATCAATCTCACATCTGTAATCAGGAGGCTGAGGCAGAAGGCTTGCCATGAATTCAAGGACAGCCTGGGTTATGTAGCAAGACCCTGTCTCCAAAAACAAAACAAAACAAAACAAAACAAAAATACAATGCAAGAACTTTCTAGAACACATTGATGACCTTTCTTTTTTTTTTTTAATTTTTATTGACTTTTAATCTTACATACCAAAAAAACCCCACCTGATCAATTCCACCCTCCTCCCCATTCCACTTTAGAACTCCGGTCTCCATCATATCCTCCCTTTCTCCATTAGTCTCTCTCCTAATTTGATGACATCATCTTTCTCTTCTATTTTGAGGGTCTTGCAAAGGTATTGCTAGGCACTGCAAGATCATGGATATCAAGGCCAATTTCTGTCTGGGCAGCTGCATAGTAAGAGGTCATATCCTTCCTTTGGCTCTTCCATTCTCAATCCGCCCCTCTTAATCAATGGTCCCTGAGCCACTGGAGGATGTGACAGAGGTGTTTCAGTGCTAGGCACTCCTCCATCCCAAAACAAAACAAAACAAAATACAATTGCCTTTTGTTGATAACCTTTCTTTATGCAGAGATGTCTGGGTATTTACTTGGTGATTAATTCTACCCTGCATTCATATGTTGTTTTTTCTATATGTCACAATGAATAAAAAAGTCTAATAATATTTGCTTATAAAATATAAATATAAATATAAATTCTGTGATTCAGAGATAAAAACATTGATTCAGAGATAATTGTTTTCATATTTTACTAAATTTCTCCCTGTTTCAGTTGTTTTGTTTTAGATTTTTGAAATTTTTTTATTTATTTGAGAGAGAGATAGAGAGCTGGGTGTGGTGGCGCATGCCTTTAATCCCAGCACTTGGGAGGCAGAGGTAGTGAGTTCAAGGTTAGCCTGAGACTATATAGTGAATTCCAGGTCAGCCTGGGGTAGTAGAGTGAGTCCTTACCTTGAAAACCAGAGAGAGAGAGAGAGAGAGAGAGAGAGGAAAAGGAAAACACAAAGAAAATTAATATGGGCCAGGGCCTTATACCACTACAAAAGAACTCCAGACACATGGGCCACTTTCTGCACCTGGCTGTACATGGGTCCTGGGGAATCAAACCCAGCCTGTCATGCTTTGCAAGCAAGTGCCTTTAACCACTGAGCCATCTCTCCAGCCCTTGTTTTAGATGTTGAGACAGGGTCTCACTACTATATAGCCTTCACTGGCCCTGAGTTCTCAATTCTCCTGCCTCTGCATCCCCAGCACTAGAACTAAAGGGTGCACTATGTGTGCAGTGCTATCCCCAGACTGATTGTATTAACCTGGCAGGAGCAGCTGTATTCCCTTCACCTTTTCTCCAGTGAGCTGGCCTTTCTGTTACACATTGCTTCTTTTCCCTGGAAGAGAACGACAGAGATAATCCTTAGGGTAGAATAAATTAAAGCTGAGATTTCATTTCTTAATTCATCTGTGTTTAGGAAGAGCTGTACACTGAATCTATTGCCATTCCCACCTTTTCACTGCCAGGAACATGTACACGGTGGGAGCCATCCTGAACCATGCAGGCCTTGGCAGTGCCCTTGGGATGGTAGGGCCATAGGGAGAAGCAAACCAGATTGCTGACTCTGTGTATCTCCGCTGGTGTCCTGGACTGCTGTCTCGCTTATATGTGGGGAACTCAGTGATGCCTGAAACCTGGGATAGTACTGACTCCTGCATATATCCTGCTTTGCCCACACATACATACCCATGAAAAAGTTTAATTTATGAATTAGCAACTGAGAGGTTAACTGCAACAAATGACAAAATAGAACCATTTTGAATATATATATATGGCAATAAAAGTTATGCAAATAAGGTCTCCTTTCAGAAAACATTGTCTGAATACAAACACTGCATTAGGTGACCATTGATCTGTTACAGAGCTGGTTACTAAGCAACTAAAATGAGTAGGTAGTATTTACAGAGTGGGTTCGCTGGGCGCAGGGTTGACTTGTATCCTGGAAGGGACAAAGTTAGGCAGTACGCACCCTAACCAAGGTGCATCTCTTCAGCCCTGGGTTTTATTTTATTTTATTTTTATTTATTTATTTGCAAGCAGAGAGAGAGAGCTAAAAGAGAGGCAGACAGAGAGAGATGAGCACTTCACGGCCTCTAGCCACTGCAAACAAACTCCAGATGCATGTGCCCCTTGTACATCTGGCTTATGTGGGTCCTGGAGAATCAAACCAGGATCCTTGGCTTTGCAGGCAAATGCCTTAATCACTAAGCTATTTCTCCTGCCCCCAGCCCTGGGTTTTTGAGGTAAAGTCTCTCTCTAGCCCAGGCTGACCTAGAATTCACTATGTAGTCTCAGGCTGGCCTTGAATTCATGGAAATCCTCCTTCCTCTGCCTCCTGAGTGCTGGAATTAAAGACATGTACCACCATGCCTGGCTTCTTTTTCTTTTTGTAGTAAAGATTTATTGAGAAAACAGTGAGAAAGCCCAGAGCACCAGAGCAAGCATGCTTAGGACTTTTGCCAGCGTCCCAAGGAGACACAGAAAGGGGAAAAGGAAAGGTTATGGTTTTCTAGTTAGATCTCAGAAAAGCAGACAGGCTTAGCGGTGAAGATCTGTAAGCAACTGCCTTTTTCGCGTCAGTCCTTGCCAGTCTGCTTCCCCTGAGCTTCCAGGGTGTCCTCTTTCCACCTGCAGTCTCACTGTCAGAATCAGCATGCTGGGATAACAGAGCCCGCCTGGGCTCCAAGCTTTTGATGTGGGCTGGAGCGCAAACTCAGGTATTCCAGCTTGAGTGGCAAGTGCTTTATCCACTCAGCCATCTCCCCAGTTCTCCAACTGACTTTTGTTGTTTTATTTTTTTAGGCTTTTTGATGCAATGCTAGTCTAGCCCAGGTTGACCTGAAATTCACTATGTAGTCTTAGGGTGGCTTCAAACTCATGGCAGTCCTCCCAACTCTTGGATTAAAGGTGTGTGCGCCATCATACTCAACCTTCAATTGACTTTTTAAAATTTATTTTATTTGTATTTATTTGAGAGAGAGAGAGAGACAGATAGAAAGAATGGGTGTGCCAGGGCCTTCAGCCACTGCAAATGAACTCTAGATACATGTGCTACCTTGTGTATCTGGCTTATGAGGGTACTAGGGAATTAAACCTGGGTCCTTGGGCTTCACAGGCTTCACCTTAAATACTAAGCCATCTCTCTAGCTCTCAACTGATTTTTTTTTTCTAGGTAGGGTCTCACTCTAGCCCAGGCTGACCTGGAATTCACTCTGTAGTCTCAGGGTGGCCTTCAACTCACAGCGATCCTCCTACCTCTATCTCCCAAGTGCTAGGATTAAAGGCATGTGCCACCGTGCCCGGCTCTCAATTGACTTTTATTATTATTATTATTTTACTTATTAGAGACAGAGAAAGCGAGAGAGAGAGAGAGACAGAGAGCGAGAGACAGAATGGGCTCTCCAGGGCCTCCAGCCACTGCAAATGAACTTGAGATGCATGCGCCACCATGTGCATCTGGCTTACGTGGGTCCTGGGGAATCGAGCCTTGAACCCAGGGTCCTTAAGCTTCACAGGCAAGCACTTAACCGCTAAGCCATCTCTCCAGCCCTTTTTTTTTTTTATCAATATATATTTTTTATTTATATTATTCTGATTTTACATTCATAGTATTGGTTCCATTGTCCTCCTCCCCTTCCTCCCACTTTCAAAGGGGCCCTCATCAATGGGGAATGTTTATCATGCATTGTGAGTTTGTTCAAGAGTTCTGGTGGTTAGGCCCCAGTCTCTGTGCATAATGCCCCAACTTGTGACTCTAACAATCTTTTTTTTCCCTTGAGTTTTGAGCCACATTGGGGTCATTTTAGTTTTTCCTCGATGAGGTTTTGGGAGCCTCTGTGTCTCTGGATATCTGGCTAATGACTGGAGTTGGATGTTCTCTGTATTTATCTCCTTCAGCCTTTTTCTGGTGTTGTGATCGCCTTGAGCGCTGTATTCTTGCCCTTCCCCTGCGTTTTTCTATGGTTTCAGCTGGTGAGGTGTGGTTAGCTGATCCTCCCTTCAGGTTCATTGTCCACCTGAAAAGAGATAAGCAAATTCTCCAACGGAGAGAGAAGTTAGTACTAGATAGAAGGGATAACCAAATATGTTTTGGAGGGAACTTTATATGCATTGGCTCTCTTCTAGCCCACATTTGGTGGCCACTAGATCTTGGAGACTGAGCTCATTTTTTGTACATGGCTTTGACTTATTTCCCAGTTCCAGCAATGAGTTCCACTCCACTGAGTGGATCTATTAGCCAAATCAAGAGCAGTTGGTTACCCCCCATGGCTGTTTGCCACTACTGCACTTGTATGAGCATTACGTCAGATAGTTTCCTGCTGGTTATCTTAGACTGCAAGTTGTTTGGACCAATGTCAGACATTTTCCCCCAGTTGCTCATGTAGCACCCTCTGGTACTAGACTCGCTAACTGTCTGGGGACTGACCTTCTTCCAGATTCTGGCCAGGTCTCTCTGTGTTTGGTCTTACACACATATGCTGTCTTCGACAGTAGGGTCTTACCATTAACCTTTGGTGGGTCACCAAGTACTCTGACAGAAGTCTGTCTTTTTTGGGAAACCTTGTAGGTGTTTCAGATCAACAGCTCATTGTGGAAGTTAACCCCTTGCTGGCACTGGGAGTTATAAGTCTGCACCTAGGAAGGTGAGGGAGGAAAAAGATATATAATGTAAAAGAAAATGAGTATAGAGAGGAGAGGGGAGAGAGAGAGAGAGAGAGAGAGAGGAGGGAGGGAGGGAGGGAGGGAGAGAGAAGAGAAAGAGAAGCAGGACAAGATTAAAGTTGGCCTTCATCATGTTCTCTCCAGGTTCCTGTGGTTCGAGTATTCCCTCCGTAGGCCTGCTGAAGGATCACTGTTTTAGCCTGTTGTTCAGAGTAAAGGGTTTTGTATTATTTTTCCCTTTTGGGTCCCAATTTGTATCCCCCCCTTGTCCTCCCTCCCACCCTCTGATTCCCTCCCACCATTACCCTCCCTCCATCCCACCCTCCTTCTTGTCTCGTCCTCAGATCTCCAGCCCTTTTTTATTTATTTAATTTATTTACTTATTAGAGACAGAGAAAGGGAGAGAGAGAATGTCAATTGACTTTTAAGTGGGTTTTTCAAGTGGGGTGTGGTGGTGCACGCCTTTAATCCCAGCACTCGGGAGGCTGAGGTAGAAAGATCACTGTGAGTTCAAGGCCACCCTGATACTACACAGTGAACTCCAAGTCAGCCTGGGCTAGAGAGAGAATCTGCCTTGAAAAACATATATATATATATCCTACTCTTAGTATGTATTTGTGTGTCTGTATGTATGTGGGGGTGTGTTTGGGTGTGTGCATGCCACAGCCCACCTGTGGAGGTCAGAGGACTACCTCAAATGTTTGTCCTGTCCTTCCATAATCTTTTGAGTCAGAGTCTCTCTTGCTGTTGCTCCTTAGAGCTTCCAGATTCTCTTGGCTCCACCTCCCATTGCCTTGGAAGCCTTCAGACTGCACAGCACTCCCCATTGAAGAATGGAGTCTATTTCCTTTGACTCTGACTAGGTCCCTGGACCTGATTTGGCCTAAAGAATAAGGCAAAGGGCTGGAGAGATGCCTTAGCAATTAAGGCACTTGCCTGAGAAGCCTAAGGACCCAGGTGCAATTCTCCAGGACCCATGTAAGCCAGATGCACAAGGTGGCACATGGATCTGGAGTTCGTTTGCAGTGGCTGGAGGCCCTGGAATGTCCATTCTCTCTCTCTCTCTCTCTCTCTCTCTGTCTCTCTCTCTACCTGACTCTTTCTCTCTCAAGTAAATAAATTAATTAAATTTAAAAAATTTTAGAGAATAAGGCAGAAAGATGGCGTGGCACTTGCCAGTAATAGCTAGCCAATTGATACTGTCTCCCTGACCCAATGAATTCACAAGTGTAATGCCTGTTCAGGCCTTTCTTGCACAGTTGTCATGGACTCTACCATGCTAAGGCAAGTTCCTGCAGTTAACAACGTCTGGCTTCACTAACTCCTGCTTCCCCCAATTTCGTTTAGCAAAGAGCTCTTTGATCTTCAAGTACCTGTTAACATACAGGGTCTGTGTCAAGTGCTTCTTCCCAGCTTCTTTGTGCCTTGATAGTCAGCTTCACTGGATTTAGAATCACCTATGAGACAGCCTCTGGGTGTGCCTGAGACAGCGTTTCTGGACAGGGTTAACTGAGGGGAAAGACCTGTCGTCAAAGTGGACAGCAGTTTCCAAAAGGTGGCCACATAGAAAGAGACCCTTACTCGGGCCAGTGTGCCTGCCCTATTTGCTTTTTCCTGATCAAGTGTGTCAGTCACGGCTGCTGCCATCAGCCACTAACATCAGATTCCAGCTTCTTCGGCCTTCCAACATGGATTCAGTACCATCAATGCTCAGGAAGCTACAGGCCTGAGGCTTCCAGCTTTGTTTACCAGGTAGCTACCAGGCTCTGAGCCTCTCCATCATGCAGACAGCCGTTGCTGGTACACACGGGCCCTATCATGTCCACGGATGTTCAACCTTTGGACACTATGACATGACGTTGTCATCCTCAAATGTGTCGGCCTGCATCTACAGCTATGTGGGGATGCATGCAGAACACAGCTGCAGGTTGCCCATGCTGAAAGCCAACCTGGAAAATCCCTTTTAGAGCATGTGCACATTCCACTGGTACTGTATCTCTAGGAAGCCCTGCCTAATATGTTCTTCAGATGGCTTTTTTTTTATCTATTACTAAAAATGGTATAATCAAAATCCTTGTAGTGAAATCTTTTCCTACTAGCCTCATTACTTCCAGAAACTAAATTCAGGGACCTCGTAGCACAACAGTAGTACATCTGACTCCAAAAACTACATTCCTAGAAGTCCAAGTGGTGGATGGACAGGCGTGTCCAGCTTCAGTCTTGGTAGTCAGACCACCTAACCCTTCTCCCAAAAGGCTAATCACGTCCTCACTGAGGTTAAGGCTGGGCTCCCTGGAATGCCTCTGGGCTGTGAGGAACCACAACCAAACATCTTTGCTGACTGATGAAGGGGAGGGGCTCCATATTTCAAGCAGCAAATACTTCAAATATTGCCGGGGTAAACTTGTCTTTGACCTTTTTTTTGGAGGGGTGGCTTGTGTTCCTTTTGTGGATGGTATTTTTCCATATTCTCCCATTTTCCTTTTGGGTTAGTGGTTCTTGTGCTAATTTCACATTGATTTATTAATATCTTCATTACGTTTAGGATGCCAGCCACTGTCTATTATATTTTTGCAAACCTTTATTATTCATTTAACTTTAATGTTCATCGTTGGACGTATGGAACAGTCAACTCTCGACTCTTTAAATATTTTAATTTATTTGCATGTTGAGGGGCACTCCAGGGCCTCTTGCCACTGCAAATGAGTACCACTTTTTTGTTGTTGTTTGTTTTGTTTTGGTTTTTCGAGGTAGGGTCTCGATCTAGCCCAGGCTGACCTGGAATTCACTGTGTAGTCTCAGGGTGGCCTTAAACTCATGGTGATCCTCCTACCTCTGCCTCCCCGAGTGCTGGGATGAAAGGCATGCGCCACCACACCCGGCTTTGAATACCACTCTTTGCATCTTGGGATATGTGGGTACTGGGCCAGCAGGCTTTACAAGCAAGCACCTTTAACCGCTGAGCCATCCCCCCAGCCTTTCAACTCTTTATGTAGTGAAATGCATCAATCTTTTTCTTAGTGATTTGCTCCCCCATTCTGAAGTACAGAAAGGCTTTCTCTACCCAGAGGTTATTAAATATTTATTTCCTATTCAACACTTTTATTGTGCAATATTCTTCCCACATTTTACTCAAGTCCATCTGGAATTTATTTTCACTTATCATGTAAGATAAAGATCCACGTTGCTATTGTCTCCAAAATGGTTGAGAAATAAATCCAGCTGGTGTGACATTACATTTCTGTTCTATCATCCATTTCTGCCTTTCCACTCATTTTTCAGCCTGTCATTCCACTATATGGTTATCCTAGAATGGTTATTCTCACACTAAAGCCATACTTTAAATTATGTGAGCTCCATTTTTGTTAATGGGGTCTTGATATATTTCCCAGGCTGTCCTCACACTCTTGAACTCAAGTCATCCTCCTGCCTCAGCCTCCCAAGTAACTGGGACTATAGGCACACACCACTGTGTGCATCTAAGTGCCATGACTTCACTGTCTTGTCACCTGTAGACTCACACTACCTAGAGCTTGGCACATAGTAGGACCTCAATAAGTATCTGGCAAAAGAATGAATGGGTGAGCTGGGCATGGTGGCACACACCTTTAGCCCCAGCACTGGGGAGGCAGAGGTAAGAGGATTGCTATGAGTTTGAGGCCACCCTGAGACTACATAGTAAATTCCAGGTCAGCCTGGGCCAGAGTGAGACCCTACCTACAAAAACCAAAAGAGAGAAAAGAATGGGTGAATGAATGAATGAGCAAATAAAAGAGGGGCTATAGCGTGTTAGCCCTGACTGGGCAATGAGCACATTCCTCGTTGGAGTCCACTGATAAAGAGGAAATGGTCTACTACCCCTGAATTAGGCAATCATCTCCACAGAACAAGACTCCAAAACTAGCTTGGTCAGTAAAATGCTTGCCTCAACAGCATGAGGACCTGAGCTCAGTCCCCAGAACTCACGTGAAAATGCCGGGTGTGACGGTACCTGCGTAGAACCTGAGTGCTGAGGAGGTGGAGATAGGAGGCTCCCCGGAGCTCTGCTGCTCAGCAAGTCTAGCCCAACTGGTGAGCTCCAGGACGGTGAGGACCCGACTCAGAAAGAGGTGGATGGCTTTCCTGAGCAATGACATCCAAGGTCATCCTATGGCCTCCACACACATGTATAGAAATGTGCACACACACACACACACACACACACACACACACAAGGCCAGCAGCCAAGGTCTTTTTTCTGGGGGTAGAGGGTAGAAGCAGGATCTCACCTTATCCTAGCTGACCTGGAACTTCCTCTGTAGCCCAGGCTGGCTGTGAACTCATGGTAATCCTCCTACCTCAGCCTTCTGAGTGCTGGGATTAAAGGCATGTGCCATCACTACACCCGCTCATAGTCTTTTTTTTTTTTTAATTTTTATTGATTTTTAATCTTACATACCAAAAAAAACCCCACCTGATATTTCCCTCCCCTCCCCCATTCCACTTTAGAACTCCAGTCTCCATCATATCCCCTCCCTTTCTCCATTAGTCTCTCTCCTAATTTGATGACATCATCTTTCTCTTCTATTTTGAGGGTCTTGCAAAGGTATTGCTATGCACTGCAAGCTCATGGATATCGAGGCCAATTTCTGTCTGGGCAGCTGCATAGTAAGAGGTCATATCCTTCCTTTGGCTCTTCCATTCTATCCGCCCCCTCTTCCGCAATGGTCCCTGAGCCACTGGAGGATGTGACAGAGGTGTTTCAGTGCTAGGCACTCCTCCATCCCTTCTTCTCGGCACTATGTTGCCTTTTGTGTCGTCCCAGTGGTCATCACCATCTGAAAAGAGAAGCTTCTCTAGCCAGAAGTGAGAATAGTGTTAATATATGGACATGAACATTTACTGTAGTGTCCCCAGGGGTGGGAATAATAATATATACATTTAGTCAGACATGAGCAGGCTTATACCCCCAAGGCTCATGACCTCACCTACCATAGACTTTTACTTAGGTTTTTCAGTACCGGGTATGTATTCCCTCCCGTAGAGAGGGCCTTCAGTCCAATTATGGAGCAGTTGGTTACCCCAAGAGTAGACACGCCACTATTGCACCCGTTCAGTCATTGGGCCTGTCTGGCCAAGCTTGAATATTCAGCATCCACTATTTTCACTGTTGATGGCTTCTGTCTCTCCCATACGCTGCGTGCAGTGCAGCTTTTTCCAGCTTTCAGTTGGCTGGTCTACAGGGAGAAGGTTTTCTGCTCAGCACCAGCTTGCTTTCTCAGTGTCCTTGCCTCTCAGGCATGAGATGTCTTCAGCAATAGGGTCTTACTATCTATTTCTCTAGGGAAACCAAGGGCTTTGGCAAAAGCCTTAATGTTTTGGAGGCTACCGGGACCTCCTTGGCCAACATCTCACTGGAAGGAGTTCCATCCCAGGTACTGAAAATTTTCTAGTAACAGTCTACATCTTCTAGACGTGACCTTAATCAAAAAGTAGTTTTACATATGTCTTATTGATAATATCTTGAGTTTAGATTGTCCCTCCCCCTGCCCTTTTTGTATGCATTCTCTTCCCATGGCCTCGCTTAGGCCATTCCCCTCCCTGTACTCAGTTCTTCTACTTACATATGTGTATTACCATACACTTAAGTCCTTCCCTTTCTTCCCTCCCTTATAGCCTTTTACCCGCTTACTGGTTTCTGGTACCTATTTTTGGTTCCAGTTCATACACAAGTCTATACATTGGTAGCTAGGATCCACATATGAGAGAGAACATGTGACGTTTGGCTTTCTGAGCCTGGGTTACCTCACTAAGTATAATCCTTTCCAGATCCATCCATTTCCCTGCAAATTTCATAATTTCATTTTTTCTTTACTGCTGAATAGAACTCCATTGTGTAAATGTACCACAACTTTATTATCCACTCATCTGTGGACGGACATCTAGGCTGCTTCCATTTCTTAGCTATTGTGAATAGAGCAGCAATAAACATGGTTTTGCAAGTATCTCTAAGGAAGTGAGAAGAGTCCTCTGGATATATGCCTAGGAGTGCTATAGCTGGATCATATGGTAAATCTATTTCTAGCTGTCTCAAGAACCTCCACACTGATTTCCACAGTGGCTGGACCAGCTTACATTCCCACCAACAGTGTAGAAGTGTTCCTGTTTTCCGCATCCACGCCAACACTTATTGTCATTTGTTTTCTTGATGGCAGCCATTCTGACAGGAGTGATATGGAATCTCAAAGTGGTTTTAATTTGCATTTCCCTGATGGCTAAGGATGTAGAACATTTTTTTAGATGTTTATATGCCATCTGTATTTCATCTTCCGTGAATTCTCTATTTAGTTCCGTAGCCCATTTTTAACTGGGTTGTTTGAATTCTTGTTATTCTGTTTTTGAGTTCTTTGTATATTCTGGATATTAATCCTCTGTCAGATGAATAACTGGCAAAGATTTTCTCCCATTCTGTAGGTTGTCTTTTGCTCTATTCACAGTGTCCTTTGCTGTACAAAAGCTTTGTAATTTTATAAGGTCCCAGTGGTTGATTAGTGCTTTTATTCTCTGAGCAATTGGAGTTATATTCAGAAAGTCCTTGCCTATTCAATATGTTGAAGAGTTTCCCCCTTTTTTCCTCTAGCATTTTCAGAGTTTCAGGTCTGATATTAAGGTCCCTGATCCATTTGGACTTGATTCTTGTGCAAGGAGAGAGACAAGGATCTATGTTTATCCTTTTACAAACAGATGTCCAATTTTCCCAGCACCACTTGTTAAAGAGGCTATCTTTTCTCCAATGAGTATTTTTGGCGTTTTTGTCAAAAATCAGGTAGCTGTAGCTGTCTGGATTAATATTTGGGTCTTCTATTCTGTTCCATTGATCTACCTGTCTGTCCTTGTGCCAGTACCATGCTGTTTTTGTTACTATGGCTTTGTAGTATAACTTAAAATCGGGTATGGTTATACCACCTGCCTGATTTTTGTTATGCAAAATTGTTTTGGCTATTCGAGGTTTTTGTGTTTCCAGATGAATTTTAGTATTGTTTTTCTATTTCTGTGAAGAATGCTATTGGGATTTTAATGGGGATCGCATTAAATGTGTAGATTGCTTTTGGTAAGATTGACATTTCACTATATTGATTCTTCCAATCCAGGAGCATGGAATGTCTTTCCATTTCCTTGTGTCTTCTGCAATTTGTCGCTCGAGTTTTTATAGTTCTCATTGTAGAGATCCTTCACTTCCTTGGTTAAGTTTATTCCAAGGTATTTTTTTTTTTGAGGCAATTGTGAATGGGAGAGATTCCCTGATTTCATCCTCTGCATGTTTGTTGTTAGTGTATAGAAAAGCTACTGATTTCTGTGTGTTTATTTTGTATCCTGCTACATTGCTAAAAGTGTTTATCAGCTCTAATAATTTGCTGGTAGAGTCCTTAGGATCTGTTATGTATAGAATCATATCATCTGCAAATAATGATAATTTGACCTCTTCCTTTCCGATTTGTATCCCCTTTATGAGTGCCTCTTGCCTTATTGCTATGGCTAAGACTTCCAATACTATATTAAATAATAGTGGAGAAAGTGGACACCCTTGTCTTGTTCCTGAATTTAGAGGAAAAGCTTCAAGTTTTCCCCATTAAGTATTATGTTGGCTGTAGGTTTGTCATAAATAGCTTTTATTATGTTGAGATATGTACCTTCTATTCCAAGTTTCTGTAGTACTTTCACCATGAAGGGGTGTTGGATTTTGTCAAATGCCTTTTCTGCATCTATTGAGATGACCATGTGATTTTTGTCCTTCAGACCATTTATATGGTGTATTACATTTATGGATTTGCGTATGTTGAACCATCCCTGCATCTCTGGGATAAAGCCTACTTGGTCAGGGTGAATAATCTTTCTGATATATTCTTGTATTCTGTTTGCCAGTATTTTGTTGAGAATTTTTGCATCTATGTTCATGAGGAGATTGGTCTATAGTTTTCTTTTTTGATCTGTCTTTGTCGGTTTGGGTATCAGGGTGATGCTGGCTTCATAGAAGGATTTTGGTAGAATTCCTTCCTCTTCTATTTTATGGAAAAGTTTGAGAAGCATTGGTGTTAGATCTTCCAGGAATGTCTGGTAAAATTCAGTAGTGAATCCATCTGGGCCTGGGCTTTTTTAATTGGGAGACTTTTTATGACTGCTTGGATCTCTGTGGTTGTTATAGGTCTATTTAAATGGTTTATCTCATCTTGATTTAATTTTGGTAGGTCATATAAATCAAGGAAATCATCCATTTCTTTCAGGTTTTCAAACTTAGAGGCATATATATTCTTAAAGTATGTCCGTATGATTTTCTGAATTTCTTTGGTATCTGTTGTGATGTTGCCTTTTTCATCTCTAATTTTATCAATTTTTGTCTCTTCTCTCTTTCTTTTGGTCAGATTTGCTAAGGGTTTGTCAATCTTGTTAATCCTTTCAAAGAACCAACTCTTTGTTTCATTGATTTTTTTGATTGTTTTTGGTTTCCATTTCATTAATTTCTGCCTAACCTTTATTATTTCTTCCGTCTACTGATTTTTGGTTTGCCTTGTTCTTCTCTTTCCAAGGCCTTAAGGTGAAGCATTAAATTGTTTAGTTGTGAACTCTCTAGTTTCTTAATATAGGCACTTAGAGCTATAAATTTCCCTCGTAGGACTGCCTTCATTGTGTCCCACAGGTTTTGGTATGTTGTATTCTCATCATCATTTGATTCTATGAATTTCTTGATTTCCTTCTTAATTTCTTCAATGACCCATCGTCATTCAATAATGTACTGTTTAGTCTCCATGAATTTCTGTATGCTCTGTAGTTTTTCTTGTTGTTGATTTGCAGTTTAATCCCATTGTGGTCAGATAGCATACAAGGGATTATTTCAATTTTCCTGTATTTGTTGAGATTTGATTTGTGTCCTATCATATGGTCTATTTTAGAGAATGACCCATGTGCTGCTGAGAAGAATGTATATTCTGCAGTATTTGGATGGAATATTCTGTATATATCTGTTAGGTCCATTTGTTCCATGATATCATTTAATGCAGTTGTTTCTCTGTTTATTTTTGTTGGGTAGACCTGTCAAGTGATGAGAGCGGGGGTATTGAAGTCACCCACTACTATTGTGTTAGGTGTTATTTCTGACCTTAAGTCCGATAGTGTTTGTTTGATGTAATTGGGGGCCCCGTGTTGGGAGCATAAATGTTTAGGATTGTGATATCCTCCTGTTGGAGTGTTCCTTTAATCAGTATAAAGTGACCTGCTTTATCTCTCCTCACTAATGTTGGTTTGAAGTCTATCCTGTCAGAAATTAGAATGGCAACCCCTGCTTGTTTTCTGGGTCCATTTGCTTGATATATCTTTTCCAGCCTTTCACCTAAGAATGTTTCTATCTTTTATTCGGATGTGAGTTTCCTGAAGGCAACAGATGGTAGGATCCTGCTTTTTAATCCAGTCTGCAAGTCTATGTCTTTTGATTGGGGCATTGAGGCCATTGATATTAAGAGTTATTATTGAAAGATATGTATTTGATCTGTCCATTTTTCTTGTTTTGTAGTTCTTCCTGGTTTTCTTTTTACTCACTTGTTCTAACTGTTGAATATGATTTCTTTTCTATTTCCTGCTGTGTGTGTTTTGCTTTTTCTTCAGCATGAATGATTCCTGCAAGTATTTTCTGTAGAGCTGGCTTAGTTGTCATAAATTCCTTTAGCCTGTCTTTGTTGTGGAATGTCCTTATTTCTCCATCAATTTGGATAGAAAGCTTTGCAGGATAAAGTAATCTTGGTTGACAGTTTTTATCTTTCAGAACTTGGAATACATCACTCCAGGCCCTCCTGGCTTTTTAGGGTTTGTGTTGAGTAATCTGCTGTGACCCTGATGGGTTTCCCCTTAAATGTCATTTGCTTTTTCTCTCTAACTGCTTTCAGTATACTTTCTTTGGTTTGTGTATTTAGTAGTTTAATTATAACATGGCGAGAAGAGGTTCTTTCTAGGTTTTGTCTGTTTGGTGTTCTAAATGCTTCTTGTATCTGCATTGGCATTTCTTTCCCAATTTGGGAAAATTTTCTTCTATGATTTTATGGAAAACACCTACTAAGCCTCTGGATTGAATTCTTCTTCCCCTTCTGCTATACCTTGAATTCTTATGTTTGATCTTTTCATAGTGTCCCTCATGTCTTGGAGTTCCCATTCATACCTTTCTATTAGCTTGTCTTTCTCTTTGTTGGACTGTGATAGATCTGCCACCTCGTCTTCTAGCTTGGATATTCTGTCCTCTCCTTCATCCATTCTACTAGTGAGACTTTCCACAGAGTTTTTATTTCACTGACTGTGTTCTTCAATGTTAAGATTTCAGCCTGGTTTTTCTTCAGTAGTTCTATTTCCTTGTTCATGTCCTCTAATGACCTTTTTATTTCATTAAACTGTTTCTCTGTAATCTCCTTCAACAGTTTGTTTTCTTCTCTAATTCCTTTGTTTTCTTCTCGGATTGCTTTCATTTCTTCTTTCATTTCTTTGAGCATAGATATCATCATTCCCTTGAAATCTTTGTCAGGAATTTCATCTAAAACAGTCTCATTGTTGGACCTATCTGATGGATTTGCAATTTTTGGTGGAATTGCATTGTCTTGATTCTTTGTGTTTCTTGTATTATAATGTAGTGACTTTTGCATCCTGGATTGCTTTGATGCTTAGGTTTCCTATTTATCTTCAGTGTTCTTAGGTGTTGTGATCCACCTTTATATTATTTTAGGATATGGGTTTAAGGTGTCAAGTGTAGCACTTGTACTTAAGTAGAAGTACTCCTAGCTGTTGAGTTTGCTTGTTAAGCAATTATTGTAGTGGACTGGTGGAACAATTTCGATGCAAGTTCTAAACTTCAACAGAGCAAAATACACATTCAATTGACATGAACACAGAGTATACAAGTGTGAGAATTGAGACAACCAGTCCTATAGGGTTAAAATCCCTAAGGGCATGTGATGGTCCACTCCCTTAGTCCTGTCAGCTTGGGAATCAGACCCTGTCCTCAATAATAACTGAAGCAAAAGATAAAGGCCCTTTAAATCTATAAGTAGTACAGATAGCAATATTCAACCCCTCACATTCAGCTTATTTGAAAATGGTAAAGCCACCCACAAATATGTAATACATACCCTGCCTTGACCTGGAAAGAGTGGTTAGCACTTCCAATGCAGGCCTTTGTTATCTTTTGGTGTGGCTTTTAAACTCACCAATGCTGGGTGCCCACCTCGTTACCTGGGCTGTGGAGCTTGGGTCAGGTCAGCTGGGGCGGTGTTGACGATGTGGTTCAAATTTGCCACTGGTTGTTGTTCGATTCTACCAATTCCCTGGGGAGCTGATGAATGGGGATGGGCGAATTCAGGAAGCCTGCAGCAACTCACGGTGTGTGTCTCTTTCAGTAGCTCCGCAGATTTTTCTTTGATTTCTGGGCTCTGTGAGGAGACTGATGAGGTTGAAAAGTCCCTTTTTTTTGTTTGTTTGTTTGGGCGGCGTTTGCAGCGGAAGCTCAGCGGGGCTTAGCTGACCTGGTTGGAAGTTTTGGATCGAGAGTTGGAGTCTTGGTGCCGATCCGTTGGGAACCGGCTGAGTGAAGTGAAGTTGCTGGGGTGCTCTTGGGGGGGTGGGCGAAGCCGCTGGGAGCCACGGATGGGAGCCCGGCGGCTGGGAGCCCGCGGCTGGGAGCCCGCGGCTGGGAGCCCGCGGCTGGGAGTTTTTCTTGATTCTCGGCTGGGAGCGCCATCGAACTCCCGCTCATAGTCTTTTTTTATTTTTATTTTCTTTGCTCACAGCGTTGGGGACTCAATGCGAGCTGCCGGGGCGAGGCACTCTCCACAGTGGGTTTCTGGCTGTCTTTTGCTTTTCCGCTATTTCCCGGAGAAAATATTCTGCTCTCTTCCTCAGATGAGTGTAGTTTTCTTGATTCTCTGCCTGATCCCAAGATGGCCACAAGAAATTCCTCAGCAACAGCATCTCCACTTCTTCCCCAGTCTAGCACACCTGAGTGGGCTGGCTCCTCCTGGGTCAGCCCCTTAAATCCACCGACCAGTCATGCCCTTACACACCTGAGTCTAGTGACAAAGACCATCCTAACTCACCGTAAAGGGCTTGTCATGTCACCGTCTCTTGGCTACTCATTGTCCTGGCATCTGAATCTCCTGGTCCCTGTTCTGGTAAGTCCTTCCCAGCCTGGCTGGGATGAGGGAAGGAAAATTTCTTTTTTCTTATTTTGTCACTCTTTTCTAAGCTCTGGGATCTTTACTATATAATCCCTTTAGCTTTTTCTTTTATTTTTTAAAAATTATTTATTTGTTTATTTGAGAGAGAGAGAGGGAAAGAAAGAATGGATACACAACTACAAATGAACTCCAGACGCAGGCACCACCTTGTGCATCTGGCTTTACATGGGTCCTGGGAAATCGAACCTGGGTCCTTTGGCTTTGCAGGAAAGTGTCTTAATCCCTAAACCATCTCTCTGTCCCTCTTAGCTTTTTCTTATGTGAAGGTGAAGGGCTTGTACTCTCATGCTCCACTTCCCACATGTGTGTAGATGTTTCTTTTAAATCTTTTAGAATGGGCTCTCAGGTCCTGCAGCGTGTGTGTGTGTGTGTGTGTGCGCGCGCGTAAGGCTTTTTCCCAGGGAGAAGGAAATTTTCTCCACCTTCCTCCCCCTTTCCAACCAGGCAAGAAATTTCCTTCTGGCCTGAATCTTTCTAGTCTTCCCCTGGATACCAAGTTTCCCTAAATAAACCTCGTAATTTATAATTTAGCTTTCTCTGAGTCTGTTTCCTTACTTTTGTTAAAATGGATATGAACTTAAAAGTTGGGATTCACAAGCCAGGGGGACCCCCTGAGCACCAAAATCTGGTAACAGCAACATCCAAGATGGCTTCCTCACGTCCATGTCTGGCACATCTCACAGGGCACCTTAAATGACTGGAGGAGAGCTAGAGCTGCTGATCTGGGGGAAGGTCATTGGATAAAAAGATCTTTTTTTTATGGCCAGGTGTAATGATACATGTCTTTAATCGCAGCACTTGGAAGGCAGAGGTAGGAGGATCGCTGTAAGCCTAGAGCTACAGAGTGAGTTCCAGGTCAGCCTAGACTAGAATGAGACCCTATCTTGAAAAAGCCAAATATTTATTTATTTATTTATGTATTTATTTATTTGGAGAGAGAGAGAGAATGCTAAGGTCTCTTGCCTCTACAAACAAACTCCTGGTGCATTCACTACTTTTTGCATTTGGCTTTATGTGGGTACTGAGGGATCAACCCTGGGCCAGTAGGCTATGTAAGCACCTTTAACTGCTGAGTCATCTCCCCAGCCTGTCTTTTTTTTTTTTTTTTTTTTTTTTGAGACAGAGTCTCATGTAGTCCAGGCTGGTGTCAAATATACTACATAGCCAAGGATGACCTTGAACTGCTGAACCTCCTACTTCTACTTTCCAAGTGCTAGGATTACAGGTGTGTACCACCATTCCCTGGTTTATATGGTGTTAGGGGATCAAACCCAGGCTTGCATATGCTAGGCAAGCCCTCCACCAACTAAGCTCCATACCCAGGCCCAGTTCTTGCTCTTGTTAAAATATATTTTTGGGTGGCTAGAGAGATGGCTTAGCAGTTAAGTGCTTGCCTGCAAAGCCAAAGGACCCCAGTTTGATTCCCCAGTACCCACATAAGCCAGATACACAAGGTGGTGCATGCATCTGGAGTTCGTTTGCAGTGGCTGGAGGCCCTGGTACACCCATTCTCTCTCTGTGTGTCTCTTTTTCTCTTTCTCTGCCTCTCTCTGTCTGTTGCTCTCAAATAAATAAAATAAAAATAAACATATTTTTTAAAAATTTATTTGAGAGATAGAGAGGCAGATAATGAGAGAGAGAGAGAGAGAGGGCTGAAGAGATGGCTTAGCTGCTAAGGCATTTGCCTGCAAAGCCAAAGGATTCCGGTTCCATTCTCCAGGACCCACGTTAGCCAGATGCACAAGGGGGCACATGCATCTGGAGTTCGTTTGCAGTGGCTGGAGGCCCTGGCGTTCCCATTCTCTCTCTCTCTCTGCCTCTTTCTCTTTCTCAAATAAATAAATGAATGAATGAATGAACAATATTTATAAAAAGAGACAGACAGAGAGAGAGAGAGAATGGGTACACCAGGGCCTCCAGCCTCTGCAAACAAACTTCAGACATATGTGCTACCTTGTGCATCTGGTTTACATGGGTCCTGGAGAATCAAACTTTGGTCATTAGGCTTCACAGGCAAGTGCCTTAACCATTAAGCCATGTCTCTAGCCCCAGTTCTTGTTCTTATTGGCTGCCATGTTGTGTGTTCATGTGGTCTCTCCATGTGGCCTTCTCAGGTGGTCTTTTTACATGGTGACCCCAACAGGGAGCTCAGCTCCAGAGTCTACAAAATCAAACCTGCCATCCTGACACAACTGGCTGGGTTGACTTATATCACGTGGTTTTGGTTATTTGTTGTTGTTGTTTGTTTTGTTTTTTCGAGGTAGGGTCTCACTCTAGCCCAGGCTGACCTGGAATTCACTACATAGTCTCAGGGTGGCCTCTAATTCATAACAACCCTCCTACCTCTGCCTCCCGAGTGCTGGGATTAAAGGCATGTGCCACCACACCTGGCTGTGTTTTTTTTTTAAATGAATATATATATATATATTTCAGAGCAAGAAATGGGCAGAGAGAGAGACAGAGAGAGAGAATGGGCACTCCAGGGCCTTCAGCCACATCAAACGAACTCCAGATGCATGTGCCCCCTTGTGCATCTGGCTTACGTGGGTCCTGGAGAATCAAACCGGGGTCCTTTGGCCTTGCAGGCAAATGCCTTAACCGCTAAGCCACCTCTCCAGTCCAATTTTGATGTTTTTGAGCTAGGTTTTGCTCTGGAGCTGAAGGATGACTTTGAAGTCAACATCCTACCCCACATTAGGTTTTATTTAGCAGCCTCATCCCTGTGAGCTTGTGACACTCTCAGCCAACAGAAGCAGAAGTGACACTGGGTGACACGAGGCTATGTCATAAAAGGCCACAGCACTGTCCACCTTGACCTTTAGGGACATTTGCTTAGGGGAAGCTAGCTGCCGTACAGGATGTCCACGCTGGAGTGGACATGTGTAGTTGCTCTGATCGACAGGCCCAAGTGAGCTCTCAACCAATAGCCAGTCACGTGGCCAGCCATGTGAAGAAGCCACCCTGGGCTTCAGTCAGCAAGGCTGTCACATGACTCCAGCCCAGCCAGCACCTAACACTAAATTGAGAAGAGCTGCAGAAACCTTTCTAGACTCCTGGTCCATAAAATTGGAGGGAAAAACAGGTGTGTTGGTGCGTGCCTGTAATCCCAGTACTTGGGAGGTGGAGGAAGGAGGACCAGAAGTTCAAGTTCACTCTCGGCTACATAGTGACGCTCAGGACAGTCTGGAATTTATGAGACCCTGTCTCCAAAACAAAGTTTTTTGAAGGAAAATAAAAAGATGTTTTAGCTGGGCATGGTGGCACACTCCTTTAATTCCAGCACTCAGGAGGCAGAGGTAGGAGGTTCATTGTGAGTTCGAGGCCAGCCTGAGACTCCATAGTGAATTCCAGGTCAGCCTGAGCTAGAGTGAGACCCTACCTTGGAAAAAAAAGTGTTTTATGTTACTGACTGTAGGGAGTTGGGGCGGGGGGTAACTTGCTGTGCAGCCACAGATAGCTGACACACTGGGGCTGTAAAACCACGTCTAATGGTAAAGGGGTCAGACAACACGGAATGTGAATCAGGGGCCTGATGTGGGGCAACAGGTGGGACCTCTGGCATGGTGGGGAAAGGGTTCCCGCTTTGGCCTGTGTTCATCCCCCACGTGCTTCACCTCACCCTTGCTGCCAGCAGCCCAGGCCTCAGATTTGTCTCTTCCTGGGTTCGCTTGGGACTCAGCCCACGGGAGTCACAGGAAGAGGATGAGAGTGGGAGCAAGCAGCCATGGAAATTCTCCCCTTTTTTCCTGAGTTTGGGTCTCCACATACAGGGGAGCTTCCAGCTTCTACATCCTCCCTGACCTCCTGTGACACCGCCTCTCGGTTCCTGCAGCCCACGGTGGCAGCAATTTCCTGTGACTGCTCATTTCCGATTGCCTCACCAGCTTGCTGTTGGCCGAAAGGAAACCATAATATTTCTCCCTTAAATACTGAGGGTTGTTGAGCTGGAGAAGGTTAGAATGCAGAGGGACTTTGCTGTCCTTGTCGTCTGTCTGCCTCAAGGCTAGATGTAAATCCTCCTTTACTGGAGTCAGTTTTTATCAACTCAGAACCAGGCACCAGGGATCTGCAAGCAAACTTGGCTACAGTAAATTCTGTCCACATACTGGCATTCCACAGGCTCTGGCCCTTGGCTGCCTTCCTTTGTCTTGTCACTATTTCAAGATTTAGCTTTCTTTGTCTAAAAAGTATAAAAAGCATCATGCTTTGATCAATTTCTTTGGACTTCACTTTCTTGGAAGGAGGAGTCCCATGCACTTATAAATTTAATTACATATACGTTAGGCATGATACTTGCCTGTAATCCCAGTACTTGGGAGGTAAAGGCAGGAGGATCAGAAGTTCAAGGTCATTCTCACACAACATTCAAAACCAGCCTACATGAGACCCTGAGAGAGAGAGAGAGAGAGAGAGAGAGAGAGGAGAGGTATGAATAACACGTTACAGGAGTGGGGGAAACTGAGATTTATTTAGTAGCACAAACTCACCTCTGAGTTGGAGGCATGTAACTAAGACCCAAATTTAAAAGGAAGCCATCTGGGTGTGGTGGCGAACGCCTTTAATCCTAGCACTCAGGAGGCAGCGGTAGGAGGATCGCTTTGAGTTCAAGGCCACCCTCAAACATGTGATTTTGAAGTTTCTTATAGCTACACTGAAAAAATTTAAAAAGAGGGGCTGGATAGATGGCTCAGCAGTTAAGGCACTTGCCTGCTAACCCTAACAGACCAGGTTTGATTTCTCAGTACCCACATAAAGCCAGATACAAAGTGGTGTGTGCATCTGGAGTTCATTTGTAGTGGCTGGACGCCCTAGCATGCCCATTCTCGCTCTCTTGCCTCTGTTTGTAAATAAATAAAATATTTTTTTAAAGTTTAAAAAGATGGCTGGAGAGATGGCTTAGTGGTTAAGTGCCTGCCTCCTAAGCCTAAGGACACTGGTTCCAGGCTCCAGGTCCCACCTTTAGCCAGAGTAAGTGACAGATGGGCGCAATGCCCCACATGCATTTGCGCACACAGTTATAGATTTGCAGTGGCTGGAGACACTGCTGGTGCGCCCATTCTCTTTCTCTCTCTCTGCATCTTCCTCTCTCTCTCTCTCTGCCTGTCACTCTCAAATAAATAAATAAAAATAAACCAAAAAATATTTTTAAAAAAAGTTTAAAAAGAGAGGGCTGGAGAGATGGCTTAGCAGTTAAGATGCTTGCCTACAAAGCCTAAAGCCTGGGTTTGATTCTCCAATACCCACATAAGTTCAGATGCACAAAGTGGCACATTCATCTGAAATTAGTTTGCAGTGCCTTAGGGGCTTTGGTGTACCCATATTTATTCCCCCTCCCTTTCATTCCCCCTTGCAAATAGTTTTTTTTTTCTTTGTTTTTTTGAGGTAGGGTCTCACTCTAGTCCAGGCTGACCTGGATTTCAGATATATGTAGTCTCAGGGTGGCTTCAAACTCATGGCAATCTTCCTACTTCTGCCTCCCAAGTGCTGAGATTAAAGGCATGCAATACACGCCTGGCTCAAATAAAATTTTTTTTTAAGTTTAAAAAGAGCCAAGCATGGTGGTCCATGCCTTTAAACCCATCACTTAGGAGGCTGAGGTAGGAGGATAACTGTAAGTTTGAGGCCAGCCTGACACTAATTCCAGGTCAGCCTGGGATAGACTCTACCTCAAACTCCCCAAAAAAAAGCTAGGCATGGTGGTGCATGCCTTTAATCCCAGCACTTGGGAAGCAGAGGTAGAAGGATCACCGTGAGTTCAAGGCCACCCTGAGAATACATATTTAGTTACAGGTCAGCCTGGACCAGAGTGAGACCCTACCTTGAAAAACCAAAAAAAAATTTTTTTTGAAAAGAAACATGAAGGTAATTTTAATATATTTCATTTGATTTGATAATTTAATTAATTACAAATCAGCACAGACAAAATGATTCACACCTATGATCCCAGTACTTGGGAATTTGAGGCAGAAGGATCAAGAGTTCAAGTATGCCCTCAGCTAGACCAAACTGGGTGCCATGTTGGTGCAAGCTATGAATCACAGCACTCAGGAGGCTGAGGGAGGAGGATCACTGTGAATTTGAGGCCAACATGTGACTACAGAGTGAGTTCCAGGTCAGCTGGGGCTACAGTGAGACCCTGCCTCAAAAAAAAAATCAAACCACACACCACCTGCGAAAGCCATGCCCAGACCATAAGGAGACCCACCACCAGTCTTCCCACCAGGTCCTCAGACTTGTTCCAACAATCTGCAAAAATGTGGTGGGAAGCCAGGCGTGGTGGCGCACGCCTTTAATCCCAGCACTCGGGAGGCAGAGGTAGGAGGATCACCATGAGTTCAAGGCTACCCTGAGACTACATAGTGAATTCCAGGTCAGCCTGAGCTAGAGTGAGACCCTACCTCGAAAAAAAAAAAAAAAAAAAAAAAAAAAAAAAAAAGGAAAAAAACTACATTCCAAAAAAAGTCTGTACATTGCATTTGTTGGGAATTTCTTTTTAAAAATTTATTTATATAAAAAAACAAAGAAAAAAAATTTATTTATATATGATATGCATCAATAATGCCAAGATGAGATGAGTTTGGAATTATTTATTTCTATATGAAAGAGTCAGAGAGAGACACAGACACACACCACCATTTGCATTTGGCTTTACGTGGGTACTGGGGAGTCAAACCTGGATTTTGCAGGCAAGCGCCTTAATGGCTAAGCTGTCTCACCAGCCTGGGAATTTCTTTCTTTCTTTCTTTCTCTCTCTCTCTCTCTTTCTTTCTCTCTCTCTCTTTCTTTCTTTCTTTCTTCTTTCTTTCTTTTTCTTTCTTTCTTTCTGTTTTCTTTCTCTTTCTTTCTTTCTGTTTTCTTTCTCTTTTTCTTTCTTCCTTTGGTTTATTTTATTTTATTTTATTTTATTTTATTTATTAGAGACAGAGAGAGGGAGAGAGAGAGAGTGAGAGAGAATGGGTGCGCCAGGGCCTCTAGCCACTGCAAATGAACTCTAGACGATTGCACCACTATGTGCATCTGGCTTACGTGGGACCTGAAGAATCAAACCAGGGTCCTTAGGCTTCGTAAGCATGCGCCTTAACCGCTAAGTCATCTCTCTAGCCCTTTTTTTGTCTTATTGTTTTTTTTTTTTTTTTTTTTTTTTTGAGGTAGGGTCTCACTCTAGCCCAGGATGACCTGGAATACACTACATAGTCTCAGGGTGGCCTTGAAGGCATGCACCACCACGCCCGGCTCCTGGGAATTTCTTTCAAATCTTTCATTCTCCAACAGTTTTTTCTCCCTCTTATTCCTCTCATAGTCTGATTTAGCTAATTCTACTTCATGGTGTCCTTTAATATATCAGTCTGTCTGTCCCCTGTGCTTGAAAATGGGTAGATCTAGGGGCTTAGTTAGATTCACAGTTTGGGACCTTGCACACCTTGTGGCTGATTATAAATACTTTCATCTGACAGACACACTGTCTTTTCAGTGTTGGCTTTTCAATCTTCATTATAAAACCACAACTAAACTTCTGGAAGTGTCCACATACTCTCTCTGTCTGTCCTTCTTCCTCTGCCTCACAGAAATGAAGCTTTTAATTGCTAAAGTTCATCCTTTTCACTCCATTCAGAAGCCAGCCTGCATCCTTAGCTCACTGGCCCTATAGTAATAGTTAGTGTTTCATACGTGCCCAGAGAAAAGCACCCAGAGGGCTTGTGAAGACCTGACTAGTGCTTACTGAGACAGGCTGCAGGAATAAAGTGCACACCAGGACTCTAAAGATTGCTATGAAAAACAGAATGTCAAGTTCCTCAATCACTTAAAACTATGAATAACATGTTGGAATAATAGTGTTTTAGATATGTTAAAAACAAAATATTAAAAAAATAAAATATTTGGGGCTGGAAAGAGGGTTTAGCTGTTAAGACGCTTGCCTGCAAAGCCAAAGAACCCAGGTTTGATTCCCCAGAACCCATGTAAGCCAGCTGCACAAGGTGGCGCATGTATCTGGAGTTCCTTTGCAGTGGCTGGAGGCCCTGGCATGCCCATTCTCTCTCTCTCTCAAATAAATAAATAAATAAATAAATAAATAAATAAATAAAATATTTAAAATAAGTAAAATATTAATTTTGGGGTAACACATATTTTTATTTATTTATTTATTTATTTATTTATTTATTTATTTATTTATTTATTTTTAGCAGTGACAAAGATCGAATTTATCAGCTTTTTTTTTTTCAAGGTAGGGTCTCACTCTAGTCTAGGCTGACCCAGAATTCACTACGTAGTCTCAGGGTGGTCTTGAACTCAAGGCGTTCCTTCTACCTCTGCCTCCCAAGTGCTGGGATTAAAGTGCGCCACCATGCCCAGCTCAATTTATCAGCCTTTTTAAAAAATATTTTTTAGCCGGGCGTGGTGGCGCATGCCTTTAATCCCAGCACCCGGGAGGCAGAGGTAGGAGGATCGCAAAACCAAAAAAAAAAAAAAAAATTTTTTTAATTGATTTCAGTGGGGACAGGTAGAGAGATAAAGGGAGAGAGAATGAGAATGGGCCTCCAGCCATTTAAAAAAATTACTTATTTATCTGAGAGAGAGAAAGAGGCAAATGAAAAGAGAGAGAGAGAGAATGGGTGCCCCAGGGCCTCTAGCCACTGCAAATGAACTCCAGACATATGCGCCACCTTGTACATCTGGCTTATGTGGGTCCTGGGGAATCAAACCTGGGTCCTTAGGCTTTGCAGGCAAGCGCCTTAACCATTAAGCCATCTCTCCAGCACAATTTACCAGTTTTTTTAAAACCTAAGCTCGACATTACATGTTTTGTCAGAGCTTACAAAGTTGCCAACATTTGCACACAACTAGAAAACATCCTTAACTTACACCAAACCAGAAATGTGAAGCCATGAATGCAGTAATATCTTTCATCACTAAATACTGAAAACAACTGAAGTGGCTGTGGAAGACCGTCCTGATGACCCACAGCAGGCGGACACCCAAGCGGGCCCATCTGTGCTGAGAGAACACACAGCACCTCCCAGCACCCATCACTTGGATCACCTTTAGTAAAGCGGTAAAGTGCACACTGAGATTACAGCAATCCTGAAGATACTTTTTGTGTGGTCCCAACAACAAATGCAGGAGTCTATGACAGGGCTGGGGAGATGGCTCAGCAGTTAAAGATGCTTGCTTACAAAGTCTTTTGGCCTGGGTTCAGTTCCCCAGAACCCATGTTAAGCCAGATGCACAAAGGGGTGCATGCATCTGGAATTCATTTGCAGTGACTAGAGGCCTTGGCACACCCATTTTGTGTGTGTGTGTGTGTGTGTGTGTGTGTGTGTGTGTGTGTGTGTTTCTCTCTCTGCTTGCAAATAAATAAATAAAATATTTTTTATAAAAACTTTATTTGAGAGAGAAAGAGGCAGATGAGAGAGAGAGAGAGAGAGAGAGAGGATGGGTGCACCAGGGCCTTTAGCCTCTGTAAATGAACTCCAGATGTGTGCCCCACCTTGTGCGTCTGGCTTACATGGGTCCTGGGGAATTAAACGTTGGTCCTTTAGTTTTGCAGGCAAATGCCTTAACCACTAAGCCATCTCTCCAGCCCTAAATTTTTTTTTAACTCTATAACAAACAAGGTCCAATGAGCTGTTATTAAATACTTTAGATTAGGTACAGTTATACCAAAAGTCAAGTTCATTTAAAATCTTCAGATAAAGAGTTCCTATGAATCCTCAAATGGTACTTGTTACTGCTGAATGTTTTCGTTAAATGCGTGTGGTGGATACACGTCATCCACGTGGCCAGCAGCAGCCCTCACCACCTATTGCTAACCGTTTTACCTGGCCAGCTTCTTCAACTTCTACCCTTTCCTGACCATTCTCCACAATTCTCTTTGTAGTGATTTTTCCGCCCTTAAACTATTTTGGTCAAAATGAATATCGATTTGAAGCTGCCCATCCCCCTGAGCCAAATGATGTTGAAGAAAATGCGGTGAGCCCTTCATGACCTGGTGACAAAAACCACATGAATCCTGTGTCAATTGAGGAAAAACCACCTCCAGATGATGGGAACCCACTGACCGCCCTGCAGCCTTGACTTCTGCTTCCAGCTCACCCCTTTGATCCCCAAAGGAGTCATTAAAGGGGCCAAAGAAGTCAAATGAAAAGGGGTCCCTACCACCAAAAAGTTCCCTGAAGACACCACCTGGATCTGGAATGTGAAGCCACTCAAAGTCACTGTCAGAATGGCTTCCACCTCTCCTCCACCGTTCCTCCTTCTTTGCCATATTTGTCATAGGACGTTTCTGTGACTCAGTTTTCAGCATCGGATAGCACCTCATACGCCTCAGCTACTTGTTTGAACTTTCTTTCTTTCCCTCTCTCTCTCTCTCTCTCTTTTGGTGTTTCAAAGTAGGGTCTCACTCTAGCTGAGGCTGACCTGGAATTAACTATGTAGTCTCAGGGTGGCCTCGAACTCAAGGCGATTGGAATGTAGTTTGAACAAGCCAAGAATGAAGAATTCCAAATGCACATGCAGAGCTAATTTGCAATGGGTAGGAACCCTGACATGTCCATTTTCTGTCTCTCCCTCTCTTTTGTAATAAATAAATAAATAAATAAATAAATAAATAAATAAATAAAAAGAATTTTAAGGGGCTGGAGAGATGGCTTAGCCATTAAGGCACTTGCATGTGAAGCCTAAGGGCCCATGTTTTACTCTCCAGATCCCATGTAAGCCAGATGCACAAAGGTGAGGCAAGCACAAGGTCACACATTCCCACTAGGTGGTGCAAGCGTCTGGAGTTGGATTGCAGTGGTTGCGGCCCTGGTGTGCCAATTCTCTCTCTCTCAAAAAAAAAAAAAAAAAGATTTAAAAATAAAAAAAAAGTTAAGACAGAGACATTTGGAAGCATTTGGTATTCAGTACTACTGAGAAATATTTGTTGCCTTTAATCCCAGCACTCAGGAGGCAGAGGTAGGAGGATTGCCATGAGTTCAAGGCCACCCTGACACTACACAGGGAATTCCAGGTCAGCCTGGGCTAGAGCAAGACCCTACCTCAAGAAACTAAAAAACTGCCGGGCATGGTGGCGCACGCCTTTAATCCCAGCACTCGGGAGGCAGAGGTAGGAGGATCGCCGAGAGTTCAAGGCCACCCTGAGACTACATACTTAATTCCAGGTCAGCCTGAATCAGTGTGAGACCCTACCTCGAAAAACCAAAAAAAAAAAAAAAAAAAAAAAAAAAAAAAAAAGAAGAAACTAAAAAACTGGGCTGGAGAGATGGTGTAGCGGTTAAACGCTTGCCTGTGAAGCCTAAGGATCGTAGTTCAAGGCTCAATTCTCCTGGTCCCACGTAAGCCAGATGCATAAGAGGGCACATGCATCTGGAGTTCGTTTGCAGTGGCTGGGGGCCCTGGCATGCCCATTCTCTCTACCTGCCTATTTCTGTATCTCTCTCTCTCTCTCTTTCTCTGTCTCTAATAAATAAATAAAATAAAAATTAAAAAAAGCTTTCACCTTGGAAACAGATTCAAAAAAAAATAAATAAATGAAAATACTTTTAAAAAACTAAAAAACTAAAATAAAATAAAATAAAATGTTAGTTTTTAGATGTGATAAAAACGCTATGGTTATTATTTTTTTTTTAAGAACCCAATATTTTGGAGATACACATTTATGGATGAAATCATAGGATGTCTGGGGTTTGCTTTAAACTAATTGGATGGGGGAGGCTGA